>CM068371.1:332569583-333809583 GCA_034769895.1 Magicicada septendecula | reverse complement strand
GGAGTTGTCTGAAATACAAGAGTTATACTACCCCACTGACAATATCAAGTGGATAGGTAGACATTTGGAATTAGACGCAGGAATTTGGTGGCGGGTTATACGTAACCAAATATCAAATTTTGAAGAATTCAAGGAAGCGTTCTCACAGAAATATTGGGGACAAGAACGACAAGATAGTATACGGGACCATTTGGAGTATGGTAGGTTTGATTGGCGTGGACCGATTACTGCAATTCATTATATTGAACGCATATTGCTGGAGAGTAGGCAGTTAACACCTACTCTGACTGATAATCAACTTATACGTAAGATATCTCGTCACTTTGGGGGCGAGATTCAGCTCGCTGTGGTCACGAGAGGAGTTGTGACAATCCCAAATTTCGAATCTCTAATCATAGAATATACACAGATACAACCGAGAAATAATAGGGAGTCAAACTATGTGA
The DNA here is from genome assembly GCA_034769895.1 of Magicicada septendecula. Taxonomy (NCBI): domain Eukaryota; kingdom Metazoa; phylum Arthropoda; class Insecta; order Hemiptera; family Cicadidae; genus Magicicada; species Magicicada septendecula. The sequence goes on along the minus strand of CM068371.1, from coordinate 333,809,137 downwards.
CGGCGAACGAGGGGAGGAATTCCTACAAGGAAAGTGAAAGCGGTTCGAACAAAGCAAGTGGTGCACAGAAGAAAGCCTGGGTTGACAGACCAGCTGTAAATACACAACAACATCGTAATGCGGACCGACGCGCGGTCAACACAATGGAGTTCACAAAAACAGCGGCCGGTACATGGGGCACTGAACCTAAGAGGGTCCGTCAACAAGAAGAGAAAAAAAAATCGAGCAGCGCTACTAACGACAGCCTCTGATGAAGCCTTCTATAGGTGAAAGCCGGTTTAGGCTGTAAGGTAAAACTTTACGTTTTTACTTATAAAAAACTTAGTGTTCCGAGTCGTCAATATTATAGTGATATTTAGTTAAGTAACGGACACGTCATGGACAACGAAATCCAAGAAAAAAAAATCCCTTTACTCATTAACGGAGATAGCCGATAAAACGAATGACTACCAGACCAACATAATTCTACCAGATTTACGAAGCGATTTATTATGTAATGACGACGAGGAGATTACCCAACGAATAACAAAGTGCCCAGAAATAAATATAAAGTTTAATAATAATGTTACTGTACAAGCGTTGCTTGACACTGGATCCGTTGTTGCCGGATTGTCCGAATCGTGGTTTAATCAAAACAAACATAACATAAAACCTTATGAAATATTACCGATGACTAACACTTTAATAGTTAGCGCGGTTGGTAATAAATCAAAGTTAATAAGAAAACAAATATTATGCGATATTTATATCGAAGGAATTAAATATGAATGTGTTTTTCTCATCATACCGGATTTAATAAAACCTTGTATATTAGGAATCAATTTTCTTCAAGAAACAGGATGTCTCATTGACATGGGAAGAAGGATCGTCGAGTTAAGAAGAGAGGCTGACGAAGCGGCATGCACGGTGCCAATGATGCATATAGAAGTGGTGGACGAAGAAGAAGAAGAAGAGATCATAAGGAACATTGATAAGAAAGTAGAGAGTATTGACTGCGGAGATAAAGGGACGTTGGAAAGATTAAGGGAGATTCTGGTAAGGAATAGAAGTTTATTCAGAGAGGGCCCCGGAAGTATCGAAGGGTACGTTCACGAGTTCCAAGTCACTGACCGGACACCGTACTTCCAGAGAGGATGGCCTGTCCCATTAGCATATAAAGGGAAGGTAGATGATGAGATTAAAAGAATGTTACGGTATGGGGTCATTGAGCGATGCAACAGCGCATATATTAACCCACTTGTTACTGTAATTAAGAAGGACGGTAGGGTACGATTGTGTCTGGATGCGAGGAAGGTGAACAGCGTGACTATCCCGGACTACGAGGGTGCTCCACCGATAAACGACATTCTGGCGAGATGTTGTGAGATGAAATATTTATCTACCGTAGACTTAACTAGCAGTTTCTGGCAAGTACCACTGAAGCCGGAGTGCCGGAACTTCACCGCTTTTATGTACGAAGGCAAATGTTATCGTTTTACAGTTACGCCGTTTGGACTGAGTACCAGTTCTGCTGCACTAACCAGGGGATTGGACACAGTATTGGAAGATGAAGTTAAGGAAAATACCATTATTTATGTCGACGATTGCCTATGTTATTCAGGAGATTTAGAAACGCATTTATTACATTTAGATTTATTATTATCCAACTTAAGAAGAGCGAATTTAACCATCAATTTGGAGAAGTCGCAATTCTTTAGGCAAGAAATTGCGTACCTTGGATATCGATTAACTACGCAAGGAATACGAGCAACGGACGAGAAGATTGATGCCATTATGAGGTTCCCAACACCTCGGAACCAAAAACAATTAAAAGGTTTCTTGGGATTGACAAATTTCTACAACCGCTTTACAGATAAATACGCTGAAACCACTAAACCATTACTTGAATTATTACGGAAAGGACAGAAATTTACCTGGACACAGGAATTAAATGAATGCTTTCAACAAGTTAAAAGGTTATTCGTAGAAACAGTCATCTTGAAGTTTCCTCGAATAAACCAAAGATACTATATGCAGTGCGACGCCAGCAACTTTGCATACGGCGGGCAACTATATCAACTGGATGAGGAAGGAAGAATTGGAGTCATAGCTTTTACCAGCAAGACATTCAAGGGTGCAGAAAGAAATTATTACACCACGGAGAAGGAGCTCTTGAGTATCGTACGATGTCTTGAGAAATTCCGTATATACATATTAGGGCAACCTTTAACCATTATTACAGATAATAAGGCACTGACTTTCATGAATAAATGTCATTTAAACAACTCGCGAATTACACGCTGGATCTTATGCATCCAAGAGTACAAATTCGACATTGTCCATTGTAAGGGCAAGGACAATATTACTGCTGATCTTCTAAGCAGAAACCCAGAAGATGCCACGTTAGAAGAAATTAGCGACAATATGTCCGAATACTTAATTAATCACCTGACAATCAAGATGGATAAAAGGGTAAGCAAGATCATTATGGATATTGGAAAGTATCAATTTAAAGATACTAAGCTTAAAACTATTATAGATAAGATTAAGGAAAAGTGTTTAGATAAGGAATCAAATAAATTTTATAGATACGTCGATGAGAAATTATATAGATTACGTAGGCGGGAATGGAAACTGTACATACCGAACAGCGTATCCGGCGAAGTAATTGCTGAAATACACCGTATGTATGGACATCCTGGAGCTAATAAATGTATAAAATTATTACAGGAGCATTTTACCATAGACCGTATGTTGAAAAGGGTGAAAAATTACGTACGCACCTGCGACACTTGTCAGAGGAGGAAGGACTCAGGCAACAAAAACCTGTTCGGGGGAACGAAAGCCATTATACCGTTAAGCAAGGGTGACCTAGTGAGCGCTGATTATTATGGGCCACTACCTGTTTCGTCCGCTGGAGTGAGGTATTTGTTTGTCATGATAGACAACTTCACGAAATACGTACGACTATTTATACTTCATAGGGCAACGACCGCAGCCACATTAAGAAGAATACATCAATATTGTAAACAGCTAGGATCTCCTAGAATAATTATCACAGACAACGGAACGCAATTTACCTCTAAGAAATGGTTAGACGGGTTAAACGAATTAAATATTCAACCAAGATTTACCGCGATAAGAAATCCATGTGCGAATCTGGCTGAAAGAATCAACAGACAACTTGGAAATTTATTTAGGACCTTTGTCGGTGACCAACACACAAAGTGGTCGCGTTATGTACCAATCATAGAGAGTTGCATTAACGAGACGTACCACGAGACTATAGAAGTAACACCCTATGAGGCACAGCTCGGGGAAAAACCGACAAGAGTTTGGGAGAAATACCTAAACAAGGACATACTTCAAGTCAAAGGAGCTGACCATAACCAAATATTCGTCAAAATGAAAGAAAAGAGGGAAAAACAAGCGAAGTTGTGTAATGAAACCAAGACCATTACAAAATTCAAAATTGGTGAGAAGGTATTAATCAGAACCTATTATCAATCGGACGCGATCCAGAAAAGGATTGAAAAATTTTGCGAACTGTACTGCGGACCATACAAAGTACACCGAATTCTCGGAGAAGCTACATACCTACTCGTCGATAACGATGACGAAAGCAAAATCCGCGGGAAATTCAATGCCAGACAGATGAAAAAATATCATGAGCCAGAAAATTGAAGATGAAGGAAGAGGAGGAAATTGAAGAATATACCATAATAAGTTAGCTGATTGTGATGAGTCATCTGCGTTAGGGTAATTGACGCGCTTATCTCATTCAAGCTGGCTTAACCAAGAAATTATGTATTCTAAACGTCAAACGTAACATAAGAGTTTACTTAGTTAATTAATCACTAATTAAATGTTAGATAATAAGGGTGATTTAACGTTTTGTGTGACATTTTATAAAATATTCTAGTGAATACAAGGGACATTTTAGTTATTATTACTTGATTCACATAGTAATAGATTATTAGGACAAAGTGAAAAGATAGGACACTTAAAATCAAATGAGTGATATTATTCAAAGAACTATATCATAAATGAACTCTGTTAAAGTGAATGTATATAATTAATAGACTAGGATTGCAAATGATGCTAGAATGATGTAGATAACTCATTAACAAAATGTATTACGTGTATGTATAAATTATCAAAATAATTACAACTAACGTAGCGAATATGTTAATTACCAATCTAATTTTAAATAATATTTTAAGAACAAAATTTTAGTAGGACTATTAGTATTGCACAAAATGTATATGTATAGGAGATTTCTCTGATTCTATGTAAAGCGTTACGTTAAACCAATTGATTGTTTAATAATAGATTGCGAGAATAATATTTTAGAAAGTAAAAGGATTATTCAATTAATTAAATTAATTAATTGCTCATTGAATTTATGATTTGTCTTGTAATTAGGGAGATAAGGTACTTATATGTAAATACGAGAATGTGAAATGCGTTCAGCCATCCCAAATAGCTAGCAATAGATTCAGAGACCCAATTAAAACTAAAAGGGGGTACACCAATCGTAATATAAGTCTTTAAAAGTAGGTCATCATGTAATATCCTTTCATGAGGAAGGTGAACACGGCGAGGCGACGTACAGGGCGCAGAATTTGGATTTGAGTTGTTCCCTGAGGTCACATCGTCAAATCAAAATTGAGGACACTGTAACGAGCAAAAAATTTAAAATTTCTTAAATTTTCACCTCGACGGAATGCGTTCACACGAGGCGGTGTCAACGACTTATAGTTGACGCAATAAATAAAGCGTAATGAGAAGATGTCAGAGTAGCGTCGCTAGCTTGACAATAGAAAGACGTTAAGCTCAAACTAACTATAGAAATTGGTGGCACAAGATGACAGGGAAAGTTTAGTTCAGAATTATTGCTATCTACTGCTGTAACAATTGGGCGAGGACATTCACACTCGTACTGAGAATCGTGGCAGATGTTCGACCATGTTACGTCAGTATACGATAAACGACAATAAGAGTGTAACTATATGTTACAATGGGACGGATGAACTGCACTTTAAGAAACAATACGAGGGCTAAGATCGGACAAAAACTCAAGTCATGTTACGCAGCTGGAGTTATCGTCTAAGTGACAGACAGAATTTACGAGTGGAAAGTTGGGGTGACTTCACCAGCCAGCAGATGTTCAAAATTATTAATAGCCACAAAAAAGGGGTATAACATGGAACAATACGCCAGTAGAACCGAAAGTACAGATAATGGCAATCTAGAGAAACGCTGAGTTTACTTCAGACAATAGGTTGATGGACAAGCTTCTAATAGCCATAGTTTCTACGAAACGGGTCAACGTTCGTCAGAGCAAAATCGGGGGATGCCTAAGAACCTATCAGAAGCCAAAGGCCAGAGAGAAAACTGGTAGAGAGGAGTGTTTCCATAGCAACAGGAACGAAAAACCTATCGGAAGAACTATGACGTAGGGTTTTGACATAGTGGGACAAAATATTCCAAGAAAACTCAAAACTGACCAATCACGAAATGAAGTAGGCGTGAACAGCGCCAGAGACAAAATTTTGAGTAGGGACGAGTTAATAAAACTATCTGTCCAAGACAGGAGTCAAGAGTCTTATCTCAACAGTTAACAGTTAACAGTTGACAGTTAATAAGTTTTACTCAAATCGTCAACCAGTTTACTTTAAGTACGAAGCGTGTCTTCAGTCTTATATCAAATTTTCAAGTAATACACTTTAAGTTCGAGAGACAGTGTTACGCAATTTTCAGACAGTTTATTCTAATTGTTCGGAAGTGAATTTCGAAGTGGATGTAACGAACTTAGATAAGAATTATTCAAAGTGAACAATCAGATCGTTACACGAACAGATATCATCACACAAATAATATACTAAACAGTTGAACTTAATGTAGTGTTATTACACCTTATTAAGACCATAATGAACATGAAACATTAAACAAAGTATTAGATCACATGAACATTTGATAAAGCAGCGATAAGCGGAACTAGACATGTACATTAACGTTAAAAGAAACACACAACATACATCGTAAGATGAAGTATTTAATTGAACACTAAACATCAATTATTCACATAAATCAACGCCAACGCGAGTGATCGGAAGAGTGTGTTAAGTGATTGTGATACAACAGCATTCAACGAAATGTGTCTCCATGCCATCTCCATCACTGGAACTCGACTGCACCAACGCTTAATGGATATTTCCTAAATCAAGTAACCAATATTTTAATCATTACTACTTAGTTACTTCTACTGACCTGATTTTTTCAAAGAATTCATCCCTGAGAAAATTATTAATAAATGCAATGAATAAATCAGAAATTAAAACGTAATTAATAAATATATCAACAAAAGCTTATCTGGGATTAATGAACCCATTGATAAGTAGAATATGAATTGTTATATTATTTGATTTATATATGTATGTATGTTTTTCTTTGTTTCAGCATCTATTAAAACATTAATTTGTTATTATAAAATATGTATGTATTTCAGGTACAGCGACGTATCATATGTACGATTATAATTATTGTGAATGATAAATAAACTAGTAATTTAAGTTGACCATATATATGCGCTCATTATTATCTAATACAACCCAGATATTAACTTAAAATTTGAAGAAAATATAGAGTAGAATTATAAGAGTTTCTTTTGCTCAAATAAAGTAAATGAATTGACAACATTAATTTAGTAAATGATATCAAGTATGTGTTTATGAATAATCAGAATAAGTATACATTGTGTTAAATGGCTGCATAACGCGCGGCATGAAAGTAATCAATTAATGCAAGTAAATACATATTATCTATTACAAATAAATGTAATACAATATCAAAATATTTATTATAAAAATGTTATATTGATTTGATATCATCATTATTATTATATAAAATAGCATCCAACTTCGGGGCGCTAGATACATGTGAGAGATCGGTAAACTTATACAATTAATAATTAATTACCGCTAATAGAAATCATCAGTATTATATAATATTCATTATAATTCTAATAGTAACAAAAACTCGCGACTGTTAAGGTTTGTTTGCAAATGTGTCACCACGAGTCTGTGTGTGTGTGTGTGTGTGTGTGTGTGTGTGTGTGTGTGTGTGTGTGTGTGTGTGTGTGTGTGTGTGTGTGTGTGTGTGTGTGTGTGTGTGTGTGTGTGTGTGTGTGTGTGTGTGTGTGTGTGTGTGTGTGTGTGTGTGTGTGTGTAAAAGAATTATACGTTTACTGTTTATGACGTAAATCAAATAATAATAATAATAATAATAATAATAACAATAATAATAATAATATAATTGTATTACTATACAAATCAAGCAAATGATATGTACTGTTCACACGTATCGGAATTTGTTGCTGTTACATATCAGAATGTTTTATAAACATATCTGAGTGTTGTTTGGTTCTGACATTGTGTACTGCGAGACGTAAAAAACTACAGCTTTTCTGACCGTTCTTATCGCAATGGAATTTGCAAACTGTACACTTTCACTCATTAATTACACTCGACTATCTCTACAGTTTATCATTACTTAAAGGAACGCGTTCTTCGTATTAATTTAATTTCAAGAATCTTTTTAATCCTGGACAACAAACACCTGTTTATTATTACTTACCGTGCTTGACTATGAATAACTTTCCTGTCTTTGCTAGTTGAAGGAGAAATAACCATTTTAACAAATCTCTTTACTGGATGATAACACAAATAATTACGATAATACGTAATTACAGAATAAAAACTACCAATAGAAATTAACTAAAAAATTAAGTAACTAATAAAAATGAGTGACTGTAAAACAACTATATAAATAACAATAAATTGAAATAACAATAACAAATGCAAGACTGAGATAGTAGGTCACACAGTAACTAACAATGTACGGGTAACTAAAACATCACACGCAAGTTGGCAACACCTTCACTTTCATATCAGCTGATTCTCCGTTACCCTCTCGCCATTCACAATTTCAAAGTGGACTACTCCATCCATAAACTGGTTCCAGCGCATATGCCCATACCTTTCAATTTTACTGTACTTCCTCTTCCATCGTCACCGTTTTATACTTAATGAATACTTTCCCTTATTTATTTTCCTCTTCTCTGTTACTAAGTACACGAGCACAGAAGCATCAGTGGCGTGGGTATGTAACCAAGGGAAGCGCTAAATGACCAATTTCTTCATTCATTGCCATACGTTTTTATACGGATTTGTAGTACCAAACAATATTTATTAAAAAAATAAATTCCTATTTATTTATTATGTATTTAAACTACCGGTGCCCGTGCGCTTCGCTACATGTGCCCATAGAAAAACTGCTACAGTACACCCTCTGTAATCCGGCACTGCTTTCAGTCGGGTGCTGGCGAGCGTGGAGGGGGAAACAAGTCGCTAACCATAGACGTAAGTTGCACCATTAGTCCGTCGCTCTGTACGGTGCCGTTTAATTCCAGTTTTCATTCTTGGTGTAATTATGTGGCGTATTTACGTAATTTAAGATTGTGAGTGCAAAATATCGTCACATGCTGAACTGCACGAGTTACGAGATACAATCGCTGAGAAACTAGTAGACAAAACAGATGATTCGACAACGGACGATGTAACCAAGTGGCTCGCGGGTGACTAAGATAAAAAAAAAAAACAGTTTATGACAGACGATGAAATAGTCAGTTTAATGACCAGTTAAGAGGTGGTGGAGAAGGAAGAGGAAGAAGCAGCGACAGCTGTTCATACAGTAGGCCATGATATGGCAGTGGACGCTTTCACAACTTCTATTAAGTGGGCAGAAGAAAATGGCGTGTCTACGTGTGAAATTCTCGTGTTGAAAAAAAAACTGCAAGAAATTCGTTAACAACAGTGTTGTTTCTAGCCAAGAAACAGAAGAAAATTGACAGCTTTTTAATTCTAATGGAATAGTAGTTTATATTACTCTGCGAGTTTAATTTTTTCCTATGTTTGACTAAATTAGAAACATAAAACTAATTTAAATGATTTTAAGAAAAAAATAGAAGATAATTTACTATATTTTTAATCCGATGTTTTAATCAGGTGTAATTTTTTCATGTTTTACCATTATGTACAATACACGCTACTTTTTGTTATTTAAATGCGTATTGTTTTAATAACCATCCATTAATCTGGCATTTCCACTGATGCGGTAGCACCCTGGTCTGATATCTGCCGGTTTAGTGAGAGTGTACTGGCTCTATACTACCATTATAAATATTGGACTACTGTTAAACGTCTAAAAATAAACTGTTAACAAATGAATAGTCCAATTAAAGAATAAATCTTAAAAGACAAAACGGAGACATTAAAGACATAACACGGAGAAGTAGAAAAGAATAGCCAGAATCCGATTTTTGTTGGGTACAGATTTTATCGAGTCTGTAAAAATAGTAGCGTGAAAATGAAATACTGCGATAACAGTAGTGATGAAAATTGTTGTTTAAGAAAATTTATAAATTAAAAACGTACGCGTTAATTAAAGATTAAGAAAATTAGAAACGTGCCTAACACCACTTTAAGCGGTGAAAGTCGAATCACAAACTACAAAATCAGCAGGCCTGCATAAGAATGATGACACTATGAGGGGACTGGTCCGTTAGTTATGCAAGATTATTCTTGAAACCGTATTTTTAATATTTTTTTAATACGAGCTCGTAGTTGTTGAGTAGAGTAATGCGACAACAGGAATCCATAACATAGGCCTACACAAACATTCGAACTGACGCGATTGCGGATAGCCTAGGCCGCTGTTTGTCAAAGAAAGAGAGAGATAGAGAGCGCGTTTGTGTGAAGGCGAAAGAGTGACGGAAGGTGGGAGGGCGTGTTTACAGAAAGGCATGCAGTAAATAATACAAAGGGACAGAACTTGTGGAAAGGACGCATACAATTTTTTACAGACCCGCAAATATCTCGAAAACGAAAAGGAGGATTTTATTATAACAGAAACCAAAATAAAAATTGAAATTTTCTCTAAATTTTACTTGTTAACAACATCTAGCTATCTCTTATAGAACGAAAGTTTGCCGAATGACAAAAATTTCATACACGCAAATTAACAAAGAAATGTCATGGTGTGGGACCGTTTTAAGGGGCTGTTCTGAAAATTGTTAACGTTATCGGTTGAAATACGTCTAAAGCTATCCTAAACTTTAAGGAACCCGGTGGTGAAAGATTTTTTTAAATCGGTGATTTTTTAGTTTCTGAGACTAGCCCGGGCAATGAAACAAACAAACAAAAAACGAATTTTACTTCTTTATAATAGTAGCAGGCGTATTGTGGATGCCAATATTGAGTAAAGCCTTTATCCTATTACTTGTACTTTAGGTGGCAGTCATTCGACTTCGCTGTGGAGATGTCAATTACATACATCGTCGTAAAATGATCGTCGCGTCACGAACAGTTACATACGACTTCAGTTTCCGTGGTGGTAAATGAACGAAGTGGGCAGTGAAGCTCGCGGAGTTGCCGCTTTCACTGCTATTAAATGGCAATACGCTTTGTAGTGTTACAGTTATGAACATACAACTTAAACAAAATATTTGTAAGTTACAGGAACACTTGCGGTGTTACAGTTAAACAAAATGTTTGTATTATTATTTTTTCGGGGTCAAAACGTCCTACGACGTTGTCCAATGCCCAGCCTTCACGTTGTCTGCCGTTGCAGTTTTCATCGTTTAGTCCTCTATCGCTCATTGATCTTATACCCTCTATCCATGATTTCTTGGGTCTTCCTTCCTTTCCGTGCTCTCTAAGTATCCATCTCATTGTTTTCTTTGGTAGTCGGTCTTGTCTCATTCTTTGTACGTGTCCGTACCAGATTAGTTGTTTTTCTTCAATGCAGTCGATGATTGTGTTTTGTACGACCATTTCTTCTTTGATCGTTTCATTTCGTATTCGCTCTAGGCTTGAAGTTCTGGCAGCTCGTCTCAAAGCATCCATTTCTGTAGCTTCTAACTTTCTTTTTACCTGTTCTTTTATTCTCCATGTTTCAGATCCGTATATCAACCTACTTTTAATCATACTATCGAATATTCTTTTCTTTCTTTCTTTTCCAATTTCTTTGCTCCATAGAACCCCATTAAATGATTTAATTATTTGCTTTGCTTTGTTTATTTTTGATTTTGTTTAACATCGTCTGCTCCTTCTTCATTAAAGTTTATTCTTAAGTATTTGCAGCTGTTGCATTTTTGTATAACCTACGTCCGCTGGTTTCTAAGATTAAATCTGTTGTTTCTTCTCCGACACACAGATATTTCGTTTTTTCTATGTTCATCAGTAATCCCCATTTGCATACTCTTCCTTCAGTTTGCGTGTCATATATTCCACGTCTTCTTTATCATTTGCACATATCACTTGATCGTCTGCAAACTGCAGGGTGTACAAACGTGTCATCGTCAGTTTCAATGCCCATCCCTTTGTTTTTTTTTCTTCCAATTTGTTAGAGCTTTTGCAACGTAAATTTTAAAAAGCGTGGGGGCGATGCAACAACCCTGTCGTAATCCCTTATTTACTCTGAACGGATCTGATACTCTATGTCCTACTTTTATTGTGTACGTCATATCGCTGTACAAGTTTTGCACAGCCCTAATAAATGTACGGTTAATGTTGGTAGCTTGAAGTACCTCCAATAGTTTTACGATAGGTATATTATCATAAGCTTTCTGTAAGTCCATAAATATTAAGTGAGTTGCTCTATTTCTTTCTCATTTCTTTTAAATAATTTGTTTTAGACAAAACACATTGTCTGTACAGGACCTACCCGCTCTAAAGCCACACTGCCCTTCATCATCATCATCATCATCATTAGTTGATGATGATATTTGTTAATTATACTATATACTTTCTAACGTTATTAATACATAATATTTCCAATTTTACAAATTATATAATTTGCGCAGTTTCACAAATTAAATAACATGTCTCCAAAGTTCAAACAAGAATAGTGCGTACCAGCTTCACGGACCCGAAACAGAATGCCAGTGCAAACAGGCTTTTACGACGAATTACGCAGTGACGCAACTTCTCAGCCAGCCGGTTTGTATTACAAACTTCGGCGTAAATTAATTCAATAATTAATATTAATTCAATAACTTATTTTTAATAGAGGATTCTTAAAAAGAGAAGCAGCGCGCCGTTCCAACGCTTCCATTGACGCGACGCCATTGAAGAACACGGAAATAGAAAGAAAATGTTAATGTATATAATGAAACGTTGGCAAAACTTCTAAAAAAGTACCTACCTACTGTATAAGTAGGAAAGAAACATAACATCAATGATGGAAAGAAGTTTTTTCTTATCAATTCACTAATAGTTACAGTAATTTATAAACGTCTGTGTTGGTGTGCCATACAACAGACGAGGAAAATTTATTGTTATCCTTAGAGAAATTACGTAAATAAAACCTGTTTCCAATGGATTTTGTATCAGAAATACAAATCTAAGAACACAAAAGTAGGTCTAACTACTTTTTAAATATAAATAAGATATATTTCCAAACGATAAACAGAAAACTTACTTCATTTTCCTAACGTCTTATACTGTAAACATAATGTACATCTTTAGAACTTTGACAGAGTCAGGCGAAGACAAAGAGAATGGATAAATACAGAAATGAATGACGACAAATTTGAAGCGTCAAAACGTTTTCATGGACAGATACTTGTGTTCTTGTCTTTGTAGAAGTAATAACATTAGTTCTGTTTGTCCATGCCGACTTTATAAACTGTACCTTTTCTATTTTATCATATTACTCTTTTAATTTGAACGTAACTAATTTTAAATCATGTGTACTATTTAAAACTTCATTAAATGACTGTCTAGTAGTCACTTTTAAATAGGCCTACATTGTAATAATGTTTAACAAAATTATCACTTGCTTACGTTCAACAATTTTATTAAGTCCTGTTGTTTCGTCATACTTCACAGAGGATATATCTTTACTGCCTAACCGTCAACGAAACTGTCAGAATTTAATAAATTTATAAAACCTAAACAAGTGTTCATTTTATTAAATATCAAATTGGCTATTGTAATACTTTCTAATAATTATACCCGTAAATATTTCGAAAGTGTCTATTTCAAATTTGTCTACAAAATAATTGTCATAAAACGGTGCCGCAATTAAAAATTATAACAACAAAAACCAATAGGACTACCTAATGTATATTATATTATATATATTATACCTAATGTATAATGTATATAGGAGGTTTCCTGTATATAAGAGTACCTAAAATACATGAAATGTTTATTTGACGTATTAAAAACATCTGTTTGTAAAACCGGATCGCATTTAGGCCCTACTTCGAATCATTTTTGTATGTCTGTTGTTAAAACAAAATGATGATAATAAAATGCATATTAGTTCTTGGTATCCAAGTCACGTATTCCTCAAACGATTTAAAGAGCACACACCAAAACGTCACCTAAATAATCTCACTTTGTTAAATAATATCAAGTCCAACTTTGCCCGCCACTTAATCTTACACAATCATAATTATACTGATTTTAAATCTAATTTAATACCCCTACATGTGTGCAACAAAGGCCGTTACATGGACGCAATAGAAGAGTTCGAAATATACAAAGCATATAATAACATAAACAGCCGAGACTTCATATTGAATGACCACTTAAATTTTAAATCCAACCCGCTATACGATACAGCTTTGAACCTGCTTAGGCGTAATCAATCAGATAATAGTTCAGTGTCCGATCGGCTTCGTCGTGGTGCGCACCATTTAGGAAGCAAGTGAATTACATAGTGGACAATTATGTGTAACATGTGTTTTTAACGTTTAACGACCTCAATAAAGCGATTTTATCTGATGATGGAGCAGTTGTTCCGAAACGCGTCATTTTAATCGACGTAACGAAGTCACACGACGGATATAAGGTGATTTATTTATAATAATTTACTGATGATAATAGTTAGCTAAAATTTTGTAAGTTTCCTTTTAATTTTAAACCCTTAGTTGTGGTACAGCTCAGAATGAAGCAATTTTTATTTGACTGGGAAACGCAATCCGTGTAACTATTTTATGAAAGTAATGATATTTTTAAGTGTTAATACATACTTTACTTAAAGAAACCAGAGTGTTGAGATAAATTCAGTATCCAGAGACAAATTCTTCCGTAGAAGTAGTATGTATGTGTGTATTTACATTGTTTGCAAACTAGTAGCGCTACCGTTGACGACGGTGCGGCAATGTTAAAAGTCATGAGTTTAGCGTCTGCGATCATGCGTCAGAAAGCTAGAACACAATACGCTGGTTACGATTGTGTACGCTGACTACACGATGTTGCTGAAGATCGCCCTACTCCTTCAAGACGTACAACGCGTAATACAGAACAGCGACAAAGTGATTTTACAGTGAATAGTGTATTAATTTGGCAAGTGTTATGAGCTCTTTATTTTGTTGTGATTATCAATGGTTATTTCTGGTTCAGCGTTTTGAGTTGGTTGTTATTTATAGTTCAAATAAACATGTCTTAATGTTAATTAGAAGAATTAACGTAATATCAACTCGTTTTTACCAAATAGAACGAGTTGTGCTGCAGTTTAATAATATTATGATACTAACTTTAAAAAATTACACATATAATAGTTGGCTAGTCCTTTGTGCAAAATATATAAGCTGAACGCGTTTTCCGGACACGAAAATTCATACGCATTAGTTGTAAATGTATTTAAATTTGACGGAGGCGGTACACGTTCCATTTCCTTATAGCTGAAACACTGTTCCTCTTTTACTAATAACTTATAAACACTTTACAATGCGGAACACAAGTATTTTAGGTAAAAATTTGAAACATTTTTACCTTAATGCCTGATGTAGCTTCCTCTCAATGCGAACTTCATCAGACGCTGCCGCTAGGAGCGCTGTTCCGTTATGTTCTTTGAGATAGCGCCGTCGTTTGAAAGATCGTTGTTGTGTAGTGTGTTTATATAGCATGTGTAATTTAAATTTAGTTTGTTCGTTTAGGATGTTGTTTCTATGCGTTGTCGTGAGTTTGTACATTTCCAGTTGTTTGAGTTCTTTAGCTTCCGGCCACAGGATTGTGTTGTACAATCAACACGCTGCAAGCCTGTTTCCCCATGTCTCCTTTCCATTATCTCCCGGGTCTACTCAGTTTCCGTCGTCTAGAGGAACCCCAAGTTCAACATCCTTTTTGAGCTAGCGATTATCATGTATCCGTTCCACGTGGCCGTACAAGAAGGCACTTTGTATTTATGGTGTCTAAGAGTATCTTGTCAACGTGCAGCAGCTCCTGATACCCTCATTTCTAACGGACTGGAGCCTGAAGAGACTGAACGGAACGGAAGAGGCTCAAGAGCCTGTGGAGTACGAACGGAACATGTGCGCAATACCTTACCGAGTATTTGGACATGACAAAGCTGTGCGCTATAGGAGTCGTGCGTTTGTTCATGTCTGACAAAGTCAGTGTCCAAACATTGTTCTAACGAACGTGTTGTTTCAAAGTCTATAAGCGCAATCCAACCGAATATCTGCATTCATTCGTAACTCTTGATGAGACTTGGGCTAACCACAACGCTCCTCAGGCTAAACAGTAGTTAAAATAATGGATCAACAAAGGTGAGATAACGATAAAGAAGGCAAAAACTAATCCATCCGCTGGTAAGGTTATGGTGAGAGTGTTTTGGGACACGCATGGCATACTCTTCACTGCCAATCTTGGAAGCAAATAATCGCGAGTCCTGTGCAAACTTATTGTAGCATTTAAACGATGAAACAAAGGAAAAAACATCCACATTTGGCGAAAAGTGGTGTCTTGCCAAAACAGTGCGCCAGCTTACACCGTCAGTTGTTCCTGTGGCTAAAATCAAAGAATTAAAGATTCCTCATCCGTCATACTCGCCCCGAGCAAATTCCGTCACTTTTCTGGCTTCAAAATATGACTCCTTGGAAAAGTATTTGAGCACGACAATCGAGAGAGATGCTATTTTTGAAACCATTTAGGCTAATTTACTTAAGTTAATAGCTATCTTGAGGTCCTATCGGCTGGCAAAACGGCTATAGAACATCGTTGGTAAACTCTTATAAATAAAAATGGAGTTTGAGAAACAAATAAAAATTATTTAAAAATTGTTATTTTCTTATTTAAGCCCAAAATACTTTTGACCGTAACCTCGTCAATGGGAGAAGCGAGGACTGGTTAGATCAAACGGCCAGAAGTTAATTGTATTCAAAATAAAAAGAAAAGAGTGAGAGAGGGTGATGACTCAGCTCCGTACTATGTGTAATTAACATGGACTGAACCACAAAAGTATATAATAAAAAGGTAAAAACCGCCGGATTGGGGTACAAAAAATTTAATCCAATCATGACACTGGTTCTGCTGTACGCTGCTGTAAGAAGCGAAGAATGATTTCAAATAAAACGTATGAGGGCACATTAAATGATAATGGAATTTAAATAAACACAGACAGAAGTAAGCGAAAATTGCACAAGATGAACAAGAAATAAATAGAGATATATAAATACAGACAAATAGAAACCTTGATAAACTCTGATATTTAGAAGTTATAATAAGATAAGATGGAAGACTGGATGAAGAGATAAGAATATAATCATAAAAACCAGTAGGGTATGTGTATGATAAACAACACCTTACCGTACTTATTAAAAAAGAAAAAATGAGCAACATAATAAGATTGCGTCTGTATAAAACAATAGGCCTACACATAACAACAATTACTACATGGAGCAAAGTCTTTGACCGTTCTGAACTAACACAGGTCTAAAATAACTGCATTAGAGATGAAATATTTAAGACGTATACCAGGAAGTAATACGGAAAGAATTAGAACCATAACCGCTGATGGTAAAAGACACGTTTGTTGCGTATTGGTAACACAAGAATTTCAACGCCTGTTCCAAATTATCTGCATTTGGAATAACACGAACATGGAAGGACGCGACCTCGAGATAGAATGAGGAAAGAGCGGAAAGATAATACTGTAAAAGCGGCTAGGAAAAGGTAAAGTACCTTAATTCAACTAAACACACTAGCAGAAGAAATAGTGGCTTAACACCAAGTGGCTCAAAACATCAACACCACGTGACAGTCTTCCACAAATTTAAAAGAAATTTGGGCAACACCGCCCTTCGTGGTGCGTTGCGTTGTATAGAGTAGACAAAGAAAGGACGTGAACTCTTTAACTGGCCGCAGAATGATAGAATAATAACAATTTTTTCTATGTTAAGAACTACGAAGACAAAAATATATTTGCCACACGCTTTTCTAAGTTTCGCGATAAATCAAGAGACATGCTCTGCACAGAAGATATGTGGTCTTGCAAAAACTTAGACACTCGTCTGTACGTGAAGAAATGCGTTTGTTTGTTATTGTCAGTTTTAAGTTCTTAAGATAATGCTCTTGTCTCTCACGCGGCGTAGTTGCTATTTTGTTCTCCACCGGAGGCAAAGAATTGTGGTTCAAGTTCCGTAGTATGTTATGTGTTGTTACCCTTTCAATGTAAATGGACGGTTGCGATTCGCGGTACCCCTTGGGAAATAGTCCAGTTTTAACTAAGGGTTCACCAGTAGGCTTGCGCTCACCCCCCCCCCCAAAGAGCGCATTTGGCCATATCTAGTTGCATGTCTAGTAAAGGGAGTCATTGTGGTCTACTTTTTAAAACACCATTCTTCATCTAGATCGAGTTCTGTTGTATGGATTCTTAGACTGCCATAACAGATTAGCATTATTAATTTAGGAAGTTGGAACATAAGAAATGGACACCGAATATGTAACGCCACCACAAATTCAGTACCATCCATTTTCATCTACAGTAGGCTAAGGTGTCATCATTATCATCTTCAGCAAGAATTAAACCAAAAATGGTTTGTTCTGATCCCAAGCAGATAGACTAGCTGGTCACTCTTTGTACGCCCTTCACCTCTCTGGCTTTTAGTTCCATAGTTGTTAGGGGATTCAGCAGTAATACATTAGGTTAAGATGTTCTAACCATTGTAACCAATACTGGGCAATCCTATCTAATATTCAGTTCCTGCCTTAACATCGACATTCTTTTTGCGATCTTGAAGAGTATTTCTGTTTCGTGCTTGAGAAATCTCATTTCGGCCGCTTGAATACTACTGACATGGTTCCACACATGGTTGAACTTGTGCAGATTTATCAGTACATCTTTTTTTGTAATGTAAGACACATTACAGCCCATATATTCAAAATTACTGAATTGTGCCAGAATATATCATATACAAGTTTTGCTCGTATGGGGTCGGCTCCAAGAAAAGCCATTACCTTGGTCTTCAATGTGGAGATCTGTAATCTGAAATCCTTGCAGAATCGACTCAATAGAGTTTCTTCATAAAATAAACAGATATTTGTAAACATTCTACTTGACAACAGGGTATGCTTTGTTTTGTTTGCATTTGATCAATGTGATGTCAATCTTAAGGTTCTGAAAAGTAATGAAACTCAAGTAAGTAGAGTAGACGGGTAGAAGAAGTAAAGGTAGAAGAACTATAATGAGACACACTGAAATGTATGAAGCAGTGAGGAATACGGAGACAAGGAAAAACAGAAAAATTGTAGAGAGAGTAAATGGGAGAAACAGCAAGGACAAGAGAATATTGAACCCATTGAATATTTAATTATTTACGTTATTTAGGCTATAAATGCATGGCTACCAGTGCTTCGCTACAAGTACAATTGAACCGACTGTACATGCGGCTTCAAACTATTACTTCAAAATATGATCATAAATACAAGTTATTTAGTTATAACAAACGAAAAACCTTTATTGGTGTCTGATTTATGTTAAAATACTGTGTGTGTGCGTGTGCGCGCGTGAGTGCGTGTGTGTGTGTGTTTTTTAAATTAATTGAATGGAACTTTTGCCCAACGACACTCGTAGAAATGTTTGTTTACGCGCTTTATTTGCACTTTGTAGCCCATCGTAAAAGAAAATAATTATTAGTTTTCTCAAGAGTTTCTCTTTCTGCTGGTAGAAATGTGTTTTTCCACAGATCCCCTCCTATTTATTTGTACGCACGTACTTTACCATTAATGTTTGTGTTTTCGTTAGTTATTTCTGTAGAATAGTTTCGTGACTATCGTAATTGTGTTAAGTCTACACTTTACTGTAAGCAGCCTTTGACATTTACCCGGTATTTATTTTAATGTCACACGGTATATTTTTAGTGTTCGCACACATTACTTAAAAATTTACTTCACATAATTCTGATGTGGTAATGACAAAGTTGTAAGTTGTTAATCTCCTGAAGATTACGTTTCTGTAGAACTCGCATTGTAGCACTCCAGTACGCTTCATTGTTCTCTCTCTCTCATTTTCTCTTTAATTGATGTAATAAAGTACCTGTCAATCGTCCCTAGAGTACATATGTCAGTCTATATACTTTGTTTCTACTTCTATCTCTCTCACGCCCTCAGATTAGGAGTATTGTTTCTCCTACACGTGCTCAGATATACACACGCTGGTGATCACCATGTCGGCTATTCATTATGGTCACCAAGAATCTACCCAAGTCGGCTCATGTGAAATTACAGAATGATTTCATATGATTTTAATTATAAATCATAAAACTGATTTTCAAAGTTAATTTTTATTATTAATAGAGTTTTTTATTGATTACATGGCTGTTAAAAAAAATTAAAAGATAAATGCATAATAAATGTCGTTTTGAAACATCTTGAAACATCATTAAAGCTTTGAATTTGGGTAATTTTACCACTAACCTTTCGATATAATCCTGAAATTGAATGTTTACTGTTGATCTCTGTAAACTATATTAGTTATGTTTTCTAGTCTTTATCTATTGAACCTATTCATTTTAATTTTTTCGTTTGTTTAATTTTTAAATTGTTTGTGAAAGTCAACTTGTAGTTAACAACGAAAATACATGACACGCTGCTTACGCTTGTTGACAAGTGAAAAAGAAAATTTGTTAATAAAAGTATTGTTTTATCTATCTAACTAACGGTTTTCGCATATTATTTCGATTTTTTATGCTTCGATAATGATGGAAGTAAATTGTATTTTGAAGTCACGATGTTTCGTGGCGTGCAATCGGCCTTAAAATTAACACATTTATTATTTCATCATATTTCGCAGATTTATTATTTATTATTTCGCTCTGGGGCAAAGCGAATTTGTTAATACGCTGCTGTTTCCTGACTACCTGATGCTTATAGATACCACCGAAAATGGTTTGCAAAGAGCGCTACATAATTTACAACAGTGTTCGATTCAGTGTAACTTTTTTCCACAAGCAAAACGAAGGTGATGGCTTTCCTGGGAAGCAATCCTGTAAGAACCAAAATTTATAGGATTAACAACCAACTAATTGAACAAGTCTCACTTTATCTACCTAGGGTGTGTTTTATCATATGAGAACAATAGAGACATAGACAGTAAACTACATAAATTTCAAATGATGTGGGGCACCATAAAAAGAAGTCTAAAAAAATAGACGTGGAAGGATAATCAGTTCGCGTTTTACAAGGTAGTGGCTGTCCCTATGGTTCTTTATGGAAGTTAGTCATAGATAATGAGAAAGAGAGATAAAAGCTGCAATACAAACAGCGAATACGAAATTTCTAAGATCGGTTAAAGGTTGTTCTAAACAAGATCGATTTAGAAATGAAAAGATTAGAGAAGAGTTGGTAATATACAACGTAAATGAAAAAATAGAGTTGCATAGAAGAAATTGGAAGGACCATCTGGAGCGTATGGATGATCGAAGACTACCAAAAGCGGCAAGTAGATACAAACCTGCTGGAAGAAGAAGAGTAGGAGACCAAAGAAAATATGGGAATAAATTCTATGAAGCTGGAACAGATCACCAAGGCCTAATCCTTGTAGCCGAAGAAGAAGAAGAAGAAGAAGAAGAAGAAGAAGAAGAAGAAGAAGAAGAAGAAGAAGAAGAAGAAGAAGAAGAAGAAGAAGAAGAAGAAGATTATATTTCATCATAAATTGTTTTTTTTTTACCTCTAAAACATTTTTCTTTAGTGTCTTCTTTAGTTCATTCCTACACTTAAAGTCCCTATTTATTGCACATATCTTAGAGCCTAGATATCTGAAGTGATTTTTCAAGTTTTTAATCGTCTCTAAAATTTTCTCGGTAGCAATATGTTTTTCACGTGAGGCGGTTCTATACAGGCACGGCGTGTCAAAAGTGTTACAAAGAGTCGTAAGGTGAGAATTAGTGTGTTTTAGTTCAGTATAAGAAGAAAAAGCCGTATGGTTTGTCTGAGAGTTTCTCAGCCTATTGAAGATTGTAGTCCTCAACCTTTCCAATCTTCGTGTTGCCCCGTGTCCTACAGATAGAAAAGTAGCTATTTAAACATTTTATTTGTAAAGATGACATTGTTTATATTTAATATTTTTAGTTATACAAAATACAGTTACGTAAAAATGAATACTTGTAAGAAGAATTATTTCATGATGTTTCAATGTGACCCATACGCTTGATGACCAGAAACAAGCGTTTTACAGCTGGTTCTGTTGGTGTGAGGGGTAACCGAAGATTATGTCTATCTGATTATGTTAAGGCGACACTTGTGTTTGTCTGAGTAAATAAAAAGGCAAACTAGGAAACCAAAGTCTTTCTTGTTTGCTAAGATTCTGTGTTTTTTTCCTATAAATAAGAAGTAGAAAATGCCACGAAAAGCAATATTTCTTTACCTCAAAGCTAAGAAAACTTTTCAGACATTGTATTCGTTATCCAAAAAAGATGTTTTCCTTGACTGAAAGTTACTTTGGATGCTAAGTCGCTCTGCAGATTTACGAGCAATTCTTGCAAAGAAACATCAATGCCATTTCTCAAACAACGGTCCATTGAGGACTTCAGCTGAGCGCCTGGCTTGGATGCGGTGATAAAACACTTCCATGAATGGAAAAAGGAAAACACGTGCGTTTTATTCTACCAACATCGGTATAATACGATGCTACACGTTGCTTCCCACTGTGGCTCTCCAGTCTCCTCCCGCGGCACCCTTATTTTGCGATTATCCCCATAACCATAGCCCCCTTGGAATATTCTTGGGTCCCTACGGTTGAGAACTGCCGGTTTACACTATACACCTTGTGTACCTTGTATCACATTCTTGTCACCTTCAGTCACTCTGCCTTACTTTCAGTGCATTTTATGTTGTTCCGTGAAACACTTAAATAAAAGATTTAATAGAATCTTAATAAATGTTTTCAGCCAAACAATTAGAAACGATTTAAGAATCGTCCGGTTCAATCCTTGTTAAACCTTAAAGTCGTCATCATCTTCGAGAAAGATTAAACCAAAAATGGTTTGTTCCGGTTCCAAGCAGATAGACTAGAGCTGGCCATTCCATTGCTTCTTTAGAGACACCTCTCTTCGTTTTTTCGACTTGTAATCGAATAGTTGTTTAGAGATCCGGCAGTCATCCATTCGGGTAGGATGTTTCAACCATTTTAGCCGATACTGGGCAATCCTATCGCGTATACTAATAATATTCAGTTTATAAATATATAAACCTCAATTCTCCTCGAAACCTGTCTGAGTGGAGTTTCAACTTTTCAAATTTGATATGTTGTTGGTCGATTCGGTTATCCAAGCGAAAGACTGCAATAATGCATCTTGTTGAGCCATCTAACCTTATCGATGAAGTTTAATAAGAACGTCAAATTAAGTTGACAATTTCAACTCCATTATCACTAATACATATGTTGTGACGATAGTGAAAGGTGTAACATTCAGGTTCTTGTAAAGTACGTTGAAATATTTCGTTCGTGCAATAGCAGCAGAATAGTGTAGCAGCCAGGATTCGTTCTTTTGGACACTAAGTCAGGTCAACCTCCGTTGGAAAAATAGTTTTAACAAATTTTGTTATGACTGCTGTGTTTTTTCTTTATTTCGTTAAACACAAACAGTAATGTCAGTATAATTTTTTTTAATATTATACATTATAATTACATTATACATTTCAATATTATACATTTTTTCCAAAATTTAGCTTGTTCCCTGCATTAGACTCGGGAGCACATATATAGCCCAGAGATGCCAGCTGCGCAGAGGCAAGAGCATAGTTTCACGTGATGCATTAGCCAATAAGACCCAGTCAGTGTTAATTAATCAGCCAGTTAGTGTTAATTATTTCCTAAAACAGATTTATGTAAGATAAAATAGTGTCATATTTAGAAGGATCAAAAAAAAAATTCCAACTTATCACTAAATAATAATAATTAATATTTTATAAGACGTGTATTATATAGCCTACACATGTTTATTATACGTATTTTGGAAAATTGTAAGTATGTTGTTAAATCACAATAAATGTGTAAACTACATTTATCAAACAATGCTTACGTAATAGTCTGAGAAACAGCTGTTGATGAGTCGTCCATGTTTCTCTTGTATAATTGTTTTTGTAGTTGACATCTTTGCTCGTAGTTGATAGCTAAGAATAGACAAACAATGAGTTTATGAATCTATTTCGCACATAAATATTATCCATAGTTGTACACTGTTACATTTTTTTACCCAAATTGTCTTCTTGTCATACCCGGATTAACCAGATTAATTGTATACTTGTCTTTCTTAGAAATCGTCTTTTAAGTGGCTTATTTCATTAAGCTTCTATATTAAAAAACTCATTGATTATATTGTATTATATTGGAGAGTAAATTTAATCTAACGTCTTTCTTCTTAATAATCTTTCCTATTTTCTATCGTTATATTTTATATTTTACGCATGTCTATTTGCATTCAAAAGTGTTATTCTTTTTTTTTTGGCTTGTCCCCTCCGTGCGTAATACTGACCTGCTTATACCTTTCACTGGAGAAATTATTTTCATGACTAATTAAAAAGTATGATTATTATTTTAGATTTCTGTATAGGCCTGTATGTAAAAAACAAATAAGATGGTGGAATAGCTTTAATTTTCACTTTAAATGTATATGTAAGATACTCAAGGTTATTTTCTAAAATATATTTAAAAAATATAAATTTTTTAGACATTACCTGAAGGAAACCAGAATAAGGAAATCTGTCACAAATTGAACATTACTCCAAGTAGAATTGAATGTGTAAAATTATGAATAAAACACAAAAAGCAATTAAATTCATTACACATCGCGCGCGCGATGTTACTTACAGGAATAAATAACCAACACATGAAAATTAATGGTAAAGTATGTAGGTACGTACGAATGAATGGGAGGGGATCTGTAGGAAAACGATTTCTGCCAGCAAAAAGAGAGACTAATAACTAATAATTATTTTCTTTTACGATAGGCACACACACACACACACACACACACACACACACACAGAGAGAGAGAGAGGCTCTCGGTTTTTGCAACGTCTTCAAGACGTGTGTCAGTATTCTACCGGCATCCAGACCAATTTTGTCACGTATTACATTACTTACACAGAAGAATTTTAAACATTGCGCTTCTGAAACAGCGCGTTTTAGTTTTAAAAAAGGCGAGTCATTGTGCGTTTAGTATGAGTTATTGTGTGCGGACATCAGTAAATGGTAACTTGCATTATTTAGTGCGACGTTGTTAAATAGATAATACTTAGTGTGAGTTGGATAATTGTAAGCTTGAAGAATTTTTGCATACGACTTTTTCCAAATTTTCATAATGGTGTCTTTATACAGTAGGCCTACATGTTTTATTAGTTTATTGTTACTTGTATACGGAATTTCATGTCCTGTATAATTGGATTGGATGTATTCACGCGTTATTAAATTGGATTTGTACATGTGTGGTTTTAAATGCATTTTATAATATTTTAAATCGTTTCTTCTTCTAATCTGTATAAAATATGTTGCAATCTTCGCATTCAGTTTTGTAAATATATTGTTTAAAACATCACTGTTGTTGCATAAGTTATTTAAATTTGTACATCGTTATTGTTTTTTACTTGCATGTTCCTTAAGGAAATGGAAGTATGGTGATGGTAAAAATATCGTGTTCGAGATAATTGCAGATTCTGATTGTACTACACTCAAAACATGAAAAAAAGTCATTTTTCGAAAAGTGTCTCTGTGTGTATCTGTCTGTATGTGTGTCTGTCTGTGTGTCTTTGGATTTTTTTCTATGGCAAACGATAACAGCCGCAAATGCAAACAGAATCAAATAATGTTTTGCACACAGCCCTAAATTGTAGAGTTCTCAAGACCTTTTGTTTTTGGTGAAGATCGGTTAAGGGAAAGGGGTAGTTTACCTTCAACGTTTTATGTTTTGACAAGGGTATTTTCTATGGCAAACGATAACAGCCGCAAATTCAAACAGAATCAAATAATAATTTTTTTTGCATACAGTCCTGAATTGTAGAGTTCTCAAGACCTATTGTTTTTGGTGAAGATCAGTTAAGGGAAAAGAGTAGTTTACCTGCAACGTTTTATGTTTTAACAAGGGTATTTTCTATGACGAACGATAACTGCCGCACATTCAAACAGAATCAAATATTTTTTTGCATACGTTCCTCAATTGTAAAAGACTGAAGGCCTGTTGATTTTGGTGAAGATCGGTTAAGGGAAAGGGGTAGTTTACCAGCCACATTTTATGTTTTAACAAGAGTAATTGTTTCTATGACGAATGATAACTGCCGCACATTTAAACGGAATCAAATAATTTTGTGCATACTTCACTACATTGTAGAGAACTCAAAGCCTGTTGATTTTTGTGAAGATCGGTTAAGGAAAAGGGGTAGTTTACCTGCAAAATTTTATGTTGTAACAAGAGAAATTTTTTCATGAATGATAACTGCCGTAAATTCAAGCAGAAACAAATAATTTTTTACATATGTGCCTGAGTTGTAGAGGACTCAAGGCCTATTGATTTTGGTGAAGATTGGTTAGGGGGAAAGTGTAGTTTACCAGAAACATTTTTTGTTGTAACAAGAGTAAAGTACTTAATTTTGATAAATAAAGTATCCTGATAAGAATATCTTAATAATCCACTGTAGAAACGTAGATGAAATATCTATAAATGAAGAGGCTAGTTAAACGGGGTGGGAGTAATTTTCTATAAATGAAAATTATAGTTGAAAGGGGAGGGGATAATTTTTTATATATGTACTACGTTATCGGCAACAAAGAAGTAGTTTGTTGTTAAAATTCCTTCCCGTCTTGTTTGGCCGTAGACCAAAGTTTTCTGCAAAACCAGACGTTTCGGCAGTGCCATCGACTTCCATCATCAGTGAAAATCGAGTGCGATAACGTGAGGTGGTATACGTTAGTGACCACAGTACTGTGGTTAAGGCTGAAGCAGTAAGTAAAAAGAAGTAGTTTCTATGGAAATATTTCATTTCGAAAATGATTTTAAATATAAATCTTAGAACATGGAAGTCATGTATGGTTCTCCATACCGATATTTTCTTATGTTATTTTAACATGTATTTTTGAATAATTTTGTATTTTTGCTTATGAATGTACATGTCGTCCATCCATCTATGTTACTATTATCTGCGTTTCTTTCCGGGTAAATTCTGGTTATAATTACATGTGTGCAATCTACATATTATCTATATATATAAAACTCAAAGTCTGAGGATATGTGTACTGAATAAAACTCCACACCGTTACACCGATTGCCACCAAATTTTGCACAGGTAACCTTTGACACAAGGCAAAAAATACTGTCTGACTTGTGTAACGTCACAGAACGTTCCATAAAGGAAATTAATTGCAAAGTAAATTATCATAAGAGGAAGGTAAGATGAACAGTATCGAACCCAAGTAATCCAAAAAATGTTGTAATATTGTCCGATAATTAATATCATTAACATGAAAAAACGACAAAGACTATGACCAAGACTCAAACCCCGTATATTGTTTAAGTGAAGAACAGAATAAAACTGATAATGTGTTATAAGAGAAACAGATAATCTCAGAAATGACCAAAATGAGGTCATAAAATATTAAGCAATGTAACTCTGAATAGGGTATAAAAACCCATTTATTGTGAAATAATAGAAAAGATCTATTATTATACTTTATAATATAAATAAAATAAATGTATTAAATGATTTGAACACATCATTAAAAAGGATGTAAATTAAAAAATATATATATAAATGTTATAACAAAAAATCAAAGTTTTGGAGTTGAGACCAATCACTCAGATTTTATGTGAAAATTAATTATTATAAAGTTAAGATACAAACTATATGTAAATGTCAATTAGACAAAGACAAACAAATTATTTTAAATAGAGAAAGCTGTAAATTGATTAGAAGTCAATTAAAATAATCAAAAACAGTGTTAAACTGAAAACATGTGATGAACATATAAAATTGTAATATTTATGAATTTAATGTTATCAAAATGCAACAAAATTGTATTTTAAAGTTGAACCACAATATGAAGTAACTATACTTATATATATATGACCACCTAAAACACTTTAACAGTCAAGTTATGAAACTAGTTACCTATACCATACTAGGCTGAGACCAAAAAACAATCACAAAAATAGTCATATTTGACAGACTAATTGTATAATATTAGAAAAAATATAGGAAAAAGGTACAATTCCATAACGTACAATGGAAACATACTTGCTCAATTGAAGACAAGATTAATTCATAGAGAATTTTTAAATATAAAAGTGAAAATTGTCACACCCAGGAAATAACTCATCTGTACAAAAACAGTGAGATGCTAAATAATATTACAATAAAAATAAAATGTATTAGGATAAACCAGGTATTCCCAAAGATAAACAATATAACAAACTCTAAGTGAATACCCAAAAAATCCCATATATAATACCGAAAAAGACAAATTATTATAAAAAAACCAGTGACAAAAAACTAGGCCATATGTAATGCCTACAGAAAAATGAACTTATTTATATGTTATATGCTTTAATATTTGTTTATTATGTTGTGTAAAGATAATTATGTTATGTATCAATGTTATAGCAAGAGCCAAGGAGCTTCATAACATTTTATTAATTAGAAACTTAGAATTTTGTGCAAACACTACAAGGTGGTAAGAATTGTATTTTATGTTAATTTATTAGATTTAATTTGTTCAAAACCAATCGTGAATGGTATCATTTTATTAAGTTGAAAGCAGAGAATCCAAAAATAATAATGGCATGCAGATTGTAAGTAGTTCTGTAAAATTGTTTGACAGATACCAGAATAATTTCAGTAATATCCTTTAGTATGAAGAAAAAGAAGTTTTTGTTCTAAAGCTTCTACGGAAGTCGAATTTGTTCCATGATGTTCTATTTGCATATTCTCGAACGTTCCACAAGAAATTTTACTCAAAAATATCGGAAGTCATGTTTAAAAATTAAAACAATGCACCTTACACAGAGTATAAAAGGAAGACGAAATTTGACACAAAAAACACTTTATGCTTTGAATCCACAAGAGACACTTCACCTACGAATCCGATCATCTTATCCAAGGCGACTCGAAGAAAAGGAATTCAACCCGAAGACTCAAGAAAGGCTTTTTCCCGTAACAGACAAAAGACTGACTTAACCTATATCAGGAGTATATTGCTAAACGCTAACGTGTTGTTGAATAGAGCAGCAACACGCCATATTTAATAGAAACGCACACAGCCAAATATCCAGCGGCCCTGAAAAGGACCGATTTTAATAGAGAGAAATCAATTTTGCTGGTATTTGCGAAGATAAACAGAGTTTGACAAAATTCCCAAAACATATTTCTGACACAAGCCTTCTACATTGAGTTGGAACTAGCGCTGAGACGGCAGAATAGCGAGGCCACGCAGACAGCTGTTTTCTCGCCGCCAAGAATTCAAAGCATAGAAACAGTACGATTTTTATTTCAATTGTGCGGAGTTTTAAAACCGTAATTTGACTTATAAATAGTTACCAGTGAGTGAGGAACGTAAATACGAAGAGGCGCAAGATTGGAACCGTCCCCAAGAACAGTGTCCAGTGAAGGAAATACTTACCCACCGGAACGTGATTTGCTCAAAAGTTAAAATCATTTTTACCTGGTATCCTTGTCACACAGTTGTACTACACATGTCAAACACCTTCAAATCATACAAATTTTGTAAAGCATCCCACTGATTTGTCTTGATAGTTCAAAGGAGTCACGTCCTGAGTATAAAGTTTTTTCAAGGATCAAATTCATGCTATTCAACTGAGTAATACAATTTTTATCAGCCGATGATTAATTAAAAACTTGTCAATAATTTTTTGTAACTCTGCAATTTTGTTTAATTTGATTGTTAGTCCTTCAGACGATTTTTATGAAAAGAAAGATCATTAAACATACGTTATTTGCAATTCAAATTGTCTTGTTCACATTTTTTTCTATAATTAATTTAACAACTAAAAAATCAATTTTTAATAATAATAATTTCTTGGACCAAATATCCAAGTGGCGCCCACATACACATATTAGCATAAGTTGTGTTTGCAGGACAACATCGTCGCAGAGAAACCGGCAATTAGTAAATATTACAAGTGCGCGGAGTGTAACACCCGACAAGACATCACTAAAATCTGACACATACACAATACACTTTGTTATACTTGGAATGTGATATTTTGCCCCGTTCGCACGATTTAGGCCCTTTTAATTATCCCTTTTCGTTGACGCGTATAAAGATATCAAAAACACCATGGAGACCAGAATTAATTACCATAGTAACAAGTAAATAAACAAATAATATTTAGCGGCATCGGAACTGTACCTTTATCCGATCCTGCAGTTTTTAATATTTTTAATATGCGATTGTATCGATATATTTTGTAATTTTGTATACAGATACGTCTATATATTTTGTAATTTCTTAAACGGTTATAACATTTATGTTTATACGTATTTCTGATGATGGAATGAATAAGTAATGAAATATATTAAATACGACTACTAAAGAAGTCAACAATACCATGGAGACCAGAATTAATTACCACAGTCTTCTTCTTCTTCTCCAATTCAGGCCTGTTGCGCCCTCCGGCCGTGATAGAACTCACGCCCCACCCCAGCCAGAGAGATATTAGCCAACCTTTTATACCACGCCCGGAGGCAAGCCGTATGGGGGGGGGGGAAGAGTGTTGTTTATGTGTGTAGTATATATTGTGTGCCCTTGTTACTTATCTGGCCCGGGTATGCCAGAGAAGACGTACGTATTATTTGTCCGCTTACGTTCGGGTGGACGAGCAAATCGAGCCCTGACCTTGACTCGATCTCACCACATCGGCAGCACAGCAACGCTCTGATTATTACCACAGTGACAAGTAAATAAGCAAAAGCTATTTAGGGACATCGGAACTGTACATTTATCCATTCCTGCTGTACATTTTCGATGTTTTATATAATATGCGAGTGTATCGATATATTACGATGTGGAAAAGAAGAAGTGTACTAATTGTAAATTGTCTTATTAGTTAATGCAAAGCCAAAATACGTGTTGTTTTCATTTGTGATGTTAGGTGACAACGGTTTTTTGATTTTAAGTTTACTGCTGAAATAAATGAAAATCATGGTTGAAGAAAACATAACGTTTAATGTGATACAATGCTTCTAACACAGTAACATTTAAAATAAGGAATTTAGCGTTTTTGATTTAACAGGTACTTCATAAATATCTCCAAAGGCTTTATAAACGGGTACTTTTAAATCTCCAAAGGCTGTTGCACCAACATAATAATTTAGTACAAGTTAAAATAGTACAAGTGTTGAAAACAGCTTTGGAGAGAATTTGACTAATGAGTACAAAATTGTTATACGAGCTGCCAGAACGCCATATAGACATAGACAATAAAACTAACATTAAAATTCTTATTAAAATTCAAATATTCGCGTGCGAAGCCGCGGGTAACAGCTAGTTAACACATAAACATAGAATTACCAATGGATGCAACTTAATTAATTTGTGGGTGTCAACTGTAACTGACAACGTAGTATAACCTGTGTTGTGAGAAGACGTTTTTAGAATTGTTTTGTGCTCATTCTTAAAAATCTTAGAACATGAGAGATTCATATCTGAAAATATTGTTACATTCGTAAGGACATTTATGTTTCTGGCAAGTGAATACGGTACATAATTCGTATCGACACTATGTGTCTAATCTCGCTGTAAGATTTTCCAAATTAGTCAGCTAATTAAGACTAAATTCTGTATGTGCCACAGACGGATCACGCAGTATATGCGAGTCTTCTTTTGTATTACAACTGATCTTCGACTTCTGTGCACGTTGTTTGTGTTAGAGAAACAAACTTCTTGTCCCTGTAGTACCGCGTGGCATTGGAATTTGTTTTGATGCATCTAAAACCAATTTATACACCAAGTTATTTCTAATTTTTTAATTACTTACTTTTATTTCCACTGGAATGCAAAATGTTATGTAGTTCTGTGCAATAAAATTTCACACGTCATGTATCTGTCTGCTACTTTTATCAAGGGAACTGATGATCGCGTACGTAACAATTCTGCTCTCCAGCGTATAATATTGTTAATTTATCTAGTTTCATCTCTCTGCTTTCTCTCATCCCCTCTCGTCAGTCTGCACTCGCGCGCTGGGCACTTCATTTTGTGCAAATAAGGAATTTATATTACGAATACTCGTATTAAACTTCTACGGTACGTTACGTTATGATGTCCTTTACTGTGATACCCGCTAACTTCAGCTCTCCCCATTTTGCAATTATTTTTCTAATGAATATTGTTTTTACTGACTTATTTATTATTTCAGTCATTATTAAAATTAAAAATGATACCAATAATAATTAATATTCAAAATAGATAGATATTGGTGGTAACTGTTGGGAAAAGTGATCCAAAAGCTTCATGGATTGACTAGAAAACAACCACAGGTGATATGGATGTTCGTTATGTTAGAATGCTTCACAAAAATGTTATCTCTGGAAGGAAAAATTATTACGTGCATTTGTTAGGCCTATTAGTCTATTAGTCTATTAGTCTATATCTTTCCTTTACAGTTGATTGAAATGGTAGTTTTTTTTTTTTACAAACAATGAAGGATGCTGCGTAGCAGTATCCTTTCTAATTGTCCAGACTACTTCGTAAGAAGAATTCGAACATATCAATAATAACCCGGAATTAAAATTGCCCGTTTATCGTTTTTACGATAAATTTGTTAAATACGGCTGACAATAGACGACAGAATTAGTGATCGACTTCGAACAAGCAGATGCCTTCGAACCATTGGATTACACAGTACAAGAATGTAAGGTAGGTGTGAGGAAGTGTTAGGGAACCAACCTAAAAACGGTATTTGCAAAAGATAGGCGTGTTTATGACGGCGTCCGTGTGGATACCCAACTGACAAACATGTAAATGCGACGAACGGACAAACTCAAGTTTGTAATTCAAGTGAAGTGTTCTTTATACTGCAAATGAAATAGACGGGTTTTAAGAGATTATGCAGCAGTCCTCTTCTATGCAAAGACAATTTTATTGCTTCTTAAATTTACTGAAAAGAAAAGAAATGGAATTAAGAGTTGACATGGTTTTCTGTCTGTGTGTACTAAAAAAGGACATATGGTGTACCGAAAGTGTTCGAAATAAAATTATACACTAATGCAATTTTATATGAGAAACCAATATAATTATAAAACGTTTAAACTATTAGCCATACAGTGTATAAGGAATGCTCGCACTACGCTTATACTCAATAGCCTGGCGGGGCATCTTGATAACAATTTGAGATGAATTCGAACCCACAAAACCTAGCACTGGAAATGGGTGGATACTTTGGAAACTAATTGTGTACTGTTACGACGGTCTAACTGATCGTCGTATGGTACAGTGGAAGAAAATACAGACACCAATGAAGTCACTAATCACCAGCTTTAATTAATCACAAATAACAATTTGAAATCAACAAAATACTCCCGTACAGTACTCTAGTTAAATTTGTCTACACGCAATAATAATGTCAGAGTTCCATGCAATTAGAGTTCCACACTAATTACCACTTCGTCATAATTCTTCGAACCGCATTTGAATAAATCGCCACTTATAACTGACTAAGTAAGTATCAGCTGTTGCCTATTTATAGCCCGCAGATGTTCCATAATTTGCGTCAACAATCACTCGAAAAGTCTAGAGTGTACTATAGTGCGGCCTTGACAGAGGCACGCACCTGCTAGGCTAGCGGAGAAACGGGTGGCACGACACTCTCCATTCTTCGAGCAGGTTACATCATTACAGTAATTTTTAACTATATAATTAAACTGTTTCAAAACAATTGTGTTAATTGTTACGAGTACTGTCCTATTAACAAAACATAAACATTTCTGTTGTTTGGTGATTGAGGAATTTTCAGATTTTTATTTTAGTTTATCAAATTATGTCCACTCAGCGTGTAGTAAAGAGACAGCTTTCGTGTGTTTATTCAGACTGCAGTGGATCCAATTCGGTTTACAATATTTATAGTGCCGGGGAGTAGTTTATTCCACGGCAAATTATAAACAAAATTCTGTATTAAATAGGTTTCTTGCATGCTACTGGATTGTTATACAAATGTATCCGCTGTAGTACACGTTTTTTGGAACCTTATTTTAATAGTTATTTCGTATTTTTTTTAATGTTTTGCTAATACTTAAAACAAATAAACAATTATTAAATCCCATAACTTCAATCAACAATTATCAAAATCCGTTATTCCATATAGACGTAAACCTAATATCGAAAGTGGTGTTTGCAACGCTATTTGCAAGCGTCCCGTGTCCTCTACTCATGGACTGATTTGAATGCTAACTTAAACAAAGTGTGCTGCAAACCCAGCTATTTTGAGATGTTTGTTTTTGGGGCCTGTCGTGCCCGTTTTTAGAAAATCTTTATTCTGTGTCAAAACGAGTAGACCGATTTAATCAAATTTGTGCAATTTTACAGACACTAAGGCGAAATTTAACAAAAAAATCGTATTTTAACACTATCAGTGTTTGGAAAAGATGGGCTGATTGTATCGTCTATATTGTATTTATATTGTTACAAATATAAATCGTCTCTTTTGTTTAATTATTTTGTTAAATTAGAGATATGTATTATTGTAAGCATTATGTTCTCACCCTTATCTTTCTGATTGTAACGAAATAAGTAGCTTATAACCCGTTCTTTTTCTTTTAATTTTTGCGGTTTCATTCACAAAAATCTAACCCCCCCCCCCCAGAGCGGCTCATCATAATCTTCTGGCTACGCCCCCGGCGTGAGATACCTTTTGTTCATTATATTTGAACGGTAAGGTTCAAATACAATAATATGCAAATAGCCTACTTTGCCCGAAAACACTCTATACGGTACAGTGGACTAAGGAACATAGTTTTTTAACATTGGATGAATATTTCAAATTCTATAAAGTAAAAGAGGTCTCTCATGGTAACATATTTAAAGAAAAACATACATGGATAGACACTTATGAAGTTTTTACTTGTAAAATTTGACAAAGCATTTACAAGAATGTGTAGCAAAGTCGTGGTTTTAATCGTCTCAGAAGAGAGAGTGATTAAGTATTACTAAAACGGCGCAAATTACAACTACGAATCAGAAGGTCTTTGAATAAAAAACGCCAGTGGTCTTGTTTCCTTTACGAAGACGTCGATTTGGTTCACTACATGTTTACCGTGTACCAGCACTGTGTTTTAATCAGTTTCCAATAAAGTTTTAGTTTTCAGGATCTGATCAGAACAAAGAAGTTTCAGTGCTTTTATTTCTGGTATCTCCCTTTCGTAAGTTTCTAGGAGCCTAGACTTAAAATATAAAAAATAAGTAAACCATAAAATTTCATCCCCATTGTTTCTTGTCCTTTAGACATATTGATTAGGCCTGTTTCTCACTTCTTTCCCTCTTGTTCTTGCCTTTTCATATATTAATTTTCATAGATTCAGCATTAACTTCATCATCTTTTAGGCGTCACCTATGAAAAGGCATGGTATAGTTGTACCCAAAAAGTATCTACCCAAATATGTTGTATTGGTTTTTGTTTCATGTATGGCAATTATTTGTTCATATATAACATTCTTTATAGTTTCGTGAGTCAGGTTTTGATTTCCCTGTTTATTCACCTTTTTTGATTCTCCTGTTTTTATTAATCGCACGTATTCAGCCTGATCAAAATGCTGATACAAAACTATTTTTAGCAGCTTTTTTCCCAGAATTTGTTACGCTTAAAAATACAAGATGCTTCGCAATATTGTGTTACAACTATTTTAATTATTATGTCTGTTTTTAGTTCTTTGGAGTAGAGTATTGTTTCGTATGCGCCTTTCGGATAAGTGACAATGGTAAAACAATGGTTCCAAAGTAACAGATGATGGGGAAAAGATGACGTGATGTGTCTAGTCAATAGGTTGGATTCAGTAGCGTGAAGACGACAGCGGCAATAGCTTTATAATTTACGGCAGGTAATGTAATTAAACTGTCAGCCAACGACAGAATTCATTATACAACTCGTCTGTCCAAGCAAACAACAACAACAACACAAGTTAAGGCTCACATTTTCCCTCAACAAGTTAATGAGTTTTTAAACAACAAGTCTTACAAAATGTCGTAGTATCAAATCAGAATCGTCTTTACATTTAAATAAAATTTAATAATGTAATAGATTTTTATTTCTGAATAAAACTCGTCGATTTCTGAATGTTTATCGACTTCGTAAATTCATAATGCCATCTTCCATTTCCTAAGCTCCGAAATATAAGATTTACATTTACGTTCAAAGTTTAATAATTTGCATCCTTTTTTAAGTAGTTTTTCACTTATCCAGAACACTTAAATACTTTTGATATATCGATTACCAAAATCCGCGTACAGTACTAAACAAAACGAGCAAAATGAGCAAACGAAACTAAACCAAAATATTTATAGGTATAGACGGAGTTATTTTAATTTTTTGTTTATAAAGTTTTGGTGTCTTCATAACTGCTTGCGTGTGCAAAGGAGAGTCTATTCGTAGGCTGGGAAGGGTGTGTCGTGAATTCTTTGATTAGCTACTGGTTGACATTATATTTCGGTTGCACAGACTTGTGTCCAAATGTGTAATTTCATTTTATGTTTTGTTTATACAAGTACATCATTTACGAACAGAATTCGCCTTTGTTATATGAAAGTAAGTTACATCCTATTTAAGAGAAACAAAAATAAAAGAACTTTCTTCTAAAGAAATGCGTTTATTTCTACAAATTTAGGCCTAGGTATACACATCTAGAACTAAGTTAGTAGAGGTTGCAGTATGAAATAATAATATGATTGCCATAATATTAAGTTAACATTATTGTAACGTTATAAGCTAGTGATAGGCCTATGTATAAAACACCTACCCGTTGAAATCGAAACCGGTCGAATCTACAGGCGCTGAAGACCAGCTGCCTGGACATTAAATAGAAACAAATTTATGTTATGTAAGTTTTTTACCGTTTTAAGTTACTTTTCATCTTGAAATCAAAATAATGTTCGTTTTAAATGACTCACTGTTACAAGGTATTAAAATAATTAACAAATTTGAATTAATTTTTTTAATGCCTTGTAAAATTAACTATAGTGCTCTGTTTTAGTCAAAGCGTCGTAACTGGTTAAACAGTCTATGCGTTTCAGACTAACATTTCTGAATTAAAAAGAATTAATGTAAAAACCTCAATAATGAATTACTGAAGAGGAATTTAACGTATAAAATCTAGATTTTGAATTTATACAGAATCGCCGTCTATGCCGATGTAACTAATGCCAATGCACCCAATGTCCTTCAGAACGAATCCTGTGACAATAAAAACATATTAAAATCGAATAAAAATATTAATAATAGATACTTCAAAGTATTCTAATCAAGTTCATCATAATTTCTTATGAAGTTCAATGCAGTACCCTAGCATTCGCCAAACCCCCAGAATCGAAATTATTGAAAAACCGGGAATGAAGCTTGCATACAGTGTTATCAACCGCTCCCCCAGCCCAGACAGAATAAGACGGGGAACTAGGTCAGAACGACACGGAGGCCACATTAGAACACTACCACTTTACAGGTTTTCATATATTTCCTTAATTCGCCATCTACGAACACTTTGAAGCTCCCATTATACAAAGTGCTCGATTTACTACCCAACTACCAGCTTAGAAAATATTATCCACGATTACCATGATATGCTGTTTACTAGTCTGTCAAGTGGTAGAATTTAGGAAACCGTTCCCTAATTTCTACCACCTAAATTGTACCACGGCAAAATCCATTCATTAAAATTAATTTAGACATAGAATACTGAAAATTTATGCAGATAAATCACAAACATATGAAATAACAGAGTGGCATTAGAGTCTGTTTATAACTAGTGTAAATTTATAGCTAACTAACTAATAGGCATATCCTAGTTACTAGTTTATAGTATAGTTTATACAGTACTATAACTAGTATCAATTTATATAACTAACACTTCTTCTTCTTCTTCTTCTTCTTCTTCTTCTTCTTCTTCTTCTTCTTCTTCTTCTTCTTCTTCTTCTTCTTCTTCTTCTTCTTCTTCTTCTTCTTCTTCTTCTTCTTCTTCTTCAACTAAGGTCCCCAAGTCTGTCCCATCTCGAAGCCCGAGATTTTACCCCTCTAGCCCGACGTAGTTAAAGAACTGATATTGATATTAAGACTATTTATGTAATGAACAGACAGAACTATCAGTATAATAATTATTTATGTTTACTTTTACATTCGAATCTATTTTGATATAAATTTATTAAGTTTCCTATATAACATGGTAGCCATTTAGCAAGGGTAAGTTATTGGTTTATAGATGTAAAATCTTTCACTTTTTCGAAATAGTACATTGAGTAATTATCATCGAGTATCATATTTTTATGTTTTTCATTATTTTTCCTTTCTCGTAAAATTTTTTCCCTAAATAAAATCATAATGGATGACATTAGCCTAATAAAGTCAAAAGTGTTAAAATCGTCTAAGAGTATAAATTTACCAAGGATACATGTACTCGTCAATGTGAAAAGCCTGTGAATTGCCGAAACTGCAAACAAATAAGTATCTTTTATTTAATATGTTAACGTATAACAACAATTCAACGGTTTAGTTTTCGACTTATATAGCGATGTGCAAATTACTCTAAACAAGAAAGGCGTTACAAACTTTTAAAGTCAGAGTTTTTAAAAATGGTAATGGTAATATTGATATTGTATACCTTTTAAGTGAACGCGTCGTTCTGGCCACATGTTCTGTCCGTTCAGTCTCGCTCTAATTGATAAAACACAACATTCTCGAGTTATTATTGCTGCACTTACTAGCAATTCATTCTCATCACCGTCAGACGACCATCATCACCATCGACGATTAGGAAGAAAACTGTGTCTATGAGAAATAAAAGAGACTAGACCGTGTCTCATCTGCAGACACTCAAAAGGTAGTTTTGAGAAAAGAAACACCGTTTTCTATGTACTTATCCCACCGTTGTCTTATGAACGTGGTGGCACAGAATATTGTCGTACACATAGGTGTAAATCAGTTTCACTCTGTAAAATAACGTGTTTGTGTTTACACATTTGGGGAAGCTTCACTAAAAGGTAGAGAGACGGCCAGAGAAAAAGGAAAAAGTGTGTGTGTGTGTGTGTGTGTGTGTGTGTGTGTGTGTGTGTGTGTGTGTGTGTGGGAGAGAGAGAGAGAGAGGAGAGGGAGGGAGGGAGAGAGAGAGAGAGAGAGAGAGAGAGAGAGAGAGAGAGAGAGAGAGAGAGAGAGAGAGAGAGAGAGAGAGAGAGATAAAGTAGTATGGCATTATCAAATGGTGTTTTAATAACAGTCACAGCGATTAAAACCAGGACACTTAGTCACGTTACTTCAGTTCAATGTGCAGTACCACTTGCAATATTTAACGTTATCGTGAATGTGTTGCCAGAAGAAACGCAAGCTACACAAAACATTTAGTGTCAGTTCTAATGGGTTCGTGTCAGGGTGTCGTTTATAAACAGCGTTTTCCCTGTCAATGAACTTTTATCGGTTTTTTATAACACGGACTTCATATTGGCTGACTGCATGTTATATGACTGTTTCTTATAAAATAATTATTAATTAATTACAATGTGAAAGTAGGTATACCTCTGCATGTCCGTTATAAGGGTCTCATCTGTTACATCTGGTACGTTTTCTTTACGTTTCCTTACGTTTCTTTTTCTCATACGTTTTCTTATGTTTGGGATCTCTGGCCATGTCAAGTCTTTTCTCAGCTCCTTAGTCACCCCAGTCTCAATGTCCTTCTCAGTCAGTTTCTCAATGACTTTACCTCTTCGTATACCGTTTCTTCTCAACTCTTTTAACTCTATATACGTTGCCTTTTACTTTCTATTATTTCTTTATTCTCCGCGTTTTCCTTGCGGTCAATGTTGCCAGAATTGAAGAGTGGTCATGGGAAACCTTAATTTGTCTGTTTAATTACGAAGCTTTGAAAACATCCTTATATTTGAAATGATCGGTACGTTGTGGCATTCAGTATATTCAAAATTCTCGTTATAATTAAGACGAGAAAGTTCGCGTTTTCAGAGTTCGAAAATTCAGTTATAATAATTAATTATTCTTGTGTTGAAATGTTTAATTTATTTGGAGTATGCTGGGTGAGACCATCGCATCTCACGATTTACCAGTTAATGAATATAAAATATGGTATGCGCCAAAACAAACTATCGAATCTTACTTACAAGCCTGTGGCACTCGTGCGCTTCACGTGATCACTTTATCGGTTGTTGTCATAGAAACGGAGTTGGACTTCCAAGTGGACCAAGCTAGACTTGTTGGAAACAAATTTTGTGAACAATTCTAAAAGCCATCACCCAATAACATGGTTATCTTAGGAGTTATAATAAGATTCTGGACGGGAAACGTTCTTACACGACACGTAGACTGTACCGCCCTGAGTATTTGCGTTGATAACAAATCCGATTCAAGGAAAGTTCTGCGGCCATATTACAGTTTTCGAAGAGAAGACTCCGCCAGACGTCCTTGAAATTCAATCTTAGTCTGATATCTACGAGAAGAATGTTTAAGCAGATCCGGTATCTTCTTATGCAATTGTTGCAGCAGGACAATACCACACAACGAGGAACTACCTTCCGTTGCTTCATGCGGATTTTGGAAATCTCGTGTTCTCGTCAGTTTGGATATGGCTTTCAATATCTTTCTCACTCACTGATTTTACAGAATATGAGACTTTCGTTTCGAGCATGCTGAAGAAAGCAATATTTGTGAGATCCCACCAGCAACGTGACGCGCGTAAAAGATAGGCTACGTAGTAACCATCATCAGGGACGTGTTTGAGAATGTACGCACCGCTATGAGTATTGGGCCGAAACGCAACAGAAAAAGTATCGAATTTTTGTTGTTGTAAAACCTGTGAACACGTATCGTTCGAATCATGTAATGCTTGTGTTACGTGTGTCAAACAAAGGTTTATTATAAAACATACTTTAGTTCTGGCGCATGTTGTGTACTAAAACAAATAAAGATAAATGAAACTGAACGCATGCGCTTATGCAGTGACACGTACTCGTGAAACAAAACAGTCATACACGATTGGATCCGTATTCATAGTTATTAAACTATCTCCCGCTTGAATGTCTCATGCTTTCAATATTGCCCAACGATTGAATTCATTCCTCAGGGCGAGCCCGAGAATGAAACTACATACATACATCCTCGGCGCTACAGCCCAGTCCGGATCCTTGGCCTCCAAAAGAAATCTTCTCCACTGGTCTCTACTCCCAGCCAATGTCCAACAGTTTGCTGCACCCATCCTCACTGCCTCCTTACCAACCTGGTCCAGCCATCTTGTACGCGGTCTTCCTTTCCTTCTCCTTCCCATCGGCAAATAATTCATAATTTTGGGTGGATTCTATCCTCCTCCTGCACATGTCCAGTCCAACGCAATCTGTTAATTTGTATGAGTTGCACGATCGGAAGATCTTTAAACCTTTCGTACAACTCTCGATTATGCAGTCGCCTCCAAATGTCGTTTTCCTTCACAGGGCCATAGATTCCCCTCAATACCTTCCTCTCAAACACGGATAGTTTCTGCTCATCTAGTTTTTTTAGCACCCAGCATTCCGAGCCTCATCACGACTGGTCTGATCAAGGTCTTGTATAGGGTGGTGGCTTTTGTCTCTTTACTTATTAATTTTGACTTAAAATGTTTCACCAGTCCTTAGTAACACCTATTAGCAGAGAATATCCGTTTTTCAATGTCTCTAGAGGAGTCATTTCCAGAGTCCTTTTTTTCAAATTCATAATCATTAATGCTCAGGGACAGGGCACCTACAACCAGATATTTGGTTTTGTTTTGGTTTATAACCAAGCCCATAGCCTTAGCGGACAACTCCAGTTCCTGAAAGGCTTCCTTTAAGCCAGATTCAGACCTACTTATGACGTCAATGTCATCGGCATATGCCAGAAGCTGTACCTCCTTGTGAAATATGTGTCCGCTAGTTTGAATTCCTGAATCCCTGATGACCTTTTCTAGAGCTATGTTGAACAACAGACACGCTAAGACATCTCCTTGTTTCAGCCCATTCAATGTTTTTAAGGAATTAGATAGATTTGATTGTATTCTGATTTGGCACTAAGAATTGGACATAACTACTCCAACCATACGCACCAACTTAGATGGTATATTCAACTTCTTCATAGCTCTATATAGCATTTTCCGGTTGATTGACACATATGGCGACTGGAAATCCACAAAGAGATGGTGAGTGGCCACTCCATATTCCAACGTTTTTTCCAAGATTTGCCTTAGTGTAAATATTTGGTCTGTTGTTGACCTATTCCTAGTGAATCCACATTGATATTGTTTTATGTTTTCCTCAGCGTAGGGAAGCAGCCTAGAAAATATGATGTTGGACAGTGCCTTATATGATGTATTAAGTAGAGATGTATTCGCCCCTATAATTTTTACATATGAGCGGATCACCCTTTTTATGTTTTAAACACACCACCCCTTTGTTCCACTCATCAACCATTAGCTCCTCTAGCCATATTCTCTCTATGAGATGGCCAAATTCCTTTATGAAATCTCCTCCTGCGCTCTTTAATAGTTCCCCTGGTAAGCCATCGGAACCTGCTGCCTTGTTATTTTTACGCTTTTCTAGAGCTTCATACACCTCGCCATAGGATGGCACCAACTCCTCTCTATCATCCTCGAATTCTCCTGCTTTCTCTTCATCCTCAGATGCCTCCATCGAAGCCTCCCTAACTGAGCCTAGCAACTCTTCGAAGTGTTCTATTCATCTCCTGATTACGCCAGCAGTATTACTCACAAGGCCACCATTATTATCCCTACAGGCATTTGTTCTAGGCTGAAATTCCTGTCTAGAATGAAACTACAATTTTATTAAAATAACTTCACCGTCTCATTTAGAGTGAACTTCTGGAATATTTTATTGTCTTCAGGTGTGTAGTGTACATCTTACATCTTTCTCTCCAGAACCACACAAAAGATGGGGCATAATGAACTACTGGTAGGTGTTTACGAATTTATTTACATGGACACCTGAGAACGTAATATGTGAAAGGAATGTAGATTTATAGTTAACCAGATGTAACGTTCATTCATAAGAAGGAGAATTTATTAATAGTCAAAAGTAACTTGAGGTAGAAATTTTGTGCGAGTGAATTAGTTAATGGTAACTTTGGCTACTAATTTATGTTGAATTCTTTTTCAATCCCTATATCAACTCAGCCTGAGGAAGTAAGTAACAAGCATAACCCCGGGATAATAATAGGAAGTTAAAAGTAATTCCTGGCCATATTACCTTTCTTCAATTCTGTCTGACTCAATCAGTTTCCCTGACTATCTTATCTAATCTTCATTACATAAAAACGAGTTTATCGTTATGAGAGTATTAGAAGTAAATCATCTTTTAATAAACTTAAAATATTGGAAGTCGTTTACGAAGGTTTAAAATTTACATTAACTTAGTTCCTTACGTCATACAAATTTAAGAGTACTAAAGTCGAACATATAATTAATCAATTGCTGCGTCTAGATCTGCATTATTTGTTTAAAGGATGATAGTGATGGAGCTTGGGTACGAGAATTCAAAGGATGACTTTTTGCTGTTAATGATAACATGTTTGAAAAGCGACGTTTCGACTACCCAAACAATTGGCGACCGTCAGCAGGCTAAAAACAAGTTACAACAAAGCACAAAACAAATTTGGTCTACCTGGTGTTTACAAACTAAATTGCTCAGATTGTAACAAATTCTACATAGGCCAGACAGGACGTTGCTTCAAACAATGATACATTGAACACACAAAGGCACTACACTCCACTACCGAATCGACCTTTGCAAACCACCTCATTGAAGCAAACCACACATACACAAACATCGACATGAACATGGACATTCTACATGTACACACAAAAGGCCGAAAATTAAACACTCTTGAACAATTGGAAATATACAAACTCGCAAGAACATATAAAAACGACATCCCAAACGAACAGACACAATTAAAATCACATGTATTATTCGAACATATCACACCCCCCACACACAACATCGATCCTTCAAAAGTCGACACCGTCGCCAAGAAGAAGACGGATAGCGCTTTGACGAAGCTTATAATAAGCGAAAATTGGTTCAGACTATAAGGTAAAACTTTTACGTTTTTATCCTTAAAAAACTTTGTGTTCCGAGTCGGTAGTGGTTTAATTACATTTAAATTACAACATTTAATTGATGTTGTTTACCTAATTGTTACAACAATCACTTGTTCAATTGACGTTTGTACAGTACTTGTGTGTGTGTGTGTGTGTGTGTGTGTGTGTGTGTGTGTGTGCGTGTGTGCGCGCGTGTGCGTGTGTGGATATTGTGCGTCCGGTAGCGTTTAGTGTTTGATGTGCGTTATGGTCAGTATTAATTAAGCGGCTGGTAAATCTTAGTTTATTTACATTTACTTTTAGAAACTTGCGATATATTAATATAAAATTTTTCAAAAATTGACTCTGTATCACTCGAGTGACAGAGTATTGCTTACTAGATTTCAGTTGTAATGTTTGCCGATTGTTTAGATACTCGAAACGTCGCTTTTAAACAAATAATCGATTATGGCAAAAGTCTGTCAATTTAATTCAAATATTTGCATTGTTATTATAGCATAACATTTAAATTTTCATGGTCAGAGTCATTTTAAGTTAAATTTCCTGGGCCAGAGCGTGCAAAAGGAGGACGGGCAATGACCACCAAATTATGGACTGCTGAAGTCAGAGACCAAGTACATGTTTTCCTGGGCCAGAGTCGTGCCAAAGGGGGATGGGCAATGACCACCAAATTATGGACTGCTGAAGTCAGAGACCAAGTACATGATTTCACTGAAAGTGGTGCTTTGAAATAATTTGATGAGAACATGTTCCGTAACCTCTGTAGTGCGTATAGAGTCTTTTACAAATATTGGTTTCATAGTCACTATAGTTTATCTAAAAAAACTTGAAGTGGGGGCTAAAAAAAA
Organism: Magicicada septendecula; assembly: GCA_034769895.1. Lineage (NCBI taxonomy): Eukaryota > Metazoa > Arthropoda > Insecta > Hemiptera > Cicadidae > Magicicada > Magicicada septendecula. The sequence continues at coordinate 333,764,691 of CM068371.1, read as the reverse complement.
GTGGAATGTTATGTCTCCAATTGTAGGCCTATACGCGTTAGAGTCTTGTTTGCATTTAGTTAAAGATGGCGTAACAGGAGAGTTAGTTTCATAAAAAAATATAGACGATGTTGCCTCTCTAAAAGCAAGAAAGTTGTAATAATAGTGTCTTTGCATTTTGATATAAACTGCTAGCCATTTCTAGTTTTTCTATATTTAATTTGTATATTTTTAATATATGTTTGCTTCTTATCGAAAAAGCATGATAGTATCTACCAAAATTATCATAAATATAAAAACTCCATACTTCGACAAAATTGTCAAATTCAGGTTTCGCCCGGGCGCAGATTTTCATCTCATTAACCACTGAGATCAATCGTCTCAGTCCAGCCACTGAGGGCGCCCCGTGGACGAAACGTTGGATTTAATTAAATATAAAGTGACGTTTGATTAATCGAAACAGTGTTGTTATTAACGATAAGCTACGAATGTTTACGAGCGAGACTTTCATCATGAGCTGAGTCGCGATTCATCGCTAAAAAGACCAGACGCTTCCACTAATGTACTGACAGCATCTTCACTCGCATAGTCTTGGTTCTGGCGGGTCGATAATTTTTCCGACGAAAACCTCGCCACTGAGCTGAAATCGAAAATCCTGGTATTTTTACGCAACGAACAATGGGTCAACTGCCCGGAAAGATTGGGATTAAAGTTTATGCTTATAGCCTATTCATTGTAATTCTACGCTATCCAAAAATAAAGAAATCGCATTTCGGTAGCGCAATAGCAAAAGATCAACAAACGATAATGTTAATTGTCAAAAATAATTGTTTAATTGCTTAATAATTTAGATCCACATAATACAGAAGTGGAGGAAGGGTTGGGACCAAACAGGTTAGTGTTACGGTCTGATACACTAGATCTAGCGACAAGGTCATGAGTGTTCTCTTAATAATTGACTGCTACAGACTTCTGTGACAAGGGCGCTCAGTTTAATTAGATTTAATTTTTAACACGTTTTCGTCTGTAGCCACCGTTTATTTTATTCGTTCTATTAACTTTCAGTTTAATATTGAAAGGACCATTCAGGGTAACATTAACAGACCTACGTTACGTGAAAAATAATTTTATTTACATTTACTTCTTAATCGCTTTTTGTTTAGAGTTTTCTACATGTCTTCGTTTTACCGCTGCTACATGTAAATACGGAGTAAGGATTAAAGACATATCCTTGCTTAGGTAAGCTTGTAGAGGAAATAGCTGTGAACACTAAATTTCACTAAGCTCGAAAACTACGAAGAAAAACAAGGTGGAATTCAAGTTTCCGGGTTCAATGTTTTCTTATTTCTGACTGCCGACTACTTACAGTCGAACGGTTAACTGAACAGAAAATTAAAGTATACAATTTTTTACCCTCTATTGCATATAAACCCCGACTAGGTAAAAAAAATTGTATAGCCTAACACCCTTACATTGCTATATAAATATATTGCAATGGCCATTCTAACTGCGTATGGAATGTAACAGAGAATAAAAACATATAATAGCATACAAAGACAGTGTGTGAATAATTATACATTGCACGTTTAAATATTATAAATTAGTTGATACGGATCATTGTTAAAAATTGTTAGTTTTAAGTACTTTTAGGATTGTGAAACACCTTCAAGTGCTGTGAAATGGTACCTAACCATGCTTAGCCGCGTGTGTAGTGCGCGTGTACGAGGGTACGTTATTATTTTACGGGATATTCATGAAAAACGTGTTAATTTTAATAACTTCAATAATACGGGCAATTTTTAAATGAGACTTATATCAGAATGTTCGTAATAAAAAGACCTAACTGATGCCAATAGTTATTTTAAAAATCAGTAACTGAATGAATGAATTTTTAAGTAAAAAAATGTATGGCCCATAAATTCGGTCGTAAAGATATTCAGGTAACCGTGGCAATGAGAAATATCTACACTCCCGAAAGCGACCCTGAAGCCGGATAGAGTATATCAACCCAAATACTCATCCGGATCCAGGGACAGCCAGGAACAACCAGTTGTCTGAATGATCTACAGTCGACATTAAAGGGAATTAAACTTATACTATTTATGTACAATTATAAAAAATTATTTAAAGGAAAGACTCTATAACATCAGTAAAGACTTTATAGTAAATAGGAAAAAAGGAACCTTTTAAATATTAATTTAATTCACTGTATAGAAAGTAAATTTTAATTTGTGTTACAAAGGTCAACAGAGGGAGATTAATTATTTTTTTAAATTGTATTAAAAGCTCAGTAGATTTAAAAAAATAATGGTATCATTAATAAATCCACTTCATTCCATGAATATCTTGACTACTTATTCTATGCGACACCTGCACATCGCAATATATATAATTATTTGTCTCAGTAGTTCTGTAGAAATGTCGTTTTGAAGATTTAGGAAAAAAGCCACCTTATATAACACATACGTCTTATGTAAGCAGCTGTCTTAGACGATCTGCCAAAGAAAATTTAGTTTTTTTGCGGGTTTTAGCCCCTAATCGGAAGATTCCGCCATCGAGCAAAAGAATATTTATACAGTTTCTGTTTTATTTTTTTAATTTGATAATTAATACATTTAGTACTATAGTTTTATTGGTTACTTAAATATTAATACAGATTACCACTTATTGATGTGCAGTTTAGAATACTATATAAGAAAATTAAAATAATTGGTTATACAAAACGAATAGATATTGTTACGCAATATGGAACGTTCTGGTACTATGGAGAACGTTGTCTACGCGTTTCTCGTGCGTGTTTCTGCCAAGGCCGCGCTGAAATATCCTCTAGAATTTTCGAGTGCTTGTTAAGGACGAATATTATGGAACCCTGCAGACTATAAATAGCCAACACCTGCTACTAGAAGTCAGTTTAGGTCGGGCGATTACGCGGTGCCTTCAAGAGGTTATTAATATAAAGTGGTTATTGTTCGGGACTGTATTACTTGACATTATTATTACGTGTGTACAAATTTTAACTTGATTTATTGTACGAGTATAATCTTGTTGAATAATTTGTTGGTTTAAAACTGTTAATTGCGATTAATTAAAACTGGTGATTAGTGACTTAATTGGTGGCTTTATTTTGTTTCCCACTGTACCGTACGATGATCAGTGAGACCGTAACAATATACTTAATTATTTTAGTGTACTAAAGTTATTAATAAACGTTAAAGTTATCTATTGATTAATTATGTGTGTTCGTAATTGTTGTTATTATGATCAATAAGCAAATGCGCGCCTTCTCTCCGTCCACACACACAACACACACTCACAAAACAGGTATTTATAAATGCATACTACCGTTTTTAATGAAAATGTAAAATGTAAATAATTCTGAAAATGTAAAATGTGGACAAGTACAAACCAGCGTATCCGTGTAGGTAATGTTGAATATATTTAAACAGGATAAAATGTATATTAATCGTATAAAACCGTATTGCTTAACGTGGCTAAGTAAAAGCTATACACGTAGCCTGTATCGTTGACAAAGTAAATAACGCTCGCCAAATACTAACCATAAACAATTAAAATTTAACTGTACGTTTATTTGTTGTTTGTTGAACACAAGCAAATTACAGCGTACGATAATGTGTTTGTATTTGTTGTTGCAGGTGGGTAGGCCTAACTGTACTCCGAATTTATTGGAAACCAATAATGTCAAGGACTGCCAACGCCAGCGCTTTTGTACCGCATAAATAAATTATTTATTAATGCTATATACGTTGGTGTGTGTAACTGTTTCTACTAGAATTTATTGTAATGCATCACTATTTATAGGCTATATTGACGACGTATAAAGATCACTGTTTCAGTTAACATTGGTAGCAAAAGAAAACTCATTCAAAATCTGAGTAAAGCAAACAAAAACTCTTACTTTTAAAGCGAAATGCATAAAAAGGTCGAAAATGTTTTTAGAGAATAACACTTTACAGCGAGTAAACCGTTTTAAGCATTTGGTGAGTGACATTAGCTGTAAAAATGATAATCAGATGAAGGTCAGAATGAACGAATTTAGGAAAGTTTGTGGTGTAATACAGAGAAATCTCAGGAATAATAAATAGAAGGGAATTACGTATACAAGACTGTGGCTAATCCAGCACTGACAAACGTATGTCGAGGAGCGTTAGTAACAAATTTCTTACAAGCTCCGAATCACTTTCCGTCTTAGATTCCCTTCAAGGTATCCACGAGACTAAGATAACCTCCACTGCGTAGGAGATTTTAACCTTATATCAATTTCAAACGTACATATTATTTGTTTTGCAGAGATAACTGGCCACTTAGGCATTCGTAGCAATATTGTAGTCGATCAAACTGCCAAAGAAGTCGCATTATTACTTCCAGTTACTAATCTTACTGTTCCGGTGACCGACTTCAAACAACCGTTAAATCAAAAGTTAAAAGACAGCGGCAACATAGCTGGAAAACCAGCCACTTACCAACAAACTGCGAAGCATTAATCCACTACTGATGCCTGGTCTTCATCGCTACGATACAATAGGGGTAGAAGATGTTTTTTTCTGTTGCTTGAATATAGGTTACATCAGACTAACCCTCTCCTTTCTCTTCAGAAACTCGCCACCCACGCCATCCCCTTCTTGTCAAGTGCCGGAACTGTTGACCACGTATTGCTAGACTGCCCTACATGCGCCACATAAAGAGACCCTTACTGACACTCAGCTGACTTGCGTGAGGCGTTTGGCAACAGTTAGGAAAGTGCTGATCGGCTTCTTCTCTTCTTTAAATCGACCGACATTTCTACCAGGATTAACAGTGTCACCACCGTGCCTCTAGCCTCGCAGTTTTACGCTGTGGCTGAAATAAAAAAGTATTAAATATTTAAATAAATTTAGATTTCAATTATATTAGTGTGCCGATTATTAAATGATTGATTTCTACTCGAATTTTAAAGTTTAGTCATGTTAGGATAAAGAATGAATGTGCTGGCCAATAAACTGTTAACGATCGGTTTGAATTAGGATTACTGTATAGCGCAGAATTTGTAAATGTTGAAAGTCAAGAGGAGCGCGCGTCAAATTGTCCAAGAAACACTACTGGCTACTAAGTAAGTACAGTGTTATGTCTCGTTATTATTTAAAGTGTTGTTAACGGTAACGGACGGTTGTGAATAAAAGTTATACAGCCACACAATTTACAACAACGTATAATAAATGTAGTCTGTCATTATCCGTGTTACGAGAAGGAAAATAAACTAACTCAAATGTTCGCTAAACACAATAAAGTGGCTTAACTAAAATTCTGGAAAATAAGTGTGGTTTTTTGTGTCAAATACTGAAGAATACTCATTCAGTAATTTATATTTAAACGATTTTTTGGATTTTTAAAATAACAGTAGTTTACAAAATTAGTGTACAAAAGTAAGAGCAATAATCCATATAAACAAATTACAGTTCTCAAGTACAGTTCTGCTGGATTTTTTATATTATTATTTTATTTTTATATTTTCAAATTACACTATTTTATTTTTATCTTTGAAATTTTATAGTATGGTACTCTTTTTTTTTTTTTTTTTTTTTTTTTTACGTAGGCCTATGAGCCACTGTGGACTACGTTTGGTTCAACTGGTTCCTGCCTTCTTTCCTCTATCTTCCTCCTCTCCCACATCTCCTTCATTCTTGATCGATGTCTTCCCTCCTTTCGTCAGTCCAGATGCCACCTGTCCTCTTCTTGGGGTTTTCCTGAAAACCTTAGGAATTTTTAATTTTTTTTTTTTTTTGAGTGGCAAGCATTCTTCAATGTCTTCTATAGTAATTACTTCTATAGTAATGTATTCTTGAGTAATTTGGAGTTCTTCTATATCTTTTTCTGTTTCTTTGAACCACGTATTGGACATTTTGAGCTTTCCCAAATAGTTAAAAAGCTTCCCTGTTAGTCTGTCAGGATTCATTCTTTGAACATGTCCGTAGAAAGTAATTCTTCTTTTTCGAATTACGTCTGTGATTTTCTCAACACGGGTGTAGGCTCATTATTGTGGCGTCTTCTGTACTGTTCTCCGTCTTTTATTGATCCCAAGATTTTTCTTAATGTTTTCATTTCTGAGTCTTCCAGTTCTTCCATCATCCTTTTCTTGTTCAGAGTCAGACACTCAGCTGCATAAGTGCTACCGGGCGAACCACTGTTGCATAATGCCTAAGTTTGGCATTAATGGATATTGATTTCTTATCCTGTTTAATGGTACTCCTGTTTTATTACTATTGTTGTAATTACTCTGCAAGCATCGCCTGCTGATGACGGCGGTCCGGTCAGTCCTCAATACGGTGCGGAAGTGTGGGCGAACCTGAACAAGAAGATATATTGAATGAATCTGGCCCACGAGTAGAGAAGGAGAGCGCTGAGTGCAGGCTTTCCTCTGCTTACCGCACCGTCTCTGAATCAAGCGTTATGATGAATGCTGGGAATATCCCTATCGATCTTCTTGCCAAGGAGCGGAAAGCCGATGACGGCAAGGGGGTAGCAAAACATCAAGAAAGGCTCAGCACTTTTGTGAGATGGCAAAGACCTTAGGACGATGAGACAAGAGAACGCTGCGTCGCGGTGGTGATAAAACACGTGAGGTCGTGGGTTGAGTGACAGTATGGGGAGGTCGGCTTCTACCTGAAGCAGCTTCTGAGCCGTCATGGGTATTGACCATACTCCATACGGTGGTAAAGCTTTGTCTGCAGATTGCGTGTACTCCCCGGGTATTGAGGATAACGCGGAGCACTCGTTCGCCAATTATGATAGGTGGTCCACGAGAAGTGCGTCTCTGGTTACGGTGTTGGGGTGTGTCAATGCTTACATATCATATCTGTATAATTTACACTTGTAAGTAGACGATAAACACACATATATTATATTCTTAAGCCCTGAAACTGATTCTTCTTCTACTTCCTGTGGTTCCACATGCAGTCGTAACAGACTATGTCATAGGATTGAGAGCTCCACATAACATCGTCGAGACCATGCTAAGAGGGAAGGAACCGCATAGTACACGGGGCAGAGGGCATTCTTCGGGCGAAGAAATGAGATTTAGACAGTCTATTAAGAAGAACAATATAGACGTGTGCCCACTAAGTGAATGAAAATGGCCTAGTCTGAAGTAGTGTGATAAAATTTCCCAGTGCTCAGTCGACGAAGGAGAAGATTTAGTCCACTTGAAATGGGAGTTTCACACTTGTTGCGTAAATGCTTTTCCTCTCCTCCTTAAAAAAAAAATTGTATTTATTATTGTTATTATTATTACTACTACTATTATTATTATTATTTCGCTTTGTATTAGGAAAACCAAACAAAACGGGTTTTTTTGAAAACTGAATAAATATTACATTAACAAAAACCCGCCCGTTTTGTTTAATGGGGTTTATTAACAAAAAGCTTACTGTGTCCAGGACTTGCTGGTGAACTGTATGTGTGCACCTAGAAAGGATAAAATATTAATGACAACCACAAAGTACAGATACAGATTTAAACTTTACATAAATTTAAATAAATAACGAAATTCTTCCTCGGAACTTACAGCTCCTTTTACTAAACCTAATTATAATGTGAATTCGTTTGACGCTTCCGTCAAAGTAGTGTTAATTTTAAGTGTATAGAGATATATTTATAAAAATGTGTTTGATGAAAACATTTATTTTAACGGACTTGTGTCTACTACGTTTGATCTGACACAGACCAACCGCATTTCATTTGTTAAAATTGTATTTATTTATTTTAATCAGGAGACGTAATTACGGTATAATTCCAAAGACTCTCTGGGGAAATAAACAGATCTAGGAAAATTCTCCGGCATAAATGCGGAACGTTCTTTGCTCTAAGGAGCATAAAAACAACGATGACCTATATTTTAAGTTGCTAAGTTTGAATTTCTTTCAAGCAGCGCCTTGCAGTCAGAGAAAAGACCGACGTCAGCAAAGTTTAGAAATCAATAGCAAGTCGGCGCGATAGGTCGACTCAGCCTAAATGTTTGAATTGCTCTTGACACGAAATTAAGTTATTCCCATCATAACGTATGCAGAACGCAACTTACCTACAAAAAACATTGTAGTATTGTGTTTGGATGTAGCAATTGGATGTAGTATTGTAGCAATGGATGCGCAACTGCTCGGTTAATTATTCGCGAGTCCCGTAAGACTAATGTTTGCAATATACGTTTTGATCGTTTTGGATGCATGAGGATTTAAAGTCATCTTGTTGTCTATATTTGAACAAGAATAAAATCCTGTTTATAAATTTAATAAATATTATAATTTTTAAAAATATTTCAAATATCAGCGACGCTTTAAATGAAATAGGAGGCAAACATTTCGCTTCTGAATTATAGCTAACCATTGCATTTCGTATCTTTTATGGTGTTGGTTGGTTCACAGAGGGATTCGATAATAATTAGTAGTTACAGCGAACGTCCACTTGTCAATTTATATTTTACAATCGGTTCTTTGTCGTTCATAGTAAACTATAATAATCTCGCCCTTGCAGGGACTGAACCTACGTGTTGAATGTTATTATTGATGGGATGGAAAGCTGATATTTTCTGAACTCTTGACCATGAGGAGGTGCATAACGGAATAGGGGGAGTCCTTAGAAACCTTTCGTTTGGGAGGCAGAAATTGGTCGCCCACAACGGGTCGAGCGCCTCAAACCCCCTCAGGAAAAGTGTATATAGGCTGCCGTATGGCAACGCCGGGTCGCGGGAGAGAGCTGAGGAGTAGGAAACGCTTGCAGAAGGCTGCACTACGCACGATAAACAGTGCACTTCCTGTCCTTCTAATGCAATCGTAGCAGATTATTTCATATGTCATAGAGTAAGCGCGACCCCCCAATCTGTCTGTCGCCATGATCCGGTACGGACACGGCATAGAGAAGAGGGATGGGAAGCAAAGCCTCGCAAGATCGGCAGAATAGACAGAAGATGGTTTGGAGGGGGGGGGTCTTCGAGCAGCACTTAAAGGGCCTACGTCTCAGGCGGTAGAGATATGGACTCTTTGTCGCTTCTGAATCTTATACCCCGCTGATGGTCGAGATGAATCTTCAGCTTTCTGGATGACTCGTCGAGAATGATTGCTTAGTTATACGAGCCTAGAAAACACTGGAAACTATGCCCATGGCGACCTTGTATATAAGGTAGCCTATCTCATGGCATGAGAATGTCAAACTAACGGAGAAAGGCATAAGGGAAGTGAAACAAATGGTAAGAGAGAGAATCTAGTACAGAAAATGGATAGAGGACACAACACCCTAAGATATAAATGGGAAAAGAGAAAGAAGAATAAGAAGAAGAAAATTAAACAAAAACGCACTTCGAACATTATAATATAATTATAATAATTTCGAAGCTTGGATGCGAAAAACGATTTTAAATGTTGTTCGAAAATCGCAAGGACACACACACACACACACACACACACACACACACACACACACACACACACACACACACACACACACACACACGCTAGAATACCACGTAACGCTGATTTCATACACTTATCCGATAATAACAGGCTGTATGGAGACAATCCGTCAGTACACAATCCAATAAGCTCTCTTAAGGATATGTGTGATTTCCAGTACTACAGGTCCCACATACAATTATTATTCACTGCGCATCGTACACAGTTCACGTTCTTTTGTAATAATGAAAATCTAACTAAGTCATAGTGACAAGCAACTAATAAATAACAAATCACTCTGCATGGGTCATAACTCAAACTATCGTCTACTGTGAAGGGAGTACCATGACTTTCGCAACTATTCGCTCGGCTACAACAGACGATTCCACAAAGCTATTTTCTACAGTCTCCGTTTTCCTATCTGCGTCTCCATTACACTCGCGCGCGCACATACACATTCAATTTAAAAGTAAGTAGACAACATAAACACTGGCAAATAACAATGACGTGTTTTAAACAAAATTTGTCTTTCAGTTATAATAATTATATATTTACAGTGTGTAAATTATCCTTTTACAATACGCACACACACTGCATGTGCATTGACGCACACATACAGTACATACATTAAGTCTTCAATGTGTGTCGATGATTACTAATCATATCTATACAAGTTACACTTGTAAGGTACACACATATTCTGTTCGTAAAATCCTAAACTACAGTCTTCTTCTCCTTCTACTACAACCGTAGTAGTTCCACATGCAACCGTAAGAGACCACATGTCATTTCTTAGTTGCTGCTTTCACCCTTAGCTCTCGCTTGCCAGTTTTTTACAGGCGTTATTTCTGAAGCGTGTATGTCGCTTCTGCCATGTGCCAGCTGTCCACTTCCTATCATTTTCGGCTCTCTATAATCGTCACTTCTTTTCACGTTTCCTGGCCACCCGAAACTGATGTAACAATATTATCTGAATACGATATCTTTCAGAACTAATGTAATATGTATAATTTGTTTTCGTCTATCATAAAATTACGAGATACGATCCAAGACGCGATGTCTCCATTCCGTCTGTAAACTTGCTTCTTAATTTAGTTAATTTATTTTGATTTTGTCATATTATCCACGTAGGGTTCGAAACCGTATTTAGACATGAACATTATTTTTCTTTTAATTAAATCAAAATATAATGCATATAAATTAAATATATTCTTTTGTTCAATGCAGTTCATTCATTTAATATCCAATTGCGAGTGTATAAATTAGACTGATACAGAGTAATGAGAGCACAATCTTTCCTCTACGGTAACGTACGGTAACACGGTAACGAGCATTATCATTAGAATATTGATCACTTTTGCCCATAATTGTGCGGTGATATTCCTGGAATTCTGTTGACATTACTTTGCAGCTGTAATCAAATACCAGTGTGGCATCTTTTGTTTGTGTTTCTGTTTAATAGAAGTGTGCACATGTATTTACTGGCTTGACCGATAAATGTGTGTGTGTGTGTGTGTACGTTATAATCGCCAGAATATAATCGTCTGTTGTATAATCGTCATATATATTTTTTTACCTAATATATTTTATTAATCATATTTCTTTCAAATTTTTATGAAAGCAAACACTGTTATATTTACTCACAACATTCTGTAGTCATATTACTAAACTTTCGTTACATAATTCTTTATATGTTGGTGTAATAAGTAGGCCTATACTGTACTTACGCCAGAAAACGAATCATAGTTTTACTCGAATAGGCTACCTACTTAACCAACGTCTTGTAAGTATGTGTTCATATACACACATACGCGCGCAAGGATTTCAAAAATTTGTTAACACTTCAGATTTGCATATGTAAATGTATAAAGTGCCTATAAAAATTTTACGTTGACGGAAATGTTATATTGTGTTAACTCAAACGTCTGAAGACATAAACTATACGTACAAAAATATCTAACAACTTTGTGCACATTTTGATGTTACAGACAGACATTTTTTATACACAAATAATGTTTCTACATTTACTAAAAAACAAAAAGTACTGCTGACAATTGCTTTCTTAAATAATATTTAACCGGACTATCCTTAAAATTTAACATATCTACGGTTGTATAATTAAGGGGGGTAGCCTATAGCGTATAACATGAATTTCTGATTTTAATTAAACGCACGTTTTGTGAAGAAGTAGGCTATATCTTTATTGAGTTTTCCCTTTTATAAAAGTTTTTGTTAAATAAATAAAGCAGTCGTAGTTTAACATTGATATATATTAATACTATAGTAGTTTTAGTTTAACAATTATGATATATTAATAATAATAATAATAATAATAATAATAATAATAATAACAACACAGCAAAAACAATAGTGAGACTATAACATAATAGTGAAATTATAAAAACGCAAATATAAACAGTAATAATAGTGGCATTACTGTATAAGGATAAAAACACACTGCGGTGAACAAGACAGTTGCGAAACGTTTGGAGACGTTCTCAACCAGAAGGACCGAAAAGCGCGTGGTGAGGGTAAGAAGCAAATAGAACGTTTTATTGGCTCAGAACACAACGCAACACGCCTGGTACTGTTCGCTTGCCCTTTGTTCGATCCGAACATTTTAATTCAAAGTCAAGTTTTATTTTTTGTATTTTTGGCATTTCTAATTTTTAGCCTTTATTTTCACTTTTATTGTTTCTTGTGTTTGAAACATATCATTTATTTTTTTATATTTATATTGTTTACATATTCATTCATTAAAATACACTTTTGTTTTTACTTTTTAATAATACGATTTTCTTTGAACTTTACAACAATTTTTATAATCATTACAATATCCTTAATCTATTTTAAATTAAATACATATAATTTAATTAAATTATATTTATATATCTAGCCTAGGAGAATTTTATTTTTTAGGATACAATAATTTAATGTGGTGAAATTATATTTTATTATTATTATTATTATTAGACTATTATTATCATTGACAATTTATTTGAATTATCTTCGTACTTTCCGAGTTCTTGTAAAAAATCTACAATAGTATTGTTTTCTGGTGTTGTAAGAGTGAACTCAAAATTTATTTGACTTTTACGAATTTAACAATAACCATTGCCACAATATCGGTATACATTAGTCTATTTTCCTCATTGGAAAACAATTTAAAACATAGGTAATTAGAAAAAAACCGTAATGTAATTATCTTTTAAATAAGAGAGTTAATCGAAAACACTCGAAGCACTTGTTGGCAGTGCCATAAGTAGGCCAGAACAAAAAGCCGGTTCGATCTAGTGTGGGTTGCACCGAACAGAAATGACAATTTTGCTGGTTGTCGGTACTGGACGGGGCCGTACTTCCCTGCCTACCTGTTCGTACCCTTCACTTCAAGAAAGGTTATTTTTATGGTCACTAAAAAGCTGTAGCTATTGTTAAGAGGGTTTTTGCAGTAGAGTTAATGCGGCGGCCCCATCTGGTGGATTAAGTGGTATTTTCCGTTGCATGTAACTTTAGTTGGTTCAAAAACATTTATTGTATTAACATTATGTTATAGATTAATGATAATATTACTGTTATAATACAACAACAATAATTATAGTAATAATAATTATTATTAATATTATTATTATGAATGATGATTAATATTTATTCATAGGCCTAAATTAGTACTAAAATAATTCTTTCATTTTCTTTGATAAGAGAAATTTAATTTTATTCATATAACATTGTTACACATACTACGACATCCTTCGAAGGAACTCACCGACACCCTTCCTGCTCTTCGCCTCATATCTTTGAATATGTCATGTATTGACATGTTAGATGTTAATATCACTGCAGCATACAGAGTTCACCGAATGTTAACTCGCAGATGAGTATAACGTTTGTTTACTTTGTAGAGAACTCTAGCCTTTCCACACGTTCGTAATTATAGTAGTTCCAGGCTGAACGTTTTTCTCAGTTACGTCGAACAAAACTTTAGAGGATGTGACGTTGAGTCTGACCATTTCCTGTTCATGTAAAAAGTAGTATTCCAGGTAGGTGGAGAAAGGCTCGACCTGCAGACTTTTAAAGTATACCTGCTCCAAGATGAAAGAATAAGACACCTGTACCAGACCCGGTTGAATCAGTTTGCACAACAAAATCCCATCAGTAACAATATAAATCAAGAATGGGGTAACATCAGAGACGTCATATCACAGGCAGCATTCGAAGCATTGGGGACGAGACGTAAAAGGTATGGAAACCGATGCCAACAGTCATGGCATGACGATATTAGACAAATAATAGATGTTAAAAAGCAGGCATACCCGAAACATCTAGCCTTAAACACTGCTCAGACAAGGTGTGAATACAAGCGCTGCTGTGCCATTGACAGGAGAGAAGTCAGGAAAATCAAGCGAAGTACACGGGATAAATATGTAAATGATATAGAACACGATGCACATGGAAGGCAGGAAATGGCTTAAAAAATATTAAGGCATTTAAATCGAATGGAAAGGGATAGCCTGAAGATCAGTTATATGGAAGAAACAACCTTTGCTGATAGCAGTGATTGTGTGGACCCAATAACAATGGATAAATTGTTAACAGCTCTACACCGCTGTAAAAATAGAAAAGCACCGGGCTCTGATGGGCTGAACGTGGAGCATATAAAGTATGCACCACCGTTGCTGCATGATCGCTTGCTGCAGTTCATCAATCTCTGCTGTACCACTGTCCATGTTCTGACGACTGGTGGATTGCAAAGGTAATTTCCATATTCAAGTCAGGTGATCGTAATGATTTCAGGAAGTACAGAGGAATCAGCCTTCTTAAGATTTCATATAAATTATATGCATCTATATTAAGAACACGGCTGAATGTAATAACGGAGACGATGCTTTAGGCGGCCCAGAAAGGTTTCAGGAAGGACAGTTCATGGTTAGATGCATGTTTATAATAGCCCAGCTCTTTGAAAAGCGTAGAGAGTATGATCTGCTCACATGCATAGCCATAGCTTTTGTCAACTTCGAGAAGGCGTTTGGCAGGGTGAATCGGAGCAAACTATGGGCAGTAATGGCAAGGAAAGGTATCCCACAACATGTAATTAAAGAGTCTTTAACTGGAGAATAAAATCCGCATTGAAGCAGGGAAACCGAGAACAGCTCCTAAAGTTGGCCTGATCAATTGCGGAGTACGACATGGGTGTCCGTTATCACCTTTCTCTTTTTAATTGAGGCGAACTCTTCAGTTAGCAAGTAAAGAAACACGCCTAAAATTCTACAAGGTGGTGGCCCTTCCCACACTTCTTTATGGGTCTGAGAATTGGACTTTAACGAAAGGCCAGGCCAGTCGTATCCAAGCGTGCTGAAATGAGATTTCTCAGGCACATGGCAGCGTATACTCTCCATGATCATAGAAGAAACACTCGACAGGATTGCCCAGTATTGGCTGAATTTGTGGGAACATCTTTTATCCGAATGGATGACTGCCGCATCCCCAAACAACTATGGAACTATGAGGGACGGAGGAAACGCTGAAGTGACCACCTCTAGACTCTTACTGTTTGAGACCGGAACAAACCATCCTTGGTTTAATCCTTGCAATGATGATGATGATGATGATGATGACATCGAACAAAGCGTTAGTATCCCGTTTATTTACAACTTTCAGGAAGCATTTTTTCTCCTGTCTACTCCTCCGATTACCATCGAATCTTTATCAGTCGATCCCCGTCATACTTTCTCTTGCCGAACACACTCTTCGTCTGTTACCACTGTGACACCAACACCACCAATTTTTGTATTATTGTTCTCCAATTATTGTTCTCCAAAAACAATATAGTTAATATTTTCCAAAATTCAGAAATTAATTTTCTTGTCGTTTTCGAATTTAGGCTAATTCGTTTTTGTAGTAATTACAGAAATCGATTATTTAAAAATCCACGCAAATAAAACGCACAACAAATTGTCTCGCAGATTCTTTTTTATCTACATTAGTTTGTCCCTCATGTAAGCCTATATAAGATTTTTATTAAATCCTTTGTTCAGACCTACATTTTACCGCATCCAGTACCGAAACCTTATATTTTATGTCTATAGTTATGTATAAAATAGTGAATTCTCTTGTGTTAACAAAATTAAGCTACTCTTATCAGAAATATGAAAGAATTATTTTAGTTGTAAATTAGGCTTATGAACAAATAGTAATCATCATTCATAATAATAATAATAATAATTATTATTATTATTACTATTATTATTATATAATGGTAATATTATCATTAATAAATGTTAATAAAATAAATGTTTTTGAACCAACTAAAGTTACATGCAACGGAAAATGCCACTTAATCCACCAGACGGGGCCGCCGCATTAACTCTACTGTAAAAACCCTCTTAATAATAGCTACAGCTTTTTAGTGACCATAAAAATAACCTTTCTTGAAGTGAAGGTTACGAACAGGTAGGTGGACAAGTACGGTCCCGTTCAGTATCGACAACCCCATTTTGCTCGTGTTCGATCTGAACGGTTCGTCGCCTCAGTGTGTTTTTAGCCCAACACTTTTAATTTGGTGTATAAAGTATAAATTACAATTTAGTGCACCATTTAATGTGGAATTGTAGAAACTAGCGTTTCCTTCTGAGCTGTAAGGCACACAAGGGAGACAGTGTGTACAGCCGCAAGCTAGGAAGCCTATACTTTTGGCTCAAGTAAATAGTTATTTCAGTTGTGTAAAAAAAATTTTGGCTTTCATCATTCGAGTATTTGTTCTGTGGTTGCACAGGTTATTAGTAGTTTACCTTTTTTCGTAAAAAGTAAGTGGTTAGTGTACCCAGTGTTAAATGTTCATTAAATAGGCTAGTTTGACAGTGGATTTTGTCTGAGTCACCTTAAGTAGCCAGTGTCTCTTTATCTGGGTTGTCTTAATCTTCCGCCGAGTTTACTGTAAACATTCTTAATTATCCTCTCAAATCTGGCATTCATGTTATATATCTGATTAGATGGTGTGAGTAATTGTATATATGATTAACATCAGCTGAACATTATTCGTCACTGAACCTTTCTGAAAGGCAGTTTATTTAGGAAGGCTCGTCACACCTACTTCCGACGTAGGGCTGATTGGACACGTTCTGTTAGTCACATAAGAGACTCGTCGTAATATCAGTTCTCAACTACTGAAGACTACGTGTATAGTAGAAAGCTGGAACGAGGTGTTTTCATATACGTTACTGGCAGAACATAGAGTTCATCAAGGTTCTTGGGCTGAGATGACAAAATTGCGCTTAGGAAATATTTAACAAAGGAGTTTTATTAATTCTTTTCCTTGTACGTGGTCTGGTCGTGCCAAAGAATTCAGTTTTGTATATGCCAGTGTGTAGGCCGATACACATCGTTACATGTAACAAATTTTGTTTTATATGTAATCTGTTGTAAAATTATATGTAACTTCATTGTTATAAAAATGTAAATACTGGAGCTTTTACAATATCGAAATTTTCTATATTCGAAAACATAATGTAATAATATCTGGCTTAGGCCACTGTTTTCCCTCTGGACATATATAATTTATATTCAAATATGTTTCTATTATTATTACTGCAATCATTATTAATAGACATAATAAGTTATTTGTAATGAGCTGGGATGTCGTAATGACTTGTCATCCATTCAAATCGCTCAAGACAGAGGTACTTGAAGACAGCAAGTAGAGTACTACAATTGAGTCTCTAGGAGGACGGAACCGAGGAAGAGTGAGAGGTAGAGGAGAGAGAGAGAGAGAGAGAGAGAGACAGAGAGAGAGACAGAGAGACAGAGATAAAGTTAATTTGATAAATTAGTAAGTAGAATGGAGGCGAATGAAAGTTGTTTAAATATATATTTACAGAAAACACAAAAATCTATTTTTAGAAAGGTAAGAAAGGTCGTTGTACAGAAAGACCGAAATGTACAATGTTACGAAATAAATTAATGCCACGACTAACGTAGTTTTTCTTAACTTTGGTGCAGAGCAGTCAAAAGAGACGTGAAAGAGTTTTGCTAACATATTTTTATAATAACGGAGTTCATATTTAGAGCTGCCAAGGTAACATAAAGTATACTTCACTTACAGTATCTGTTCGCTAATAGCAGTGTTTTCAGTTTATTCAACGACGTTTGTCTTCAAACGATGTTTGAAGTTTCTCTTATTTATTCAAGTTATTCAGTTCACTATTTAGTAAAGGTAGTACATAAGTGCTTGACATGATGGAGTAGATGATATTAATGTAAAACTTCAGGAGTAGGAAATCAGGTAGGATCACAGCAGCGTTGTTATGTAAGCCAGTAATTACTGTTATACCAGGAAATAGTTTATACCGTTTGTGTAACTAGGGTGCGTAATAACCACGTGTATTATATGAATTTACGTAGGTATCACAGTGTGTAGTACTAATTTGTTAGTGTCTGCTTAAATTCTAATTATTTTAATAAACCCATGTAAAATTAATGCTACGTGGAATAAATAATTAAATTCACAATTTAACACAATTTTTATTAAATTAAAAATTTCACAGTTTTTATTAACTCAACTATGAACTTAATCACACTCACATTTTGTTTACAGTAATTCTCTACATTATATACCGCGTAAGACAATCAAAAAGCAATATTCAGAATGTATATTAAGTTCGTAAATCATAGCAATTAAAACCTTATCAATCGGAGCTAAAAGAAAATCGAATTGACGTCGACGAATAATAATTAAAACACTTGAAAAAGTGCCTAGTAAAACAATTCGCAGAGCTGGCTGACTGAAATTCGGTCACCTGTACTTTTGTAGGACACCGACAACGAAAATAACGAATTCAGATAACTGATATTTATAAAGTCATAATCCAGCATGATGAACAATTACAGAACGTTGGAAATGTGAGTCTAGAAAATCAGGAGCCCTGTAAATATTTTATTATATACAAGGGGACTAAGAACGAAAAGTATAATAAACCAATAAACATTTGAAAACGCAGCGATAATTGTCTCCAAACGCATCAATTGTAGTGTGATTGTTGATAATGAGGGAAGGCCTACGCGTATTCTGATAGCAAGTGATCGTTACAAAACTGTCTACTTATACAGATACTATGACAAATCTACTCATATAAATCCGTAATTTCTCTTGATTAGGGATCAATGTTGCATATTATCCGTTTTGCAGACAACAGAGGGCAAAAGAAAACAACTGTCAATATATTATACCCACTGTTGGAGTAGGTCAGTGGAAACTTTAATCAATTTAACTCTATTTATTACGGAGGTAGCAGCAAGTTATTCACGCTCACACTTCAATTTAAAAATCAGTGATCTAATCACTTTCGATATAATTAAAAGATCATTATTTTACTTCGACATTATATTATCAAGCAAACTAGCAGATTATATATTCAGAAGACCCGTGTATTATCCAGATAATTTTTAGAATTATGCGATATTAGGCAAAAGAGACCTTGTCTACCGTCCGTTGCAAATTAGAAAGTCGTTCATATGAAGATGGCAATAGTGTTCAAAATAAAAATGAATTCATGATAAAATCACATCGTCCTTAGAGAAACAGACACGTAGGACCACCGGAGGATGATTGGAGAATTTTGGGAATGTTATTCTCTGATGCTTCTGATAGGCCTACAGTTTATAGATTATCGGTTCATTAGTAACGTAAACCTTATTTACTAAGCGAACAAGGAAAGTTTTGAACGTAGTACGTTCAAAAACGTTCTTGTTCTTTTAAGATATACACCAGAACACTATTTTCTGGATATAAAATTTAAGTAAAGAAATGTAAAATGTATTGGAAATATCTGTTTTATTAGTGAAAATTACTGAACGATTTCGTTTGAAATTGTTTTTGAATTTTGTTCCAAATGCCACACTTTGGAATAGTTTGACATTATATCACAAAAAAAAAAAGAAAGAAAGTCTCTGTGACTTTCAGAGAAGCTGCAATAATTACTGAAGCAGGTATTTTTAAAATATTTGTTGAAGTAATTGTAACAATAGCACCCAGTCAATTACAATTCCTTTATAGAATTTCACTTATTTATACCATATAGATAAGCAACTAGTTATCTTGTTCGATATTTGGAAACATAAAAAAAAATCACTTCTTACATGTATTTTAACACAGTCATGAATACTGACCTTTACTTTATATATTGTCAATTGAGGGCTAGAAATTTTACATGTATACATTTTATTGAGTTTTATCTGAATACACCGTTCGCGGAAACAGAAGCTGTAGGGAATGGAACTTGAATTGAAAAAGAGCTTTGAATTATGACAAAAGTATAATGGTGATTAATTTATTATACTGAATCGAATATTCTCTTCCATATTAAAAAACACAGTAAACAAATATTTCTTGTTCAAGGATCCTGATAAGAAGTTGCTAATATCTAATGCATCTTTCTAATGATAAAAAATTACAACTACCTTATGGACACGTAGCAATAATGTTGCTTCAATTTTATTATCAGGAGGGACAACTTCACATCGTACATTACATTTATCAATATAGATAATTATTCAATACTATTTTTTCAAAAATAAGGAAACAATAACCACTTGTATAACACAGATGAAATTAATTTGGGTTGAAGCTTCCACGATTTCAAGTAGAGCCATAAAAATGGTGGATAAAATAAGTCATGAGTTGAGAGAAAGGAAAAGAGGCCTTCGGTGGTAAATTATAATTTTTCAGCTGGACTGTCGTCAGGTTTTATCTCTTAAAAAACATGCTTCACCTGAAAGGATTGTCACATCTTCATCAAAATCAACACTTATATGGACAACATACGCTAAATTGTAATTAACACAAAATATAGGATCATCTGATCAACATGTGAAGTGGTTATCTATTGTTTAATTACATTAAAGACACTTTGAAAATCTCTGATAATATTGGAAATCTGCAACCTGCAACCACTATTCAGAGTAATTACGATGAGTCTATTTCTTGAAATGCAGTCATATACGACAAAATTATATTAGTTGTCAGAATTAAGGTGTTCGTGCGCTGGATAATAAACCAACGAATGTCTCAGGTGGAGAATTTCATACGTACTTGAGTGAGCACAGTTACAGCTAACTATCGAGGATGACCGCAGTCAGTAGCAACCCAATCGTGCAGTCAGCTGCGGTCAGTTGCGATCGAGATGAAAATTTGAACACGGTCAAATGCGATACGGCCAGTTGCGATCAAAAACATCTTCCTATCACCTATAGACACAGACTGCGTATATCAAACAAAACTCTGTGAAGAGATGAAGGCTCACGTCTGGAATGGTAATGCGTATCGGCTGTTCGCAATGTTCATATACTGTTGCCACTAATTAACTCCACATACTGAACCCTTATGTGACAGACATCTGCGCTCTCTTCGTTCGCCCTACATAGGCATCGAAACGGCCACCTATCGGTTTACTAAAAATATCACTCATGTGTGTGCGAACATCGAAGCATCAGATAGCAAAGCTTGCCCCTTTAACGAGCCTTTTCTACTATCTCCGCTCGCAGCTAAGAGGATATTACACGTGGGTCCACAGCATAACAAAACTTACAATTATCTATACCAACATTAACACATTTCGTCGCACCATTAATAGCTACACAAATTAATAATTGCTAGGACATCTCATTCACAACATCTCAACCCATCATTGTAACATGTATATTACACTTGCTTGCACATTGTACACTAACATAAGCCTCAGTAGACGGAGGAACCAAACTAAAAGGACGCCTACCTAACCAACCTAAACTGGGAGGAACCAACCTCACCTAACCTAACCTAACGAAAATTATTGGAAGAAAAAGGTTATTAATACAAATGAAAAAGTTACAGAATTTGAACCTCATCAAATTATGGAACAGGAACGTTTAAACTAGTTGCCACTTAGTCGGTCAGTTCCAACCAAGTGAGAGTGCGGGACGCAACTGACCGGGTAAGAACATGTAAAAACGTCATTCCGTCCCAACTGAGCGAGACCGTCGAGGAGTAGAGCGAACTCGTGAAGGCGTACACGTAGAATATTATGTTGAGTATTTGATTTCATTCAATTGCCCTGGAGTTTTGGTCATAATTACACTTGAAAGTGTGGTTACTTGTCAGCCACATTCCTAGTTTAAGTACCAAAGATATATCTATAGTGTCACACCTTTACAAATTACCAGATTGTACAAACATTTGGATTCAGGTAAAATTATGACCCCTTTTACTCTACCTAACATACAGTAGATAGATTATAACAGCATGACCATGCTGATTATGATCGCGAGAATGTATGCTTTCCATAAAAAACTGTATTCCTTCCAAGTCGCCTTAAACTCCGTATACAGGCGATACTTCAGCAAGTAAATTACTGTAAAAACTTCATTGCGGCAGTTTAATATTTTTAGCAGTTGCTAAAAGTAAACCTCAATGACAAGGTTTTGGTCATGTCGGAATATACAACGATAAACCGTTATTAAGTCAAACAGATTTATACGTACCGGTAGCGTTATCGATTTGTTGATCAAAGACCAACGTAAACGTTTAATAATACGAAAATTAAAAATAACTAAAAGCGTTTCTTTGGTTATAAATAGAGTCCATTCAGAAAAAAAACGTAATCAATCTTAAGCTCGAGTGAAGCAGGGGGCAAGGGGAGGAGTCCACTGCCATAGCTGGCCGGGAGGCGAGCGCTCCCAGTACACAATACTTTATGTAGACTCTATGGATTATAATACAAAGTCGTTCATTATACAGATACCGTTACAGTAGTTCGCTTCTTAACAAGGTTTTTATATAAATTAAAAAGCTATTGTAAATTAAATCTGACTCTATGTCACTCGATATTCTTTAGTGAATTTATAAACAACGGATCTCATTTCCGTCTGCAGGAAATTAGATTCTAAAATAATTCATTACTTCCCTGCAAATGTCAACACGGTTTTTAATTTCTTAGTGTAACTATTAGATATCCAAATGGTTCTGAGATTGCGTATCTTACCTGCGATTATAAACTTTGTTATGTAAATTTTTCCCGCTTAATTAGCCCAATGGCAAGACACTATGTGGCTGAAAAATACTATAGGGCAGTGTAGTCTTAGCTCGTACACTGTTAGAAATTTTCTACAAGTAGTGAACAACTGCTATTGTATTACCACCACTGTCTGATTGTTTCAAGATAGTTAAAAGGGGTTTTTTTTCAAATGAAATAATTTTAGCATCTACCTGACATAATGTATACTCTCTCGTCGCTATATAGATTACACTGGTAAGACTGTTATGCAAAAAAAACTTAATTTACTTGACACAATTGTGTAGCTTATAATGTACAGATAATTTCCTTGGAACGAATAACTGGATAGGGAAATGTAGTTAGAGAATACTTCCCCATTAACGGTATGATCACATACTTTGCGCTTTCCCAATCTTCTCCATTGTTACTGTGTAAAAACGACTTCTTGACCAATTAAAGTGTTCTTCTGCTTCTGCGATTCTCCTAGGTTTTATTTCACAAATGATCCCAAAACGCCTGACTTATTTCAATAGTCGATAAGGCGGCAGTAGTTCTCCACCTCAAAGCTACCTTCAGTTTGCCTCCTCCTGTACTTTTTGGGTAATTAAACAAAACGGGGAGCATAATGAACCAAGAGGGAACTTGCGATTAAGATCTTAACTATAGACTCACCCAAGGACGAATAGCTATCCAAAAGGTAAACTCTTTGCCTTGGCCATCAACAATTAGAATGAATATTAAAATTAATCCAATTCTGCAGCCGAATACATAGTACAACTGCATAATTTTGCAGTTGAATAATTGTGCAGCCGATTACAACACATGCATCCGAGTGTTGGCAGATGAAGAAAAGGAATAAAGAAAATTGGCAGCAGTTGAAATGGATTGTTTGAGAAGATCTTGTCGGATATCCAGGCTGCACCGTGTAACAAATAAAGCGATAAGGGAGCCAGAAAATGTTAAAGGAAATATTAACGGGGTAGTTGAACACGTAGGGTGATGGGGTACGGACACATACAGCGAATGAGCAACAACAGATAGCATAGAAGGATACTAGAATATCACCCGCTCGATCGCAGAAAAAAGGTAGCCCTCGAAGAACATCGAGACAGAATGTGGAGGAGCATGTGAGGAGTAGGAATTTGCAAGAGTGGTCTGGGAAGACATAAATTACTGGATATATATAAAAGTGAACATAACTTTACTTGTGATGATATAACCTGGAGTCAAAAAAAAGAAAGAAATTCCGTCTAAAAAACGGTTCTCTGATATCAATTTAGACTTAACTCCGTTCTTTGTAAGTACTCAGATTCTATTTAAAAAAAAAAGGAAAAATTTATGACAATATTCAGTTATAATTATAGTTAAGTTCTGCCTAAACACAGGGTGACACACTGCAGTTGTGCAATTCATTTAAGATTTGATTAAATTTAAGATTAACTTTGTGCGGTTCAGTAACTTTGTTGACCGTACCTTTGCGAGTAAAATGCAATGAAAATATATTCAATAGACTCTAATGGAGACAGCTGAACATATTAACCAAAGAGTAGTATTGATTTTGTTGCTTGTATTACAAATAGACATTATATCCCCAAATTGTACGTAGAGACTCGTAGAGACTTACAAAGTAAATAATATGTGATAATGGCACGACTGGTATATTAAAAGTGCTGCGTCAAAAACAGAGAGAATTTCAATAAGTTAAAAGAAAAATATCTTGCGAGGACATCAAAGGCAAAGGCAAAAATTAAGCTGATTTTTGTTACATCACCCTTTCAGCAGTCTGAACAATAGGGTAAAATTTTCACACACACACACACGCGCGCGGCGAAGAATATCAAGCTTACGAAAGTGTCAAAGCTTTTCTATTTTGACACGTTTATCCTTCTAGGATCCTCACTGCCATAACTTTGATATTCTACACCTTTGATATTTGACTGAATAATTCGTTTCCGTCATCATGCAATTTTTTGGTATATCCGAGACTTCACTTTTACATGTGATTATACTTTGCCAGCCGTGTGCAGCTATCCTGTGGATGTCCAGGGGAGCGAAGGTTTTTTGTGGGTCCAGATGCTATCGGGAGGGTATCAGTTTAGAGGCAAACCGCTTTGCAGTTCCGAAATGGAAGAATCTAGGCCTCCAGCTGGGGGTTGGATTATAACGCGAGGTACCGTTTATGTGATACAATCGGTGCCATCTAAACAACCCATAAGTTGCCTCGCAGTAGGCTACTATTTTAAAATATTTGTAATGCTGATCATCGAGATAAAGAGACTGAACACCGTATTAATACTGTATGAAATATTTAACTGTATTATGAAAATAGTAAATATCATAAACTCGAGACAGTTACAATCATAGTTTTATGGCCGTATCACAGTTGTGTAAACTTATTCTAACATTATTATTACAACAAGTGCAACTCGCATGGATGTACGTAATATGCACACGCGCAGCAGTTACGTGTAACGGAAACATGTTATTTAATAAGTTTTAGGTTACATAGTAAATATTGTTGTGTTTTGCAAGAGTAAACGTTATAGAACAGTGCTGCAGTAGAATTGTAAAGTTATCAGTCACTACAAGTTTGACCTAGATTCACGGAATACCTAGCTGGCGAGCATTTGGGTCAGTGGGTCACAACGTGATTAGGGACTTAATGCGATACTTTTTCACAGATAATAAAGGAAGCCGTTTTCGTGCTAACGTACAAGCGTATACAAACACACACACACACGCGTGTGTGTGTGTGTGTGTGCTCATATACGCATAAACCACATTCATAAATGTAGAAGCAAAGTTATGGTAATCTATACATATAAAACTCAAAGTCTGAGGATTTCTTTGTACTGAAAATAAATACGCACCGTTATACCTATTGCCACCAACGTTTTCACAGGTAACCTTTGACACAAGGCGAAAAACACTGTCTAACTAGGAATTTGATATTTTGTCCCGTTCGCGATTTAGGCCCTTTTACTTATGCCCTTTTGTTGACGCATATAAAGATGTCACCAACACCTTGGAGACCAGACTTAATTACCATAGTAACAAGTAAATAAACAAATGCTACTTAGCGGCATCGGAACTGTACCTTTATCCGTTCCTGCAGTACATTTTCTATGTTTTTAATATGCGATTATATCGATATATTACGATGTGGAAAAGAAGAACTGTACTAATTGTAAATTGTCCTATTTCTTAATGCAAAGCGAAGAAACGTGTCGTTTTCATTTGTGAGGTTAGGTGACAACGGTTTTAGGTTTTTAGTATACTGCTGAAATAAATAAAAGCCATGGTTGAGGAAAACATAACGTTTAATCTATATATACAATGCTTATAACACAATAACACGTAAAATAAAAAATCTAACGTTTTTGAGTTAACGGGTACTTGTAATAAATACATATATGTGGTTATGTTTTACTGTTGAGACTGGTGTTCCTTTACAGTTACTGTAAACACAAAACATAAGTTTAGTTGTTATCAAATTATAATTAGCTGGTATTAAAAAATAATTAATAAATAAAAGCTTGACCGCAATCCGAAATTTTTGTCTAATTATATTTCTACGTAGAGCTCTCATGAAGTTTTTAATACCATGTATAATAACATGTATCGTCTCCAGTGAAGGAATGTGAATGTATGTATAGCTTCGGTGGTCTGCTCCACTTCTGAATTAATGGACCCTGCTGACTTTCCACCAGCCTATATTTTTTCTTACGTGGGCGAGGAGTTGGCATAATTCAGATGCTTGGAAACCAGTGTATAGGAACTGTAGAGAGCTACCACCACACTCTTAATGGCGTCTCTCTTTGTGCTGCTACTGCCGAGTTGAGATTTTGTCACATAGTGTTGCCGCTGAAACCTACCCACCATTAACTTACCCTAATGTATTACTCCTTAGGTTTAATTAATAAGTACTTTAGGGCAAGTAACAGGGCCCCATAAACAGGGTGAAAGTGTGTTTCAGGGAAATGTAATGAATGACTTAATACATTTTTGTTTCACGCTCCCATAGGAACTCATTTCATATTATTTAAATAAAATTGAAACTATAAATTCAATAGATATTAATTTCAAAGGTCGATTAATAAATTCAGTGAGAATTCTCTGAATTAGGTAATTAGCATTTTGTAATAGAATTATAGAGAAGAACTGATCGTATAATTTTTTAACTCAAATATCGACAATCAATAAAAAATAAATGGCGGAGGGGAAAGGGAAATGTAGAAAAGGGATGTGGATGTACGAAAGAAGGCTTCGTATGTTACGACAGTAACCAAAACAAACAGAAGATACTTCAAATAATTATCCAATTGTTCCATTTACTGCTTCAACTATGGAAATTTTATTAACATTACGAAATAAAAGGTTAAAATATAAATTTCAGCATCTGAGGCAGCATCTGTTTAACGTTAACAGTGTTCTGTAGTTATTTGACGGGACAATTCTGTTACTGTATATCAGCGTGTAGTCTTTTCCATTCTGTCATCAATTCTTGTCCAGTATCCTCTAATACAGTACTTGACCACGTCATTCTCCCATCTTGCAAACAGCTGTTGTTATGGTGTCTGTATCTCGCGTAGCTTCGAACCTAGCAACCTACGTGATCATCTGTCATATTCTCGCTAACCCAAATGTCCCCTAGTTACTTTTATTTGACTTCATTAATTCCGTAAATAATATAATCTTTTCTATTTTGATTTCCTTTCCATTTGATCGATTTTGTCTCGTTTTGTCTTTCTTAATACAGACCTTTCCAAGCTTCTCTGCCTGCTAAAAAAACATCTCTGTTCTGAAAAATGTCTTGTATTTTTCAAACTTTGGTCCTGGCAGCTGTTGGAGGTTGTGGCCTAACAGAATGGTGGTAACCAAACATAACGTTCGTCATAACAACGTGATACAAATGCTGCTGCAGTTGCATGCGACCTAGCCAGCGATAGTGGCGATGGTATTAATCAGAAGAATTTCAGCCGCTTTCCTCCGATATTTCATAGTATGCGAATAACGAGTATTTTGTATGTATGTCGTCTTCAGAAACAATGTCCTTAATTACTATTTGTTATCAACAGTCTGTGTTTAGCATTCAGTGCGTTAGTAAGAGCAATTCACGGCTAATCAACTGATAAAGGGTTTTACTGGGTAATGATTTCGTGAGAGAGAAAGAGGGGAATTATGACAAGAACTGAAAACACGTGTTTGCAAGTTTACCTTTGACAACAGTGTGATGTAGAATCACGCCCGTCGGAGAGCTGTCAGCATCGCTTTTTAAAACCAGAAGTAGGTATACATAATTTCGTAGGTTTTCGCGGCCCGTGTCAACCATGTTATTACTTATTTTGGGTTTGTCGACCGGTTGCTTCGTTACTGCCTTACGGATTGAGTAGTAATCGTCACCGCTGGCAGGATGGTACCAGTCTTTGGGACTCCAATGTGTTTGGGGTACCAGTCTTTGGGACGTTGGTACCATACTGCTGTCCGGCCTTAGTATGATGATTACGACCTGTCGATCCGTCCAAACATCTGACAGTAACGAAGAGATCATTTTTTGTAACAGAATCAATCAGGTACATGCCTACTAGTGCTTAAGCTTTCACTTCAGATGTCAACATTTTGAAAATTATCAATAGCTGTGCTGTTAGGCCGTTGTCGACTGTTGTTGATGACAAACGTTTTGGGCCCACCTTCGGAGGCCATCTTCGGTGTCGCCATAGTTTTGGAAGATATACGCCAATTGACCCTAGTACTGAGTTAGTCTACCTCAGTACTGGGGTGAATTGGCAAATGTCTGCCGAAACTATCGCGATACTGAAAATGGCTTCCGATGGTGGAGCCGAAACGTTTGTCATCAATAGTCGACCACGGCCTAACAGCCCGGCTATGAATCATTTTAACAAAGGAGTAGGTATATTTGCAGTTCTGTATCATGCTCTTTTCACTATTAATGTTTCTGACGTAATGGACTATAAAATTTTACATTGTAAGCACAACGAGAGTTTCTAATCCCACATAATATCGTTCCACTTTCCAATGGGAATCCTTATTTTATTGACAGTTTCTGGTCCGAACAAGCGCTGCAGGAAAGTGTTGCCAACATGACGGTGGAGATGTAATACTTGAATTACATTTGCGTTATTAGTCATGATGGAATCTATTATTGATGAAAATATTTTTGTGAAATGTTCTTGTTTAAATGGACAGACCTTTTTGTAAACACCTTCTTCACGAAAATTTAGGCAAACTTTAGAAACTTAGGCTACTCATGCGAATCCGACAACGTGTTTCTTCAAAAGAAGCAACGTTAATCGTCGACTAAATACTGAGTAAAAATAAACTGATCTTCAAGAAAATCTTCTATTAAGTTGGATGCTTTTAGTACCTTTCGAAGTAGTTTAGGTTAGACTGCCTAAGTAAGCTGCTCGGGACACAAGGGATCAAAACTACGGTTCACGGTTCACTTCTTCCGTTTTTAGACTAAAGTGTTATCTCAATTACTCATTTAACACGCTAATATGCTGTCCAGGAGAATGAAAAACTAACCTTTATTTTATGGCTCGTCCGCTAATTGAACACGGAAGCTCTAACCGATGGCCATACCCACTGGTCTATTGGCATCCATAACTTCTTCTTCACTTCATGTTTTAGGCATTCTGCCTGTTACGGTTCCCACCTTTTCCTTGGTCTACCTAAATTTCTTCTTCCCCTGGCTTTGTATTTCCTAGCTTTTACTGGAATCCTGTATTGTTGCATTCTTTATAAATGTTCTTGCCACTTGTTTCTATTAAATTTTATCTTTTCATTTAAGTTGAATACCTGAAGTTCTTGTCTAATCGTTTCATTTCTTATTCTGTCTATTCGACTACAGCCCTTAACTCGTTTTAAGAATCTCATTTCCTGTGCCTGAATTCGATTTTCTTGTGCCTTTGTTGGTACCCATGTTTCACTGCCATATATAAGTGCGGGGACAGCCATTGTTGTATAAAATTTCAACATTGTCTCTTTCCTACCTTTATTTTTCAGGCATCGACTGATAGTTCCGCAAATACGGTTAAAAGTACTAATTTTTTGGTCAATATCTTTACTGTAATCGAAGGAAATATCACAACCTAGGTATTTAAAATGTATTATTTGATCCAGTGTTTTATCGTTTAAGATGATTTTGGCTCTTATTGACTCTTTTCCTGCGAATGTCATTATTTTTGTTTAGGAATTAAAATTTTTAAATTGTATCCTTCACTAATTTGCTCCAGTTTGTATAATCCCTTTTGCAATTCTTCCTCTTTTTTCCCAATTGGTGTGAGGTCGTCAGCATATAAAATTACATTTACTGTAATATTGTGTCTTTGCCTAAATATATTCCCTCTTTATGTAATTCTTTCCAGTTTCGGATTTTATCATCTATATAAATATTAAATAGCGTGAGTGATAAACTGCATCCTTGTCTTACTCCTATATTAGTCATTACTGAATTACTTATCTTTCCGTCCAGGCTTATAAAAATTTTTGTTTTGCGTATAGACTTTGAATTGTTCTGATGAGATATGGTGGATATCCTCTTAAGATTTTTTTGTGGTGATATGGTGATCTCCCATAATTTTTCTCTGCTGACACGGTCAAAAGCTTTTTGAAAATCAACAAAAGCTATGTACGTACTTAGGTTGTATTCTCGGCGTTTCTCGATTAGTTGTTGCAATGTAAACACAGCATCTATTGTGCTTCTTCCCTTTCTAAATCCCATCTGTTCTTCTCGTCTTATGTTTCCATTATATTTTTTAAGCGGTCGTTTAAAATCTTGGCATAAATTTTGTATGCCGTGTCTAGTAAACTTCTGCCGCGATAATTTTCGCAAACATTCTTGTTACCTTTTTTAAACAAAGATATAACCTTGGCTGCTCTCCAATAATTGGGAATATAACTTTGTTTCCAGCACATGTTGAAAAGATGTAATAAGCGTAAATGTAAAATTATTCCTCCGTACTTCCACAGCTCTGTGGTAATATTGTTCATCCCTGCCGCTTTCCGGTTTTTTTATGTACGTAAAGCATCATTTAATTCGTCTAATGTTAAATCATCTAAACCTCTTGTGTCAACTACTTCTTGTTGGTCTTCTTGTATTATTCCTTCGTCATACCACAACTTTTTATAGTAATCTATCCAGTCGTCGACTTTTATAACATTTATTCTTAATTGTTCTTTCTCTGAATTATTTATTGTCTTCGTGACTTTATAGGCTAACAGTTGTCGTCCATGTATGTACTTTTCAATGTTAGCGATAAAACGTTCCCATGAATCTTTATGTGCTTCTCTTACTAATTGCTTTGCTACATTTCTTTTACGTTTGTATCTATCTTTGTTTTCTTCAGTGGGATCATTAATGTATTTTTTATATTCCTTCTGTTTGGACTTTATGGCGTCTTCTATTTCTTCAGACCATATTCTCAAAAATTCCTTTTTCTAAATTTCCTATTTGTGCCAAGACATTCCGATGCTACCTGTTTAACTACTTGCTGTAAGTTTAAGCATCCATAACATGTTAAGAAAATATTCTCGAAAACAGATTTGACGTTTTACGATATTTTATTGTTAGTATAATATATTTTACGGTAGGAATGAAAACCGTTTTCGTATTCGAACATATCCCAGTATTACTGTTAATGAATAAAAGAAACGTATGGTAATGAGAACCGTATCGAAGAGCCGAGTGCGTCCTTCACCCGTCCCTCCGCTAGTCGAGCAGGTGTAGCCTCGGTCAAGGCCGCACCCAAGTACGTTCCAGAGTGTTGAAGTGCACTTGATATACGCATTAACCTGGCGTGCTGTAAGGATGGAGAGTTATTCTAGGACTCTGCGCGACCTATTAAAACAAAAGCGTCTGGCTTAGTCGGTCAGATTTCAGTGAGCGATTTCCTTAGAGCGGATCGCGTGCTTGTCGAAGTGTTGTGAGAAGTGATTACTGTGTTATATTTAATGCGGAACTCTATTAGTGACATTGTTATTGCGTGCGTAGAAATTTTACTTGAATTATTGTACGAGTATAACATTGTTTAATAACTTGTTGATTGCAAACTGTTATTTGTGATTAAATAAAGCTGGTAATTAGTGATTTCATTGGTGTCTGTATTTTGTTTACACTGTAACCATACAACGATCAGTGAGGCCGTCGTAAGAGTATAGTAAAAATTGTGGTCTGTTTGTTGAAGTTTATGAAATCGACCGTATGCAAGTGTTAGTGTCGCCTTGACAGAAGTTACGTAATAATCTACGACGTGTAAAATACCTGTGTTAAAATACGTTTTCTGCAATTTCACCAGACTATTAGTAAACAGGCCATGGTTACTTTACTTCACATGTTGACCGAGGGAACAGATAAGTGTTTACTGTACGATATAGGACAATAAGCAGGTGCAAGTAGTTGCTGTATAAGTGCGACACGAATGCTGGAAATAGCGCAGTCGTGAAAACCACAATTCTAACATCCTTCGCAGTCAATTGCACCTTAACCGTGCTCCACTTCCTGTTAGACATACCCTCACTCTTCTCTCTCTCTCTCTCTCTCTCTCTCTCTCTCTCTCTCTCTCTCTCTCTCTCTCTCTCTCTCTCTCTCGGCCAACGTTAAGATTATTGGCTCCGATTGCAAAACAGCAAAATAGTCACAATAAGTTCGGGACAGCAAACGCCATACTGTCATAAATTAACGTTTTCGTATGAACTTTAATTTTTCGGCACATTCCTACTATTAACCTATTCCCGTTTTTAACAATAATTTTAACATTATAACGAGTTTTACATGTTATTATATTTACAAATTTATATTTAGTCAAAATCTTAAACTAAATTTGTAATTCTCCTTAACTATTCTTCATATAATATTTCAATATCTACAAAATTCAATTACACAAATTATTCGATACTGGTATTAATATTTCTTGCCTTTAGGATTAATTTTCTTTGTATCCTTTAATACATCTAATTTTTATGTCACAACTTACTAAAATATGCATCAATATCTCCAAATTAATTGGCTTTAAAAAAAAACTTACCACATATATATAGAATTCTTAGTGACCATCATACTTTCTATCATCACTAAATTATAAACAGCACATTGGTATTAATAATAATAATACGTATTTCTATATCCTAATTCACTATAGTTTTCTAACCTATTTTATTATTACTGTCTCTGGTTAGTCCATATTTTCTGATATCTCGCTAGCATTTTCACTAAAAAAAACATTTTTTCTTTTCTATTTACTAATCATCTTGGAACACAATTATATTATACAATCTTATACTAAGCTTGTAAGTTGTCCTTACTTAAACATGATCTTAAATACATACAACTTAAATATTTCTCTCACAATTCTATTAATTGTCTTCAAATATATACACCAATTAGACATTTACCCTTCTATCTTTTCACTCTTATTGACATCTATTATCGTTAATTGTTTTATTCATAATCATTAACATGACATTTATTGACTATGACAACTAATCATTAAAATAATTCATTTTATACATTTGCTTTCTTATTTCTATTTTCTTTTATCTCGTGTTATTACTAAGACATTTCATTAATTGTTCTAGCAAATTATAATAATTCTTTTACATTTTTGATAGGCCCCCTCCCCTAAGCTTCTGAATGATATTTCTATTTTATACAAGGCAATTGCAAACGATCTACCTACCAGGCATCTGGACATTATTATATAACCCCGTACCCCTTTACTTGCAGTTCCCAGAGATTGGATATCGGTGCTTTGGGTATATTCTTAATAATCCCATTCCAAGCATTCCTTAATCACAGCTACTTCAGCCTTCTGGTGCCTTTTGGTCGAGGAAATCCCATTTTTTTTTTTTTCGGGTTCATCATGTTGTCATGCCCTGGTGGTGCTTTTGTTTCAATCCATATCACTTATTTCCTGGGTATGCATAACTCTCATTTGTTTATCCATTCGTGACCTTCATTCCTTAATGATCAATTTCCTTCTGCTCCTTCGTATAACTCATCTTACTATTTAATTCGCTATTAATTTTCTTATTAATATTCCGTACTTTCACGGCAATGTTTTTATTTACCATTTATTTAATTTTATTCATATTATATTCATATCTATTTATTTTCTTCGGTTAATGTAATCTTACACAACCAGTTTTATCTAAGTTATTTTACCCAATATTATCTAACTTAATTATTAAATTTTCGGACATTCTTAAGATTGTTTTCTTTAATCCGTTACATTTAATTACTTTTAATTTTCTATTTGTGGAGGCATAGTTGTACGTTTTGTTAAGTGACTTCCGTTACAACACATTTTGTTGGTAATTAGTAAGGGTATTGGATTCGTGAGTTTCGTTTCACACTTACCCTGCAATGGGCCGTTGACACTTAAAGAAATTTATGACCTCTCTCTCTCTCTCTCTCTTTTATGACAGTGTTGAAAGTGGTTCTCTCCCTCCTTTTTTCGACAACTTTCCCCGGTCATATTACCATTATTTATGTACGCGCTGGGTTTTTTTGGTCGTTTCTTCTTTTCAACCCTCTTACAAATACGTTTTTTGACAGCTTGTGGCGTTTTAATTATTTTCGTTTTCCTGTCCGCGTACTCACATAACAAGGTTTTATTTTCAAGACTTCTACGAAATCTCATCTTCATTGCTTGAAATCTTCCTTTCGTTCTCATACCAATCTTCACAATATTCTTGAATAGTCCAGCAAATTTCATCCTTTTCTTCTTTCGTGCTAACGCAGTTCGCCCTTGATACTCATCAGAACGGTTTTTCATCTTCTTAATCTCAGGTTTGGTTTCAAAATTTTTACGTACTTCCCCAGTCCTACTTCTAAATTTTCTATCAGTACTGGTAATATTAACTGTAGTATTCAATTTGTTCTTTTTAATTCTCTGCTTTTCTTCAGCTTCCGTGTTAGCTAACTCAATTCTCAGGTGGTAACCCTCATACACATTACCATTTGCTTCCAAAGCACGATATGCACTATTTTTATCAGTAAAACGTACATATGCATGGATATTTATTCTTTCTTTATGAAACTCTTTCTTAATAACAGTACGTCTTTTGGGAAATCGTGGATCAGATACTGCAGCATATCGCAATCTCGTGTTTATAATCGTACCAAACTTTCTGAAATATTTGATAATTTTCTTTTTTGTAATTGTGTTTGGTAAGTTGCCAACAAACACAGTACAAGTATCTTTATCACCTTCATATCTACCATTAATAATTGTAGATCTTTCTTTTGATCTTGAGATATGATGTTCAGACAATGCTTTAGTTGTTAAAGATTGATACTCGGTGTCAATTTGATCCATAGTATTTCCATCTAATTTGTTTTCTTCCATTTTTTTTTATTGTTTTTGTAAATCAGTATCCACCTGGTGGTTTTGTCCTCGTAAATCTCTTCTCATTAGCTCTATTTTTTCGTCTAATTTCTCGGCGATTCTTTCTTCCGTTCTTTTGTGCATTTCTTCGTTCTTCTTCTCCGATTCTTTAATTCTTTCATCTATTTGTTTTCTTGTTTCTTCATGTTGCATTTTCGATTCTTCAAATTGTTTTTTCGATTCTTCAAATTGTTGTTTCATCAATGCCATTAACATTTGAAAATTTGCTTCAGATGACTGCGACTGTGATTGCGGTCCCCCGGCCCTAGTTCCTGCACCGGTTGTGGAGCTTTCTTCATTCATTGCGTTTCCGTCCTCAGGCTGCTCATAGCCCATCTGGTTATTGACATCAAACTCATTTGAATTCTCTCCACTAGATGCCATTTTAGCTTGACTTCGGGTTATCATTCAGAGACTTAGAGACCGATATACGACAACAATAATATAGCTTAAGCTACTTACATGTACTTATTTTAAACTTATTGCTAGCCACTGTCTGTCACTGCCCTAGCTTACTATTTTATCAAGCCGTGCGGTGCGGCGCCAATTTAACAATAATTTTAACATTATAACGAGTTTTACCCGTTTACGCCCAGCGATGGACGCCAATTTAACATTAAATTTTGTTATTATCTATTTAATGTCCCGCGTGTGGACGCCAATTTAACATTAATTACTGTTTATTCTCTTTATCTCAGGGTTAAAAAATAATAAATGCTCATTGCTACTGATAACTCTTAAATTTATTCATATTAGTTTGCTATTACTTGTAAATATTAAGATAGCACAAAATTCTACGTACTCATTAGTACTTGTAAATATATAAAATTAACACATTACCAAAATTTAATACTCATGGCTGAATCGTAAATATCAAACAATAATACATTAACAAAATTGAATACTCATTAAATTGTAACTATCAAAATAATACATTAATAAAATTGAATACTCATTAAATTGTAAATATCAAAATAATACATTAATAAAATTAGTTATCCAAACTCAATCTAATGGTTGCATATTAATGATCATTCATCAATTGCGTTTATACTTAAGTAACTTATAATGTTTAGCTTCATCTTATACATTCTTAATATGAATATCTCTTAAGTTGTTACTATATTTTGTAATTACGGATTCATTTAGAACTTGGAAATAAACATTACTCCAAACTGATAAACAATGATAATTTTTACTTCTACACAAACTTTAGAATCGATTTCTTTAATTCCTTTACGATTACTTTATTGAATTTTATTGTGTGTGGATTCTTTGAGATGACAGACAGTGGATCTAAATTAATTAAGACATGTTTTACTATACTTGGTATTCGAATATCCAATCACTCGGTAGTTGCGGTGATGATTCCCCCATGTCAATCGTTCTAGAATCGTGCAGATAACTCCTCCAGATGATAGATGGCACAGGATGAATTCCACGATGTCACTCACAGACACTTCACTCACCAACTCCACGCATTCGGATTATAATTTATGAATAAAAGTTAGCGTTGTACACCGACATCGTAAATTATTTCAAATCTGAATTATTATTACGCACCTTTGTTGCGGTATGTCTGGTTATTAAGTGTTCATGAATGTAATTTGTGTTGTTAATCGTTCTTAAAAGTTATTGTTGTAAGTGTTCTTATACACTGAAATTACATTATTGTCTGGTTACAATCTGTTTCAGTTAATGTTCACTGGTAGGCTAATAGTGTGACTCTACTTCATAGTTCGTTCGCTTGTAATGACTGTATTAATTTTTGTTCTAAGTTCGAAAACTACCTTCTCACACTGTGTATCGAATTATTCTAAGTTCGATAAAATGCTAATTTCTTCCGTCACGGACTTCACTCTTCTCGCGTCCGAAATTTAGTTAGAACTCCTCTCGCGTCCGTATTTTAGTTAGAACTCCATGAGCGCGTTCCTGTCTCCTTCCTATATTTTCCTTACCAAATCTCCCACCAGACTTCTGATTCCAACGACGCCGTGTCCTTATTGGTTTCATGTTTTTCCCTCCAAGTCCAAATACTACCCATCTTTTCAAAGGCGTTCTCTGATAGGGCTTCTGGTTCCCCACCAGCTTCTTCCCTTGCTTCATATTTTGAGGTCGTTGTCATTTCCAGACAACGCAGCAATAAATTTTATCTGTCGTTTTTTTTCTAAAATCTTCAGTGACAACTCTGAGTTTCTCTTCCATTTTCATTGTTTCTTAACTTCGTCGCTCTGCCGTTATTATCTATTGTTGTTCAAGGGCCTCGCCTACCCTTCTTTGAAAGTTGGTTTTTTCTTTTAGTTGCCAGGCAACACCCCATCCTTGAGTTTGGACGTACTCTCTGCGCTTTCGTTTCCAAGTAAGGTCAAAACCCTGTCATCGACCGCTGGAGTCCTTCAAATCAATCCACCCTTCGTCGCTTTCTCCTGACAGCTGGCGTACGCATGTATGCTTGACCATTGTTAAGCCTTTTCTCCTTTAATGGCTCTGTACACATTGTATGTAGTTTTCTATGGAATCAATGTGTTTTCACAAAAACCTGGTGTTCTACGTACCCGGAGCAGTGAACTCTGTTAACAGGGTACGCGTCGCAGCTGCCTACGAAATTTATGACCTGTCCGTCACTACAGCGTGCTTGCTCGTTCCCCTTTTGTCCCTTACAAAATATGTTTTCCACACATACACCCTTCGTTATTGCTTTCAGCGACATTCCTTACTGCAGATTATAAAATAAAACTTTTCGAAAAATTTTTTTTTTTTTTGTGTTATACGTTTAATACAAAAAAGAATTCAGTACTTGATTTTGGTTTTTGCAATCGATAATATCAAGTGTTTAAAAAATGTTCGTCATTAATAATGTTTTTGTAAGTAATATATTTGTTGTGGACATTTACACGGCCTTTTTTTTTTACAAAGAATCTCATTATCAACTGCACATAACATAGACAAAGTAAACTGTTTGTAGCACAATTTTTTGCAGTATTTAAAACACTATGTTGAGTAAAGACACAAAGCTTCTGTCTCGAGACCTTACAGCTTTTGACAGAAAGGACTTACTAGAGGCCTTTACCTTCAAAATATAATGAATAGTCTCACTTTGATAATACGTAATGTGTCGTGTTATTTATTGTCCAAATGGTGGTGTGATATCCGCATTATACCCAGTCACCTTGTTTCAAGGTTGAAACAAGCACTTTTTGGCTCTAAGGGACTAACGATTAAAGCCTTGGAATCTCTCAGATGTTTTGAAAAAAAAACAAGCGTTCCTGAGTGGATAGGTAAAAAATCTTGTTCACGATTTTTCGAAATGTTTTCTTTCATTAATTGATGAACTGTTCATTACTCCGTTCCTTTAAAAAATACCAGAAGTTTCGACTCAATTTGCAGAATTCATCTTCAGCGGGCGGTCTTTATATTCGTCAGTCGACTGCTGTTCTGTGGGCGCCTAGTTGGCACTGAAGATCGCCTACTGGTGATGGAGTCCTTAGAAACGTATGAGTTTCTAAGTACTGGTCCAAATTAGCAACCACGGAAGTTTGAACCACGGATAAACTGTATCTATTAGTGATTCCAGGTGTGAAAGGTGTAATGTTGTTACCTTTCTACAACGCCTCACTGCTATTGGGCAATGCAGAACGAGTATGGTAATAACGCTATGGTATACAGCATGTTGTTATGTAACTTTGAACAATCACAGCTTAAGTAGTCATATTCAATAATCGAAAAAACTACTTAAATATTGAGTTTGAATTAATGTTACTGACATAGTATGTTATTATCAATATTTTTAACGTATACATGAATAAATACGCTAGTATACTTATTAAACGCAGTTGGTATTTCGTACTTCATCATAATATTGTTCATTTTCAAAAGCAATCCACTCCGATATTATTCGATTGACAGTTTCATAAAGTCCAATTTTTATCGCATTGTCTGTTCAGCGTGTATGTCAATATGAACAGTGCTGAGCAATACTTTAATTCTTGAATTTCAGTGGCGATAACATTTGCGATATAAACTAATATTAATACGATTTTTTCGTGAGAAACATTTATCAAAATCAGTGAAGCGTTTCAACTCCCTACTTGTGTTAACTCTTGTGTTAAGAGGACTGATAATAATTCGATCGATGCAAAGTGTTAGAAATCCAGGAAAAGCTCAAGCTATAAAACATGACTTAAAAAGAAATTGGTATTTTTGAACATATCCGTGGACGTCACGTCACTCTTGAAAACGGAAACGTCTTCTAGGTTTTGCAGTCCACGTACGATACTCCTACTGACGAAGGCGTGTAACGTTGAAGACTCTTCAAAAATTCGGTTCAAGGAAATACACTTGGGAGGAAAGAATTATAGAATAGAAACATAGGAGCCTGGAAGAGCAAAACACCCGTTGTTGAAGACATAACTCATAAATACGTAACGCATTTAGGTAATCGTTAACATAAATTATGTTAGGGCCATTTAGGTAATCCTAGATGAAAAAAATTATTAACTGTAATGTTAAACAAAAACATCCGTTAAAGGTCATTGTTTTTTCACGAACGCTTTCCGCTTTTCAGTCCACTCGAATTAATATCCGTGTTTTAATATCAATTATAAGTTTCTTGTCAGTTTGTCTATACACCTTACATTTCGTCGGAGCAAATCTCTTCACAGTTTACTTTCAATAGTCTGTTTTGTGACCGGAGTAGATAAAAATAAAACCTTGAATGCCTATATATGATCTTCGTGTGGTATACGAAACGTAAACTACCAGTTCGTGACAATGAAGAGGAGGAAGTTACGAAACGCTTGTCATCCTCAGCGGAAATATCGGTGTGTAGGCTCTTACACGTGCTAACCACATTCTCATGGTCACCGAATTTCACTGCCTACATGATACTGTAATTAATATTCACCGCTTACGGGTTGCTTGTTCTTTTTTTTTTGTAAATGTAGGTTTTTGAATAGACCATAATTACTATATTACTAAGCTGGACGGCAATTAACAAGCATTAACAATATATTTTATGAGTAATCGTAATATGATATTAGAATTATATCGGTAGTTACATAGTCATTCAGAGTATTAAGTTACTGTCCACAACAGAACAGTTAATAGGCCTATTAGTAGTGTTGTGTAACTGTATTGAATAAAATAACATAGCTGTGATTGCCTTGTGATTAGTTCTGTAGTGAATGTCTCACACATACCGACAGACGCTGGAGACGGGAGAGTAGTCATAAGTTAAACGAGCAAAGCGAGTTCTCAGTTTTAACTCGACCGTTTGACATTTGTCTGTCTGCTGTCTACCTGTCTGTGTCTGTTGGG
Source organism: Magicicada septendecula (assembly GCA_034769895.1). Lineage (NCBI taxonomy): Eukaryota > Metazoa > Arthropoda > Insecta > Hemiptera > Cicadidae > Magicicada > Magicicada septendecula. The sequence continues at coordinate 333,724,536 of CM068371.1, read as the reverse complement.
GGTATGTCTTACGATAACTGTTGAGCGCATCAATAAATTTCCGTAAAACCTGGCATGCATATAAAGCTTTTAACCTACAGAACCTTGTTGTTTTAGAGATTAGTCGCTCAAAAATGGGGGAAGGCAAAAATGTGAGGTGTCAAAATTGTGAAAAAATCACGAAAGTCCATGTGGGGTAATAAATTAAAGAAACTTTTAACCACAATCTGAATACAGTGTTCAAATTTGAAAATTTCAAAATTTGTGGACGTCAGGGCTCAAAAAGTGGGTGAAAATTTTGATAAAATCGCATGAGTCTTATCAGATGAGTGGGAATTTTAACTTAAATCTAAATGTAGTGTTACATTTTTGGAAATTTTAAGATTTTTCGTCGTTAGGGCTCGAAAAGTGAGGAAACGTTTGGTAAAATTGCAAATTCCAAGTGGGATAACAAAAATAAAAAAGAGAATTTTAAGCGAAATCTGAATATAGTGTACAATTTTAGAAATATCAAACTTTTTAATCTCACGGCCAAGAATGGGATCAGAAATTAAAAAAAAAATTGTAAAAGTCCACCCGGATACCAGACTGAAGGGACTTTTAACCCATATCCGATTCGTATGAATTTTTATCGTTTACTGTGTGGTCGATCTACAATTGTTACTTTACTTAACAAAAAACTATGGTAATCAGGATTCTCGTATTTTTCTGATAATTGTAAAATTACCTGATATCCAAATGTATCCAATATTAAATGGTCTTCGTTCAGAATAGTGAGCGAGTTCTGCAGCTCAGCGAGCGAACTAGTTAGATAGTTTAGAAAGACACGATATGTTTGTAATTAGATAGACGATTTAAACGGATAATCATAGAAATTACTGACTAGAAATACCTGTTCAAAAAATGTCTTAACAAAATGAGACAACTGGGGTTCGATAAGATAAGGGAATGATAATGTTCTCCTAATGCTGCACATTACAAGATTACTCTATCAACACTTGTTTTAATTGAGTAAATAATTGTATTAAAAACGATACAAGTTACTTAGTCAACGTTATAAATAACGTTGTAAAACGTTAGTTGGTTCAACGTTTAAGGAGTCTATGTAAAATTGCTGCTTATTTTGAAACACTTCGCAAAAGAGACTGATGATCACTTGAAGACTGGTACACATATTATTTATTATTTTTTTTTTTTTAATTTAACTAGTTTTTAATTCCGCTTCTAAAGTTTTGTTTTCCTTCGTTATTTTTTTTAGAGACAAATTCACACATCGGACACATTTTTAACATTTTTTAACAATATAGAACACCTCTCCGCTGTCATTTGATAACAGTAGTAGTAATTACAAATATTGCAATTTGTCATTGCGTGTGCATTCTCAACAGTAGACATCCTTGAGTCTGCGATTTCCTGTGAAAGTACAAAACCGGACAGACCTTTCAGCCGATATTCTACTGTTTTCAATTATGTGTTCTACTGTAATTTGCATTTCACTTAAATATTTTAGTCATTTCTTCTTTCATCCTAGATTTTCGTAAGTTTTTCCGCTTATAATTTCTCTCTAATATTGATACTTTTAAAGTAATTATGACCCCCCAAAAGTGCAAGCGCGATATGCTGTACAGTATAGCCAAAATGGTGTTAAGTAAAAAATATGAATTTAAAATTTCATAGTCAAGTTCCTTCTGTCAGTAAAACGCATAGCCTAATGGTACGATTTACTTTATACAAACTCATAAATTCACAAAATACAAAAATCAATATTGTCATTTCCGGTAATGAAGAGTTGTTAGTAACTTGCATTATTTTTTTAAAATGGTATAAATATTTTATCCATTAAATACGAAATACTCATCGCACATAGCGTCTGTGTAGGTAGTAAATACCTTGTATGAAATAATGTACGTATAGCGTTATATGGTAACTTTTGTTGAATAACTTAATACTTTTGGTGAAGTCCTTTCACATGTCTGCGTGTTATAATCCTAATCAAAATCTGTACTTGTACTAAAAATCCATGACGTTATTAGAGCGCTTTGCAATTAATTACATATAGAATATTTTGGATATTTGCTTATCTGCTTTGAATAATAAACATATCTGGTTTTATAAAGGAAAGCGATCCTTGAGTAACAATCTTTTTTTTTTGAATGTATTTGTGCTAACAATACACTTGACTTAAAGTGTACTAAAAAAATACAATTGTTACCAATAAAACAGACTGCTGCTTTGCTTCACAGGAAGTTCGTGTTGGTTATCCATTATGCAAAAAAAAATTATACATGTTTTCTGTAATCAGAATGCTGTAACTAGGTCTGAAAGTATTGAAAATTAGTTACGCATTCACTTTCCCGTACAGGAAAACTGTAACTCACATTGTTATTCCACACAATTCCGATAAAAGTCAACTCTGTTTATATTAACACGTTTGCGCGAATCTGTGCCAAACAAATAAACGTGGGCGATTTCTATGTTCAGAATATATTTTAATTTCGCAAACAACAATTGCTCCCGACGTATAGGCCTGTACGATTGTTTCCACACAACGGTCAAAGAACTCGTATATTTGTAGACCTATTCAATAAATGTGTATAGCAAGTTAATTCATCTCTGTTGTCTGAATCAACAAATGGAACTTGATTATATTCCGTAATGGACATGTTTCGTATTTGGTATCCCTACCTAGTAGACTTATGACCGGTGTCCTTCTGTTTTATATTTAGAAATTAAAATCATTGCCTCTTATACAGTAGTCTGTGTGGACGGATTCATAAATTGTAGTTCCATTCAAAAACCCAATGCCTTGACGTGCTGAAAATTCTATAGGGCTACTTAGAATAATACTGTTATCCAGTACAGATCTGAACGTTTCTAAGTTTTGCCCAGTTCATATTAGGCAACTGTGTCATGTCACCTAAAAAAGCACCGATCGCTCGTTGGGGCACAGTCTTTTGCCCCTCGAATCACTTTCCCAACTTTACGAAGAAAGTCAACTGAGTATTATCTATTCTTTGCTTACACTGCGAACCGAAGAGGATAAACTCCAGATTTTAAGCGGATTAATTTCTAATGACTGCCGGTTTTTTGTGTGTTGCGCTCTGATATGGACATGTCATGGAAAAATGCACCTTCATTTTATGGTACGCCAGGGATTCGAACCGGGACTTGCACCTTACTAGCCGTGCGGCTTATTCGCTGATCTACCAAGCACTCTCATTCGTTTTATTACTATTAAAAACTATTTTAATATAATTTTTATTGTCTATGTCTATAAGGCGTTCTGTCAACACGTATAACAATTTTGTACCCATTAGTCAAATTCTCTCCAAAGACGTTTTCAACACTTGTACTATTTTAACTTATACTAAATTGTTTTGTTGGTGCAACAGCCGTTAGAGACTTAAAAGTACCCGTTTATAAAGCCTTTGGAGATACAGTATTTATAAAGTTCCTGTTAAATAAAAAACGCTAATTCTTTTTACTTCCATGTTCCATAAGGAAATGGAAGTATGGTGATGGCAAAAAAAAATCGTGTTCGAGATAATTGCAGATTCTGATTGTACTACCCTCAAACCATGAAAAAAGTCATTTTTCGAAAAGTGTGTGTGTGTGTGTGTGTGTGTGTGTGTGTAGATTTTTTTTCTATGGAAAACGATAAGAGCCGCAAATTCAAACAGAATCAAATAATATTTTGCATACAGCCCTGAATTGTAGAGTTCTCAAGACCTATTGTTTGGTGAAGATCGGTTTAAGGAAAGGGGTAGTTTACCAGCAACGTTTTATGTTTTAACTAGGGTACTTTCTATGGCAAACGATAACTGCCGCACATTTAAACAGAATCAAATAATTTTGTGCATACCTTCCTCAATTTGTAGATACCTCAAGGTCTGTTGATTTTGTTGAAGATCGGTTAAGGGAAAGGAGTAGCTTACCAGCAATATTTTATGTTGTAACAAGAGAACCTTTTTCATGAAGAACGATAACTGCCGTAAATTCAAACAGAATCAAATAATTTTTTACATATGTGCCTGAGTTGTAGAGGAGTCAAGGCCTATTGATTTTGGTGAAGATCGGTTAAGGGAAATGGGTAGTTTACCTGCAACGTTTTATGTTTTAACAAAAGTAATTTTTTCTACGACGAACGATAACTGCCGCACATTCAAACAAAATCAAATATTGTTTGCAATACGTTCATCAATTATAAAAGACTGAAGACCTGTTGATTTTGGTGAAGATTGGTTAAGGGAAAGGGGTAGTTTACCTGCAACGTTTTATGTTTTAACAACGGTAATTTTTACTTCCATATTCCTTAAGGAATGGAAGTATGGTGATGGCAAAAAAAATCGTGTTCGAGATTATTGCAGATTCTGATTCTACTACACTCAAAACATGAAAAAAAGTCGTTTTCCGAAAAGTGTCTGTGTGTCTGTCTGTCTGTCTGTCTGTCTGTCTGTCTGTCTGTGTGTCTGTGTGTCTGTAGATTTTTTTTCTATGGCAAACGATAACTGCCGCAAATTCAAACAGAATCAAATAATTTTTTGCATACAGCCCGGTTTTGCAGAGTTCTCGCGACCTATTGTTTTTGGTGAAGATCGGTTGAGGGAAAGGGGTAGTTTACCTGCAACGGTTTTTTTTTAGCAAGGGAAATTTTGTTTGTTTGGCAAACAATAACAGCCGCAAATTCAAACAGAATCAAATAATGTTTCGCATACAGCCCTGAATTGTAGAGTTCTCAAGACCTATTGTTTTTGGTGAAGATCGGTTAAGGGAAAGGGGTAGTTTACCTGTAACGTTTTATGTTTTAACAAGGGTATTTCCTATGGCAAACGATAACAGCCGCAAATTCAAACAGAATGAAAAGATTATTTGCATACAGCCCTAAATTGTAGAGTTCTTTTCTATGGCAAACGATAACAGCCGCAACTCAAACACAATCAAATAATTTTCTACACATGTGCCTGAGTTGTAAAAGACAGGTGCCGTAAATTCAAACATAATCAAATAAGTTTTTGCATACGTCACTAAATTGTAGAGAACTCAAGGCCTGTTGATTTTGATGAAGATCGGTTAAGGGAAAGGGGTAGTTTACCTGCAACATTTATGTTGTAACAAGAGAATTTTTTTCATGACGAACGATAACTGCCGTAAATTAAGACAGAATCAAATAATTTTTTACACATGTGCCTGAGTTATAGAAGACTCAAGGCCTATTGATTTTGGTGAAGATCGGTTACGGGGAAAGGATAGTTTACCTGAAACATTTTTTGTTGTAACAAGAGTAAAGTACTTAATTTTGATAAATAAAGTATCTTGATAAGAAGATCTTAATAATCCACTGTAGAAACGTAGATGAAATATCTATAAATGAAGAGGCTAGTTGAACGGGGTGGGGGTAATTTTCTATAAATGAAAATTATAGTTGAAAGGGAAGGGGATAATTTTTATATGTGTACTACGTTATCGGCAACAAAGTAGTAGTTTGTTGTTAAAATTCCTTCCCGGGCTGTTTGGCCGTAGTCCAATGTTTTCTGCAAAACCAGACGTTTTGGCAGTGCCGTCGACTGCCATCATCAGTGAAAATCGAGTGCGATAACGTGTGGTGGTATACGTTAGTGACCACAGTACTGTGGTTAAGGCTGAAGCAATAAGTGGAAAGAAGTAGTTTCCATGGAAACACTTCATTTCGTGAATGATTTTAAATCTAAATCTTAGAACATGGAAGTCATGTATGGTTCTCCATACCGAAAATTTTAATTGTTACTGTGTTAGAAGCATTGTATAACACATTAAACGTTATATTTTCCTCAACCATGACTTTTATTTATTTTAGCAGTAAACTAAAAGCCAAAAACCGTTGTCACCTAACCTCACAAATGAAAACAACACGTATTTTCGCTTTGCAAATAATAGGACAATTTACAGTTACGTAGTACACTTTCCACATCGTAATGACATCTTTAGTAGTAGTATTTAATATATTTCGTTACTTATTCATTCCATCATCAGAAATACGTATAATCATAAATTTTATAAAAGTTTAAGACAATTACAAAATATATAGACGTATCTGTATGCAAAATTACAAAATATTTCGATATAATCTCATATTAAAACAATAAAAACTGCAGGAACGGATAAAGGTACAGTTCCGATGCCGCTAAATATCGTTTGTTATTTACTTGTTACTACGGTAATTAATTCTGGTCTCCATGGTGTTGTTGACATCTTTATACGCGTCGCAAAATTTGGTGTCAGTCGGTGTAACGGTGTGGATTTTGTATTCAGTACCCATAAATCCTCAGACTTTGAGTTATATATATATATATATATAGATGTATTGCATAAACGGGAATATCATAACCTCTTGTTATTGATTTAAAATAAGTGCAATATTTTCTCATATTTTTTAATGCGAGAACTTTTTATCGTACGTTTGTTATTAAGAAGACACTTAAGGGCTAACAAAGGATACGACAGTAAATCAAGTCTGGGAACCGCCGATACACAATGTACACAAATGCAGAATATTTAATGGTTGTTTTGCTGATTTCTTTGAAGATTTTACGCCTAACTATATGCTATGAAGTATTTAAGTGATTATATTGCGCCATGCATTTTCGAATTTTATATTGTTTATGTGAGGGGGGAAGTGAGCTTTATTTACACTCATATGCATTTTGCAACCAACATTGGAGACATAAATTAAGATGGTAAGTGTCTGCAAAACTAATTATGATATAAATATTGTTAACTATACGTAGTTTCAGGTGAAAATGCAGATTGCGAAAATAAATGCTATGTATTGAGTTGTTAGTAGCCCTTTAATTAAGCTGAAGTTTTTAAATTTACAAAACATTTTGTTTTTTACCAGGATACTACGTTTGTGTACATAGTTCGCCTTCTTTTCTGGTTTAGTTTTAAAGGAAAACAAACGTTCAGTCTGATTGATACAAACCGTAATTAATTGTAGAATTATGATTTGTCACGAAACACTGGTATTATGTTATTTCTGCTGTATGTTCCTTTAACGTGTTAATAACCATGGTTATTTTAAATTACTTTATTTTCCTGGAATATTTCATTGCCCAATATCCTAGTGAATATATTCCATTGCCCATTATCCTAGTGAATATACAGAACTAATTTTTAAACGACAATATAAGCGATTAATTTTTACTTCCATATTCCTTAAGGAATGGAAGTATGGTGATGGCAAAAAAAAATCGTGTTCGAGATTATTGCAGATTCTGATTCTACTACACTCAAAACATAAAAAAAAAGTCGTTTTCCGAAAAGTGTCTGTGTGTGTGTCTGTCTGTGTGTCTGTGTGTCTGTCTGTAGATTTTTTTTTATGGCAAACGATAACTGCCGCAAATTCAAACAGAATCAAATAATTTTTTGAATACAGTCCTGATTTGTAGAGTACTCGCGACCTATTGTTTTTGGTGAAGATCGGTTGAGGGAAAGGGGTAGTTTACCTGCAACTTTTTTTTTATCAAGGGTAATTTTTTTTTTTTGGCAAACGATAACAGCCGCAAATTCAAACAGAATCAAATAATGTTTCGCATACGGCCCTGAATTGTAGAGTTCTCAAGATCTGTTGATTTTGGTAACGATCGGTTAAGGGGAAGGGGTAGTTTACCTGCAACGTTTTATGTTTTAACAAGGGTATTTTCTATGGCAAACGATAACAGCCGCAAATTCAAACAGAATCAAATAATGTTTTGCATACAGCCCTGAATTGTAGAATTCTCAAGACCTATTGTTTTTGGTGAAGATCGGTTAAGGGAAAGGGGTAGTTTACCTACAACGTTTTTTTAACAAGGGTATTTTCTATGGCAAACGATAACAGCCGCAAATTCAAACAGAATCAAATAAGTTTCTGCATACAGCCCTGATTTGTAGAGTACTCAAGACCTATTGTTTTTGGTGAAGATCGGTTGAGGGGAAGGTGTAGTTTACCTGCAACGTTTTTTTTTATCAAGGGTAATTTTTTTTTTTTTGGCAAACGATAACAGCCGCAAATTCAAACAGAATCAAATAATGTTTCGCATACGGCCCTGAATTGTAGAGTTCTCAAGATCTGTTGATTTTGGTAACGATCGGTTAAGGGGAAGGGGTAGTTTACCTGCAACGTTTTATGTTTTAACAAGGGTATTTTCTATGGCAAACGATAACAGCCGCAAATTCAAACAGAATCAAATAATGTTTTGCATACAGCCCTGAATTGTAGAATTCTCAAGACCTATTGTTTTTGGTGAAGATCGGTTAAGGGAAAGGGGTAGTTTACCTACAACGTTTTTTTAACAAGGGTATTTTCTATGGCAAACGATAACAGCCGCAAATTCAAACAGAATCAAATAAGTTTCTGCATACAGCCCTGATTTGTAGAGTACTCAAGACCTATTGTTTTTGGTGAAGATCGGTTGAGGGGAAGGTGTAGTTTACCTGCAACGTTTCTTTTTCTATGGCAAACGATAACTGCCGCAAATTCAAACAGAATCAAATAATGTTTTGCACACATCCCTGAATTGTAGAGGTCTCAAGGACTTTCGATTTTGGTGAAGATCGGTTAAGGGGAAGGGGTAGTTTACCTGCAACCTTTTACGTTTTAACAAGAGTAAAGTACTTGAAAATTTATTTAAACTTTTTGAAACAATGGTAATTGTTAAAAATAAAATAATTTTGTTGCCAGGCAATAAAATTATAATTTTTTCATTTTAATGTAAATTATGTTTGAGTTAATATCTTTATATATACAGTGGAACTTGGTTATTACGGCCTCGGTTGTTACGTCAACTCGGGTGTAGCGTTATTTTGTCATAAGTCCAGTCAAACTGATATCTTTAACATTATAAAAATTCCCGGTTTTAACGTCACTAAATATTGTACTACTCTGTTATAGCGTCAAATATTTCTCAGATATTTTACTCTAAATTTCATATAAACGTATATATGTGTGCGCGCGCGCTAGCCCATGGCTACAGACATACATTGTATGCAAGCGATAAGCACTGTAACAGGACTGCCGGCGCCAGCCATTTTACGTGCTCCAACGGATGGCTAGATCGATTTAAGGCCCGACACTCGATTTCCTTTGCAAAAATTTGTGGTGAGGCAAAATGCGTAGATCTGAACGTTACAGGCGATTGGGTGCGTAACACTTGAACAGAAATTAGACGATCATATAAAGATGAAGACATCTTTAATGGACATGAAGCCGGAATTTTTTATAAATTAACTCCAGATAAGACTTTCAAATTTAAAAATGAAAAGTGCGTTGGTGGGAAGCTCTCTAAACAAAGAGTTACAGTTTTTGTTTGTGCGAACATGACGGGAACCGAAAAAATGAAACTTTTAGTTATCGGGAAAAGTTTGCATCCTAGATGTTTTAAAAACATCAAAAAACTTCCTGTAAGTTACACTGCCAACATAAAAGCGTGGACGACTTCTAGTATTTTTGAAGATGACTTCTGTACGTGTGTATGTCACTGAACTCCTCCATGTATAAAATAATATATCGTTCGTGGCAGGTAAGCATATCTCAGTTATGTAATGTTTACGTTTCCATTTTATTATTATGCCTACAGCAATAAAAAGGCAGGTAAGACACACACACACACACACACAATTCACGTTATTTCTGGCCTCACTCATGTTTATTTTCTTACATTTGTTAAATGGAAAGTGCCGAAACCCACACCAACATAACGCGTGCAAGCCGAAAAAATGGACATCAATTTGCTTCCTGTGGATCGCTGGGCAATGTAACTGCACGTGTTTACAGAGGAACGATTCATAGACAGACTTTTCGTCTTTAGGGAATGAACCCTCTGCAAGATGCTGAGGGTCCATGAGTGACTTCGGAGCGCTCCTTCTTTTTCGCGTGTTTGTTCTGTGAAACGTACACTGTAGATTCGCAGCTTTACTCTAAGCAACGCTCAATAGGAAATGTTGAAAATTTTTGTCCACACTGTACCCTCATTCACACTAAACCTGCTCTGATGTTTTAATTACGGACATCATAATATTAAAACTTTGGAAACTTGAGCACTACTTAATGGAGATCAATCATTAACTTATACAAGCCATTAATTTTATGCATATATTTTATATATATGTGTACAACGTTATCGGCAACAAAGAAGTAGTTTTTGTTAAAATTCCTTCCCGGGATATTTGGCCGTAGTCCAATGTTTTCTACAAAACCAGATGTTTCGGCAATGCCATCGACTTCCATCATCAGTGAAAATCGAGTGCGATAACGTGAGGTGGTATACGTTAGTGACCACAGTACTGTGGTTAAGGCTGAAGCAGTAAGTAGAAAGAAGTAGTTTCTATGGTAATATTTCATTTCGAAAATGATTTTAAATATAAATCTTAGAATATGGAAGTCATGTATGGTTCTCCATACCGATATTTTTAAATTAAAATTGCTTTCACGAGGTTGTTCTGTGTCTGTTCGCTACGTATCATTCGAATCTCTTTTGCACGATAATTTAATACTATGTATTTTAAGCTTCGTTTCTTCATATTGTATACATATCGTTAATGGAATATTTTGTATAATATACTCGTTTTTCAATAAAATTTGCTTAAAATTTATTAATAACTGAACACGTTATTCAAAATAAGAAATTATATAATACTTAATGCTCAATGAGGAAATGTAAGACTTCTGTTAAGTACTCAGTAAGTGAGTTTCAATAGTATGGAATGGCTCTCAGTTCCCTTGGAAAAAATATAATGTTTTGTGAAAACTTCATATAGCGGTATGGGTGTAGATATGTCAGATTTACTACGTACAAATAGTTTTTGTGGTGAACTAGGAAGTAGAATAATACTGAGCTGAACGTATAAATCATCTGAAGGACCGTCAGAGGTACAGACAGCACACAGGGTGGAAAATATATTGCACCATTTGCTGAAGCGTGTAACTCTGAAGGGTCTGTTACTGGAGTGTTTTCGTTGATCAGCGGTTTCTTGTTAGAATGTAACCTCGTTCATGAAATGTAATATTCACTAACAGCTGAGTGGTTGTTAAAAGGTATGTACGTCTTTTATCCGTAATTGTGATAAATTGTACGTGTTTAGACTGTGTTATTATTTAATACTGAACGTTCATATCGCAGGGCCTGCGTAATCATCTTAGACGTGACCAACTTAGGTCTTGTGTTAACAACGAACGGTGAAAATTCGTCAAGTGGATAAGAATATCAGAAGTTACCGTTTGAAGAATGATTGATAAACTTTATAAATTTTAATTGCTGCCATGAACTGGAAGTCTAAAAACTACGGAAAAGTTTTTACCGGGTAATTGTGAGCGTACGTAAACCAAGTTAAAAAATTGTCTTAGCGACATTCGGCAAGAGAAAAGTAACACTAACACGTGCCATCAGGATTATATGCGGCCGTTAATTAGGTCAAGACATCACTAAACTACTTAACGACAAGTACAGAAATGAAAACTTAAACCGTTCTTTTAATGAAGGCACATTTTGCTGAAAACACGCTTTAATGGAGGAGATGTTTAATTGGTCGTTCGGTGAATTTTTTAATATTGAAAATGTTTATAAGGACGTGTCGCACATTTGCGGCCGATCGCTGGTGCGTTATCGAAAATGGGAACCGGTGAGTTTCCATAGAAACTACTTCTTTGTTGTCAATAACGTAGTACACATACTAAACTTCGCTTATGAAGCGACTACATTTAACTTATAATCTGTAGATTGGTAAATGAAGAATGAATTCATTGATTGGTGAAAGAACATAAACATATATATTTTTTAGATTTGTTGAAGTATTTTCAATGCCCTTCTCTGTGCAATGCCTGTAAATTGTTCGTATTATTTTCAGACTGTTGATTCCTTTTTGCTTAAAAACAATGAAAACAACCACTTCCATTCATCTCAGCATTTCTACTGTATTGAGAGTCTATATTGTGGCGATTAAGTTTAAAACGCTAAATTACGCGGCATAATATCTTAATTTCTTGTTTTACTTTAGTCGAAGATGATTGAAGTTTTATATCGCATGTGTGTGTGTGTGTGTGTATGGTGCGATTACTTTATTAAATATTATAATATTGTATTATAATCTCACGAAAATATAATAATAGTTTATATTAACATTCTTTATAATACGTACGGGCGAATTCACTGTTATCAATGTTGATAATAATTTGGCTTGCCGGGCTCGAAGTCCGTGGTCCAAGGTCGTTCAGAGGTTGGTCTAGTACTGTGGTCACTGACGACCAAGACCTTTGTCAGTGTTCTGCAGTGAAGATGGCCGTCGAAGGAACGGCCGCACCGTTTGCTTTGAACAACCTTGGCCCACGGCCTTACAGCCAAAATCTTAATAATAATGACGCCGACCGTGAAAGCCTTAGACAGAATCTCACCGTTATCACTTTAGTACATTACACATTCAGTAACAAAATATAAAATATCGATTGAAAATGTAACGTAACGATAAAGCTTGTGAACCGTATCAGTTTCATTACGTAGAACGGTTTCAGTGGTGCAGATAGTCATTTAGTACCGGTAGTCTTCGTAACAAGTGGTGAGAATTCTGTCACCACTTGTTGCAGAACCGTATCACAAAGGCCTTTCTGTGTATCCACCACAGTTGAGTCCTAAATAACGACGAAAATCCGGTACGGAGCAAGCAGCAGCAACTGTGCAACATTTGCCGACAAAATTGGAGGTACAGGCGGTTAACTAATTCTAAGCCCGAAAGTAAACGTTAGCGTTCCAGTCACCTTACGTGGACGATCTTACACGTAAGTTTATGGCCAGACGGTTTTTACGCTGGGAAGTAATTCGAAAGGCCCGTTAAAAGTTCCACGCTTGTCTTTTAGCTGTAATACGAGTGAATGAGATATATTTCGCTCTCTTGTGTGATTCAGAGTATAACTACAGAAGTTCGTTAAATAAGCGTTCTTTGAAACAAACAAACTCAAACTTAAAATAAGGTAAACTGAAGACTAGAAATGTGATTGATCCTTTTTGTAAACTTTCCTTATATATGTCTGCGAAAAGGACTTTGTCTGAGAAAACAGATCACAAATATTCATCGACTCAACAAGTTACTTATAAATATAAATTTATAAATTTCTCTGCACATCTGTCTAATTCTCTCCCCCTGTCTCTCTGTGTCTTCAGATCTGTCTTTACCTGTGTCTTTTGAGTTAGAAAATAAATAATAAGTAACATATAAAACATAAAAGAACGATAGTACAAATGTCAAACTGCTTACTTTCAAAAGTGAATTTAAATAATGACGGTTTTGGAGAATCTAAATTTGGGAGGACATCTAAGGAGATGAAACTGGCAACAATAATTAAAGTAAAAATGTAATGTGGAACATCGTATTGGTAAGTAATCATTAAAAATAAAAATTAATTTGCAATTAAACCTAATAACAAATTGTACTTACATTCTTTAAATTTATATAAGAAAGGCTCAGACTTCTGTCCTCTCTCCGCCACCGCTACAGACTGGAACCACCAGCAAATTACAATATAGGCCTACTGGATTTATTAATATCTACTGATTCAAAGATGAGAATACTAAATATGTCAGAGTGAAATATTAAATTGTACTGCCCTCATACCACAGGCAACATTATTATTATAATTTTTATTCCAGGCTTGTAAGTTCCACGATAAAACCAACGTCGATCAACCATAAGCAATACCGAATGTCAGAAACATTTCGTTACTGCTTGAAACGTCTTCGTACCTGCTTCATACCTTGTATTCATGTACAATAAAATACTTTACGTCATAATTAATCAAACCTAACTCTTCTTTGTCATTCAAGAATCGATGAAGCCTCAAAAAATATGTAGGCCTAAGTCTTCCTAACATGTCTGTATTAGCCGGGCGTAGTGTTACACTGCCTGTGGATCTACTGAGTTTGCAAGAAGGCAATTGGGCTGCGTTTTCGTGTCCATCTGAAAATCAGTCTCCCTCTGCTCGCTTCACGTTCTCTGGCATCTAGTGCATGCAATGAAAACAATCTGTAACGGTTAAAGTGAATAATCGATATCTGAAGGATGAATAGTACAATCGGAACAAAGTGCAACATAGAAACGCGGTATACAGAAATGTAGGGTAATCCATCATAGGCGAATGGTGTCATATCATTATTAAGGACTCGTCTGTATGTTCGAGGTAATGTGTTTTTGTTGCCGTTTTACTGTATTAAAATAAAGACAAAGATAATTCAAATTCCTACATGCCAACTGATCGCTGTATAATTTCGTTTAGGTCCAGTTAACAAATGTCAGTACGAGTTGCCGGATTCACTATCACATGTGAGACTATTACTGGACGTATTGATTCACTTGACTCACTTTCTGTCTGCTTGTCTCTGTCTGTCTGTTTATCTGTCTCCCTCCACCCTCTCTCTCGCTCTCTTTCTCTTTCTTTATTTTTCACATCTCATTTTTATCAAATCCAACATGCTTTGTATTTTTTCTTTGCTTTTTGTTAACGTCATCCTCACAGGCGGTTACTATTGCATCGAGTACAACTATGTTGGGAAGACAGTTAAAAACACAGTGTCACATGACTTTTTTTTAACAAACGTAAACTATAGTTGGACAGTTAAAACGTAGCGTCGAATCCTCTGTAGACTAAAACGAAAAAATTTGTATTACTTGCTTATCAGTTAATAAGAAATTTACTTTCTTATTTGTTCCTCATTTCTTGTTATCTCGAAGGAGTAGATTCTATTAAGACTAACTAATTCATTACGCAACAGAATAGTTTGTCTTTTGTTCGTCCACACTAACTTCATTTGTTTTACCATATTACTGAGGAAGTCGTATTTTTACTTAATAATGCAGCTTTACTTCTGTGCAATTTTTATATAGGGAGTTGAATTTGGTTTGATTTTCCAACGACTTTAAATCGTTTCTTACGTTTTTCTTGTCAATAAAACGGGAGAAATCCGCGAAGTTGTGAATGTAAAATCCAAGTGAATCTAAACAGTTTCTGTAAACGACCTTGTAGACCTACAACAAGTTTCACATTTCAATTATTTGTACTCATACGAGTTCCAATGGCATCATGTTCCACGAAACCTTAAGCGAAAACCTCGGAAATTATCCGAGTTTGAAGTACGCAGATTTACGGCAGTACCAGTGCTGTTCCACTCCAAAGACGTGAATTTCGGGCGATTAATAACGAAGACGATACGCTGGATAAATAAAGGATGCACACAATTGAATGTAAATATTAGAAAGTACTTAAAAATGCCTATGTTAGGAACAAAAAAAAAGAAAACACTGTAACACAATGAAAACACTAAGACTCCAAATACATCATTCGCCTGTGTTCCCAAGGGCAAAAGAATTCTAGGGAAACGGTGGCACTAAGGGAATGCGTCACAAGTCATGAGTCTTAATCATCGATGGAAGAACAAAAAGACTATACCACCGATCGTTAGCTTTAAAAATTGAGCGATGGCAGTGGAGTAACTTTAGAAAATCTTTCGTAAACATTCTTTTAGTTTCTGGAATCGACGCTAATACGAGTAATTAATCACCATCAGTACTCATCAAAATCGTTACTCAGTAGATGCTTAAAGCAGTAAGAACTAATTCGTGCCTAATTTTGTTGATCAAACACATAGAAGTGGATACAGTGAGTGGATACAACGAGTCGTTTGCCACGTACAAGGAATACATTATCGAAGTCGGCTCAATAATTTATTAGCCTACAACAGTGAGCGGAGTAAATACCTTTACTTCGTTTTGTATAAATCGCCGATCAGCGTAGGTAAACGTTAAATAACGGATTGCACACATTGTTAAATAAGAATCGTTAAAATCGATTCTAACCGATTCAAAAACAACTCTCCTGGTGTCTACGTCGTATCCAGTGGCGAAGTTACATGGAGGCAATTGAGGCAATGCCTACCCTAAAAAATTCTGTAGAATAAAAATTATAAATATGTATGAACTACGTAACGTAAAGATTATAAATTGTTGCAGGGACTGTTGAATTTATTAAGCTGAAACGTGCTTTACTGAGCGACCGCTAGATGGTGACAGGTGAGATTCGGCATAGCTAGTTTAAACGAATGAGGCAACGTGACTTGCCTCAGCGTTTTTTGTATAAATCGTATGTAAGCAACAATGTGCTGGCTTGATAGTTTAGTGCGGAGGGGGGATTGTTCCGCGCTGTACACATAGAGCGTTGAGGCATGCCTCACTTCTGTGGTCCAAACGGTTAAGTTAAAGTGCGCTGTGTTGTTTATAAGTGTGTTTATTTTATGCGGTTATTAAAAGTGTGCCTGTTGTTCCGCTGAAGTAACAGATGATCAAGATTGTTATTTGAATTATTTTTAACTTGTAACATTAAACATATACCTATATAGAAACTAATCAAGTTTAAAAATTTGAAGTTCAATCAGATGTATTATTGTGTATGACTTATACAAGGATTGTTCAATAGAAACACGTTTAGAGCTGTAAAGCATTTTTTATTCAACGATTTTAAAAGAAGTCTCCATTAACATTAAGACATGAGTCTCACTGTTGCACTAATCTGTAGATTCCCTGCTGGTAAAATTCTTACGGCTGTTTGCGGAACCATTCGCTAACAGCAAACTCTACCTCAGCGTCCGATTTGAACCACCGTCCTTTTAGTGATTCCTTAAAAAAATTTAAGGTAAGATTTTTGCCTACCCATTCATTAACTACTAGCTTCGCCACTGGTCGTATCATAAAGTGTTTTAAATTGTCTAATGTACACGTTGTGCCCATCTGCACAGTTTTGAATCATTCACAGTCATTGCTTATATACAACAACTGTAGGTCGAATTGTTGGTGCGAAATGTTTTATTTACCTGAAATAGTTTTTGCATGTATGACATATAGCGATTCTTATGTAAAGACAACGAGTTTTCTAATACAGGAAACTCGTAACCTCCCGCACAAAATCCAATGTCTCATCTTTAGTAGATGTGAGCAATCCAACGATGGGATGATTAAATTGACAAACTTCTTCAGTGCAACGCATAACCGGCTCCATAATCTCGACTATTCTCCTTAGTTTCACTACTTTGCTGCTTAACAGGTCGTAAGCCAGGTTGTAAGCTTAACATATGATGGTGGTGAAACTACATAACGCTGTCTGTCGACATCGTTGTCGACAACCTGGTTCGTACTAAATGAAGGTAGATGAGCTCAAAACGAAGTAGAAGATTGCATAATATGCTACGTTACTTCTCTCAGTTGCTAGAGAACCATTTTATTGATACATAGTAAGTTATATGTTTTCAACGTGATTTATTTTGTATATGTTTGTTATAAAATATGTAATAAATCTGAGTAACGTATAATGTAAAATAATGTACTAAATATAATAGCATTATGTAATATATAATAGCATTATGTAATATATAATATGTAATATTTTATAATATAGATTAAAATAAATATAATGTTTTGTCGTGTATATAACACAATGTTAAAATACCTGTTAAATAATATAATTTATAAAACAAAATATGTTATGTATACCATAACATGTATTTACAATACATGAAATATATATAAATGCTATGTAATACGTGCGTGTGTGTTTTGTGTATTGTATAACATATGTTGTGTCTTGTATCATATATGTATATGTAACATATAAAACGTATACATATAGAACATACGTAAATTATATAAAACACTAGCGAGTACCCGGCATGCGTTGCAATGCCACTCAAAGAAAGAAAGTGTTTGTATATATATAATATATAAAGACTTCGTTCGCGTGGTCTTCAATTTAATGCGATAATATATTTAGAACAGAATCTATTCCATTGGGTTGCCATAGTAACCAGATCTAATAAGTTAGTTTTTTAAGACTCCAAAGGACCCCCCAGAGGATCGTATCGAAAAAAACACCTGTCCTATGTTGGTTCTCCCGTTGCGTAAAATATTTGTGCCAAGTTTGGTTGAAATCGGTCCAGTGGTTTAGGAGGAGATGTGGAAGACCCCAAAGAACCCCCAAAAGAACCCCATCGAAAAAACACCTATCCTATGTTGGTTCTCCCTTTGCGTAAAATATTTGTGCCAAGTTTGGTTGAAATCGGTCCAGTGGTTTAGGAGGAGATGTGGAAGACCCCAAAGGACCCCCCGAAGTATCATATCGAAAAAACACATATCCTATGTTGGTTCTCCCGTTGCGTAAAATATTTGTGCCAAGTTTGGTTGAAATCGGTCCAGTGGTTTAGGAGAAGATGTGGAAGACCCCAAAGGACCCCCCAAAGGACCCCATCGAAAAAACACCTATCCTATGTTGGTTCTCCCGTTGCGTAAAATATTTGTGCCAAGTTTGGTTGAAATCGGTCCAGTGGTTTAGGAGGAGATGTGGAAGACCCCAAAGGACCCCCCGAAGTATCATATCGAAAAAACACATATCCTATGTTGGTTCTCCCGTTGCGTAAAATATTTGTGCCAAGTTTGGTTGAAATCGGTCCAGTGGTTTAGGAGGAGATGTGGAAGACCCCAAAGAACCCCCAAAAGAACCCCATTGAAAAAACACCTATCCTATGTTAGTTCTCCCTTTGCGTAAAATATTTGTGCCACGTTTGGTTGAAATCGGTCCAGTGGTTTAGGAGGAGATGTGAAAGACCCCAAAGGACCCCCAAAAGGACCCCCCGAAGGATCATATCGAAAAAACACATATCCTATGTTGGTTCTCCCGTTGCGTAAAATATTTGTGCCAAGTTTGGTTGAAATCGGTCCAGTGGTTTAGGAGGAGATGTGGAAGACCCCAAAGGACCCCCCAATGGACCCCGTCGAAAAAAACACCTATCCTATGTTGGTTCTCCCGTTGCGTAAAATATTTGTGCCAAGTTTGGTTGAAATCGGTCCAGTGGTTTAGGAGGAGATGTGGAAGACCCCAAAGGACCCCCCAAAGGACCCCATCGAAAAAACACCTACCCTATGTTGGTTCTCCCGTTGCATAAAATATTTGTGCCAAGTTTGGTTGAAATCGGTCCAGTGGTTTAGGAGGAGATGTGGAAGACCCCAAGAACCCCCCATAGGACCCCATCGAAAAAAATACATAAACCTTCGCGGGCGTGCGCACAACAACTCACCGAAGTTTCATCGCAATCGGATGAATGGTATAGGAACGCATACGGGACAAAGAAAGAAAGAAACAAACAAACATTCATTTTTATAGATATAGATAATAATGTAATATGTTATACATATGTATATAAAACATAGTATTATACCATATTATATAACAAAATTATACAACAAACAATATACTCTATATAACATATAATATAATACAATATTGTTTTACACATTTTAATTTCACCTTCATTCCCTGTTATTGAAGAATTATTATTATGAGTATGAGATTATAATATAAATATTTATTATTTTATTATATTAGTAATTTTGAATATACTATCGTTTTTGGTCTTAATTTGTATTTGTTCAGGTTTCATTAATCATTTAATGTTAAAATTTATATCATATATAATTTATATAAATTTTTCAATTACATTAATTATATTTATATTAAAAATACTACCGAAACCTTGGAAAACAAATTACATACAAAAGTACATAGTTGTGTAATAAAAAAGATCATTTATTATTAATAATTATAATTACAAAACAAATATAATCGTGAGGAAACATGAACACACACGCGCGCGCGCACATACGTGTGTGTGTGTGTGTGTGTGTGTGTGTGTGTGTGTGTGTGTGTGTGTGTGTGTGTGATACAATATTAATATTACATACAAAATAATATGTTTTATATAATAATATATGTTTATCACACACACACACGCGCGCGCGCGCGCGCGCGTGTGTGTGTGTGTGTGATACAATATTAATATTACATACAAAATAATATGTTTTATATAATAATATATGTTTATTACACACACACACATATATAATAATAATTTTACTCCTGAGAAAATTACGCCCAATCCACATAATTATCAATGTGCAATCCATGTCCGGTCTCTGACTTTGCAGTATATCATTGCTACTCCAATCACGTTGCAGGGGCTTTTAACGTCATTACGTAGATAGTACTTTAATTTAATGCCTTATTAGTGTGTTATACTCTGTTCACGGATTTATGTTATTTATTTTTATTTAATTCGCGCATAACGTGTGTCCGTCAAATTGAAATCTTAAGTTACACAATACACCAAGGTTACAACGTTGAGTGGTACTTTAAAACACCTTTCACCCGCTTCAAGTGATGCTTTTATTGTTTTTCTGTTTTTGATTTTATTTGGGATGAGGTTTATCGCACTGACTCGTCTGATCACGACCGGTCGTGTGAGTGTGAAATGTTTAAACGAAAAGTGAAACAAATCTGTATAAACGAGTCCTGTGTTATTTTTAAAATATTTAAAATTAAAATTAGAATGTGTTTGTAGTTCGTTTTAACGAATGCTGTAACCTGTTAATAAAAGTAAAGGTTTAAATAATCCATTAGTCATATTGTATTTTTTGGTTACAATCGTCGTCTACCAAGGTTATCCGCTTCTCCAAATGTTTCATCATCGGTAAGCGTTCCAGTGTATCTTTTTCGTAGTTGTTTCACTGAGACACCTTATTGGTCGTTGTTACTTACCCGATCTCAGTTGCTGGACTCTGTAGTATTACACAGGATCACCACAGCACCTAATCGACTTCGTTCTACATCTATACTACATCTATATATTATATAGATTCTGACACCAACGTTCGCTCTCGCTTCGCCATTATATTATCTTGACCCACCATGAAAGGTGGAATATGATGCGCAAGCTTTTAGAAAAACAGGGAACGGCGAGCATACAGATAAGCCAGTGTGACCTTCGCTCCCGAAAACATCATCCTGGTCGCAGTCCACACGAATGTATATGCTCTCTTTAAATAGGTTGATAAAGCTCTTAATTCAGTGCTCTGTACCTTGTAGATCCGTATTCAGTTTCGGTGGCGACAAGCCGCACGCTGGATAGCATCTGTGGTCTCCTTGATAGTCAGCGAAGTGATCCGCTCCTTGATCCGCTTGATCTGAGAAGGTTCAAACTCTCGTTTCTTTCATGCCACCCGTAGAAAAAGCGCTGTGACTTTCCCCAAGGTGTTAATGTTGTTCCATCTAGATCAGTGGTACTACTGATCAACCCCTACCTACCGTATGTAAATCGGGGGATATGCGATTGAGTCTTAGTGGCTCGCGGGACAAAATAAGGAATGGCGGATAAATAACATTTACAAATTGAGAAGAACTTTAAGTGATTTAGTAACGTCTGGGAACTTTGTACATCGGGTATACAAACCTATTGTTTCACTGTTATTTTGGTAAAAGAGTCAATCTATCATCAGATAACAGAGCGCAGGTAGACTGGTCCTTAGATTAACGACTCTCGAGTGTTACTTGTCCTATCCACTTCGTAGGCCACAGATTAAGATTGTACAATAAAAATCTTCTTCTTCTTCTTCTTCTGCCTCTTCCTCACCATCTAATCTACGGTCTTCCCATGCTTTTTCTACCTATCCGATGATGATTCAAGTTCTGCTTTGGAATCCTTTCTTTCTGCATTTTAGTTACGTGTCCTTGTTACCTTTCTGTATACGTTTCTCCCTGTAATGCAGCCGAGTGAATGCTTAATTCCTGTCTAATGGTTGCACTTGGTAACCTAACACAGTCTTTCACTGACGTAAGAAACTTTATTTCTGATGAAACTTCTTCAGGAAAAGAAACTTCTTTTCCTAGGTGCTAAACATACTGAACCATAAAACAGTGTGGGAACTGTCATCACCTTATAAAATTTTAGCTGGGTGCCTTTAATGTCTTATTTATAACAGATCCTATAACGTCCCATACATCATGTGAAATTTATTTAGTTGTTTGTTGATGTCACTGTCTTCTTCGTACGAAAAGTTGGAACCTAAGCACTGAAAGCGCTGAAAATAGTTCCAAAATAGTATTGTTGAAGATAATTTTTCTTACCAGAAAACACCATGATTTCATTTTTTAACAAAGATATTTTCTTATTGTAAAGGGAAGGCGGAGAAGAGGTTCTTTGGTACATCTGAGCCGGCAGAGGTGGCAACCCTGCTTATGGGAGTTCTCCACAAGCAAAGAGCAGATGGAACTCCTAAACTGCAGAGAAAAATAATTCTCGAAGAAGGTACTGTAATAGAAAACCCTAGTCATCTGGGTTAGAGAATTTTGTGGAAGGCCCAAGTATAATTTTGAGCCGGGCGTAACGGCCTTACAGCCTGTCAAGACGACAAGATTCTAGACTTAATGACTATTAGAAATATAATAAATAATTTACGAAACAGCAGCAAGCTACCGTATACCCGAGCAGTTTGATTGTATCGTACAAACAAACAAACGGGTCTTGACATTTGGACGTACTGTTGTACAACTCTTCATCGTTTAAGTACCGGAAGAAGCACACTAGTTAAAGGTTCGAAACAGATTTTATGAATCATCGTGACTGAACATGGGAAATATAAGACAAATTATGACCTCCTATAATTTACTGTCATGTAGAATACGCCAGTTCAAGAATATCGCGAGGGTCATAATACAGTCGCAAGTCTACAGTTAACTAGTACGTTATAAGCTTACTAACTGTTATGTTGAAATTATGAGTGATAATCGTAAACGGTGTGACTGGTTTAATAAGTGTTGATGCCTAAACTATTGTTGTCGCTTCAATTATCTCTGCATAATTGCACGTGTGGGCTACGTGTGTGTCTGCACAAATTAATATATCATTATAAAAGTTATTATTTTCTATTGCAGGTACTTTATTGTTACTGTTACTAGTTTGAATATTAATTAAACAATTATGTTAATTAATATAATATTTCTTCTTCTTCCTCTTCCTTCTTGAAGGCCAGGCCTCTCGAGCTTTGATGACTTCCGCGTTTGCCAAGCTTTCTTTTGCCCTTTGGAGAAATTCTGGGTTTGGAATCCGAGTATTTTCATTGTGGCACGGTGTTTTCTCGATTTGTTCTTATAATATTATCAAATAATGCAAATTTTTAAACGTCTTTCTGATATCTGCAATTCGAAGCCTGCCCAATCTTGTACAGCCCTAACTGGTCTCATAAACATTATTTTGTGCAGCGTGCATGCGGCTCTCAGTATTTAACTTCTGTATCCAACCTATATTTCACTTATGTAAAGGAAAACCTACCAGTAACTGTGTAGCCTAATTTTGCCATAACTTTGTGAAACGCGCTCAAACCCATTTGAGGTTTATAATGGAATAATTGAAACAGGACAATTACTGTTTTTAGCCCAGTGATTTAAGGAAAAACTCCCCAAAAAATCCTACTGATCTCGATTTTTGTATACAGCTTTATTTCGACGTCCTGAATAACGTGTCAAAAGTCACAATACCAATCGTGTACGCGTCTTGAGTTATTAAAGGTCAAAGGTCACAAAAATGGTTTTTTGCAAATATCTCGCTTCCTATTGGTCGGACGACAACAGAGGTGAATATCAAAATTGTAAATCTCAATATTCTCTATAAAAAAGGATGTATGCAATTTTCACGTAAAACTAGCTATTTCCGCGAAATGACGCAGAGGAAATGTCAAAGCCGCTCAATGAATTCATTTCCGCACCACCTTCGAGGTAGAATGCAAGGCGCGTTTTTTTACATGATTTCCCTAGTAGGCCTAATCCATGTTATGCAGGGTTATGACATTAATAATTAAAAATAAATTTTAGTGGATTAATAACATATACATATATTAATATAATTAATTAATTAATATTATTTAATTAATTTTCGCTTTCGTCTTCATCGTGCATGTCCTGAAAGTCATCAATGTTCGCCTCAAGCTCGTCAACATTTTCTTCTAATTCTGTCAAGTTTGCGGATAAAATATCTATTGGATTAACATCATTGTCCGTGTCCAAACCAGATGCACCAGTATCAAATGTTTCACGTGATGCAACATTAAAACAAGACTGACCATAACAGTGCCCACAGACTGCGGAACATTTTAAGCCAATTTTTCTGCAACCGCAATTAGCACCGCACTTTTCACACAGTTGCAAAAAATTTTATTTAGCAATACGTCTGGCGCTGGTGGTAATAAAGTTGTAATGGGCTCCAAAAAGTTGTTCCTGGCAATCCATCCTCCTTTGTTGAGGGTCTAAGTTTTTCCCTAACCAAGTTTGTACCTGGTAATAGACGCAGAGAAGATGTTGAGCGGCTGCACCAGTAGAAGGAAGAGAGGACAATTTAACAGGTACATTAAGCCTTGTTGACTGGGCAAATTGTAAGTAACTATAATAATTATCAATGGACTTTTCGGTTTTTGGTGCACCATATATGGCCAAAATAAAAAGTATGCCGTTATTGTATATAGTTCCTGGAGGGCAATTTTCCTGTTGAAATACTTGTGCCGCTTGGTGCAAAT
Organism: Magicicada septendecula; assembly: GCA_034769895.1. Classification (NCBI taxonomy): domain Eukaryota; kingdom Metazoa; phylum Arthropoda; class Insecta; order Hemiptera; family Cicadidae; genus Magicicada; species Magicicada septendecula. Next base: position 333,700,119 of record CM068371.1, on the reverse strand, counting down.
CAGGACGTTTTTCAAATAATTTCATTACTCTATTTTTTTCCTTTACCAAAGATCGCAGAAGTTGTGTCACATCCGGTGATCGCGTGTAAAAATAATATGTTTTTTTACAATGAATAAAATTGTTGATGCTTGCAGAAGAATATACTTTCGTTTCAATATTTCCTTTACCAGGTTTCATAAAGAAAATGTTCTGATGCAGAAGAGTACGCCCTATTAAAATAATCACAAGATCGACATCTTCCCCAACAACGACGGTGGTGTTAAGTTGTGACTCTTCAATAGCTGTTTCGATTATTAATAAATATAAATAAAAAAAATATATTCCACTCTTCATTTACTCACGGACATAATACTACACACTGTAATATTTAAACTCACTATATAATACTACACATAATATATAATGTATAGAGTAGAGTATACAACTGTATTCGCTCCGAGCCGATGCGTGGTAGGGATTCGTGAATCGACGTACCTTCTCATGTTGGGAGAGCGTATCGTTTTTTCAGGATTCTTATGCACGCGTTTATATGAAACATTGCAAAAAATGTGCCATTTTAGTTGTTGTGTGATAATTTTACTTACCAAAGTTATATTTTGTGAGTAAATTTAATAATGAACATAAATATGTAATTCAGTTTATCATGTACATTTATATGTTTGGTGTATTTTTCAATAATTGTCTATTCTTCATCCCTTTCAATGATGAAACGTCATAGGAAAACGGGGAAGGTAGAGAATGTAGTCACGTGACGTCATGTGATACACATCGGCTCGGAGCGAATAGAATATAAAGAGTGGAGTAATGCTTTGCTCTAAAATTAAGATGTGCGTTATTCGATAAACCGTTGTTTTATGTAAAAATTGTATACGACCTTTTTTATAGAGAATAGTGAGATCTACGATTTTGATACCCACCTTTATTGTCATCCGACCAATAGGAAGCGAGATATTTGCAAAACCCCATTTGACCTTCAATAACTCGCATACACGATTGGCATTGTGACTTTCACACTTTATTCAGGACGTCGAAATAAAGCTGTGTACAAAAATGGAGATCAGTAGGATTTTTTGGGAAATTTGTTTCTTAGAACGACTTAAATCACTGGCCTATTTTGTGGTCATTGTTTTTCAATAAGTATGCAAGAAATTTACGGGTTACGATTATCAACGGAGTCATCTTAGATGCGCCGAATGCTATTTCCGCCAACAATTGATGACCGTCTCTTGCTATATAGACGACAAAAGGAACCCGACATATTAATATACTGTGCTGGACACACAAACTTTCTTGTCTTGTATGTCGAACAGTTACTTAAGCAGAAAATGATGTTCTCCCCTGTGGCAAGATCCAGTCTTCATCGCATCAATTCTTTATCTTCTCAAACGGCATATCGCACTGTATATTATCAAAGAGCTTCAATCTTCTCCTACCTCTCGTCTTCACTCTTTCTATTTTTCACTCAAAAAACCATTGTTGACTATCTGCTCTGAGTATATGTTCAGTCACATTTCCGTTTCGCCTTCCTACAATCTTCACAAGCGTTCCGCCCGTGCTTTGGACCACATCTTCTTCATTGCTTAATCTTCTCACCACATTGTCACTTCCATCTGCTTCCAAAATCTACATTTCTAGAGCCTGAATCCTTTTTTTATCCCTTTCCGTAACTAACCGTGCCTCTGACCGTGGCAAGTAAAACACGTTAGTGGTCTCATTCTCAAGTCCAAGTTCATTCTCCTTCTTCCTTCACTTTCCTTGTTCTCCTTTTCACTAGTTCCCGACTTAATCATCGTGCACCCTATACGTCGGCACCTATCTCCCTTCTCTATTCTCCTTCTTGATATTTCTACTGTAATAATCGCTCGGAATTTTTCTCAGAGCTTTTGTTTTTCTTATGTGTACTTTCATTCCGTTTCCTTCCGTCTAGTTTTTTACGAATTTTTGTAACATTCTTGTATAGTTACTGACTCATCGTTAAAGCATCATCAGCGAATCTTAACATAATTTAGTTTCTTCAGCCAATGTGTACTCCTTCTTTTCCACCTAAACTTGTACCCATTATGTCCTCAATGTAAATACTAAACAAGAAGAAAAAAAAACGTCCTTGACTCACTCCGTTCATGTCAGACTTCTCTGTTATTTCATACACATGCAACTGTCCTGTTAATCTTCTGTCTTTCCGTCTTTTTGTTAACTTTTATATTGTTACGTAATTCGGAAAAAGTGTTACGTAATACGGAACGTTCTACAAGTTTATCGCATGTTCCAGTGGAATCCAGCTGTAATGTGTATCTGCGTACATAATGCTGCTACTTTGCGGTGAAAGACAATTACGCGTCAACGTACCGGTCCGAGCGTGCTGTGTTCAAGGCCGCTATGAATTACGTTCTAGTAGACGCCTATTAGCGAATATTCTGGAACCTCAGCGGGGTATAAATGCAAGTACTCAGCGATGCTCAGTCAGTTATTGTCGGGCGATAAACAGTGAGTTTGAGTTGCGAATTATTACAGTGCGGTTCGACGTATTGTGGTGGAGTGTTAAGTATTTTTATAGTAACTATATGCTATACATGCTTATAGCAACTCTTGTGCTGGACAATTGTAATACTGTGGTGTTTTATATTAGTTGAAATTTTATTGCGTGTGAACAATTTTTATTTGATTTGTTGTAAGAGATTATCGTTGATTAAAAACTGTTTAATTGTGATAATTAAAGCTGGTGATTAGTGACTTAATTGGCGTCTTGTATGTTTTCCACTGTACCATACGACGATCAGCAGACCGTCGTAACAATATATTCATTAACGTGCTCCACCAAGGCCGTTTGTATAAAACATAAACTTATTGCCTTGCCTCTCTCTACGTATCTCCCTCCAACCACCATAATCAGACTAGTAGCATCTCTAGTGGCTATGATTCTTTTAAAAGTCTCTTCCGAGTCTTACTCTGTGTGATGGTTGACAATGAGTTGTATTATGATTTCTACAGTGATAGACACGATAGACTGTTTATTACGTTCATCGGCAGTCTATACCGTCTGCGGGCGCGAGTGCGCGTGCGCGTGTGGTTCCACGTCCACGAAAATAAGCCTTGCGAGGAATTACAATATGAGGAAACTGTGACGCCGCTTTATTGTTATCACGTGACAGTTTAATCTTTTGGAGTCTTACAGTAATTGCCTGTTGTACGATTAGATCGTATTATCATGTTATCAGTCAACAATAATAAACGTTATACTTTGCTAACGTATTGCTGTAATCATGTTACTTAATTTCGTTTCGGTTTTGCCACTGGATAAACAAAGCATTTTTAGAAAACAAGCGCGATAAAGAATTTAATGTATTTGAGTATTTAATGTCAGCTGAAAAGACGACTTCCTAACTCTCTGAAGACAAACTCAAGTCTCATTTTCTACATTCCAACAGTGGAATGCGCCGAGAGAAAGAGCAAGATTAAGAAGGAGAGAGAGACAGATAGAGATTGTAAGAGGAGGACGCTGGCAACAACGGCTTTCTCGACGGAACAGCTGAAATAATATCGTGTCAGGAATTCTCTCCAGTTATCCATTAACGTTGACTCGCTTACACATTCTTTACTTATTACTGTGTATTTGGACTTGTACTTTACCAAAAAAATTTTATAAAAATAGCTTGTATTAGCTGGAGTACTGTACAAATTAATTTGAATAAAGATTAATACAAACTAATTATTAGGCGATTGCTATTTTAATATTCAGTGTGGGGTACTATAGTTGCTTGCCTCTGGAAGTTATCCTTCGTTTAGTGCTGACCGTGAATTAACACACGGTGAAAGGTTTTTTGAGGGTCTATCATTTAGAAGGCACAATTTTAAAACATTTTTTGTCGACGGATCGGAAAAATGTATTAGATACAATAAAATTTTAATTTATCTATTCTATTAGACCTATGACTTCATCTTGTATTAATTACAAGATGTTTCGAGGTGAACGCCTCGTCGTCAGGTGTAACCACTCTGAAGAGCTAGTTAAAACATTAGAGAAGACAACATGAGGAACAGTCTAATATGTCACATATATAAAACATTTACACGGTGTAAGCATAGTGCACATGGGATGTGAACAGAATTGTTGGCGTCCACCATATACAACGATACAACACGACTGTTGTTACCACTCGTTACTTTCAAGAATTTGAAAATTATAAATTTTTACATTAGTTAGTTACAGTGTTAGTTCCTTCGATTGAAACACTGTTAATGTAAAAACTGCTCGTAACTTTCAGGGGCGTATTTACGGGGGGGCAGTGGAACGGGATCAGGCCCCCCGGAGGGTCGTATTTTGTTAATTTTTCTTAATTTGTAGGCTCCTTTATAACTTTTTAGCCGCGTTTTTCAGCTAGTAACTCTTTTTTAAATATAGAAACAGGTTCGTTACACAGGATTTGTGTATACTTTCGAAATATCAACTGCAGGAAGTCAATACGTATCTTCTAAACAATGATTCAATGTTTCAGTAATACGCATTTTTATTGTGTTATTATCGTTTACTTTAATGTGATTGATTTCAGGATGTCATCACACGTTTTTCAGCCACTTTAAAGACAGTAAATATGTTGATTAGTCTTAACTTGTTTTTCCTTTTGTATGAAGCTGGCTCGCCCCTGGACCCCCCCCCCCACAGATCAAATTCTAGATACACCGCTGGTTACTTTTAACTATTAGAAATTTATACATTTTTACATAATTAGTTATTTGGATTGAAACACTGCTAGTGTAAAAACTGGTTTTGTCGTCATAAACACGAGGCATACAAAGACATCGTAATCTGTCAGAATGTAAGTTTTGCAAAAGGGTATGCACGTTTCGTTCTATCCGTAGGATATCGATTACGCAAATAGGCCTACTCTATGTTTAACGAATGTCTGTGCCTTCCCATTGATACGGTTCTTGTGAGGATGTCGTTTCTGCTGTGCAGTTTCTATATAGGCTAATGAGTCAAAAGTTACTTTCAGTGCCCTGTAACAAAAAAAAAAACTGCTTAGAGATTCTTATTGATGCCAGGCTATTAAATTATTTGTTTAAAAAACTTTATTTTACAGTGATAGTACTACTGAATTTCCATAATTTCTACATAACACGAAATCATAGTGTTAAAAGGAAACGAGTCTAGGGAACATTTAATACATTTAATGTAAACGTGCTATCCACCTACATGGAACATTAAAAACAAAGTGTTATCTTCACCTACAAAAGGTCGTAATAAAGTTAAGAATCTTGTGCACAAGAATATAGGCCTTATGTGCTTACAGATCTATACTCAGATAATGCCGCAGTAACCAGTTAAATTAACTGGTTGCATTTTTACTTCCATGATCCGTAAGGAAATGGAAGTATGGTGATAGCGAAAAAAATCGTGTTCGAGATAAGGGCTGATTCTGATTGTACTACCCTTAAAACATGAAGAAAAGTCATTTTCCAAAAAGCGTGTGTGTGTGTGTGTGTTGTGTGTCCGTGTGTGTCTGTGTGTAGAATTTTTTGCTATGGCGAACGATAACTGCCGCAAATTCAAACAGAATCAAGTAATTTTTGCATATGTCCCTGAGTTATTAATGGCTCGAGGCCTATTGATTTTGGTGAAAATCGGTTAAGGGGAAGGAGTAGTTTACCTGCAACGTTTTATGTGTTAACAAGAGTAAAGTATTTAATTTTGATAAATAAAGTATCCTGAAAAGCAGGTCATGATAATCCACTGTAGAAAGGTAGATGAAATCTCTATAAACGAAAAGGGTAGTTGAAGGGAGAGGGGGTAATTTTCTATACATGAAAATGATAGTTGAAGGGGAGGGGATAATTTTTTATATGTGTACTACGTTATCGGCAACAGAGAAGTAGTTTGTTGTTAAAATTCCTTCCCGGGCAACAAATTATTGGCCGTGCTGCAATGTTTTCTGCAAAACGAGACGTTTCAACAGTGCCATCGACTGCCACCATAAGTGAAAATCAAGTGCGCTAACGTGAGGTGGTATACGTTAGTGACCACAGTACTGTGGTTAAGGCTGAAGGAATAAGTAGTTTCTATGGAAATATTTAATTACAAAATGATTTTAAATATAAATCTTAGAACATGGAAGTCATATATGGTTCTCCATACCGATATTATTTATACTTCTACATAATTATGTAGTGTTTGAAATTACATTTTATTGTAACATCTGAAATATTACGGCTGCAAAGTGGAATATCCCGACGACACAAATTTAATATGTGTACGATGTATAAATTGGTCCGTTTTGGATAAATAATGATTTCCGTTAAACAATTAACGTTTCGTTACTCTAAAGAATCTGCATGCCTCAAGCAAAAAAATGTGATTTCTATTTCTTCAGCATAGGTTGTACGGTGGATATGCTGTACGCAATGCAATTATTGATTTGATAAGTCTGTTTACGCGTTTAAGATGGACCTGCTCCAACGTAGAGGTTAGTAAATGTTTTACTACTCTTCTCTTTCTTAATAATTTGTACATTGTAATTTCTAGACTATAAGTCTAAATCATTAAAATAAATCTTAACTATTGTAGCGTGACAGATGTATGCATAATATTGAATGGCAATTGATCATTAGAATAATAAAGTTATAATATTTAAATTTGGAAGAAAGCATTAAGTTTAATATAAAAAGATTAATTCATAGCAACTGTGGAAAGAAATCATTATTATAAAGAAAATACAAGTTCAAATAAAAGGAGTTACTAGTGATGAGTCATCCAAGACCAGTCTCATAACCAAAGGTTTTCAAGGTATAACCCAGGAAGGTAAAAAAGTAAATAACCAAGCAGTACAGAATATGACCAAACCCACAACGAGGGAGAATAAATAGAATAGAAACCCTAAAATAAGCCAAGATCAACCGATACAGGTGGTGTATTTCTGAAATAAAGAAGAAGATGGAGAAGATCCCAAGAAACCTGATGGCATCAAGAAGAAGATGGAGAAGATACCAGTCCCAGAAGGCAGGAGAAAAGAAGACTGATGAAAGAAGAAGAAGGCAGCATCCTGAAGAAGATGTCATGCTCTTATAAAAGACACCCAAATCCCTATATCCCCAAAATAAATATTTAAAAATAAAAGTATAACGAAATAAAAACCACGTGTATATAAATTTAAGAGAGAGAAGTGTATAAAGTAAAAGTTGCCTGTGAACTAAGATGAAACAATAATATAGTACCCATGGAACAAATCTCCATTGAAAAAACGCTAACCAATTTATTATGTTGATAAGACTATACGACCATTTAGCATTAACATAATATATAAGTGCAAAGTGAACCAGTGATAGTTTTGGGTATTATAAAAAATGAACCTTGTGTTTCATTCTTGGCAATCACAAACATTGGATGCAATGAAATATGCAATTTTTCAATGACTTGAAATGTGTACTGTGACAAAATGTTGTTCATAAGACATGAATCTGTTTAAAATAACATTTTGTTTTACATGAAAAAAGAAAAACAGATTTCATAATACTTTTTGAACAATTCATACTATTTATTTATTAATGACAGGGTACAATTCCCCAAAGACAATGTATAAAAGACGGTATAAAAACTGTAGAATCCTACTTATAATAATAGTTAGAAATAAGAATATAAATATAAGGTTTTTATGTATATAGTACAAGAATGTTTAAAAATGTTTTAGATATAAGGCCATTTGTTTGGGTCTGATACAACTAACATCAGAACTATAAAAATAGTTACCACTTGTAAATAGTAGAGAGTAATTAAGATGTTAGTTAGTAAAAAACCTTTTTTGTAAACCATATTTCCATGTTAGAAATAAGGATTTTGTTGTAAAATGTCTGACTTGAAGACAACCATTTATTTAAAAAGATATTCTTTATTTGTTTAACTATTATTTGTATTGTAACCAATACTAATTGTTATTGTGTAACTTGAAAACATGTTTAATTTATAATACTATATGTAAAAGTCAGAGAGGGTATCACACATCATATATTGTTTGTAAAATATTTTGTAAGAAAAATTGTTAAAAAATCATAGGCCAAAAGAATGGAAACCAAACTTCATCAAAACAGAGAAATTACTCATTTAAAAGCAAATAAACAAAAGGGGTTTAGACAAAATAAACTTGAGATCATGCCATATAATTGCACATACCATTTAGAGAGGTTTTAATAAATTATATTCAGAATTATAAATGAAAATGAAAATGACTAAACTCAGAAATTTGGACATGGGAGTCATATATTCCAGAATAATGTTTCAGAATACAAATAATTCAGTTAATTACCAGAAAATAAGGGAATATGAACCTTTTAATACAATATAGGATTATTAATATTAAATATAACTGATAAAATGGCTGAATTTATATAATGACAGGAAGTAAATTTTGATGTTTTGACTTTTCAGAGTACTATAAAACGGCATTATTTAATCTGAATATAACCAGAATGAACTGAAAGATTAATTTAAATAACATCTAGTGAATAAAATTGACAAATAACCCAAGTTTAGGTATTTATATAGTGAAATATTAAAGTGTGCACAGGATATGAAAATATATTTGAACAATGTTAAGAATAATATTATATTGGCTAAGAGTTTAATTGAAACTGGAGGAAACAGTTAGTTGATTATTGGTATTCGAACGGTTAACATAAACGAGAGTTTTGTGACGATCTAACCTATCTTACAACGGTAAAGTTAAGTGGCGAACAGTACGTTACTGTGAAGTCGAGAGTGAATTATAAAATCCTTCCAGAACATATACATTGTGGCAAAAACAATCAAGAAACACTAATTAACACTAAACAATACATATCTACTCCGAAAAACACCACAAAACACCAGAAAACTGTATAATACGTTAACCAAATTAGTGTCGGAATTGGGAAAAGTGTTTTGACTTATAATTACACAGATATACTAAATACAACCCAGAATCATTACACCAGTCACTACACAACATTTAACAAGAGATTTGCAGACACAAGAACAGGAATATTGCCAGAAAATACATTATTTGGAATGCAGCAGGAACGAGCGACATTTTGATCAACTTGACGGCAGCCATCTTTCTTTGACAATTCCAGTGCCTTCTCCTAGTTCAACACAGCTGTTTGGTGAAAACAATTATTTTAATTTTCAAATTATTATTCAATGTTTGTGTTTAGTAATAATTATTCATTTGATGTAACGTTATACTTTTTAAATATTGGCCCGATTTCTCTGACTTTGATAATAATTGGCTGTTTAAAGAACCCTGTACGATTTTTATATAATACTTTGTAATTTTTTCGATATCCTGAGAATCGATATTAATCGATAAGAGTCAATATTGCCATTAATTAATAAAACATTAATACTTTTCAATACTTAATAGTTCTTTATTTCTTCAATAATACTAATTACCAATAATATAATTCTAATTGATAATCTACAAGGACTTTACCACCTATAAGTGAAGATAACCTAAAAAAAAAATAAAAAGATAAACAAGTATCGATTGGTTTGAAGACAATCTTATGAGTGGTGATAGTTTATTTAAAATATACCAAAACTTTAATAAAAATTTTCAGAAGAGCATTACACTTTTTAAAACTTCACAGCCCTATATTAATTAATTGATCATAATTAATTAATTAATAAAATTAACAAAAAATTTTTTTTTTAATTATTTTTTTTATAAACATAATTTTTTTTTAAATTTCCTTCAAAACAATAATTTTTGTTTTGAAACTTTCTGTGAAGCTGAACATATATATTTCTTCATCAACTTTACGCTACTCGACCGGTCTTGCTACCATTGGGACTCGACCAGCTGGGAAACTTAAGGAAGTGTTTCAGGCCAGTAAGACGTCGAGAGCCACACCAATTAAACATATTACATTACAACTTATTTTTCTATTATTACAAATTGGCGCACAACTTTAGGGGCTTTAATTAGCGATTGGAAGGCCAATACTTTCTGCCCAATCACTAGTTGGAGCTAGGCAACAGCTACAAAGCCAGAGAATTTCAAGGGAAAATGCAACGACGTGCAACATCTAAGAAACGGGCGGCGGAGGCCGAGAAAGAAATAGAAGCTGACATGGACAACAAGGAAGCAACGCCAATAGACGCGGAAAGTTCGTTGCCACCAGTGTTGTCCAAACAACATGAACAACCAGGGGAACAACCTGAGATGCCTACTCAGACAGAGGAAGTCAATGTCCAGGGGGAACGATTGGAAAAACCAAAACGGACGGAGGATGAGAGATTACATGAAATGCTCAGAAGAATGATGATGGAAATGAGTAAAGAAATAAATAAAAACATGGACAAGAAAATGGACGAAAATAATAAGAAAATGGAATCCACAAGTAAGGAATTGAAGGAAGACTTGAGTAAGAAAATGGGGAGTGATAACCAGTCCCTGAAAGAAGATTTAGGAAATAAAATCGAAACAACAAACAAGAAGATGGAAGAAGAGATGGGGAAGAAGTTAGAAGAATTGAAGGAAGACAATCAGTCCCTGACGAAGAAGATGGAAGAAAACCGCAAAAAGATGGAAGAGAAGATGGAAGAAAACAGCAAGAAGATGGAAGAGAGGATGGGAGGAAAGTTAGAAGAATTGAAGAAGGATAATCAATCCACAAAAGAAGAGTTGACTGGGATGAACAAGAACATGGAAGAATTGAAGGAAGACAACCAATCGTTCAAGGAAGAATTCAAGGCGACTAAAGAAGAGTTGATTAATAAAATTGAAAATACCAATCAGAAAATAGATGAAACCAGGAAGAAGATAGAGAAGAACAACCGGCAATTGAAGGAAGAGTTGAAAGAAGATAACAGGAAGTTGGAAGAGAAGATGGGGGAGAAATTGGAAGAATTGAGAGAAGACAATCAAATTCTAAGAGAAGAGTTAAGGGAGGTAAATCAGGAGAATTTGGACAAACTGGACGAAAGAATGGAATTGTTGCGAGAAGAAATGAATAAGGAAATCAAGGTTAACAAAAAAGCGATGGATAAGAAGATGGAAGAAGAAAATATAATGGTCAATCGACAGATTCGAGAGATTGATGGAAAGTGCAACCAGACCGAAAAGGAGGTGAATGAGTTTAAAGAAGTGGTGAACATCAAGTTCACAAATATCGAAGAACATAGTCGTAGGAAGGTAGAAGAACAGAGGAAGGAAAATCAAGAAGAATTCGGAAAAGTACGCAACCAGGTCACAGAGCGATGTAATGATATACAAGAGACCATGGCTAATATCACCGGTCAGGTGCGACAAAGCCGAGAGGAGATGGAAGCGATTAGAAACAGACCGACTCATTTCACCGGATTGCCCGTCAACGAAAGCCGAGAGTGGCTCAACTTCCGGCAATACAAACGCAAGCCGATGGAGTTCCTGGCTAGGGTAGAAGAATATTTGACCAAGCATAAAATTACTCAATGGAGCCATAGCAGGGAGATATTCGACGAGTCTTTCCGAGACATAACAGATAATTGGTGGATGGCCAACCGGAGTGAAATTTCCGACTACCAACAGTTCCGGAAAATGTTTAAGACAAAATACTGGTCTGAGACCACCCAGAATTTGATCCGAGACAATATTTGTAATGGAAGATACAGGTCACAATTAGGTAGCAGTATGACGGCATATTTCTTGGGGAAGGTGTGTATGGCAAAACACCTTGAGCCAGCAATCCCAGAAGAATGTTTAGTGAACAAGATATCGTATCACTATGATGAGGACATTATCAGGGCCCGGAGAGGTAGCCAGATCAAGACGATCCAGGGAATGACCGAGTTATTGGAGGGATACGAGAACGAAGAGTATTATCGGCAGAGCAGAAAGAGAAATGAGAGACCAGAAGCAAGGCCGACTACCTACCCCAATAACGGCAATAACCATACAAGTAACCGGAACCAGCCCAATAATTACGACGGCCCTAACAACCAGCCGCGTAATAACCAGTTTAACGGTAATTTTAACGGCATAAGGAATAACAACCCCTACCCAAATAATAGAAACAATTTTTATCAACAAAATAATAATGTCCCATACAGTCAGAGAAATCCATATCCCAACAATAATGGTGACAGACCTTACCCACCTAACCGAAATTACTATAATAATAATTTTAGCAATAACAATAATAGCAATAGTAATAACCGAGTGTCGCGCCCTAGGGTAAATTTTATAAGAGCAGAAGATCGCGGACCCAGGAGATATTATCAACCGAGGAGGAGCAGCTTCCACGGCGCCGACCGAAGATGGAGGAGTGCGGAACGAGACGGCCCAAGATACGAAGAGGGAAGACGAAGTACCAGCCTGGAAGATCTTGGCAGACAACCGAACAGGGCGTTAAACATCAACCAGGGTACAGAACGACAGGAGACAAACCAGAGTTTCCCGAACGATGCCTCGGTCAATAATAACATAAACACTGACCAAAATACTTTAAACGAGAGGAGGCAGTAATCAACAACGATGACCCGTTACTGCTTATACTTCCTGGGTTAGAAAAGGATGATTTGCAACAAGCAAACAACAATAAGAATATCACTATCATAAGTAACCATTATCTGAAAGACATACGAACTGAACTTTTGGAAGAGAACGAGAAGAGTCTCAGCAACAGTAATAATGAGATAATTTATATAACAGCGGAGGTGGAAGGAGTTCCCGCTAAAATAATGATAGACACAGGAGCTAATATTTCAATAATAAACTCCAATGAGTTGGAGAGAATACAGAGTACATGTGGTAAAACTTTGCCAATGTTACCAGTCAACAACATTGTGTTGGTAGGTGCAACTGGCCGCCAGAATAAAACCATTAGGAAGCAAGTTTCCTTAAGTGTCGTTAGCCGTGATATAGCTTTAGACATGGAATTTTTAATCGCCACCGGATTACCATTTGACATCTTAGTCGGTTGCGATATTCTTCGTAGATATTCGGCAGTAATCGATCTTAATTTAAATAAAGTATCACTTTTCCCAGACGGAGTAACATGGACCGCAGATCTGGTAGGAGGCACAACTATACTTCCCAGCCATATACATCAACAACTTCGTAAAATAAATGTTATTAGAAACAGCCCTCTTTATAAACCCATAATATACAATCATGGAGGAGAGGATTTATGGTCAGTTAAGATCCAAGAAATACGGAATTTCCAGTGCGGAAGCGAATCCTACTTATAATAATAGTTAGAAATAAGAATATAAATATAAGGTTTTTATGTATATAGTACAAGAATGTTTAAAAATGTTTTAGATATAAGGCCATTTGTTTGGGTCTGATACAACTAACATCAGAACTATAAAAATAGTTACCACTTGTAAATAGTAGAGAGTAATTAAGATGTTAGTTAGTAAAAAACCTTTTTTGTAAACCATATTTCCATGTTAGAAATAAGGATTTTGTTGTAAAATGTCTGACTTGAAGACAACCATTTATTTAAAAAGATATTCTTTATTTGTTTAACTATTATTTGTGTTGTAACCAATACTAATTGTTATTGTGTAACTTGAAAACATGTTTAATTTATAATACTATATGTAAAAGTCAGAGAGGGTATCACATATCATATATTGTTTGTAAAATATTTTGTAAGAAAAATTGTTAAAAAATCATAGGCCAAAAGAATGGAAACCAAACTTCATCAAAACAGAGAAATTACTCATTTAAAAGCAAATAAACAAAAGGGGTTTAGACAAAATAAACTTGAGATCATGCCATATAATTGCACATACCATTTAGAGAGGTTTTAATAAATTATATTCAGAATTATAAATGAAAATGAAAATGACTAAACTCAGAAATTTGGACATGGGAGTCATATATTCCAGAATAATGTTTCAGAATACAACTAATTCAGTTAATTACCAGAAAATAAGGGAATATGAACCTTTTAATACAATATAGGATTATTAATATTAAATATAACTGATAAAATGGCTGAATTTATATAATGACAGGAAGTAAATTTTGATGTTTTGACTTTTCAGAGTATACCAAACTGAAAGTAAAATTACTATTTTTTGGACAGAAAACACTATAAAACGGCATTATTTAATCTGAATATAACCAGAATGAACTGAAAGATTAATTTAAATAACATCTAGTGAATAAAATTGACAAATAACCCAAGTTTAGGTATTTATATAGTGAAATATTAAAGTGTGCACAGGATATGAAAATATATTTGAACAATGTTAAGAATAATATTATATTGGCTAAGAGTTTAATTGAAACTGGAGGAAACAGTTAGTTGATTATTGGTATTCGAACGGTTAACATAAACGAGAGTTTTGTGACGATCTAACCTATCTTACAACGGTAAAGTTAAGTGGCGAACAGTACGTTACTGTGAAGTCGAGAGTGAATTATAAAATCCTTCCAGAACATATACATTGTGGCAAAAACAATCAAGAAACACTAATTAACACTAAACAATACATATCTACTCCGAAAAACACCACCACAAAACACCAGAAAACTGTATAATACCTTAACCAAATTAGTGTCGGAATTGGGAAAAGTGTTTTGACTTATAATTACACAGATATACTAAATACAACCCAGAATCATTACACCAGTCACTACACAACATTTAACAAGAGATTTGCAGACACAAGAACAGGAATATTGCCAGAAAATACATTATTTGGAATGCAGCAGGAACGAGCGACATTTTGATCAACTTGACGGCAGCCATCTTTCTTTGACAATTCCAGTGCCTTCTCCTAGTTCAACACAGCTGTTTGGTGAAAACAATTATTTTAATTTTCAAATTATTATTCAATGTTTGTGTTTAGTAATAATTATTCATTTGATGTAACGTTATACTTTTTAAATATTGGCCCGATTTCTCTGACTTTGATAATAATTGGCTGTTTAAAGAACCCTGTACGATTTTTATATAATACTTTGTAATTTTTTCGATATCCTGAGAATCGATATTAATCGATAAGAGTCAATATTGCCATTAATTAATAAAACATTAATACTTTTCAATACTTAATAGTTCTTTATTTCTTCAATAATACTAATTACCAATAATATAATTCTAATTGATAATCTACAAGGACTTTACCACCTATAAGTGAAGATAACCTAAAAAAAAAATAAAAAGATAAACAAGTATCGATTGGTTTGAAGACAATCTTATGAGTGGTGATAGTTTATTTAAAATATACCAAAACTTTAATAAAAATTTTCAGAAGAGCATTACACTTTTTAAAACTTCACAGCCCTATATTAATTAATTGATCATAATTAATTAATTAATAAAATTAAAAAAAAAATTTTTTTTTTAATTATTTTTGTTATAAACATAATTTTTTTTTAAATTTCCTTCAAAACAATAATTTTTGTTTTGAAACTTTCTGTGAAGCTGAACATATATATTTCTTCATCAACTTTACGCTACTCGACCGGTCTTGCTACCATTGGGACTCGACCAGCTGGGAAACTTAAGTAAGTGTTTCAGGCCAGTAAGACGTCGAGAGCCACACCAATTAAACATATTACATTACAACTTATTTTTCTATTATTACACTATTTACTAAAGAATAATCTTTATAATTTTTAAAACATTTTTTTACATGTTTTTAAACATTTTTACTTTTTAATTCTGAAATGAATGATGGATTCTGTCTTAAATATTCATTCATGATTCATTTTGTCATAAATATGAATTTCTTGAGTTGTAAGCATTCGTAACTCTTTGAAGGAGTGTATTTGTTTTGGCGTGTGTAAACCTGGATTTGTATTCAAGTTTTGCTTAATTGTTACCATCGTATATAACTTTGAACATTTTATTGAATATTAAAAATTCGGCACCAGAAATTTGAAAACTCTTGGATTAAGGAGAATTAAAAGGTCATTTGGGTGAAAAATTCTTATTCTTTATATCTTAAAATATTATTAATATTCTCTGAGCAGTTTGGTAACGATCTTAAGGTCTTAAAAAAAAAAAACTTTAGGCCTTAACGTTTTTACTTAACGTCATGATGCATCTAAGTACTGTACTTTTAAACAGCACTACAGACATTTTTACTGGTTTATTGTGAGGTAAATTTGTTTCAAGCTAGGTTTTATTACAGGACAGAGTGCTTTATATATTGCTTAGTTGCATGCATTATTATAAATATATTAATACATACTAATTAGTCATATATTTATGAAGCATATAAATTGTATAAAAAATGAAATTATAATATCAGATCTGATAATGATTTCTCTTCTTTTTCTTTTTTTTTAATTAACCAGCTACAGACAAGAAAGAGAAAGTTGAGGTAGTGTTTGGAACAGGAGGATCTACGGATGATAGTAGCTTTTTTGAACCGAAAGGAAAAACGTTGGAATTATATTCTGCGATAATTTCACGCAAGGTCTGAGAGTATATAAATGTCACGTGATGTCTCATGAAATCGTACAGTAGCATGCTACTAATTAATAATACTACAAATCAAAATTAGCACATCACTTAATTTGTTTTACTTTTCTGTTCAAGAAGAAAATGTAATTTTAGAGATGTCTTCAGATATGCAGTATGAGAAACCCTGTGAAACTCCTTAACTTTTCCCCCGCCTGTAGCATTGTTACATTATATAAGCTAATTTTCTTCTGTCCGTTCCTTCTTAGTCACCGTCTTGCTCCTCCAGCCCGTACTGATCATTGCTTCCTTATTCTACTCCTCTACTCCAGCAGCTGCGACCTCCTGGGTCTACTTACCTTTTCGCACCGCCGAAGAGCCTCAGCGACTCGCCGAACGTTGCCCTGCCTGCGCAGGACACACACACACACACACACACACACACACACACACACACACACACTCTCTCTCTCTCTCTCTCTCGCATATGGAATTCTATATTTAATTGAGAAATAATACACATTTTTAAAATTAAGTCATATAGTTGTAAATTTTAAGCACATTTTAAAGTGCTGCGTAAATTTTAAGGGGGGGGGTTGTAATGGGTGCACTAGGTGTAATGGTGTGTAGCGTTTGCGCGGTTACGTAAGGATAGGCCTGTATGTGTTCATAAAAGCGCAGGAACACTATTACTGCTACATTGTTAACAAAATAAATTGTGAACATTGAACATGTTTTCTGTAGTGTTTTAATATATAGGCCTAGGTAATAATATACCCCTGTCGCCATTTAAAGGCCATTACGAAGAAAAATAAAACCTCTATAAACAGTTTTGCATTGTGCGTTTCGTGGCGTTAAAATTAACTCTGGACACTGTACCAGATTCCTTAGCAGATTACGACGCGTACGTTAAATATATGTTCACTTTATGTATTTGCAGAGTGATAGTTTTTTCTCGAACATCGAATTAATGTCCGATTGATGTTTGTTTACAGGGATAATCGTTTTATAACTTCGTAAACTGATTAAGAGTCTAGCGTGCTTGGTGACCACATGTAGGCTACATTCATTACATGATATGTGCATCCGTTTCGCAAGTCGCCATACTGTGTTACAGTGTAGTGTTATTTTGTTTTTCTCCAATAACGAACGGTGATTTCTAAAATTAACCATACACGTTATTGTGATCGTACTGATGCGCTGTGACTCCGTCTGAAGGACAAGCGTTTCATTCGTTAATATAAAGTCTAGTGTAAAAGACAATTCAGAGTCCGGTGACCTCTGTACTCTCGTAATGGTAGATCGACAGTAATAATACGTAAATTATAAATTTATAAAATATAAAGAAATATAATATTATAAAACCTAATTATAAAATAGGTTTGTAGATGTTTAATTTTAAACTCGTCCGCCATTAGGCAACGTCGTCACTAAAACTACAGAGACCCTTAACTAAGACTGAAGTAAAACTAATTCGTTTCTGCTCTGGAAGCTTGATTATTCTGTCTGAGGTTATTTAAAATGTTTAATTTACACTTGTTTCATAATTTCTATTGTAGAAGCTGTAAATGCATCATACTTGTTACTTAGTATAGGGTATAGTATAAAATAACTTTTTTTATAGACCCATAATGATGTTAGACAATATGCTGTTATATAGTATAGCTTTGTCACAGCACAGTGTAGTTAGTCAGCATAGTTTTTTTTTTTTTTGCTGAGTTTTGATATCAGTTTAGATTCTTAAACAAAATTAATGTAAGAATAATTAATGTATTTTATTGTCTACAAACGTGAAAACAATTAATATAATTAAATTACCTTATTCGGTCCACCTTAGTGACACTAGCTGCTGTCGGTTAATGACGCGTTTCGGGATAAAATCCCATCTTCAGATACACAATTATCAAACTTTAAATGTATACCACAATTTGTGGTTTGTCATAATTTTAAAATATTTAAAATCTTTTAAATAAAATATATATAAACAAAAACGTAACAACTGAATCGCTCGGATCGTCCGCATGCATGCACGCTGTATTACGACTTCCTCACGACTGGCTATACTTATCACTCAACCGTATAGCAGTGTCAAACAGGTTATTAGAACCGAAGTTCATTTGATCGTTTAATATGTTATTTTTGGTCATTGCGTTTTTTGTAGCTTTGTATATTTCGAACTCCTCTAGACTATCCATTAATTTACCCTTCTTGCAAGTATGCAACGCCACGAAATTGTTTTCGAAACTAGTATAACTATGATCATTTTCTATTAAATGTTGTGCATAACTGGAATTATTATTATTTGTTTTTGGAATGTGCTCTAAAAATCTTGTGTAAAAATCTCTGCCGGATTGGCCAATGTAGAATGCTGCACAATTATCGCATTTAATTTTATAGACACCTGATTTATTTTTTAAAGGAATATTTATTTTACTTTTGAAAAAAATTTTTAAATTATTACAGGTTTTGAATGAAATAGTATAACCTTTACTTTTAAAAACAGATTTTAAAATATTTGGCAACAAGCCAGTATAATTAGCTGAAATGAATTTTTTAAAAAATTGCCATATATTCATACATAGTGTGAATGTCTCATTGCAACACACACACACACACACACACCTTGAAAATGTTCCGGGATTACGGAACGAAACGTCGGCAATATAAACATCAATACACGGATATACCCATAAACCTCCTACAACGTATATATACATATTGCAATAGAACAATGCAGTAATGTCACTGATACATTTTATGACATTAATAGATATGTTAAAAATTGATTTTGTTCATTTTTGTAAATTAGCTATAAGTTGTTAAATAAGGGATGGGTAGTTGTGTGCTATGTATCAAAATGCCCATAAATTTATTCTCTTTCATGTATAGTGCAATTTTAGTGCACTAGTGCGCGTGTGCGCGTGTTATTCGTATTTTCCTGAATAACTTCCATATTAATTAACATTTTGGAATGAAATTTAGACAGCATATGCGTCATAATTAGAGCTACATTTATTATATGTAAAACGCTCAAGAGATACAAGTCCACTTCTAAAACTCGTCCCGTGAAGACGTACTCCCTGCGTGAGTTTTTCGTGTCAGAACAAGTTCTTGTGTAAGGTGACGCCAGTCCGAGACGCTAGCTACGAGTTTCCCGTACGCTATATCAAGGGGTAACAGAAGTCATTATCTGAATTTGCAGAGGTCATTGATGTGCTAACCCGCGTTAGTGCAAGATATCCGTATAGGTCCAGTAGTATTCATTGGAATACTCCTGTATTAACGCGTGAACACTTTAAGATAGCTGGAAGGTGTCAGTATAATACACCATATCTTTGTTATGAATTAACCCACTGTTCTAAACCTGAGATTTATCAATATAAACAGTAACGGGCAGATAAACGGCGTGCGTGTGTGTATCGCGGGTGACAACGCATCATCGAGGCCAGCGGTCAACGTATTAGCGTAGCAGCCGTCTGCTGAGCAACAGGATAAGGAATTCTTCATACAAGTAACATTTTAAACAAGTTATTCAAGAAGAACAATGTGTACAGTTAAAGAAGTATTAACTCAGTAAATCATTTTGTGTTTTGTAAAGAAACTTACAGACAAGATATAAATTTGTTTTGTAATTTAATAAATTGTCCTACCTCCAGATAATAGACTCTGTTGCACATTATTATTACTATTACCTGTCTATGCATTCATTTGTTTCGTTGCAGTTCTCCAGTAATACTGTTAATGGTTTTGTACAATTGTTTTCACTTTCAATTTATTCATATTTAACGTACCTAGTCACTATATGGTTAATATAATTAAATTACCATACATATGGTAACATATTTACATATTTACTAAGTCTTAGTTGGTGTGCTGTGCGTGCAAAGGGGTGTGAATGTTATAAGGCAATATTGTTATTAGGATAAGTACTGCATGTTAACGTAGTTTACGACGATAATAAATAATAAAAAAGAGCAGTGTAGTGTTGTGCACGTAACGGAGTCCTTCAGATTAGTGTGCAAATTGAAATAATTATTAACAACTAATTACTTTAATATTAAATAAATTTTAATAGCATTTATGCAACTGACAATGTAATTAGCTATGAAATCACATGCAGTTGAAAACACGTGGTTTGGAAAGGTCTAGAAACCGGAAGTTCCTGTTCACCAGCTCGTGGTCGATCTTCTAGTACAATCTAAAATGTATTAACTTGTAACAATGACCTCATGTGCGTAGATCTATAAAAACACGGGTAACCCGTAAGTTACGCAGTCTCTCATAGCCTCTCATATTCACTGGGAACTCTGCGGGAGCAAATTCGAGTTCCAGCCACTCCTTGGGAAGCCGGAGTGTATCGTCGAGGAAGCGGCTAACTTAGTACCGACGTTCAGGCACGGCGTTCGAGAACTTCATCGACCGATGGCTGTCAACGAGGACTAAACCAGAGCGATTTGGAGGGACACAGCGTCCACGAAGAAACCCTGAGATCGACATCCCACCTTAGGAGGACAACGGCCGGTGTGAAAAATTAGAAGCAGACCCGCAAGAAGACCATCCGGCCTGATCCAAGTTAATCAACACATCCAGAAAAATGAAATTATAAAACTATTTATAAAATATTGTTACGACGGTCTATTGATCGTCGTATGGTACAGTGGAAAACTAAATACAAGGCACCAATTACGTCACTTTATTACAATTATCACAATTAAACAGTTTGTAATCAACAAGATAGTCTCTTACAACAAATCAAATAAAAATTGTTCACACATAATAAAAATGTCTACTAATATAAAACACAATTCTATTACAATGGTCCCGCACGATTATAAACCACATAACACTTCGCCACAATAACCACTTGAACGCACAGAGTAATCCCCGACAATAACTCGCAACTCAAACTAAACTGAACGTTGCTGAGTACTTGTATTTATACCCAGCCGAAAATCCAGAAACATCCATACACTACGCATCAGCTCTACACTAGGACGCAATTGATTGCGGCCTTGACACAGTGCGCGTGGCTGGCGACGCGACGTCTAGAAAAGTCTCGCGGGCGCATGTTGAAATCACGTACGCACACAACATTACAATCGGATTCCTCTGGAACATTCAATAAACAAATAGATTGTTCTGTAATGTCGTAACAATATAAAACAAATAAAGACTCATTTTTATTAATAAATGTAAAATTAATAACTCGTAAATTTCATATATAAATTGTGTTTCTTTATATAGTTTCTTTTTTATATAGTGTTTTTTTAATATAGTTTCTTATATAAAAACGAATAACCAGTAAATGTATTAATTCGTCTAATCAAAAATTATTTCTGCTAGTGCAGTCACCTTCAAACCTGTAACGTCGTAATTTGCGTAGTCTATTCTCTCCAAATCGTAAAATACACCAGTTATTTGTTTTCCAAACAGTTTCAGAATTTATCCAGCGTATTCCGTCCTCTGTTAATAGACCTAGCATTTAGCTGATTTAGTATTGCTACTGAGATGGTGTTCAAATCGGGTACCCCATCAATCGAATAGATCATAAATGTCGTTGATATTTATCGCAGACACAAATACCGCTTAATACAGATTATAGACAATATTCTGCCACAGCCATCGTTATTTACAAGCCATGAAGTGCGAAAACTGGCAACATCGCTTGTGGGCCTACTTTCTGTGCTAGTTTGCTAAACGTGCTTATGAAGGAAGCCTGCAAAGTTATTCTTTTTAATTATTTTTCTTGTTGCATATAAATTATATAGTGTATAGTGTTGTTATTACTTTCTAGAATTACGTCAATGTTAGTGGTAAGAGACTTGTGGACTGTTTAATAGTGTTGAAAAAAAACGTTAACTTTGTTAACCTAGAAAAGGTATGTATCTTTTCCATCGATATCTTTTCATTCACATCAACATTATATATTTCTAATAGATTATCATTTTATACGGAGTTATTGTGTATTACGTTATGTAAAAAAAAAATGCTACCTTAGTGCATATCAAGCCAAATATGATTTTATTTTCAGTGGGCAAATATGCCGCGGAAGTGTTGCGTGCCTGGCTGTAAAAGCAATTATCAATCAACTTTGGTGAATGACAGTAAATGTATAACAACTTTTTCGTTTCCCAAAGAAGACAAAAGACGATCTCAATGGATTCGTGCGATTCCAAGGGGAAAATGGACACCTTCAGGGTGTGCAGTAGTGTGTCGCAAACATTTTAATGATAGTGACGTGATTTGTTTTGATAAACTTCTTCGGCCAGATGGATCAACAGAGCAAATACCTCTGCGACGTCCAAAATTAAAGGAGACAGCAGTTCCTTGTATATTTCCAAACTTGCCTAATTATTAAGTTCCAAACAAACTCCAGCAAGAATGGATCCAGAAGAAAGGCACAAGAAAATATTTGATGCCCACAGTAAATTAATTGATAATTTCTTAAAAAAAGATTTGATCAATAGTTTTGAACAACTAAAAAATGAATATGCTTGTAATGTCAAGCTTTTTAATTGGGAGGTGAAGATGTTAAATAATAAATTATGTTTTTATATTTTAAATGTGGAAGAGTTTCTATCAATTGAAACTAGTATTGTAATTGATAGTAACCTTAAAATACAAGTGTTTTTAAAAGATAATGAATTATCACATTCGGATTTACAATGGATTCTTGCAGTTGATATGAAATTAAATAGGTGGTCACAGCTGACCAATATATTGTCATATTATAAAAATATTTCAGATGTGAAACTGGAACAGCCAGACATCAGTAGTTTATTAAAAAAAAGTCTCACTATTTTTGAAGAAGCTAATAAAATAGCAGAAGACAAAGAATTTGTGTATAGCAAACAATTACATATAATTAGTGATCAAGTCAAGCAGTTAGTTAACAATGTTAGAAAATATTCATCTTCTACCATATAATATTTGCTTTTATGATAAACTGTCAATCCCCATCATGCTATAATTTGATTCGTGATTTTTTGTTTTTACCGACAAGAAGGTATTTACAAAGTGTATCTTCTAGTTTAAGTGTTTCTCCTGCTACTGATACAAACGATAACAATTATTTAAAAAACATAGCAAAATCTATAAATAATACTGTAGATTCTTCGGATAGCATTTTCAATTGTGATGCAGGTGACATTCAATTTTTCTTAAATGTTTTGTCTACAGACTACCTAGAAACTGCATCAGTAGATGAAGCCAATAAAATTTATGTATGTGGGTATGTAGCTCATGTTGTATCTAACAAACTAAATTGTCAAGAATGTATCTCCTTAGTAAGACTTGAAAAAGGTACTTGTACAAACAATACATATTTTGATAGTTTACAAAGGGGCGGTTTGTGTATTGGTACTGATTACGTCCATTTCATATTTTTTCACATGTATGCATTGTTGCAATTTATCATAAGTGATATAATTTTTGAAACAAATTTTTTGAAAACTAGTAACCAGAAAGGTATTTTATGTAGTCTAACCCTAAAAAGTGTGGAATTTGATTTATTTTATAAAATATTTGAAGGAATCTGCATTTGTGGTGAAAGTTATCAAAAAATAATAAAAATGATTTGTTCGGTATTAAGTAACATAATACTTAATAATTATACAAAAAATAAAAATAATGAACTAAACGAATCTGGGCATTCCAAAAGAAGTGGCGAGGATGGTAAAGAGAAAAACAGCATTAAAATTCGAAAACTAAAGACATTTAAGTGATGTATGTAATTAATAATAGTGTATTTTCTTTGAGAGCTAATAAACAGTTCATGTAACACAAAAATATATTTACTAATAATTAAATTGAATTAATTTGTTAATACATGTATATGGAATGTTATAATAGTTGTTTCTTTTAGCAGTTTAATTCTTTAGGAAATCTTGTTTCTGATTTTACAATATTGTGTCACATTTCATACTTTTTCTTCAATAAAGATATGTGAATAATTTTTTTTATATTTTTTTTAATTTGATATTTTTATTTTTTTAATTAAATTGATTTGCATATCCGCGAATATATGCCGCCTTTCGCGAGCCTAGATCACTTTCACTTTCTATCAGCTGGACCCGCAGCATCCCAAATGGACCACAGCCCGCGACTTTTTCGCGTATCTGGACCACAGCATCCGCGAATATAATTTTTTATTTTTTTATATGCCGCCTTTCGCGAGCCTAGATCACTTTCACTTTCTATCAGCTGGACCCGCAGCATCCCAAATGGACCACAGCATCCGCGAATTTCCGCGAATATAATTTTTTATTTTTTTATATGCCGCCTTTCGCGAGCCTAGATCAAAGAGATGCCGCCGTTCCCACGAATATAATTTTTTTATTTTTAAATAAAGCTGATTTGCATATCAGGGGTGGGTGGTGGGTGGAGGTTTCCGACTTGATGCATTATAGGGTATATATTAAATATATGATCAGGGTTACCAACCTTGCATGAGTTCAAATTTGTTGTGTGTTATAATGTATATTGAATCTATATGATCAGGTTTACCAACCTATGCATGGGTTCAAACTTGATATGTGTATTATAGTGTATATTAAAATATATGATCAGGGTTACCAATTTTTAAATAAAGCTGATTTGCATATCAGGGGTGGGTGGTGGGTGGGGGTTCCAACTTGATGCATTATAGTGTATATATTAAAATATATGATCAGGGTTACCAACCTTTGCATGAGTTCAAATTTGTTGCGTGTTATAATGTATATTAAATCTATATGATCAGGTTTACCAACCTATGTATAGGTTCAAACTTGATATGTGTATTATAGTGTATATTAAAATATATGATCAGGGTTACCAATCTTGCATTATTGTGTATAGAACAGATCTGCCAACATTTTTCTTCGGTGGGAAATTCAAACTATATTAGCAGACGCATTATAGTGTATAGTAAATTATATGACTGTTGACAACTTCGATATCAATGTATCAACTCTCTCTCCCTTCCTCTCTCTTTGTCTCTAGACACAGTTATCGATCACGATATAAACTCTCTCTCTCTCACAGCCTCTCTCTCTCTCTCTCTCTCTCTCTCTCTGTCTCTCTCTCTCTCTCTGTCTCTCTCTCTGTCTCTCTCTCTCTCTCTCTCTCTCTCTCTCTCTCTCTCTCTCTCTCTCTCTCTCTCTCTCTCTCTCTCTCTCTCTCTCGTTAGCTCTCTTTATGTCATCGGTTTTACATAAGCGTCAGTAAGTCGTGCTACTTATGGATTATTGTAATTAGCGATACTAAAATGTAATCACCAGGAAATATATTTATCGCCTACCTCGTTGTGTCCTACTTCTAATTTTGGCACATGACGGTCATTGACTGCGATTTAGAAATTAATATACACAACATATGTGCTAGCACTCTCTCTCTCTCTTTATGTCATCGGTTTTACAGTGATATATCATGTCTCTCTCTCTCTCGCTCGCAGACGTCGGAAGAAATTCCTAGTTTATAATGTAATTACCAACATTGTGTATGTCTCTCTCTCGCTGCAAACGTTGACAAGAATTCCCTTATTCAAAGCGATTTGTATGTGTACACAAACTTAAATATGGTTTACAGACCATTGTAATTTTAAAAATTCATTTTTGCATTAATTAAATATATATCGTAAACAATGAAATAATAATATTTCGTCATTAGAAAGTTATATTCAGTGTGGTAATTAGTGATAGAAGATTAACTATGCACGCGCACACACACACACACACACACACACACACACACAAGTTGACAGCACCAATAAGGTATGATTTGAATCTTTCGGGTGCGTGCGCGTTAATTATTTTATGCTGAGTATAACACTGGTCAATGACCTTGGGTTAAGCTGGTGTTGTACGTTACTAAAATCATAGCAAATATTTTCATTCTAAGCATGTATTACTGTTTAGTAATAATTACAACCCAACAAAGGATATATAAGTTTGTGTACATGGATTGTATATTGCAAGCACGAAATTATTATTTAAATCCGATATCTGTTTTTATTAAAATCATACAATGTCAAAAGAGGATAGTTGTCTGTTACGAACCAGTACTAACTCTCCTATATGATAATCTATTTGTTTGTACTCTTCTTGTATTGTCGTCTGGCTGGTGACAGCACGTAGCAGTCATTGACCTGATTGTGTGTGTGTGTGTGTGTGTGTGTGTGTGTGTGTGTGTGTGTGTGTGTGTGTGTGTGTGTGTGTGTGTGTGTGTGTGTGTGTGTGAAGTTAACATGGTTTATAAAATAAATACAATATTAATAATAATAATAATTTTTGACATTGCAAGATTTTTAAATAATAATAATTTTACGGCTGTAGATACAGTCCACATGGAAGTTTATCTGTAACATAACAATACAATCGATATTAGAATCACTGATACGATAAATATTCAATTATCGCACAGTCAGTGGAAAGAAAGAATCAATGCGTTAAGTGAGTAAACTTTTTTCAAGTATATGTCATTTCATAAAGTTAATGTACTTTCAAATAATTTGAATCAAACCAAATATTATTCAACGAAACTTGTAAATACTACTTAGAATCAATGATACATTTATCATATAAAGTTAATGTACTTTCAAATAATTTCTAATCGAACCAAATATTATTATTCAATGAAACTTTTGTAAATACTAATTAGAATCAACGATACATTTATCACGTACATGTAAATTCAATTATTAAAGTGTTAAGCCCTGGAAGTTGAAACTACACACACACACACACACACACACACACACACACACACACACACACACACACACACACACGTACAAACACATTAGCGAGCACGGAGTTCCATATTTTGTGTTCACATTTGTTAAGACCACGATTCTGACCACCTGATATTACGTAAACATGTTTGTTCTACCTAAATATCTTCATACAATAAAGGCTACGTCTCAGTCATTACGAATAATGTTTATACAAAAGTTATATTTTAATATATGAAACAGGAATAATCATACATATTAGAGTTTGCTTACTTCGCTCCCTCTCACTCTATCTCTCACACATACACATTTAGTATACAGAATTGTTCTCTAACTACAGCTGCAATCGTTCAGTTTCTAAACGTAAAAATTATTCACATTAAAACATTATCAAGTGCATTCTCTCTAACTACAGCTGCAATCGTCCAGTTTCGTCAGCGCACACACACACACACACACACACACACACACACACACACACACACACACACACACACAAGTAAAAAAATTCATTTTACATTGATTAAATATATATATATATCGCAAACAATATTATAAAATAAATACAATATTTAATTTTGACATTGTAAGATTTTATCACCACTCATGATTATTATCGTATGCATGTGTGTACAGAACAAACATAAATATAGTTTACAGACCAATGTAATGCAATATTTTTAAAAATCCATTTTAATTGATTAAATATATATATATCACAAAGAATGTTACAAAATAAATACAATATTAATAATAATTTTTGTCATTGTAAGATTTTTAATAAAAACAGATAACGATTCACTAACAACAAAATGGACTGCACTCATACATTATTCCTGTTCCAGGAGCGACTTGACTGCAGTGATCTGCAATCGTTCAG
This sequence comes from Magicicada septendecula, assembly GCA_034769895.1. NCBI lineage: Eukaryota > Metazoa > Arthropoda > Insecta > Hemiptera > Cicadidae > Magicicada > Magicicada septendecula. The sequence goes on along the minus strand of CM068371.1, from coordinate 333,672,153 downwards.
TTTCTAAACGTAAAAATTATTCACATTAAAGCATTATCAAGTGCATTTTCTAACTACAGCTGCAATCGTATGCATATGTGTACAGAACAAACATAAATATAGTTTACAGACCAATGTAATGCAATATTTTTAAAAATTCATTTTACATTGATTAAATATATATATATATATATCGCAAACAATATTATAAAATAAATACAAATCACAAACAATGTTATAAAATAAATAAAATATTAATAATAATTTTTGACATTGTAAGATTTTAATAAAAACAGATAACGATTCACTAACAACAAAATGGACTGCACTCATACATTATTCTTGTTCCAGGAGCGACTTGACTGCAGTGATCAGACCTACAGAAAAAGTACACTTTATCGTAATTACTTTGTAGTATAAACATTATACTTACATTGTCTCTATATGGCTCCGTTTTCCTCTTTTACACCCTGTAAATATATAATATACCGCCTTCCTTATTTGTTCGGGCTTAGGACCGACTCAAGATCACATGAAAATGTTTTTTGTTGTGTAAACAAATAACAAATTCAAGTAATATGAGGCTAAGTTACAGTGGCTCTGAAAAGAACCGATTAATAATTAGACCTAACGTTTGTGTGTTGTTTTTATCATTTTAGCTGAGTCACCACAAACTGGCACTGCGGCATTACTCGAGCATGTAAAGCGTTAGGACAATCGTCCATCGTCCAGTCTTCAAATCTAACTTGACACGAACTACATCGTACAGTATCGCCATCCCCCTCGTACACAAACCCAGCGCGTGCCAGTGTTTGTGGTCTCTGGTTGACATTTGGATACTTTAAATGGTAATCTTTACGTACACCCACTCTCTGTATTTTAAAATACGTGCGTAGACGGCGTAAATATTCTTCATGATTGTACTTCATTGTACAGCTGTAAATGAAGAGTAATTTGCATGACTTCCCTTACACATTTATATGTAACTAGAAGTGGTGTAAGATCCCCACCACCTGCCCTTTTCTTCTTCTTCAAGTGGAAGGTGAAGAACAAACGATACATGATTACAACACCAGCTTAACTCAAGGGTCATTGTACACACACAGTGGAAAGCTTTCAGAAATTTGCGATACTGAAAGTATTACACACGTGTATGTTATTTAAATTATTATTTAAATAACATACACACGTGTTAGGCTGCAACCTAACACGTGTGTGTGTGTGTGTGTGTGTGTGTGTGTGTGTGTGTTTGTTTGCATTTTAACCTAACATGAAATGTGAATGGACTGCATTTTAACCTAACACACAACGTGTAACAAACCTAATTGGACCTATCACTCCCGTTGCGTCATGTACTGATGACCTAAACACTACATGTGTGTATGTTATTTAAATAATAATTTAAATAACATACACGTGTGTGTGTGTGTGTGTGTGTGTGTGTGTGTGTGTGTGTGTGTGTGTGTGTGTGTGTGTGTGTGTGTGTTTGCATTTCAACCTAACGTGAAACGTAAGTAGGCTGCATTTTAACCTAACGTAAACGTGAAACGTACGTGGCCTGAATTTTTTAACCTAACGTGAAACGTAAGTAGACTGCATTTTAACCTAACATGAAACGTAAGTGGACTGGATTTTTTAACCTAACATGTGTGTGTGTGTGCGCGTGTGTGTGTATGTGATAATTTGATACTTAACATGCCGTCGTAACGTTAGATTGCTAATAACAGATACATGCAGTCTGATGTATAGTATTCACGTATAGGCTACTCATAGTACCAATTTAAATAACATACACGTGTGTGTGTGTGTGTGTGTGTGTGTGTGTGTGTGTGTGTGTGTGTGTGTGTGTGTGTGTGTGTGTGTGTGTGTGTGTTTGCATTTTAACCTAACGTGAAACGTAAGTAGACTGCATTTTAACCTAACGTAAACGTGAAACGTACGTGGACTGCATTTTAACCTAACATGAAACGTAAGTGGACTGCATTTTCTAACCTAACATGTGTGTGTGTGCGCGTGTGTGTGTATGTGATAATTTGATATTTAACATGCCGTCGTAACGTTATATTGCTAATGACAGATACATGCAGTCTGATGTATAGTATTCACGTATAGGCTACTCATAGTACCATATCAATATCTGTAATGTTATTTATTTCCAACTAAAGTCAGAGACACCTCAGTAGTTTTTCACCTAGAACGTATACAAAAAATCTGATTCTTGTGTGTGTGTGTGTGTGTGTGTGTGTGTGTGTGTGTGTGTGTGTGTGTGTGTGTGTGTGTGTGTTTTGCGTACAACCTAACATGAGTAACTATGCTAAACCAGTATAAAGTCGTGTCAATGACCTCTTGTATTACAATGGTCAGTAAACTATATTTTAAATTTGTGTACATAGGTAGTATATATTGTAAGCACGAAATTATTATTTAAATCCGATATCTGTTTTCGTATGGAGGTTGCGTTTAACCTAACATGTGTGTGTGTATGTGTGTGTAATGTATACAACGAATACTGTTCGGTAATAGCGGATCAGTGCTGCCTTCGTCACCTGCCAAAAAGTAGTTTTTCACCTAGAACGTATACAAAAAATCTGATTCTTGTGTGTGTGTGTGTGTGTGTGTGTGTGTGTGTGTGTGTGTGTGTGTGTGTGTGTGTGTGTGTGTGTGTGTGTGTGTGTGTGTGTGTGTGTGTGTGTGTGAAGTTAACATAGCTTAGACAAAATACAAACGTTAGCAAACGATAATGTATGGCTTTCATTATCGTTATGCTGCCGTCGTAACGTTAGATTGCTAATGACAGATACATGCAGTCTGATGTATAGTATTCACGTAAAGGCTACTCATAGTACCATATCAATATCTGTAATGTTATTTATTTCCAACTAAAGTCAGAGACACCCCAGTAGTTTTTCACCTAGAACGTATACAAAAAATCTGATTCTTGTGTGTGTGTGTGTGTGTGTTGCGTTCAACCTAACATAAGTAACTATGCTAAACCAGTGTAAAGTCGTGTCAATGACCTCTTGTATTACAATGGTCAGTAAACTATATTTTAAATTTGTGTACATAGGTAGTATATATTGCAAGCACGAAATTATTATTTAAATCCGATATCTGTTTTTGTATGGAGGTTGCGTTTAACCTAACATGTGTGTGTGTGTGTATGTGTGTATAATGTATACAACGAATACTGTTCGGTAATAGCGGATCAGTGCTGCCTTCGTCACCTGCCAAAAAGTCCATATCTTTTATTGACAATTTGTTTGCTTACTGTACAATCTTCATCTTCGTGAATACTGAAAGCATACGGTTTTCAGCACGTGCTGTCACGTTTTTATAAAAGATCTTTCTTATGTGGTATTGAAACTATTGTCCAACCTTGTTAGATCGAGAAAATTAAGTTTATTTTATATTTCAACCTCGTGGGTAAATTGTATGCCTTCCCGTTGTCCGTCTGTAAATATTTCATTCGGTTAGCAGTTAGTATAGGCTTCAGTGCGCGCATTACTTCTTTTATGCTGAGCATAACACTCCATTACAATTGGAAACATAAATAGAGAAGAATAACAATATGTAATTCTTTGTATAGTAATCAGAAATGTATTTTAATGTAAAATATGTATTTCATTTATCTGCATACATCTTTGCGGATTGAAATCTATGTATGCTGAAAATGTAAATTCTTGGATTAATGTTTGTCGGTTCGATTGTTTCCCTAATTTTGGTTAATGTACGAAAATACTTTCAGTATCGCTAACTTCTTAAAGCTTTAAGCAGTGAGGGAAATCTTTTCCATCACGGTCGATGACCCCTCCTCTCTCTCTCTCTCTCTCTCTCTCTCTCTCTCTCTCTCTCTCTCTCACTCGTTGTCAAAACGTTGACTTCATTTTTCAATGTATTAAATAATTAATTAATAGTTTTATAATGCAGGATGTATCAGTTAGTGTGATTGATCCTTGTTAGGGGGGTCATTGCCCCGTCTGTATATGATTTTAGAAATATATATATTTGACAAATATTAACTGTGTGTGTGTGCGTGTGTTGTTGTCACTGAGTATCGAGCTACTTACATGTGTGTCCACTCTCTCTCTCTCTCTCTCTCTCCCTCTCTCTGCGTTCATTGTACAGGTTTAATGTAATTGTATGTATATCGTTACAAATGACGAGTAGAAATCCAATCCTTGAAGTGTTTAATAAGTAAATTGTATGTATATATCACTGAATAATAATAATAATAATAATAATATAATCGTTCTAGTGTTAACGTTTGCTGCAACAGTTCCTCCACAGGTAACGCAGTTTACAAAATAATTACACATAGGTACAGAGGTGTATAGTGAAATAAATTAAAATTATACACACATGTCGTTACAGATGAAAAATAGAAATTAATTTCTTCACCTGCGAAGTTCACAGGTTATATATAGTGCAAGCGTCGATGTGTGTGCAACTGTACTAAAAAAGCTGTTATGCGCATGCGCAAATAATTCAAATGCACATACGTAGATGACTGAAAAAGAGATGATTTACATAATAAATGTACGCTTACTTAGACCAATAGATTCTGCGTCGTGCCTTTAGGGTTATCAAATTTCCAAAATCTTTCAACTGGTTGACCATTAGCTAAAACATAGCGGAAAACTATAACTAACTGAAATACAGACGAGATGTCTAATGTTTCGTCCGCAATCAAAGAAACATACTGTGCAGTTTTTTATTTCTTCTATTATGTTTTCTTGACATACAAATGATACTAACCGAATGAAATATTTACAGACGGACAATGGGAAGGCATACAATGACTAATGTATGAAAATACTTTCAGTATCGCAAATTTCTGAAAGCTTTCCACTGTGTGTGTACAATGACCCTTGAGTTAAGCTGGTGTTGTAATCATGTATCGTTTGTTCTTCACCTTCCACTTGAAGAAGAAGAAAAGGGCAGGTGGTGGGGATCTTACACCACTTCTAGTTACATATAAATGTGTAAGGGAAGTCATGCAAATTACTCTTCATTTACAGCTGTACAATGAAGTACAATCATGAAGAATATTTACGCCGTCTACGCACGTATTTTAAAATACAGAGAGTGGGTGTACGTAAAGATTACCATTTAAAGTATCCAAATGTCAACCAGAGTCCACAAACACTGGCACGCGCTGGGTTTGTGTACGAGGGGGATGGCGATACTGTACGATGTAGTTCGTGTCAAGTTAGATTTGAAGACTGGACGATGGACGATTGTCCTAACGCTTTACATGCTCGAGTAATGCCGCAGTGCCAGTTTGTGGTGACACAGCTAAAATGATAAAAACAACACACAAACGTTAGGTCTAATTATTAATCGGTTCTTTTCAGAGCCACTGTAACTTAGCCTCATATTACTTGAATTTGTTATTTGTTTACACAACAAAAAACATTTTCATGTGATCTTGAGTCGGTCCTAAGCCCGAACAAATAAGGAAGGCGGTATATTATATATTTACAGGGTGTAAAAGAGGAAAACGGAGCCATATAGAGACAATGTAAGTATAATGTTTATACTACAAAGTAATTACGATAAAGTGTACTTTTTCTGTAGGTCTGATCACTGCAGTCAAGTCGCTCCTGGAACAAGAATAATGTATGAGTGCAGTCCATTTTGTTGTTAGTGAATCGTTATCTGTTTTTATTAAAATCTTACAATGTCAAAAATTATTATTAATATTTTATTTATTTTATAACATTGTTTGTGATTTGTATTTATTTTATAATATTGTTTGCGATATATATATATATATATATTTAATCAATGTAAAATGAATTTTTAAAAATATTGCATTACATTGGTCTGTAAACTATATTTATGTTTGTTCTGTACACATATGCATACGATTGCAGCTGTAGTTAGAAAATGCACTTGATAATGTTTTAATGTGAATAATTTTTACGTTTAGAAACTGAACGATTGCAGATCACTGCAGTCAAGTCGCTCCTGGAACAGGAATAATGTATGAGTGCAGTCCATTTTGTTGTTAGTGAATCGTTATCTGTTTTTATTAAAAATCTTACAATGACAAAAATTATTATTAATATTGTATTTATTTTGTAACATTCTTTGTGATATATATATATATATTTAATCAATGCAAAATGGATTTTTAAAAATATTGCATTACATTGGTCTGTAAACTATATTTATGTTTGTTCTGTACACATATGCATACGATAATAATCATGAGTGGTGATAAAATCTTACAATGTCAAAATTAAATATTGTATTTATTTTATAATATTGTTTGCGATATATATATATATATATTTAATCAATGTAAAATGAATTTTTTTACTTGTGTGTGTGTGTGTGTGTGTGTGTGTGTGTGTGTGTGTGTGTGTGTGTGTGTGTGTGTGTGTGTGTGTGTGTGTGTGTGTGTGCGCGCTGACGAAACTGGACGATTGCAGCTGTAGTTAGAGAGAATGCACTTGATAATGTTTTAATGTGAATAATTTTTACGTTTAGAAACTGAACGATTGCAGCTGTAGTTAGAGAACAATTCTGTATACTAAATGTGTATGTGTGAGAGATAGAGTGAGAGGGAGCGAAGTAAGCAAACTCTAATATGTATGATTATTCCTGTTTCATATATTAAAATATAACTTTTGTATAAACATTATTCGTAATGACTGAGACGTAGCCTTTATTGTATGAAGATATTTAGGTAGAACAAACATGTTTACGTAATATCAGGTGGTCAGAATCGTGGTCTTAACAAATGTGAACACAAAATATGGAACTCCGTGCTCGCTAATGTGTTTGTACGTGTGTGTGTGTGTGTGTGTGTGTGTGTGTGTGTGTGTAGTTTCAACTTCCAGGGCTTAACACTTTAATAATTGAATTTACATGTACGTGATAAATGTATCGTTGATTCTAATTAGTATTTACAAAAGTTTCATTGAATAATAATATTTGGTTCGATTAGAAATTATTTGAAAGTACATTAACTTTATATGATAAATGTATCATTGATTCTAAGTAGTATTTACAAGTTTCGTTGAATAATATTTGGTTCGATTACAAATTATTTGAAAGTACATTAACTTTATGAAATGACATATACTTGAAAAAAGTTTACTCACTTAACGCATTGATTCTTTCTTTCCACTGACTGTGCGTGTGCGCGTGATAAATGAATATTTATCGTATCAGTGATTCTAATATCGATTGTATTGTTATGTTACAGATAAACTTCCATGTGGACTGTATCTACAGCCGTAAAATTATTATTATTTAAAAATCTTGCAATGTCAAAAATTATTATTATTATTAATATTGTATTTATTTTATAAACCATGTTAACTTCACACACATACACACACACACACACACACACACACACACACACACACACACACACACACACACACACATACACACACACATACAATCAGGTCAATGACTGCTACGTGTTGTCACCAGCCAGACGACAATACAAGAAGTGTAAAACAAATAGATTATCATATAGGAGAGTTAGTACTGGTTCGTAACAGACAACTATCCTCTTTTGACATTGTATGATTTTAATAAAAACAGATATCGGATTTAAATAATAATTTCGTGCTTGCAATATACAATCTATGTACACAAACTTATATATCCTTTGTTGGGTTGTAATTATTACTAAACAGTAATACATGCTTAGAATGAAAATATTTGCTATGATTTTAGTAACGTACAACACCAGCTTAACCCAAGGTCATTGACCAGTGTTATACTCAGCATAAAATAATTAACGCGCACGCACCCGAAAGATTCAAATCATACCTTATTGGTGCTGTCAACTTGTGTGTGTGTGTGTGTGTGTGTGTGTGTGTGTGTGTGTGTGTGTGTGTGTGTGCGCGCGTGCATAGTTAATCTTTCTATCACTAATTACCACACTGAATATAACTTTCTAATGACGAAATATTATTATTTCATTGTTTACGATTAATATTTAATTAATGCAAAAATGAATTTTTAAAATTACAATGGTCTGTAAACCATATTTAAGTTTGTGTACACATACAAATCGCTTTGAATAAGGGAATTCTTGTCAACGTTTGCAGCGAGAGAGAGACATATACAATGTTGGTAATTACATTATAAACTAGGAATTTCTTCCGACGTCTGCGAGCGAGAGAGAGAGAGAGAGATGATATATCACTGTAAAACCGATGACATAAAGAGAGAGAGAGAGTGCTAGCACATATGTTGTGTATATTAATTTCTAAATCGCAGTCAATGACCGTCATGTGCCAAAATTAGAAGTAGGACACAACGAGGTAGGCGATAAATATATTTCCTGGTGATTACATTTTAGTATCGCTAATTACAATAATCCATAAGTAGCACGACTTACTGACGCTTATGTAAAACCGATGACATAAAGAGAGCTAACGAGAGAGAGAGAGAGAGAGAGAGAGAGAGAGAGAGAGAGAGAGGCTGTGAGAGAGAGAGAGTTTATATCGTGATCGATAACTGTGTCTAGAGACAAAGAGAGAGGAAGGGAGAGAGAGTTGATACATTGATATCGAAGTCGTCAACAGTCATATAATTTACTATACACTATAAGGCGTCTGCTAATATAGTTTGAATTTCCCACCGAAGAAAAATGTTGGCAGATCTGTTCTATACACAATAATGCAAGATTGGTAACCCTGATCATATATTTTAATATACACTATAATACACATATCAAGTTTGAACCTATACATAGGTTGGTAAACCTGATCATATAGATTTAATATACATTATAACACGCAACAAATTTGAACTCATGCAAAGGTTGGTAACCCTGATCATATATTTTAATATATACACTATAATGCATCAAGTTGGAACCCCCACCCACCACCCACCCCTGATATGCAAATCAGCTTTATTTAAAAATTGGTAACCCTGATCATATATTTTAATATACACTATAATACACATATCAAGTTTGAACCCATGCATAGGTTGGTAAACCTGATCATATAGATTTAATATACATTATAACACACAACAAATTTGAACTCATGCAAGGTTGTTAACCCTGATCATATATTTAATATATACACTATAATGCATCAAGTCGGAAACCTCCACCCACCACCCACCCCTGATATGCAAATCAGCTTTATTTAAAAATAAAAAATTATATTCGCGGGAACGGCGGCATCTCTTTGATCTAGGCTCGCGAAAGGCGGCATATAAAAAAATAAAAAATTATATTCGCGGAAATTCGCGGATGCTGTGGTCCATTTGGGATGCTGCGGGTCCAGCTGATAGAAAGTGAAAGTGATCTAGGCTCGCGAAAGGCGGCATATAAAAAAATAAAAAATTATATTCGCGGATGCTGTGGTCCAGATACGCGAAAAAGTCGCGGGCTGTGGTCCATTTGGGATGCTGCGGGTCCAGCTGATAGAAAGTGAAAGTGATCTAGGCTCGCGAAAGGCGGCATATATTCGCGGATATGCAAATCAATTTAATTAAAAAAATAAAAATATCAAATAAAAAAAAATAAAAAAAAATTTATTCGCGGAAATTCGCGGATGCTGTGGTCCTTTGGGATGCTGTGGTCCAGCGGTGGTGGGGAGAGCGTGGGAAAAAATCTTGGACCGTGGGAACGGCGGCATCTCTTTGATCTAGACCGTGGGAAAGGCGCCATTCCTTTGTGGATCAGAACCCTTATTTTCCCCCTACTTATGTATATCAAACTTTTTTTTTCGTTTCAAATAAGAGTATTATATAAAATTTATATTATAAATAGTTAAGCTGTTTTATATCAACACAGCGTCGATATGTACGAATAAAACTAACGTTATGGTCGGCAGAGTAGGACCACTACAATCAGCTGTGCGACGTTGTCACATCTTAGTTCATGGCTTGTAAATAACGATGGCTGTGATTCTGCACGATATTTCAATTACCAGTCAATTGTGCAAGTACTTATGATGAAACGAATAGCGCTAAGCAGTATACCTCACCCCACGCCTTATCAGTTGCAGGCTTAACAGCACCAAGTGAACAGTCAAATAAAACACTACATCCGACATCTCAGACATTACATACTTTTGTTTATCTGTATATTTAATCACGTTCTCGCTAATGAATTTTCCACCTTCCAGCTAACTGTAACTTCACGACTTTACATTTTGTTACTCTCCGAAGCGGTGGCATACCGCTGTTTGTAAACTGTGTCTGAGATGGTAGGCAGCAGAATAATAGTAAATTACCCGACATCGTTAAAATTCAGATAACAATTGCATGATCATTCGTTGTAAAGTATACGTTACTTATAACTAGTCATCAGTGGTGATTTATAGACATGAGTGTCGAATGGCAGTCTGTGAGGTTCTCTAGTACCATTCGTTAGTCATTCTCGGATAAATGGTCTAGTTTTGTGTACTGTTGTTTCAGTGTAATTCTGTTTTTCTTATTCTGATTGAAATTAATTTCCGTAATTTTTTAAATCTATTTAAAAACTGACTACACGCTGACGGAAAACTGGATCAACAAAGTGACGGAATGGAGTCCATTAGGAAGGAGAAAAAGGGGAAGACCGAGAAGATCTTGGAGGGACGAAGTGGATGAATCTATGCAACGTATGGACTTGAGGAAGGACAATGGGAACATCGGGAGTATTGGAAAGCCAGGTTGAAGGAAGGGAGACGGCACTAGCTGTAGCAACCCTATTATATACAGTATATACTGATTACTTTTACGTTACATCCAGACGAAAGATTAACACATGAATAATTCTCTTCTATTCCTTGCCCTCTCTTATTGTTTCTGTATCTTTCTCCCCCCCCCCCTAATTTATCTACCACTTACTACCTACTATTTGGGCGAATCTGTTTCGTTCTTTTCACACGCTTTGAAATATTGTTTATTCAAGCGTCATCTTCAAATGAACTTAATACATTGGTATTTCGTTTCTGTATTACTATTTTGATTCTGTTATTATTTTATTCAATTTTTATTCAGCATTCTTCTTACTCCGTATTTTTGTATTACATTTTCCCAAATGTGTCCTTATATTTGAAACGTACACAAAGTGCCGTCTTGTGTGTTTGATTGTATCTGCTTGTTAACTGTGACTATATCTAAAGCTTAAAAAATGGTATTCGTAGATTTCATTTGACTATATTTTTTAATAAAATCGTTTGTACGTAGTTTTCCTTGAAGGCGTCTATTTACTTGTAGCTGATAAGTTTATGAAAGCCTTTTACCGTAGTTTGTTATACAAATTTAATTATATGTGTTTGGAGAACCCGAAGAGACGCAGATATAGACCCCATGAGAAAAAGTAAAGGACACTGGCCAGGGTAGATGGCAGGCAGTGTGATGAGACTAGCCAGAAGAGAAAATAATGCACGATTTGAAGATTCGCTGTCATCTGCATGAAGAGTAAAATGAAACTAAGTTGGATAGGATGAAGAACGATCGCTGGCCATTAGAATTACGGCACTGATATCTCATAATCTAATGCCTAATATAACTTAATTGAGAAGACTACAGGGGAAGCGCTGGAGAGGCGAAGTCGCATATGTTTATAGAAGAGTATGGATTCATAACTCGATGAGTAGGATATAATAAACTAGGTTATTGCATGATATTGTCATCTGACAGCGATGGTTTGTGTATACTATCGTTGGTGTGTTGTAACTAGTGAAGCTTTACGGACACTGCAAACCTGATGAAACCCGATGATTCTTGAAAACCATACAGAACGCGAGTGCAATTGTAAACTCCGCACGAGTGTTAGTTACCATGGGAATAAAAATAAGTTTTCATTACCTTGAGCATATGGGAAACCTTTTTCAAACTTTGGGATGTTTCCCCCGCTATTAAGTAAAATATAAATTTAGAGAATACGAGAATCGCATTAGCACTTGAGAAAAACATTTGTTTAGTAAGAATTTAAGGATTCTTAAACAACCGGTTCGAGCAGATTGGAGATAAAATATATTGTGAACAAATTTTAGGTATTAATCACGCAAGTTTAAATTTATTAATATGCGTGGCCATTATTCAATTTAGTTCACGCTAAAACAGAGAGAGTTAAATATAGCTGAGTTTTGTACCTAAATAAATTCAAGAAACCCCTCGTAATTACGTTCAAGAATGCGACGTTTATTTTTAATGTGTGTTTTTCTTTTTAATTAGAGAGAGAGCGCTACAGGGGAAGCTGTCAGAATAGCCCACATATTACAGTTACTTTTTGCATGCCTTCCGTTATGTTACTGTTACGAATTATCAGCGTTTGTGTTTTCTGACTTGCAACCACACGCCTCGTGGATTGTTTTTTTTTTAAGCTTGCATGTGATAAAGGAAAAATATTTATTCCTACATTGTTCAGATTCTTTTTTCGGTGTAACGTCTTATCGAATATAATATTTACAGGTTAGGCTTTTGCAAACTCTATAATTGTGAATACTTAAGATACTCACCGTCTGTACTGAATTGCGTTGTTTATCATTAAGGAATAGACAGAATCGATCTATGCTTCTTGTCATCAGTATACAACAATTTGATCAGGTGAGGTTTAGTGAGCTATTAATACTTGAAGTAAATAACAGTGTGTACAAGCTTCTATACTAAATTCACTTATAAATCAGTATAACCGAAACAGATGTATTTTATCTCTGTGTTTGATCGTGCATTTATTTTGTTAAACTCCCAGTTGACGCGTCCGTTATAAAATAGTCGCCATCATTGCCTGTGTCCATAATTGGATTACGTCGTTCTAGTGCATTTGTTTGTTTCCTTAAACTATTAATTTACCATGACTGCATTGTGGTAGCGCCAGAAACAGAGCGATCATTGTGCGAAATAACGGTAGTTAACAAAAGACAGGCAAAACTATAATTTATTGTGTTATGTAGCGACTTAGTGCTATAAGGCAGATGGTGCCTGCATCTGTTTTTATGCACGCTTGAATGTAGTTTCACTCAGTGGTACTTCACCCGTACCACTGAGTGAAGAGATCGTATTTAAGAATTCCTCCATTACTTGAGATCGCTGGCGGCCAGATTTTCACGGATGAAGTATCTACCTACCATCAGGGGTCCACATCTTGTTTGACAATGCCGATGTGCCCTAGCTGGATTCTCACTTTGCTTCAACTTGACTTGGGTGAGATCTGTTCCTTCGATCTTTCCTGTCTAGTCTCTCTTGACTGACTCTTGTTCTTTCCTAACCTCGACGCTACTAGAGTACTCGAGGACTAGGGTGTCTTTCTTTTTTCATTCTAATTTCTTAATTTTTGGGGACCTTGTAACCTCTAATGCACGCGTCCTCTGGGTGGCAGATGGGGGGGGGGAGTCCCATCAGATATTGTGAGGTGGTCCAAATAACCAATAAGGACCTGTGGACCAACAAGAAACTCAGCTTTTTGGAGCTTGAAAATACTGGAAGACCCTCTCCACAGGGGATATAAATAAGAATGGCCCAACCCAGGGTAACAGGTTGAAGACCTCAACGGTGGAGTAACAGACCACCGTACGAGGCAACCCTACAATTAGGGATAGTATAATTGGCAACAGGTCTGAAGGCTGAGAGGAGACAGCCCCTCCATTAGACTTTCCTGGCGACAGGCTAATTCCCTGTCCTGGGGAATATATCAAACTCGAATTCTTCACATTTAAAAATGGAGATAGCAATTAAGTTGCATGGATGAAGACAGAATACCACTAAATGTAAACGAGTACGAGCCTTCTGGAAGAAGGGATGTAGGAAGGCCAAGAAAGAAATGGATCTGATAATGTGGAGTCCAAACTGGCAATTGCCTAATCCCTGAAGTGTAGAAGAAGACAAAGTATCTACCTGCTTCGATGCAGACAACCTTAGAGATGGAGGACATGTTGATTTTTATTCTCTGACGAAATGATCATCGTCATCAGTTCTGATACCACAAATATCGATCCAACTGTATGAAATTGGTACTGTTTGTAACGTTAAATCTGGGAATATCTTCTAGTAGTCATCCCATTTTACGTTCTTAGATTGTGGAAACATTACAATAATTCGTTTACAGTTGACTATATTCTGAATGATGATCTGGCAAGAAATTCTGTTTCTAAGGAGAAAAATATAAAGCTAAAGTAATTAGACATGAAACGGGTGTCTGGCTGTGCAGTGTGAGAAGATAATTGCGAATACGTAGCTTTGACGTGTCTTTTCGGAGCAATTATTTTGTGTTCAGAGCAGCTGAATGGGTGGTGTGTGCGCACCCCACTTCCAGCACTGCCTTCCCTGCTTCCCACTACAATCTGAATAAACCATTTCATCTCTTACTATTTCCTCTGTAATTGGCCAATCTGTAATTGAGCGATTCCATTTCAAATATTTGAATTAAGATTAACACTAAGTATTTTACGGTCTACACTGCATTTTCTTTTCTTTTTCGAGAACAGCTTCAGATCGGAGTAGAAACAATTTAACCTAAATTGTACATGTAAAATTAAAGTCGAATTTGTGGAATATTACAGACCCGTCATTAGACCACAAAACACAATCCCACTTTAATTGAATAGAGATAGGGAACTCAAAAAATATAGCCGCGAACAATATGAGACTGCGTTTAACAATATAAATACAAAACGTAAACTTTATTGTATTTTGCTCAAACCCATTGTGTAGTGTGTATTTGGCAGGATTGCAAGTGCAGCTTGGTTGAATTGTGGATTTAGCGTGCAGTCAAGTAAACATAATATCAGTAATAATAATGTTTGTGACACACATACCCACACATGCATACATAATTGTATGTGGAGTTAAACATAATCTGTATCTGTAGTTTACAATTCACAAGATGCATCCACTCTCATCAGAACTCTTATTATAATGATAGTGAAGCTTACCTTTAACGCGGAATAATTTTCGGTTTTGTAGGACTTTTATTTAGCCGCTTATCATTTGTCCAGATTGAATTATTGACAATGGAAGCAAAATTATGCTGATCCTGATATTGGGTGTAGAGCAGAGAGAGAGAGAGAGAGAGAGAGAGAGAGAGAGAGAGAGAGAGAAAGGGGTAAGAGAACGTGAGAGAGAAGGAATCGATTTTCGTTGTTACCATAACAGTCCACCCCCGCCTTGTCTCTGGCAGTGCACAACAAAACGTATCCACTATCTGTCAGAACCACTGTTGATAGTGTGTTTCATAATATCGCAATACCGACGATGCGGTTACCTGCTGGTGAACTTCACCACATATAAACTGCATGAAATACTTCACTGTCTTTGTATGACGTAAAGAGTTATTCAATGAACCATTTGACGAGATTACTTACATTTCACTTAGCAAAGAAGAAAAATACTTATTCTTTTTGTATATTAGTGTTGGTAAGTATTTTAGATATTTGTAATAAGTTTCAAACCTCCTCACATACCAAACCAGTCTCTCGGTGTCTGTCAGTTGCTTTAAATTTGTCAGTTCGTATCGAGTTTTCATTTTCTGGATATTGTTTTGATGTTTGTCATGAACTCGGTTTTTCCAAAAGAAATTTGTAAACCCTCTCTTTCGGCTTGTTCCATCAGCAATTCCACGTGTCTAATGGCTGTTTCTACTGAATCTGACAGGATTCCTAAACCATCTGCAAACGCTAGACAATCTATTGACATTATTTGTTGTATTGGAGTGTTAGTGGTCTCAAATATTTCTGCTAATAATTTTATACCAACCTTGGTAAATGACCTGAAGATGGCTTGACTGCCGAAAGCGCTCGTCAATACCAAAGACAACATAGTGGTTGTATAAAATTATTAGTAGAAATCTACTGACAGGTTAGGCTATGTGTACTACAGTCTAGTCTAAGGCTGATGTGATTTTTCTCCAATGATTTTCTCCATTCTCTTATTACTGTTTCCAGAACTCAGATAAAAAGCAACGGTGATAGTCCATCTCCTTGTCTGACTCCTGTCTTGGTAGACAGTTTATATTTCATAATTTTTTGAAGTCTATTAGTTATTATTACCCAAGCTAAATGTTTATTTAAGAAACGGATGAACTGTTTCATGCACTGGGCCGCCATACCTGCTACATGTGTATTGTAATTTGACACACCGATTGCGAAACGTGCTATTGGACGTAGCTCATGTTTTCCTTCCCTGTACTTATACAACGCGTGTAACAGTACCTTAAAACAAAAATGCAATTTATTTACAACTTTCCTTCCCCGCGATCTATAACTTCTCTCCAAATTTTGTGTCAAGTCATGTTATGTTCAAATGTTCTATTTACTGTTTCCTGGGTGTCCTATTTTTCTGACTATTATGTAATTGAAACTGATGAGAAAGATCATTTTGATAAAAATTGTCAAATTATGATTCGTAATTACATTAAGTTAAGAATTAATGTAACGCCCACAAACGTCGCTGAAAACAATTAGCCAGATTATAGTAGTAGTAGTAGTAGTAGTAGTAGTAGTAGTAGTAGTAGTAGTAGCAGTAGCAGTAGCAGCAGCAGCAGCAGCAGTAGTAGTAGTAGTAGTAGTAGTAGTAGTAGTAGTAGTAGTAGTGGTAGTGGTAGTAGTAATTAGTAGTAGTAGTAATCGTAGTAGTAGTAGCAGCAGCAGTAGCACCAGCAGTAGTGGTAGTGGTAGTAGTAATTAGTACTAGTAGTAGTAGTAGTAGTAGAAGCAGCAGCAGCAGCAGTAGTGGTGGTAGTAGTAGTAGTAGTAGTAGTAGAAGCAGCAGCAGCAGCAGCAGTAGTAGTAGCAGTAGTAGTAGTAGTAGTAGTAGTAGCAGCAGAAGTAATAGTAGTAGTAGTAGTAGTAGTAGTAGTAGTAGTAGTGGTAGTGGTGGTGGTGGTGGTGGTGGTGGTGGTAGTAGTAGTAGTTGTTGTTGTTGTTGTTGTTGTTTTATAATAATGAAACAACAATGAACGAAGTTTTATATTCCAAGACATTCCGTGAAAAAGTTTTTGTGAGTATATTATACTTATACCTTTAAATCAAATACGATTAGCAAATACTACTGTACATACACGTCTTCAACCATGCTGCTTTTGCTGCCTCTACTACTATCCATGCAGCGTTAGCAATATTGATAGTAAACATTTTCTTTCCAAATTATTGTAATAGTCGGGAGTTTACTGAAGCCTGTAAACCTATTATTTAAACTTTTCAATCCCTGACTGGTATGCCTCACTTTTGTAGGCCCACATTTATAAATATGACGCAGTGGTTTATTTTGCGACTCATAGTCGCAACAACTCTGCTGCGGTGATGTGACCGAGTCATGGTCACGACTTCATCTGCCTCTTCAGCCCCTGTCACCGGGCATAATAATACAGAGGTCTCATGTGGCAATCCTGAGCCATACAAGTAACAAAGTCATACTTACACACGCGAGCACAACTGCCTCTCCACAATGCGGCTCGGGGCCCCACCACACGTGTTTATCAGATGGGTGATGTCTGTAAGGCGGTGGGTGCGGTGTAAGCTGTAAGCGAGAAGAAGATTCTTATAAATTATTACAGAATGACTGTAAATTAGGTAGATAATTTAATGTATGAAACAATTTGTGATTTAATATGAATTCCACTGAACAGTTTTTAATTTTACATGTTTATTTTTGTTTCAGGTAAGCAATGAAAGTTCTCTTCTGTGTGACCGCTTGCACTTCCAGAACCTCTATGTTTGAATACATATAAACCGTAGTGGTAAGTATGACACGTAAACAGCTAACTACGAGAAGTAATGCATGTTATCTGTCTGGATATTTTTAGAAAACTAATGCCACAAAAGGTAACAAAGGATTTGTAATAGTAAATTGTTTGAGTGGGGAAAACGCAGAGCTTAACACATTTAACGCCTTAGAAAGATAATAGAATGTGAAAATAGAAGAATCGAAGAGCGATGTAGTACTATCGACGTTTTAGTGGGATAACAAAACATCCATATAATGCTTCTTCGTCTAACACAGAAATATCTGTGTCATATCTAAATGTCACAACCGTTATATGCTGTGTGCAAACAGAAACTTGTCTCTTACAGCTTTCCCCTCTTCGTAAACTTTAATTTTTGTCAGTACATAATGTCAGCATATTTTGCCAGAGAGGACGCTTTCGGTTGACTTGGTGTGATTCAGTCCTGAGCCGCAGTTACTTTTAAGACGTCCCTTAACCTCGTACGCCTTTTGAGTGTATTAAAATGTTAAATCAAATACCTTTAAGATTACATTTTCTCAAATTACTACGATAGTAACTCATTGATTTAATTCTAGTTACACTAAAGTTACTTGTGAATAATTGTGATATTATTTTCAGAGTCTTCTGCTTTTATTATCACAGAATTCAATTGTTTCCGCCTGAAACCTACTTTGCAGCAGCAACTAATAAAGCGATGCTTTCGTTAATTTCACTGACGATCTTTTAGTTATCGATGGTGTCACTACCTGTGACTTCAATAATACCTTACACTAGGGGACAGGCAACCTGCGTGGCGTGTGCGGCATACTGGTATACATACATACCAGGCGTCTTCAACTACGCGATTATTCTCGACGTATTACCCAAAAAACGGTAGATTCTTCTCGAACTTCGGCGGGGTATACATATAAGCGGCCAGCGGCCGGCCGAGTCAGTCCGGTTTTGTGATTTACCGTGAGTTATCGAAGTTTTTATTGTGTAAAGTGATTATTTATCATGTGTGTGTCTTTATTTTTATGTGTGTATATCTATAAATAGCGACTTTTATTATACAGTCCAACACAGTTAATGAGATGACACCTATTGTTTGTTACGTTACTGTGTATTGGACAATCTTTTGCTTGAAGAATTTTTGTATACAGTGTCTTTGTTTATTTTTTAACTGTAATTAAAGTTGTAATTAGCGATTTCATCTGGTGACAATTATTCTGTTTCATTTGTTCAGATACGACAATCAGTGCGATCGTCGGAACAGTATTCTCTGGAAAAAAGTTGTATAACCTCTCCAGTTGTTCCGCTGTTGTACGACCACATTAATTTTATTCACTACTGAAGGTGTGCCGTTACGTTAATCATAACAAAATATGACACCTGTTAATTAACTGTTGTCTTAAAGTCGTGTTAAACGCGGTCATCCCCTTAATTATTTCGTCCTTTCAGTGTACATATTGAATAAATACTCTTTGGACTGACACCCCTGTCGCTTCCTTCCCACACGATTCATTATATCATACAATTCCCTTGTCGTATTATAGTACTTATTCATGTTATTTTGTCATCATCTAAAACTGAATAAATAGTCTACCGTTACAGTCAGTATGTATTGTATCTTACGATTGGGTCCTGGTAAACTGTTAAATAGGCACTCAGAATTAACTATGCAAAAGGCTTGGAACAGTCGTATTTCGGAAATGTCTTTTTAATTATAAATATCTTTTTAAGCTTGTGAAAAATATAAATTATTTGCAAAGAAATGAAAACAGATAACTTTTAAAGGAACGAACACGTTTAGAGCTGGGCATGGTGTACTGGTGTACATGGTGTACAATGCACTTAAAGTTATTAGAAACGGGGATAATTAGAAAGGCAACTCAGCTGATAACCGCCGCCATATTGGTGCAAAAGAATGCACGAGTCCGCCATAATCAGTCAACCGTATCATTGTCAATCCGACGTTTTGGTTCTGGGAAGACTAAACACGGCAGGGATTGTTGAAATTATTATCTTTAGGCCTAATGGCTGTAATTAATTTTAGAATGAATAAAATAATGTAATTATTTAATACAGTGAAGTTTTAACGTATATTGTTTTATTTTATTTTAATCAGTATTTGACAAGCTTCTGATATTTTCTTGCCAGGTTTCCAGCAAGAGATCATCATCATCACTTTGTTTGCCTACCGATTGTCTTCGCAGTCATCCTTCGATCAATTCTTCCTAGACTAAGTGTTGTCCAGCTCTCTGCACTATAGAACAATGCCACATATCCCTGTCTCTTGAAAAAGCCTGTCGTTACTGACTGTCGATCCGTTTTGGACTTCAGTCTAACGGTCTTTTTTACCATCACTCACCGTCTCTCAAAAGCTCTGGTCTCCTTTATTTTATTTTATTAATTCTGTAAATTGTGTCATATATTTCAAGTGACTTTACGAATCGATTTTTTACTGCCTGCGCCCATTTTTCTTATTACTATCACAGTCATATTGCTATATATTGTAGCGTGACAGAAAATCCACTACTTATTAAGTTATATAAAATCATAAAGTTTAATTACATCACATATGTTAAAATAATATTGAATGAGATTTAAGGAAATCAAAGGAATGAACCACGATAAAATAAAAATCCTCATTACATTATATAAAAACCACTGTTTGAATATCAAAGAAAGTATTGAAAGCAACTCATATTATCAGATCAGTAATTTACCCAGGAAGCGAGGAGCAGTAAACAAAATAAATAACACCAGATCAAGAAGAAAGAGACTCAGTTTAAGAGTGGTGAATACCAAAATACCCCAAAAACAAGAAGAGGGAAGAATAAAGTTTGTGATCAGGAAGAAAACAATACCCTGAAACCTTTAGAGAAGAACAAGGTCAGTATCAGTGAATAAATTAGATGCTCCAAACTAAACATCAGTCGAGATACACCAGGTACCTTGGTTTACCCAAGAGTGAAGAAGGAAGACATGAATGAAGACTAGAAGAATGAAGACTAGAAGAAGGACATGAATGAAGACTAGAAGAATGAAGACCAGAAGAAGGACAAGAACGAAGACAAGAAAGAAGACAGGAGGAGAGGAAGAAATAGTATGAAAAAAACACCGTTGTAAAACCTATTATTGTTATTAACTACCATCAACCCCAAACCCACAAAAACAATTAAAAAGAAAGTATAACATACCCAAAATCCTATAAAAATGTAATTATTTAGAAAACTAAAGTGCTGTATAGTATTATAAGAAGTGAACCGACTAAAGCTATTGTGTGATAAGAAAATCAACAAGTCTTAACAGTCCATGATTACTAAAGGTCTGGTCTGAGATAATAAGACTCAAAATATCAGAACCAACAGTGAATGTGAATTTGTGTAAGTGTTTTTTGGAAATGCAATAAACTTAAAGTTAGTGATACTATGACTTATCAGTATGCTATATAACAACTTTAATATCCAATAATAAACAGCATAATAAAATAATAAAAGGGAAGATTTCCAGTATTTTATTATTTTAATGTAACTCTTTATTTACAAGACATTTGTAAAAAATGCTAATAAATAGAGTATGGGAGGTCATGTTTACTGATGAAGGGTATCATAAATAATAATGGTTTAGACCAGAAAGGACTGGCATTAATTTAGTATTCATAGGTTTAAAATGTTTAAATAGACTATTTGTTCACAGCTATAAAATCAATGTTTGTAAGAGTTATTAGAAAATAAGATTTATATTATGTGTTTTAAATGAATAAGGTTTGCTAAATAATAGCATACATACCATTAATAATGTTTCAATAGGTATGCTATGTTAACTCAAAAATAGTTAAAAGTATATGTTCAAACCATATCAGCAATATGTTCATTTGTGCAGATTGCTAAATAATGTTCATAATTATTTATTTTAATAACAGTAGTGTTAATTAAATACTGCACCTCACCATAAATTATAAACCATTTTATTTTCATGTAATAGTAACTATGTAAAGTCAGAGGAGGAAGTAGGATTAAATTTATTTGAGAAAAACAGAAATATGAAATTCTAAAATCTAGGCCATTTGGTGAATTCACAGAACCAATATAAACTAGTATAATTCACTTATAAATCCTGTAAACTACCAAGATTTAGATAAAGTAAATCAGTTAACCACTACTGGGAATGATCCTATGAGTTAAAATGATAATAAGGAAATATACCTTAAAACATTGTAAATTTTCAAAATATATAAATTAATTAATTTTAAAGAGCAATGTCAAATTTACAGATTAACACAAAAAACCAGTTCAAAGGTTTAATTTATATGTATTTAAGGAAAGGAAGAGGAATATGACTAATTAAAATTTATTATAATAGTATTAATGATATTTAAAATGGAGGAAATCTGTATAAAGACGGAAATCCAATTTTGAGCCTATATTTCCAAAAAGTAAAGAAATCTGTTAATTTCCACAAATGTCTACAGATATGGACTATAATACATCAATTTAAAAGGAATGAGATGATTAAACCAATGATAAGGTTCATAATTCATAAAAGTGATGAATAAAATAAATAAATTCCATATATAATGTAATATTTTATCATGTGTATGGGTAATCGAAATATGTTAACAATACTTTTTCAAGGATTAACTGGGCCAAATTTTGACCAAGTTAATTAGTCTTTTGTTGAATATCAAGCTGAATAGTTGAGTGACAAAACGTGCTTTAAATCGAGTAGAAAATGGTACGTCTAATTACTATTAATGTCAGTGCAACGAGAGGTAGATGAACTGAACACTTTCATAGCTAAATTTACCTAACCTTTAACAGCAATAGTGAGAAATAACACCTAACTTCATGATACGAGTGAAATAAAACAGTAAAACAGTATATTTGACACAATTCACTCTACAACGCATAACCACATTTACAGAAACTTAACCCACCGGAGTGAACACATACAAAATAAACTAATTAACACAAGTTTAAACGGAACACTTCTTCAGAATACACCAAATAACTTAACAGACATATTACACCAGTGCGGGAAGATTTCAGACATTCACAAAGGTAATTTTGTCGTGATTTTTGGACATGTCGATTTCGCAGTAACTACGCCAGAAATAGTAGCGGCCATCTTTCAATTCAACGGAGCCTGCCTTCATCATCCAGCAGTGACGTCATAGCCTGCATATGGTTTGACAACTTTCATAAATATTACATGTTGGAATTATTTAAATTCTGTTGAATAATAATTATTGTATTTATTTTTAATTGTTAATGTTATACTTTCTCGTCACCCTTCTCTGACTATTAATTTTAATCGCTCAAAGAACCTGTCTTTTATATAATACATATCATAAATTTTGTTCTGTATGCACAATCGATAATTCCCGAGACGGAGTCGATAATTGCTCTCCATCGATAAAAAATCGATTATTATTTAAATTGTTCAATAAATCTTTATATTTCCATTATTTTTATCTGTTATTATTTCACAGGCTAATTTAAGATTATTTATCAAGGCTGAGGGACTTCAAGAAGAAGAAAATATTTTATTTGAGTGAGATTTTGGACCAGCAAGAAAAATCACCAATCGATTGCTGACTGGAGTTAATCTATTTAACTCCAGACTTGGTTCAAATCTTCAAGAAGTGCTCGATAGTCAATAAATACCTGCCTGATTATCACAATTTTTACAAGAACCTTTTAAAAAAGATTTATTTCTTATTTACATACATTAATAAACATAAAGAAAATTTTTTATTATTTGAAAATTTTATTTTTTATAAAATTTTCCATCAACTTTTTATCTTTTGTAACGACCGGCATACAGCGGTCTGGTTACAATATGCATGGGTTTCTATGCAATTCTCAGATTGCGAATCTCCTAGTGTTCACAGTATATTATATAGTCTTTATCTATAAGTCAATTACAGACATACACGCTAACTAAAAGGCTTCTCATTTAAAAATAGAAGAAAATTATTATTATTATTATACGTAATAATTATATATATATATTATAATTATATATATATATATATATTTCCAATTTATTTAAATCTATATAAAAGACTGTTTTTGCGAGCGGATGTGTATTTTAGGGTTTATTGATATAACTTAATTTATTAAAATAGCTAAAGACGTTTATTGGTCACGTAGTCTTAAAATAGTTTTTCCAAGGTACAGTAAAACAGAAGGGACTACGCAGCGACAAATTAGATAACAGGAATAACTGGACAGTAGAGCAGACATTCCATAAATCGTGCTGTAGACAAAGTAGCATTGCTGACAGGGACTGCGCTATGATGGTTAGTTGCATTATTTCTACTTTACAATCATTTGTTCAAGTCACGCCACTGCGAGACTGTTTGTTTGTCCCGCACAAGGCGATTCTTATTTTCTGTAGTAAAATTGTGAGTCTCTTTGTGTAAATGAAATTGCTACGCCTCGCTGATACTAAATGTCATTGTTCACGCATAGACGTTTTTTGAAAATACTGTTACAGACAAGTGTAACTTACGTTTTGTACACAAATTGCATTCACAGAAATGTTGCTGTCTTAGATGATGTAAGAAATTCAAATTAAGACAAAAGACAAATCACAAAGTCAGACTTAATGCATTTCATTAAGGTAGAGCAAATCCAATTCGTTTCTTGACAACGTAGTTACTGCTATAAAGCATCAACTCTGACATTATAAGAAAAGGTTTACTTGTGAATAAAAAGCAGAAACAAAGACGAACACAATAAGAACACATGACGTAACATCATAAACAATGCGGCCTACAGATATTAGAAAAATATCGTTTGAACTTTGAATTTTGAGTCTGTTACATTTTTGAACGGAAAGGAACAGCTAAAAGAAGGAATTAATAAATAACGGTTTAATAACTCATTATGGAATAACATCGATTGTTTCAGCACATCTTTACCGACGTTACTACTTTCGCGTCCTGAAATTTTTTCGCTTTATCGTTTGTGAGTATGTATTAGACTTTTTCATTTGCATATTTCACTAAAGCGTGATTCTTATCATTCATGATTCTCATCCCTCGTTGGGCGACCACAAGGCGGCTAGACAATCAGGAACCTCTACTCTCTTTAACTTTTGATCTGAATATTGTTAATAAGTTAATAAAATATAAAGCGATCACAAAAAATTATAAAACGATTTAGTCTTTTCTGGTACATCCCACGCACTCTTTTGACCTGGCCACTCCACCAAAAACGATGAATGGTCTTTAGAATTTTGTAAGAGTCGGTGTTTTATAAATATGCACATCGGTGGATGGTACCGGAGAGTCTCTCTGGTTTCTATGAGGCAGCCCGTCCGGTTTATTTTCTACGAACATGGTGGTGAGAAGTCTTTGATGATGGATAGTTGGACAGCGATAAGAAATTTTTCGTCGAAATTCGAAAGTAAAAGCGTCATTACATCTGGGAGAAGTCGGATAACCCCGCAGAATAGACAGAAAGCAATAGGCCTATTTGATTTGGCATTTCAGAAGACGATACGTGGAAAATATTTTAAGTTTTTCTGTTCCATTAAAAACAATATAATGGGTAAATTTGAGGAATGATATAATCACCAATGCTTTGTTTTCATTCTTAATTCTGTCAGATGTTATCAACTTACCTTTGTATGTTGCTACTATTAGCTCCCCGTAAAAATCATACGATTGAGTATTGTTTCTAGAAGAAGAAACGATGTTCATACTGTGTAGATGAAAGTGCTTCAGAAAAAGTTTACCCGAAATATTTATGACTACATTGGTTTTAACAGTGCTGTAACAATATATGTGCAATTGAGTAGTTAGGATTGTGAAACTGGCATTGTGGACTTGTTGTTTGGTAATAAGGGTTCAAATTAATAACTGTTTTAATTATTCTAATAGAAAACTCTAGTAAAGTAAGCAGGTAGTTTATCAATGGACAAACGTTTATCTAAATAGCTCTCAGACACAAGGAGATAAAGATCGTCATTGTCGACTCAATAGATTGGGCTCCTGCTTAATGCCTACTCAGCGAACTACCCTGAATGATCGTGACTCAACACATTGGGCTCTTGCTTAATGCCGACTCAGCGAACCACCTTGAACGATCACGATTAAACAGATTGGGCTCCTGCTTAATGCCGACTTAGCGAACCACCTTTAATTATCAATGTTGCGCCATTCTCACCGTATCACGTATCACCGTACATCGTGAGTACAACCATAACTATCACGTACACCGGAAGGCCTCGTTTTGTTTGAAACAATTATCTGCAGATAACGATCTATTATAGTTTGGCAAGAATCTATTAGACACTCTTGCAATAATAAAAACAGCTAACAAAAATAAACTGAGAAAGAAATTTAACCTACAAATTGAAGACCTACAATAATCTACAATTTAAAGAATTAACCTACAAACTCTGCTCGATCTGCTGGGAATCCGTATACACCTAACGCGAATTACAACCTTTTCTTTCTCTTTTATTTATTACTGAAATATGCTTCACAGCCATTTCTCTAGACCATCTCGGGTATATTAATTTTCAGTATTTTCAAATGGTTTCGTACCGACTTGTCCACTGCTGCAGTATTTCTACTGCATTCCTCCAGTTTCATTAACCGTTCCAACTTTTAAAACCTCTATTACCTTTTTAGATAAATCGGTATCCACTTCAAATTTCCTCTAAAATCCAATAATTAAATCCTACTTATATTGTCTAAAAAATCATCGTTATTTTCTGTCCGATGTCATCCATAAATGTAATGCTATGTATTTAAAATTTGTATAGAATTTATTTTTTATACTCATTTTATTAATTTATTTAAAAAATTTTTCATAGTCTTTTACCTCGTATACACCATTCTAATTTTAAACAAACTTTTTTCGAGATTTGTGTTTCTTCGCTACACCTTTCTTTCCAAATTTTGAATCTGTCTGTTTAATTGAGTACAAGTGAATACTAATTATTTTGTGTCTTGAGAATGTATCATGTTGTGATTATGTCTGTGAAATAACGTAGGCCTACCACTAACATACCGAACCGATGCAGATAACTGCTTAAAAATTGTCACCAAGTCCATAAACATTCTAACAGTATCTTACAGCGGTTACCAAACAAGAACTAGAACTGTGAAATGTGATCAAGGATTGAACGAAGATTGAATGTCAAGGTTAATCTGTAACACGGATGCGCGCGCGCCCGCGCGCGCACACACACACAAACACACACTCAAGAAGTAACTAATAACACCCATTAGGGCCGCGAATGTTGTTTGTCAATAACTTTCTCAACGTTCGCCGTCTAATGGATAAAACTGTTCCAATATTTCATGTCGGTTCTAAATGTTAAAGTTTATCCATCACGCCGTAATTATAGAAAAAAAATGATACGCGCCATTGTAGAGATACAAAAACAACTCATTACCCGTTTTACTTTTTCTCTCTTTGGTTTATAGTTCTTTCTTAACATATGCCCTCTCAGAACTAATTATTATCACTTTTCTTTTTCTATACTTTCCTCATTTCTTCACTGTCTCAGCGAGTTTCTTTCTAGCTTCTTCGTGTGTCATCTGTCTTATGTGTCTCTCTTCTTGTGTCTATCTGCCTACTAAATATCGCTCTATCTCCCCGACTTAATTCTTCAATCGCATCCTGTACTCATGTAATTGATGTATTTACTTGTACGAAATGTATGAAACTATTCAGTACGTTCAGGCTCGTGCAAGATTCGTTTAGAAACTAACAGATTTTTAAAATGTATTTGTACTTTATTGTAAAGGTTTTAGATTTTTACTATACTTTTGAGTGGGCCAACATGGCCCGACGTAAGTATTAAAAATTTATTCCGCACCTAACAGTCAGGGGTTAGTAATTATAGTAACAAAATAGTTGGTAATAACAATAAAAGAAAATTTCAACAAAACCGACATTTTATATAAAAATCATTTGATCACATTCCTAATGGTTTTCTTATCTTAATCTTGAACCATCTGTAACCCACTCTTACTTGCCGACATCCAGTAAATATTTATTTTTCATACTTCAGACTCTAAGATTTTGTATATTGTTGTTCTGAAGTTTCAACTAAAGTAATACTTTTTATATGAATAACCTCACAGAAATCTTTAACGTTACTAAAATTACTGCAAGTTTCATTTTTATTTATCTTAATATTCATAATATTTATTCATAAGATCAAACAATAAATCAAGGGAAGTAAATAAATTTGCCACACAAGATTGTTATTGAAAAGATAAATTTCTAGTAATTTAAAAGGGTACTTTACCACAAAGTTAAAAATCGGTATGGAAAACCATACGTGACTTCCATGTTCTAAGATTTATATTTAAAATCATTTACTTGAATTCGGTTCGATAACTTCTAAAAATATTATCTCCACCCTCAAACTATTTTTACTAATTATAGATATTTTTGTTATTACGGGGTAGTCTTTTATAATTTTATTTTCGAGTCACTTTATCTATAAAAAGGTAAGTACTTTATTCTTATAAAGAAACTGAACTACGCAGATAACCAGCCCTCCTCCTCAGCCGATCACCACCATTAATGATATTTACACTTTCATAGAGTAATAGTTTTATCATATGTAATTGCTAAGGTATCTTGTCCTTCAAAATTAAATACTCGTACTTTACTTGATATCAGCAAAGTAATTTACAAAAAATCACCCCCTCCCCCTCCAACTACCCTCTTAATTTATAGATATCTCATTTTCAATTTTACAGTGGATTAATATGACTTTATTTTCGGGACACTTATTTATCAAAATTAAGTACATTACTCTTGTTAAAACGCAAAATAATGCAGATAAACTAACCCTCCCCCTTAACTGAACAACCCCATTTTTGATATTTACATTTTTATTGAGTAATAGATTCATTACATGTAATTACTAAGGTATCTCATCCTTCAAAATGAAGTACTTTATTCGTCATCAAAAAGGTAGTTTTAAAAACTTACCCCCTCCCCCTTCAACTACCCTTTTCATTTATATATATTTCATTTACCTTTCTACAGTGGATTATTATTACCTTCTTTTCAGGATACTCTATTTATCGAAATTAAGTACTTTACTCTTGTTAAAACGTAAAATGTTGCTGGTAAACTACCCCTCCCCCTTAACCGATCTTTACTAAAATCAATAGATCTTGAGTCCTCTACAA
The DNA here is from genome assembly GCA_034769895.1 of Magicicada septendecula. Classification (NCBI taxonomy): domain Eukaryota; kingdom Metazoa; phylum Arthropoda; class Insecta; order Hemiptera; family Cicadidae; genus Magicicada; species Magicicada septendecula. The sequence goes on along the minus strand of CM068371.1, from coordinate 333,643,366 downwards.
CTGGGGCACATATGCAAAAAATTATTTAATTCTGTTTGAATTTGCGGCAGTTACCGTTTGCCAGAAAAATAATTCTACACACACACACACACTTTTCGGAAAATGAATTTCCTTCGTGTTTTGATGGTAGTACAATCAGAATCAACCCTTATCTCGAACACGATTTTCTTCGCAATCACCATACTTCCATTTCCTTACGGAAGTAAAATCTGTACAGTATTACAAAGTAACGATTTTTAGGACACAAATGTAGAGTAGAAACTGTCTTGTAAAGACGACTGCTTTTCACCGTTCACTAATTTACCTCTAAACGTTCATCTAGCTCATACTCCTCGATTAGGGTTAAACAAACTACAAATCAGTATATCAGTTTTATAACATTATGTTGAATATATTATACTTAACGTCCCTTTTAATACCAGGTAGTGAGAGAATCAGATGTTACCTAGAGGAGACTATAGTTCTCCCATCCTTTACAAATCACATCTTTATGACATTCACTGTGTTTTCAGATAAGTATGAATTGGGTAACGTTAACTCGCCCACGCTTACTTCAGACTTCGGAGAAAACTGATAGTTACATATTACATTAAACCTAGCATGTAATGTAACCATCAAAAACACGTAAGAACACGACTGATTATTCTAGAAAACCGTTGACTTGAACATATATATATACTTTTTTTTTTGGCGTCGAGTGTAAATGACGAATTTGCAGCATTATCGTACGTGTGCTTTGTAGACTATTCAATTCCAAACAGTATGGTTTATATTTTTAACAGGTTTATGCTATGTATACTGTGGAATTAAAAAAAGAGACCGTAGTCCGTAATCTTATACCAGTGTCCATAAACTTTTACTATCTAAGAAATCTTACTATTTTAGCAATACTGCAGTTTATAACACTTTGTAGTGTTATAGAAGAATACTGGAACAGTAAAGTGTCTAGAGAGACGTATAGTTTTAGTGATAGGTAATATGTGCCAAGAATTAGTCAGTGTGTATTGATGGGAGTGCTCTCGACAGTAAATCGGAAGTTGCATCATTTTTGTTTTATGGGACATTGAGTGATGTTGCTACATCTTCAAAAAAATTATAAAAAACCTCTTAAGTAACATGATTTAAATTTTGTAATAAGTATGTTCTGAATGCACAAGGGACAGATAAATCATTTTATTTGTTCTACAGAAGAGAATAATATTCTTCTAAATTTAAATTAAATTTCGATTGTCAATTTCTCGCTGACTGTCAGTCTCTCTATTTCTCTATTTATTCTTCTTGCCCTCTTTCACTTGTTTATAACGCATAACCCAAATGTCATATCTGAACTGTGCTTTAAACATAGCCAACGTTTGTGAAAAAGTCAATGCTGAAATTTTTTGTGCTAACCTGTGAGTAAAGCCGTTGACATTTGAAAACACAATTTTCTCCTTAATAATAATATCTCCTATTATTCCTTAGGAGAGCCGGGGCAGACTAGGCTGGAAATCTTCTTCGTAATTTTACGATTTCGAGAAACGATAGTTCCCTTCGTCGTCCCTGAACAACGGTCGAGAGTGGTTGTGTAGTACATAACTTTAATGTGTTTTATGTTAATAATATTGCTGTTGCTCTTGTTGCGCCTGTTGTAAGGCGTTTAGTCTTTGTTGTAACCATCTCCGCTGTAAATCCAATTGTGTGTGATTACTGTCATTATTGAATTGACAGCTCCTCTAACTCATCATTTATAGTTCTGCTATTTATCTTGTCTGAGAATAAATTTAACAACCCACAGAAGCAGTAGCACTATGAGAGTCATGCGTTGAAACAGTGTAAGCATGCGTGAGCATTCCGTGTAAAGTTCCCGCATTGTTTCGAGTGCTTGGACTGTACATCGACATTATAACACGTATATCTGTAATTTAACTGAATGGTACATTGTGTAAAAAGGTGAAATATGAAAGCGCCTCTCGCAATGTCGAATTATGAACAAGTGGAGGACAGGATAATGTTTATGTCGATGTTAACCTTTAATACCTAGTGAAAGGTCTGTTGTCACTTCGGTGAAAGAAGTATTTTATTGGCCCGGGTCCAGGTAATACGTACTCAATATCCCTAATAGGAGATATATTTAATTCCTTATCTTCAATTTTAAAGTGAAACACGAATAGTGTCATGTTACGGTGTTGAACACGATAGTATCGCATGATATTTAAAAATTACGTGAAACTATGCTTACTTTATTTTTTTGTATGGTATTTAGCAAATCTTATTTATTTCGTTGACATATATTTTGAATGTATACATTGGTCACAATAGATTACCAATTTTGGCTCTTTTTACTTAAGTAAAATTAAGTGTGTTCTGCTAGTTAATATATATTCACCCTACAGAGAGTGATTTCAAGTTAGAGTGAGAGGTTGTGAGAATGAGAGGTAGAGGGAGAATGGGAGAGAAAGAGGGTGTGATTGTAGACATTTACATAAATTTACAATATTCCAGTACTGTGGACTATAATTTACAACAATATGATTACAATTATTATCTAAATTTACCTGTTAGATAAATTTACCATAAACTTGTGTTTGTAATATTATGTCAACCATCTGATGTAAGGTCGTAAAGTTCTACAGTTATTGTGTAATTTATATGTTTCTAAATTATGATTGTCTTTAATACCATTAGTGAGTGAAACATGTCAAAAATAACTTTTAATAATTACATAGTTGAACATCCCTCAATCTGTTTTTAGTTATAATATATTTTACTATGCTATATGTTGACTGCTATATGTATAAACGTTTTCTATACCAATCTAATGTCTAATTGTCAATTATTGCTTTTATAATTAATTAAAAATATCATTACATATAGTAATTTAAATTGTAATATTGTATGAATTAAGTTCTGTGATATTATAATTTTCTCGTTTTCTTAAAGAAAACATTTAAAAATGTAAACAAACTATCACAACTCCTTCACATATACAATGATACATTCATACGCACGCACACGCACACACATACACAAACACGAACACGTTTCACCCAAATAATTGTTCTGTTGTGTTTGACATTTCTTTTGTATTCATACACAGGTCCTGATGATGACAATAACATTGTCGAAACGTCGACATAAATAAGTTAAAATTTGTGTTATTTTTGACCGATCCTCACTAACCCTTCACTGAAAAATTCATTGATTGACGGTCACTACGAATTTAAGGATTTACAAAATAAAGAAATGTTTATCACCTATCTCAATAAGAGTGTTTTATTAGACGGTGTGAGAGTCGATTTAATGTATCCATAAAAGTGTTTTGGGGATTAATTACCGAGTTGTAGGTATAATTAGTAACTAAATTGAAAAGAGGAGCTAACCTAATGCGTCGGCCTATAGAACCTTACAGAAGATGTTAAAGTCTTTAGCGGCTGAGGTCTTGAAAAAAAAAGGTATGACAAAGAAATCTATACACGTTGGTTCTGTATAATACTTGTCCTACGACTGATGTCGAAACGTTGGACAAAGTAACATGACTCTCAAGAAAATCGCATGTCGAAATGCTGAAGAGTAGGTATACAACCTACAAGTATCACTTCATATATTGGAGTCTCGGTCTTCCTCTTCCTCTTTTCCCTTCAATGTAACCTTCAATTATTATTTTTATCAAATTCTTGTGACGCATAATATGGCCAGTAAGTTCAACCCTTCGCTTCACAATATTTTGCCCAAAACCTCTTGTTTCTCCAACTGTAGTCAGAATCTCATTACTGCTAACCTCGTCGATCCATCTTACTTTCAGTAACTTCCTACACATTTCTAGTGCTTCAAATCATCTCCTTTCCTGTTTCTAGGTTCAACCTATTTCTTGTTTCTAGGTTATTCCTTTACAGATCAGTCATTTCCATTTACTGTTAAATACAACTTTAACCTGTCCGATCCTACTCAAAATTTCTCTTTTACTTCTTCCGTCTTCTGTAGGATTCTGATTTTTCTACAAATCTCAATTCGGAATCGTTTTCTCGTTAGAAGTAACCCATTCTCAGGGTCAAAAGCTGCCATAAAAGGTTCTAGCAAACTTTTTTGGAACCTGTACAGGGATCCCATGATAAAGGGACCGGGATCGGACTCCCTTTGCACCCCTTAGTTCGCTACTGCATGTGGAGCGCGTGATATAGGATGAATTGCCAAAAGGGACAGTGTATTCTAGGCCCAAAGGAAGAACGGCTGTAGAACGCCCGACAATCCTTTAGGTACCGGAATAGCCTTAATCATAAGCTACTCTGTGGAACTGGAAAAGACTACGAAGAAGTGCCAATGGGGAAACAGTCGACTAAAGTCTCCATGAATTGATTTGGAGTCAGAAGACGAAGGAAAGGCTATTTCATTCTATAATGAAAATCGTAATTGGTTTAATATACGGGTGGCATAGATGTGGTGTCTTGTAGAGAAAGTAGACAAATTCGAAACTACAAAACTAGGTTGAAGATTACGTGGTACTCGTGAAGAAATGTTGGGAACCAGAAATACGCGGAAAGCTGGAACAGTGGCGATAACTAGCAGATCGTCAACATCAAATTCATCCACGGCATATGCAAGGTGCCGCATGTTCCTGTTCAAAGAACCTCCACCTCTCTCTTTCTGGGTCTACCCACGCACTTGTGTCCTATAGATTTATATTTTCAGACTTGTTTGCGCAGTATTGAACCTGACATTCTTTCCAATTGTTCTTTCCACCGTTGAATAATCGTCTAATATTTAATTCAAGTTAAAAACTTGTAATTCTTCTCTTATAGCCTCATTCTTTACACGATATACTGTAGTTTAGAACACCTTGTAACTCCTCTTAAGAGCGCCATTTCCGAGGCCTATATTTTACATCCTTGTTTCTTTGTTGTGGTCCATAATTCACACCCATAGGAACAGCGACCGCCATAACTTTGTAGAACTTTAATTTTGTACATCGACGTACCTTGTTTCTAAAAATACGATTGATTGACCCACAGGTCGTCTGGAACTTGCCTATCTTAACATCAATATAATAATTCTTGTCACGCCAATGTCATTTCTCAAATAGTTCAAATGGCTCACCTGTTCTATAATTTGATCATTAATTATTATTTTTGTTCTTATTGGTTCCTTGCCTCGAATTTCCATTACCTTTATTTTTGTAGTGGATATTTTCATACTGTATTGTTTACAAATCGGATGAAGCTTAAAAACAAATTTTTGTAAACCCAGCCGCAAACAACAGCACATTCAGATATCGTTCTCGTGATATCTTAATACCAGGGTTCAGTAGATGTTCCCACTTCCTTACTAGGTAGTCGATATAAATGTTGAAAAGAGTAGGTGACATACTGCACCTTTGTCTAACACTTTGATGACAGATATTTGCTGAGACATCCAACTAGCAGAGTAGAAGACAATATTCACAAATTTTCAATACAGCTTCGTTGCATAAATTAAATCGTATCTACTTACTTTTAAAAAATTTACTCGGCTTTGTAACTCTTACTTCATTGAGAACAGAAGGATGCAGGTTTATAAGAACATCACACCAAGTTGCAGCGAACACGGTTACGGATAATAACGATGATGCACAACTATCCCAAAGGAGTGCGGCTAGCAGATCCACTGGCCACGACAATATACGATTACGACCCGACAAATGCTTTCTGCGCACGTTATGTAGCATGTTATTATCTTCCCTACCTGTAATTACCTTACCCCGCGTAACTTTTATTAAGGCACTTAAATTAAAAACGACTCCGTTGTCCTCAAACAAGTCGGTTTCTGTAATAATGTGAATACTTTGTACATATTGACTACTAAACCATTAATGTTCCTGTAGAAAGTAATTTTTTAAACAAACGTTGTCTCTGCACGCAAAATGGTATAATGTAAATTGTGCAGTTGTATAAGCAAACTGTTTACTATTAGTACTTCTTAAGGATATTACAGTAATAATTAGTTTTAATTGTACGTGCCGGTCTATTATTACAGCTTCAATTTATAATTTTATTAATTGCTTCATTTTAAAACCATCCATGCATATCAATGTAAACGTAAACGGAACTCTATATATTTGAACTGGACAGCAATTTTTGTCTTCAAAGTACTGTTACTTGCTGACACCTTTACTTTCATTGTTAATTTCATGATGAAATGATAACACCATTCAAACCTCAGTAACGCTGTAATGTGAAGTACTACATTACATTTGACGAGGCTCGTTGACGAGCCTTGAGTGAAAAATCATACGGTGACGTCAGTTGTGTTAATAGTTGGACCACGATTAACCGCCTACGCTTAACCAAAGTCTGACTTAATAGATCCGCGTTTAACTGTTTCTGTAATTTAAGTACCGAACAGAGTTTTAATAAAATTTTGGCTTGCTGGGCTGTAAGGCCGTGGTCCAATGTTGTTAATAGCTAACGTTTCGGCTGTTCCTTCGGTGACCATCTTCAGTGCAAAAGGCTGAAAACACTGACAAAGATTTTGTAGTCAGTGAGCACTGTACTGTTGCCGTGTTATTAACACGCGTGACGCTGGCCGTGAAAGCCTTAGACAGAAACAGTATTAATAACTTGTATATTAATACGTGCAGCTGTTTACAGTAAGCCATTTTTGTATGTACTTAAAAAATAGAGGAATGTAAAAATATTCGTGAAAACGTAGTGTGACGGGGAGGTGGTGGCGGCCTTACTTTGTATCGTGTTATTCGTATCTTGTGATGCGTCCGGCTCAAACTCCAGACATTCTATCTATCCACCTATTGTCGGGGCAAAAATTTTGTCTGTTTAAGGTAAGCGGGCCTCGTCAGTAACAAAGCGACGTCTGCGCGTGGCTACACACAACACCTATCCACGCTACATCTTGCCACAGAACGTGGTTAAAAGGCAGGATTGGTTTCCCTCTGCGTATCTGTGTTGTGTAAGCTGTGTCACGGGTAAAGGACAACAGACCAGGGGGGTAATACTTGTAGAAACGTGATGACGAAAACGTAGTATGAGAGGACATAGACCGAATCACGTTAAGAACTTTTCAATTTTTTTGAGAGGTTGGCAATTTTGTTTAATTCGTCAGGGAAGAAACGTCATTGTCTAATGATGAACTTCAAAAATATTAAGGAATCCAGGTGAAAATGTTTGTCCTTCATTCTATCAAACGCATGCCCGCATACAAGCACACGCGCGCGCGCACTACACAAACACCAGCATCATACTGAGTCCACAAAAATTTGTTTTTTTATGTGGGTTATTGATCCATCAGATATTCATATTATTATTAACATTTAAAATGTAATAGAATTTCCATGTATGTTATACGTATTTATTAATGGTATCGGCAGAGATACTCTTATCATTTGGCTAACTGACGATGCGCAACATTTTGTAGATTGGCAAAAATTCATCATTTCATGACTTCTAGTGACAATAGATCTTGCGAAGTTGAGTCATCAACTAGACACAATTGTAAAAAACATTTGTGTCGACGTTTCTACCAAACTTACGTTCACCATGAGGATCTGTATGCGAACTACTCCACGGGGCTACAGCTCATGAAGAGCCTTGGCCTCCAGAATGACGTGCCTCCAATCCTCTCTATCCTGCGCAACTCTTCGCCACCTTCTGACCCCCAGTCTTCTCATATCTTCATCTATATCGTCCACCCATCTTATTCTTAGCCTCCCTCTTGCTCTTCTTCCTCTTGGTCCTCCAATGATACTTTTTTCACTGCTCTTTCCTTTGTCATTCTTTGCTCGTGACCTGCCCACCTAATTCTGCATTGTTTTATTATCTGTATACGAATAATACGTAAATAATTCATACACGTATAATAAGTTTTATTGTGTGAATTGTGTGCGTGTGTGTGTGTGTGTTATGAAGAATAATAATAACTATTAAACATGTATTATTATTCTTATTTATAATATACAATTATAATATTCCATAAACATTAACCATTATAAGTTACATAACTATATTATTATATATTGTTACTATAAAACTTTCTATATTCTTTCTTTCTATAAATTCATTACAAAAATTAAATATAATATATACATCAAGAAACGGACTGTAGCAAAAAGTGTTTGAATATATATATATATATATATATAATATTTAAAATTTATATTTATTTTACCTCAAGATGTTATTTTTCCCTTATTTGGAACACATACACCACAATCACACACAATAAAACCACTTTAATATACCAGAGACCAACAAGAAACCTTAATAGCGCCCAGCCAACACACAAATAATTCACCAGACGCAAGATCACGAAGGCTGAGGATGAGAACACAGGAGTTCTCGAAACATGTTCCAAATAAGGGAAAAATAACATCTTGAGGTAAAATAAATATAAATTTTAAATATTTTATATACATCAAGAAAGAACTGTAGCAGAAAGTTATTGAATATATATATATATATTGCTTATTTTTCTTGTGTATTGTATATTATTATTAACAATAATAATACTTTTTATTATTTTGTGAATATTACAATGTTTCAATAATTTTTAACAATCATCATCAGATATAAATTAATAAAGTAAAAAATTTTTTAAGTCAATTGTTCAATTGTTACTAATTCGCTGCTAATGTCACGGATCCATGACATTTGCTCGACTCGATTTTAATGTGTAAATACAGAGTGAGCGAGCGGCGAGAGAGTTTGCGTTTTTGTTAGCATTTAGTGAAATTTGTATGTATTTTTTTTTTACTTTCCTCGTGTTATTTACAAGAAAAAATAAGCATGAGCACATAGGTATCCGAACATATAAAACTATTAGCAGTAAATGTGTTAATTCACGCTCATTACTGAACGAAACTACATGTCATAAATTCCCCAGTTAAAAAATCTAATGAGCTTTTGTAAGTTTTAGTTTCTAGTATATCCTTAGAATGTGAAATCTATAAATATAAATGCTGTCTGTTATATTAAAGATTACACTTATGTAGCAGCGAAACTCACGTTTCAAATCGACTGATTACTCGGACAGTGTTAGGTATTATAAGTATTATTCGTGCGAAAAATGTAAACATTATCAGACTGATATGTACGTTTTTAAGGTGCAGTATAATATGTATACTTAGTCAATATTTAGATCAACATACTAAGTGTTATTCAAAAAATAAATGACAGCACACATCCAAAATTACATTCTTAATTGAACTGAATAACCACATTCACAGCACAGTCCACAAGACCTGTATAGCTTTGTAAGAAACTAAAAGCTATCACTATCTCAGCTTCAAAGGGCTGGCAGTGAAAACAGTGTGACTCACGTCGTAAACTGAAAGGAAGGATCCGCGTGGAATCCACCCCAAGGCTAAAGTCCTCCACTGCTCCCTTAGCCAAAGGGTGACATGAAGGAAGGGATCGGCATAGGGTGAAAATGAAATTGTAGTGCTTCAGTGTCTATGAATATGAATCGCTCCCGATCGTTGGAAGATTTCCCCACGTTGATCAAAACGAAGGGATGTACATAGTACAGCCCCTACGTTAACATGAGCCAAACGTGAGAGGGTTCTCCAATGAAAAACAAGACAAAACGTCCTCTGACGAAGCAATTAGAAACGAAGCAAGTCTCCCTGATGAAACGAGAAATCATTTTGAATATCATAAGCACCGTGCTTTGTTAGTGTTCTTAATTTCTGCAACTCGTCCACCTTAGTTATTATTAAAAGCTCTTAATGACTCTGCACTGTGCTAAACACTGTACCTGTTGTTTAATATAGAACAGCAGTTTCATTTTGAATTCATTATTTTAAGCGTTTTAAATTGTTACAAATACACTACTGATAGCGTTCTCAAATTACTTCATTAGCATCCTTAGTATTCTGTATTGAGTTTATTTTCAAACAAGGGTTAGATTCTTCTGAGTAATGTGTTACATTGTAAAAATACATGCTTAGCAGTCTATTTTTCTTTCCCGATTATAAGATCAAGAATTATGTCTTTATTTATACGCCTATTCATATTGTCCCCGTTCAGAGTAATCCCCATTGAATATACCAAAATTCTTTTTTAATCTTCAAAACATTTCTGGAATGCACATTTAGTATAGCATTTTTTACTCTCAGCGATTTTTGTCTCCTCCTTTATCAATCGCGAAACATATTTATTCTTACATACTTCATATTGCTTACATATTTATTCAATTTCTTGGTAAGAGGAAAAGAGCGCGTGGGGACATATCCGGCGAATACGAATATTGGAGTATCATTACCACATTCCTCGCAAGTAATGTCGCGCGCGGGCGCACTGGTGGATTATCGTGGTGTAAATTCCATAAATCTGGCCGTTTTCTACAATAGCTTCACTCAGGTGGTGTAAAATGCCTGAATAATACTCGTAATCGAACGTAGCACCTAGTGGATAAAATTCATGAACCCTATACCATAAGATTCACCTGACTGTCACGATTTTAAAGTCATTCATGACTGTCTTTGAAGGTTTTTTTTACTATTCATGTACAACAGACTCGCCAAAAGCCGTCTGCAACTTGTTCACCACGTTGGTACAGTTTATCTCATTCTTTACAGAAAATTTAATTCAGGTTCTTCCATTTTACTTCAAGAATGTTAAAAATCTCTTTTCATACTCCAAAACACAGCTTACTCAATTAGCCGTTGGTTCTAAAGTATTAATTCAGTATGACTAAACCATTAACATCACACAGGTGCCCAAACATAGCAAAAAGCAGATTTTAATCAGGTAATTTTTAATGTAGGAATTTAAACGTTTTGATTAAATCTCGTGTTTCTCAAGGATCTGTTATAAGGAAAATATGAAATAAAATAAATCAAAATTAGATAACCAGTAAAAATTAACGTAGAGAATCTATGGCGCATAAATTAAGAATCCGAGAAGTCCACAGCTGGATCAAGGCCAGCAGTATTTTAAAGGGAGTTGAAAGGGTGGCAAAACTTTTTTTTTAATAACCTGAAATAACAAAACATTCTAGAAATGTTTTTGTAGTTTGTAAAATGATTAATTTTCGTAAACTTCATAATTTTAGTAAAACTGTTTATTTCCAGACATTTATATCCATAAATTTACTACCCTTTATGTCAGTATAATTTTAATAGACAGACGTAAACAAAATGAGAACAAACAGTAACTAACAATAAAATTAAAAAAGGCGGAAATCAAAAATCAAAATATCAATTTAAATGCTGAACTGCTGAACTAAAATTACTTTTTGTTGCTATATAATTGAGTAAATTCTATTCTTTTCATACGGAGATTCCTGTATCAACTCATGGACTAGTCAGCTGTTTTAGAGTATTGCATCGTAACGGGCGCGTTAGCACACGTGCGGCTTTCATACACATGTATCCGATAGTTCCTGTTCTACGACAACCGCGCCCGTGAACTTAACCAAGACGAGCCGGAAAATGAAGTTCGTTATTAACGACTATGGCATTGTCTACAAAACCTTGCCCTCCTTGTGGAAAGTGAAATAGTTACGCGCTTAAATCACGTCAGACGATATATTATTTATATCGGTAGCTTCGGTTTTGTGGATGGTACCGTTGTCAATGCCGATATGTATTAAGTTTCTGTAAAGGTTAGGTTGACCTTGAATTTTGGCTGTGAACTTGATTATTACTTCTGTAACTGTTATGATATTATATTGAGTTTTGTTATATTCCGTTTATTGGATACGATATTACTGATGTCTGATCATTATTGTTACGTATTTCAGATATAATTTTCTATATTCACATAAATAATATCAATATGCCTGCATATATTTCATAAAAACAATTTTTTTACCGTAGCAAATTACTTTTTTCAATATCTTCGTTACTCGTCTTCTGGTCGTAAAAAATAGTACATGGTTGAAGAGTGACTACAGTACGAGATGCCTAAATTTTTGATTTCGTTATCAGTAAAAATATTCGAGCCAGTTTTAACAGCTTAAGATAATGTACTTTAGGATTTATCTAAAGTTTATGCAGGGCGGCTAATTATGGAGAGCGTCCCTACCAAGAACGCTCGGAGTGTCGCTCTCTTTGCGAAATAAGCAAGTGACGAAGGAGAACATATTTAAAGTGCGTATTAGTGTTTGTAATAAAAAAATGTACCAATTTTAGTTATATAATCAAAAATTAAGTGAACAAAATATTTTGTTACATAATGTTGCTTTCACGGCCGGCGTTTTTCGTGCCAGTTTTTATAACTTTTACCACTGAAGATGGTCTCCGATGGTGCGGCCGAAACGTCTGGTTTCACCGACATGAGACCACTGTCCAACAGCCCGGCTAACCTTCCCCCCTAACAACATTTTGGTGCACAGCTTCCCAATTTTGTTGAGGAAATTACTACAGTTAATATCGCCAAAGAACTAAAATCACATCAACACTAAACAACAAGCATAGCTACTAGTGAAACATGTGCCTAGGCAACTTCTTGTGCTTGTGGAGCGGCCAGGGGCAGAGTCCAGCCGCCTTGGGTAATTGCCTTGACAACCTGACAAAACTGCCTTTAGCTTAGCAATTATTACATGGCATTTTTAACTCTGCTAGTGGGAGTCCGTGATACGTGCAGCGAACGGCGAGTTTGTGGTGTACACAAACCGATGCAACGCACCGGTTTTTTCTCGATTTTTATTTATTTTAAATAAAAACTTCCGATATTCGTAACTTAACTTTTGTTACTCATCGTTAGAAGAAAAATTGCAATAACAACAACACTAAAACAACAATAGGCCTACTAGAACAGTCCCCTATTTCCGATTTGGTCCCGAGTCAGTATGAAAAAAGAGCAAAAAGAAAAGAAAGGAAGTGTAAAGTGTATGATAGAACGACGTGGATATGTGTATTTGAAAAAAGTAACCATTTATTTTGTTTTGTTTTGTGTTTTATGTTTACTATTTGATGACAATAACAGCTATACAAGGGATTATGTAAGCGACCTTAAGCGTCAAGCTTCAAAACTGGCTAAGTTTGAAAATTCTAAAAAACATAAAAGTAATTTTTTTCTGCTCTTAGGAGAGATCAACATTTCTTTTTGCCGAAATATCTCAACATTAGTTTTTACACTTTATCGCAAACTTTTGTGATAGCCTACAGTGTAAAGATCTAACACAGTATTTTTACCTTGGTAAACATTTTATACTTTGTGTTGTCTGTAATCTTACTAATTGTGATCACAAGAAAAGGGAATGCTCTAGTAACAGTTGTAATTTTGTAGAAATACTGTATTTTAAAGTAAATACAATCGATATAATCCAATCGATGTTGGATTTAATAGCTATGTAAAATACTCATGCTTTTAAGGGGACCACATAAAGTTAAGCTTTTGCAAGGAATACGTGATGTGTGCCGAGAACATATTATAAAAGCGATTAAGAAATCTTCATTATCTCCCACAGCGAACGGCACAGCCGATCTATCTGAGGAAGAACGGACAAACTTGGTTTTCGATATGAATTACACAAATCGGTATTTTTAAAATTAGAAAAGCAATGTGGATCGTCATAGTATATTTTTCAGCAGCCTCTGGATCGGCTTTTAGAAAGTAATTCAGATAAAGTGGTGGTGCAGACATACGATGGAACTGCTATACTATCATGCATGGAAGTGAGTGAGATATAAAATCGTGAGAGGCGTATAAAACCCAGCCCAGTATATTTACTGTTACGCCTACCAATCAAATAAACTGCTCGAACAAGCTCTTCTAAAATAAGGAGTTCTCTAAAAGCCCTTCTAGAACTTTCCTGCAATTTTAAATGGTTTCACCGTTTTGTCTCTCTTACACAGTGCCCTCCCTTAAAGTTTACTTATGACATTTATACAATACCGAATGCGGTGTTTATCTACACATTCTTGTACCTATGCACGCTATTGATTACAAATAATTACTTTATCCACGTAAAAGAGCATCTCAAGTATGTTACTTACATGTTTGCGTTTGTTTACAGTACACGTAACCGAAGGCTTCCAGTAACGACAGCGGAATGTTGACTGACATCGTCTTCTTTTATATAAACAACAATGTTTTATCCTTCAAAAGCAAATTTTGATACTAATGAAGCCATTTTATTAGTTGCGACATAGCTGACTGTTACATCCACGTGTCTAAAAATGGGCACGCGCACACACACAAGTAAGCTAGTAAACTGGTGCCTAAATGCAACTATTACTTTCTTTACTACAGATCCATATACCATTACAATAAAGGTATTTAGGGGAAAGACTATTCCGAATTAGTGAGAATCCGACCTAACGAATTCACTCAGCATGGTAAATGAATTAACACGTCGATTGTAATTACATAACATAATACGAGTTACGATATAGTCAGTCAAAGCAATTTTCTTTTTCTTTACAACGCTACTTTGTCGTTGCAAATATTATATAAAATTGGCCTGATAACTCGTTACTTTAGAGAGACCAGATCTAGATGGCGGTTTGTTATTCAGATTATAACTTAAAAGTATAACGTAGAATGATGCCGTTACCAGCGTGTCTTATTTGTTTCTTTATATCAATATCATACTGGTGGCTTGCGGTATATTGGGAAACAGTTAAGCCAACGAGTATCTTGTGTTTAACTACTACTGCTAATTTCGTAGTTTGTTTCCATATGCACAACGTCAGAATCAAGATTCTCAAGAAATCAATGTCGATTTCAAATTTGTAACAAAACCACATTTTGCACATCGATCAGTAGTAGTTGTAAACTGTGTGTGCATAAGCCGGCAATAGAGGTGCGCGTATGTCATACGACAAGGGTGCAGGCACTAGTGACGTACACTGCTTTCGTTAGGCCGGAATTATTGATGTCTGTGGGAACGCTGCCTACGGTACTGTCACATAGGATGTATTCTGCTGGAAGCAGGAAAGACGGACGCCAGAAATTGCGTGCTTTAAGTATATTATTTAGTGTTTATACTGACACGAACTTCATATTAGCGCTGATGTGACTGTCTGTCTCTGTCTTCTCTCTCACTCTGTCTCAACTTTATGTGTGTGTTGCATGAGTCAGCTTGTTGTGGACATCGTGGAGTAATCGAGTAACAGTACATTGGAATTAAGGTTGACGGAGTAAATATTAAGAAGGGAAGGAAAGATTTGTTTACATACGCGTAACATTAGAACACACGTTTCTTGTAATGTACGTGCGTGCTGTCATTAGTATAGGCCTACTTGTGTACGTCTGCCTACTATTGTCCCAGTGGCTCCCCAGATAGTTTCCAGTGCTTCCCTCCGGAGCCAGTCTCTTCCAGTTTACTGTGTCCGGGCTCTATAGAACCGTTGTTAAAACCGTTTAACATTTAATAGTCAGTCTACCAGCCTCCGTGACTAGCGTTCCCACACATCCGGGGTTTTACGTAAAAATCCGGTGTCCGGCAGGCATTCCAAACAAATGTAAGAAATATCCGTCATTCTTATATTCTGTTAGTTACCGATTGAATTAAAGAAATAATGTGCAAAATATGCAAAGAAAATCGGTTCATCGGTTTCTAATTTCAAAAATTACATCGCGGCACTCGATTTAAAAGTCTATGACAAAACTTGTGACAAACAGTGGTATGATTTTGTTGAGAGAAATTCACATCCCGAACTGTTAAACATTCTGAACTGTTAACATATGCCATTTTACATTCTCAATTCCCAGTGAAAACGGAAATATTTATGACCGTACCAGTGGACAAAGTGTTATAACTCTTTTACATTGTTCTAATGTGTTAGTAAATATTTGTTATATTTAATTTTAACTTTTTTACCATTAGTTTTTAAGTTATGTGCAATATTTATGAAAATATTAATTATATTTTTGAAAATATCCCCTATATTTCTTCTTTAGCACTACAGCCCAACGTGAGCCCTGCCTGCCCACACCAATCTTCTCCAATATCTCCTATCCATTGTCTTCTCAGTGTAACCCCTCACGTTCATTCATCTTAGATCTTCCAGCACAGCATCCAACCGACGTATTCTAGGTCGGCCTCTCTTTATGATTTTATAGATTTGCGCTTTCAGGATTTTCTTCGGCACACGCTGATCATCCATCCGCTTTAGGTGACCTAGCCATTGTATTCATTGAGCCTTTAGAATCTTACAATGTCCTCATGCATCAATAGCTCATTCATGTATCTATCTCCTGCTTATTCCCTATTCACCATTTATCATCTTCTTTAACCGGGCCATAAACGCGTCTTACAATCTAAACCTTCTTAGCCTTTCTCGTTTCTCTTTTTCCAATGTCCGTGTCTCGCCTCCATAAGTAACAACAGGTCTGATAAGTGTCTTAATGTTTTTACTTTTGTGTTACGACTAATGAGTTTGCTTCTCAATAGTCTGCTGTTTGTTAGCATACTACGTCCTATTTGCTATTTATATCATGTCATGTATTGCCGTGTATTGACCCTTCACTATATATCATGTTACCTAGGTATCTAAAGTTATTGACTCCATAAAATGAATTATCCTCTATGCATAAATTATATAGATTTCTTCTCCTTTATGATGTAGAAATTAGCATGTATTTAGTTTTGCATTCATTATGCTACTGATTTAAATACATTTTTCAATTTGTCCGGCATTTTTATAAAAATTTCGAGCTTTTAAGTTTTTGTGTCTTGGAACCCTAACCATGACCATTGTAATAATCTAAATATTAATATAGATGTGTTGATGATATAAGAGATTGTGATTGTGAAGTTCGACTCCGATGTAATCAAGTCCAATGTAATATGTTTAATTGGTGTGGCTCTCGACGTCTTACTGGCCTGAAACACTTCCTTAAGTTTCCCAGCTGGTCGAGTCCCAATGGTAGCAAGACCGGTCGAGTAGCGTAAAGTTGATGAAGAAATAGATATGCTCAGCTTCACCGAAAGTTTCAAAACAAAAATTATTGTTTTGAAGAAAATTTAAAAAAAAATTATGTTTATAAAAAAAATAATAAAAAAAATTTTTAATTTTATTAATTAATTAATTAGGATCAATTAATTAATATAGGGCTGTGAAGTTTTAAACAGTGTAATGCTCTTCTGAAAATTTTTATTAAAGTTTTAGTATAATTTAAATAATCTATCACCACTCATAAGACTGTCTGTAAACCAATCGATATTTGTTTACTTTTCTATTTTTTAGGTTATCTTCACTTGCGGGTGGTAAAGTCCTTGTAGATTATCAATTAGAATTATATTATTGGTAATTAGTATTATTGAAGAAATAAAGAACTATTAAGTATTGAAAAGTATTAATGTTTTATTAAGTAACAGCAATATTGACTCTTATCGATTAGTATCGATTCTCAGGATATCGAAAAAAGTTACAAGTATATGTTATAAAAATTATATAGGGTTCTTTAAACAGCCAGTTATTACCAAAGTCAGAGAAATCGGGCTAATATTTAAAAAGTATAACGTTACAATCAAATTAATAGTTATTAATAAACACAGACATTGAATAATAAATTGTAAATATAATAATTGTTTTCACCCAACAGCTGTTGAACTAAGAGGAGGCACTGGAATTATCAAAGAAAAATGGCTGCCGTCAAGTCGATGAAAATGTTGCTCGTTGCTGCTGCATTCCAAATAATGTATTTTGACGCAATATTTCTGTTCTCGTGTCCGCAAATCTCTTGTTATATGTTGTGTAGTGACTGGTGTAGTGATTCTGGGTTGTATTTAGTGTATCTGTATAATTATTAGTTCAAACACTTTCTCCGATTCCGTCACTAATTTGGTTTAATGTATTATACAGTTTTCTAGTGTTTTATGGTGTTTTTCGGAGTAGATTTATATTGTTCTGTGTTATGGAGTGTTACTTGATCGTTTCTGTTATAATATGATTTTCAGAAGTATTTTACAAGTCACTCGCGATTTCACAATAACTCACTATACACTCGCTTTGTATGACGATTATAGGTTAGGTTATCCACGTAATTAAATGCATGTCATGTTAACCGTTCAACTACCAATAATTAACTAACTGTTTCCTTCAGTTTCAATTAAACTCTTAGCCCATATAATATTATCCTTAACATTGTTCAAAAATATTTTCACATCCTGTGTACATTTTACTATTTCACTATATGAATGCCTAAACTTTGGTTATTTGTCAATTTTATTCACTAGATTTAATTTAAATTAATCTTTCAGTTCATTCTGGTTATTTTCAGATTAAATAATGCCATTTTATAGTGTTTTCTGTCCAAAAAATAGTAATTACACTTTCAGTTAGGTATACTCTGAAAGGTCAAAACATTAAAATTTACTTCCTGTCATTATATAAATTCAGCCATTTTATCAGTTATATTTAATATTAATAATCCTATATTGTATTAAAAGGTTCCTATTCCCTTATTTTCTGGTAATTAATTGAATTAGTTGTATTCTGAAACATTATTCTGAAATATATGACTCCCATGTCTAAATTTCTGAGTTTAGTCATTTTATTTTTATTTATAATTCTGAATATAATTTATTAAAATCTCTCTAAATGGTATGTGCAATTATATGGCATGATCTCAAGTTTATTTTGTCTAAACCCCTTTTGTTTATTTGCATTTAAATGAGCAATTTCTCTGTTTTGATGAAGTTTGGTTTCCATTCTTTTGGCCTATGATTTTTTAACAATTTTTCTTACAAAATAATTTATAAACAATATATGATGTGTGATACCCTCTCTGACTTTTTACAAATAGTATTATAAATTAAACATGTTTTCAAATTACACAAAAACAATTAGTATTGGTTACAATACAAATAATAGTTAAACAAATAAAGAACATTTTTTTTAAATAAATGGTTGTCTTCAAATCAGACATTTTGCAACAAAATTCCCATTTCCAACATGTAAACATGGTTTATAAAAAAGGTTTTGTACTAACTAACATCTTAATTACTCTCTACTATTTACAAGTGGTAATTATTTTTATAGTTCTGATGTTAGTTGTTTCAGACCCAAACAAATGGCCTTATATCTAAAACATTTTTAAACATTCTTGTACTATATACATTAAAACCTTATATTTATATTCTTATTTCTAACTATTATTATAAGTAGGATTCTACAGTTTTTATACAGTCTTTTATACCTTGTCTTTGGGGAATTGTACCCTGTCATTAACAAATAAATAGTATGAACCGTTCACAAAGCACTATGAAATCTGTTTTTCTTTTTTCATGTAAAACAAAAATGTTATTTTAAACAGATTCATGTCTTATGAACAACATATTGTCACCGTACACATTTTAAGTCATTGAAAAATGCATATTTCATTGCATCCAATGTTTGTGATTGCCAAGAATGAAACACAAGGTTCATTTTTTATAATACCCAAAACTATCACTGGTTCACTTTCACTTATATATTATGTTAATGCTAAATGGTCGTATAGTCTTATCAACATAATAAATTGGTTAGCGTTTTTTCAATGGAGATTTGTTCCATGGGTACTATATTATTGTTTCATCTTAGTTCACAGGAAACTTTTACTTTATACACTCCTCTCTCTTAAATTTATATACATGTGGTTTTTATTTCGTTATACTTTTATTTTTAGATATTTATTTTGGGGATATAGGGATTTGGGTGTCTTTTATAAGAGCATGACATCTTCTTCAGGACGCTGCCCTCTTCTTCTTTCTTCAGTCTTCTTTTCTCCTGCCTTCTGGGACTGGTATCTTCTCCATCTTCTTCTTGTTGCCATCAGGTTTCTTGGGATCTTCTCCATCTTTTCTTTATTACAGAAATACACAACCTGTATTGGTTGATCTTGGCTTATTTTAGGGTTTCTCTTCTATTTATTCTCCCTCGATGTGGGTTTGGTCATATTGTGTACTGCTTTGTTATTTACTATTTTACCTTCCTGGGTTATACCTTGAAAACCTTTGGTTATGAGACTGGTCTTGGATGACTCATCACTAGTAACTCCTTTTATTTGTACTTGTATTTTCTTTATAATAATGATTTCTTTCCACAGTTGATATGAATTAATCTATTTATATTAGACTTAATGCTTTCTTCCAAATTTAAATATTATAACTTCATTATTCTAATGATCAATTGCCATTCAATATTATGCAAACATCTGTCACGCTACACCATTTACCATTTTTTCGTTTAACCAAGTGACGGCTCGTCTCCTATGTGAACTACAATCGTTTCAGTTTGTTCGCGTTATTCAGTTAACTGTTCCTGACGACTATTTATTTAGGCCTATACCTTGCTTAGTCCTTCCTGTGTTTCTCAGTACATCCTGGTTCACAGTCGTGTTTCTAATCCCTTAGTCACTGGAGTAAGAGCGCATAGATTTTCCTTTGTGAAGAAGCGTAAGGGATGATTGTTCGGTAGCTACGCGTAGGCCACTGTTTCGCAATGATCTAAGTCGACTGAAAAGCAGTGCTACGTTTCAGTTGCTTGTTGTTCTTTTGCAAATGGCATTTATTTAATAGCGTGTTGAGCTGTTGAATTTTGTAATATGCAGAATAGAATATGAGAATATGCTTTTCTTATCTCTCCATAGTCTATAGCCTTTATTACAGTGTATGTAATAATTATAGTGTGTATTTCCGCGATAGAAGCATTTTATAGATGCGGTGTTGTACAATAGATTAAATAACACTGAAAAAGACTAAATCAAAATCAACGAAAATCTTTGGCGACTCGTGACCAAAAAATCTGGCGTGCACAAGACAATTAAGCCTCAAGCAAGAACAACTTTAGGTATTCATTAAAATATTATTAGACGTAATTAATTGTATAACTTAATAATTAAGTCATTTCATCACTTAGCAATGAAAATTGTTTAAAAATCAAACTATTAACACTATTCATGGTGAAACTGAAAACAAGATAGACAGTACTTTTTCACATCGCAACACACGCAAGATACATTCAGACGAACGTCTAAATCACCAGAAACTGACTTTACGTAACACTACACGCACAGGATACATGCAGGTGCGGTTAACTAACCACTGGCAAATGAAACCATACAGCAAAGTTGGCAACTATGTGCACGTAAGCCTGTCTGACTTGCTCTTCTGCTCTCTCACTGACTCTTATGCTTAGCTGCGGCATATCCCTCAACTCTCTCAGACTAGTCACGTGACTCCCTAATACTTTGCGTGAGGTAGCACGGAAACTGCTACCTACAGGCTTAAGCGACCTCACTCTGAATGTAAAACTACGACATTCGGAGCGGGCGCGGACAGTTTAAAAAGGAACTCAGTACGAACATTTAACAAAATTAAATATAGAATATATATTTGCGATCGTATAACAAAAATAATTTTTAAATTTTTTATATATCAGAATTTCTGGAGGTAAGGCTAACTAGCTACCTCCTACAGAAACCGCCCCTGATAAGTACCGCATGTTTTAAACATGGGCAGTTTTAGCGAACGCGCTGGCACTAGAATTTGTTAGAGAGGGAAATAGAATTTAGCGAAAGATATGGTTTGATAGACTGCTCCAGAAGAAGGAAGTACATTGTTTGTAATAATTTTAACGAACAGTATATTCCGTAGATGGGATAGATAACGCGAACAAATCTGTTAGAGATCCGTGGACAGTCATTCTCGTGGGATCGTTCGAAGGAAGCCGGTACAGGTGCAGTTACCACGTTTGAGATTTCAACAACGGTGTCGAAGTGCAAAGTTCTGTCACAAGGCTGATATCCCGTAAGCCACCCTGTAGGAGTAACGGAGTTTGGTCGAGTCGTCGTCTTGGATCGCAGCTGAACACTTCGCTACGCCACATCGAACACAGGAAAGCAGTTAAAAGCTTACTTTTAACATTATTCAGACAATAAAACTTATTTTTCGGACATTAATTGTTCAGACGATAACTTTATTTAATTAAGAAAGTTATGTTAGTGGTTATAATCACAAACAGAATTATCACTGTTGCGCACACCACTATAGCAAAATTATTCCGATTAGCGCTTTCAAGCTTCTCAGCTCATCGTCAGATCGGAAATCTGGCGCTGAGATCTGGCGGAGATCTGATTTGCGATCTGACGATGAGCTGAGAAGCTTGAAAGCGCTAATCGGAATAATTTTACTATAGTGGTGTGCAACAGTGATAATTCTGTTAATAACTTTATTTTTTACAATTAAATTTTACACAATAATTCACTTATAATAGAAAGTAGATTTTTAATCGTCAATAAATCATTTGTTTAATCCATTCATATATAGTCAGTAAAGTATTATTTTATTAATTTCATTAACATGTCAGTACAATTTTGTTATTTTATATTTATGAACAGGACATTTATTTTTACATATAAAGTGTACACTTAATGAAAGTATCAATCACCGTACCGAATTGTGTGTTGCAATTTCATCTATGAAGACGTCCTCAACATGTTACATCTCAGTATATTCGTATACATAGAGTATAATATTGTACTCATAATACATTACTGATAATTATATAGCGTGGTATATGTACATAATATAGTCTGGTAATAAACAATGTACATTCAATAATGTACGAGCACAAATAAAACAGTATACTCTACAACAAAAACAAGTTTAACAAATGGTCTTGCACGTCTTCTGTTTTTGTTTTCTTTGTGCATTGTAACGTGGATTTATTGAACACACTTGCCTCTCTATCTTACACAATAGGTGCGCGCGCGCGCGCGTGATCAATTAACGAACAGCATGATTCCATCTACGTAAATTTTTATTCTGCGTTAATAGAAGTCAGTGCCTGTGTATAATTTACCTAACGTTAATTTATAGACATTAACGATCATTATAGTATCGACGTCTTACGTCAGCAAACTGTTCGTTTTATCCTTCACATACATGCCCACACGCACACAGACATATACATGTGTAAAACCGTGTCTAGAATACCCTAAAACAAAAAAAAATCTCTTACTAGAATTATAGTTATTGTATGTGTTTGCGCGCGCGGCCGTTAACAATCTTTAATAGTTTTCAAATGAGTGAATAAAATTAAATAATAGAAAAAACTATCGTAAAATAAATATAGGCTTAGTCGAAACAATTAACATAACGAAATCAAATTACAAAACATAAATTAGGTTAAAATATGAATTAAAATCGTTCATAGAAGTTCATATGCCTCAGTGTGAATGATTTCACTCGTGACCACGATGTCAGTGATAACTGCCATGTATCTCTGTTTGTGGGGGACGGAGATCAAGGCCCTACGTGGTAGTAGCGCCCGGAGTGACTCTACAAGAATCGTTCTCTGTCAAGTGTGAATGACTGTGGATCTGCTGGGTAAGAATTTCAATAAACGAGTTGCTCAGAGGTTTGTAATGTGAAGATAAGAGGTTTGAACCGTGAAGATATCTCCTGGTCCTTTTTCACTTAGCAGCGAAAATCAGACTATTAACGCTATTTATGATGAAACTGAACATAAGATAAGTTAAACGACACTTTTCACATCGCAACAAACACAACAAAATACATTCAGATGAACGTCAAAATCATTAACAATTGTCTACTCGATGTACGCACAATTGCGGTATCTTGTTGCAATAATGCTTTGTGTTTTTGCGTAACTAATTTTCGAACGGTAAATTTTCAGTTAACTTTTTACACTTGATCCTATATTTTTGTCAAACTTACTACTACTACCACTACTGCTACTACTACTATTAATACTTATGCATGTTGTGCGAGTTAGTACCGAGCTGTGCATTTCTATTCTTTACGCAGTCTTGTGTCGTCATAAGCGATCGAAGGCAACTGGCAACAGTCTTATAAAAAACATCGTTCCCTAATTGAATGCGTGCCTGTTGTTAAATTACGAATCTAAATCCTTCTTCTCTTATACTTTTACTTGGTTAAGCCCCGCGATGGAGCGCCATTTTGTAACTCTTCGAAATAATGTGAATTAAATCCACACGTTGGTTGTGTCAATTGTTTGTAACAAACCATTAACTGAAGGGGTTGTTTCTGAGATTTATTGCGATTTATTAAATTATTGATTTAATTAATTATATTACTGTTGATTTGTCTTCCTTCTTGAATTTGTTTATTTAATTTATTATTGGTTAATTGTTAAAAAAACATTAATCGAATTAAAAAAAACCGATGGACTCACCTTCGAATTTCGGGAAATGTTAATAATGAAGCTCAACTGGAAAACTTTATTCATTTTGGTGACCATACTGCTGTTTCTGATTTTCCTGACGATAACAGCATACTGCAGACTCTGTAAGTCTACAGTACAGATAGAAGAAGATGAAGACAAAGTTTGTGACCACATTCGAAAACGGATAAAAGTCGAAACGCTACTTATGACGAAATTCTAAAATCTTTTAAACCATCAGACAAGGATTATAGCTCAAAGATAATGTACCTGTTAATATTGCTGAATATCTCAATAAATATGGAACTTTTTTTAACATCATACTTTATTCAAACAAAAACATGAAAAAAAAACAGTTTTTAAAGTAGCTGTCAATCTCATAATAGAAATAGTATAACACAAATTACAAAAATTTTACCGTCATTGAGTTTCGGTATTAATGCATTGCAATATTTAAAAATATTTTCAGTTTACTATAGGGTGCAGTAACATTTTAATCAGTAAAAGCTTAATGAATAATAAAGAGGTTTGATCTTTCAGTTGTATTTTCTGTTTGCATCCAAATAAAATTAAGGACCTAAGCGCTATCTGTATAATGAATTAATAATTAATTATAAAGCCTTGCGTTATAAGAAACTTATATCTTTAAGAAAACACAACGACTGGGTTTCCATGCAATGGAATAGAAAGGAAAACAATGTTTTCAAGACAATCTGCACCTGTGTCCTGTGTTGATTAATACATGCCTTAATGGTAATAAATTTCTTGCGACAGTCAATTGTTAAAAAGAATAGGTTTTTCTGGCTCGCATCTCAGGTTATTGTGTATATTTCATTTTTAAGCACCAGTAAAAAATTGCTTAAGTACGTAGAGAAAACGGGTTTATTTATTATGTCTATTTGTCTTTTGATATCAGATTCTGTCTGCTGTTTTTTATCCAACAATAAAACTGTTGGCGAATATTTTATCCGACTTCCCTGCTGTCTGAGAAGTCGACAATTTCAGAGAACTTTATGTTACGCCAGAATCATTTATTACTGCCTTTTATTCTCGTACAGTAACCGTGTTCTCATCCGATGCCAGTATATCACTAATTTACACCAATATACATTATATTGTTAGTTACTTCGAGCTCGCAAGTAGGCTTACTACTGTATAATACAATAGTAGACTATAGGAGTACGTGGTTTAATAAAACAAGTTGATGTAATACACGTGATAGACATTTCCGATTCAATACTGATTTTTTGGTGTCGGTACACCTGTCTGTGACAACTGTCCAAGTCTGTAGTCATATTGGATGCATAGTATAGATCGAACATCTGAGTAAGACGTGTTTTGGTGTATTTGGAGACTTTCCAACTCTCTTCAAGACTGGAGTTTTGTCGTTGATTGGTTTCACTTAGTTTTGTCTAAATAGCGAAATAAACTGCGCTAACCGGTAGAACGCTTTTGAAAAGGCTTTTGATAAGTCTGCTATGCATAAACGAGCGGTTTGCAGACAGTACAAAAGCTTCAGAATAGTTGCGAACGAGTTCAAAATCGTGATAGTAAATTGACGACTGGCGTATTGAGTTTCATGAATTTTTACTACTACTGGTTTTAACATCAGTTAAGAGTGTAATGTTTGAACATTTTATGTCACTTGCGTGAAGTTATTGATAGAAGCTGTTCAGGTTTATGGAAATCACATCATGATAATGCACTAGCTCACATTTTAGACAAACAAAGGAAAATAATTTTAAAGAAGATTGAAAACAATCAGTCTGTGCCCGGTAACATCGTTGCTCTCGGGGAATGGTTCGCTAACGACAACCACAGTGTTATCGTAACCGTCGTATTCACCACGTGAGACTTCATTTCCCCAAGACTAAAACCATGAAAGGACAATGTTTCGTGACCTTGTAAGGCATACATTAAGAATCACTAAGCAACATGAAGGATTACACAAAGTGCGTTCCAGAAATGTTTTGAAGGCTGGAAAAAACGTTGGCGTAAGTATGTCTTATCTGTTTTAGGATTACTTTATCTGCACATCCTTTAACAGACACAGAAAACAGGAAGGATTAACAGAAACTGAACATCCGTTCAAAATTACAGAGTATTACAAAACGGAAGAAAAGTTCTTCTGCAAATTCTTCTTCGGTCAACATTATTTCCTTCGACGCTAACCTGTCATTGTTTTTCTCTGTTTCAAGTATACTGTCCGCTGTCCGATAATTGTATGTGATCGTTTGATTCTGTCTCGCTGCTGTACTGTGTTCTTCTCGCTCTCTCTCTCTCTCTCTCTCTCTCTCTCTCTCTCTCTCTCACACACACACACTCTCACTTTCTGTCCTCCCCCATAAGTTACAAGTCACACGTTAGTTAACTCTGTTTATGTGTTTGTAAGCGTGCTTGTCATTTCCATATACGTTTCATATCTGCTGCATATTGTAACATGACATAAGGTAGTGAAGATCCAATTGTATTTAATTATAATATAAAAAGCTGAAGATAAGAATAAGAGGCAAAAACTTGTAAACTTAAAGATCAATAACCCAGTAACCCAATAAATGACAAATGACTATTAAACTGACAATGACCTGACACAGTAGATCGGATAAATACCAAAGGAACCAAGAGACAATGAAGAAGCAGCCGAGACCTAAGTGCAATCAAATAATCCCAAATAATGACCAGTGTATTGTAAATTAAATAATGAACTGATATTTGTAGTATATGAGATGTAACTAGGATAATAAGATTAATGGAAGGTAATAATATCACATATATCTTGTTGATAAAAGAATGTACTTATATAATATAAGGTAGGGAGTTAGAAACTAACCATACCCCAAACTAATAGTAATGATAATAGCCAAAGACAATAAACAATGCTTTGAGCCAAACAAAAGCAATATCTAAGTAATAACTAAAAGTGATCAGAGTGATTTGGAAGTAAATTAGTTATTCATGACCATAATCACACAGTGATATAAAATAATCAGACAAATCGTGTGAATAAACAAGTGAATAAGTTAAAAATGTGTGTAAAATTAAATAAGTGGTGAAGTGCTAGGTATAACATATAATGGAACAAAGTGAGAATGATAATAATTAAAGAAACCTTCTAATGAAAGGAAAAGTGCAGTGGGGGTGTAGAATAAAATATTATATAAGCAAACTATAATAAACGGACAAACAATTTTTGATAAACTGTACATTAGTAAGTAAGATTAAACTAATTGTGATGTTATAAATTTAGGTAATAGGATGTCAGAATTATATAATAAGGTAAGAATTAAGTTATTAGAATGAGTAGTAAATTAAGAAGGACAGACACTGTATTTAAGTGAAGGGATTAGTAAATAAGACATATCATGTAAGGAACAGTTTATCAGTAGTATTGTAAGAGTTTTATTATTGTTCAAAAACCATAGAATGTAGTAAATTATAGGATAAGCAAGATAACAGTAGAGAAAAGACAAGGTAGTTAAAAGTTATTTCAGGCTAGAACCTGACAAGGAATCTTTCATAGTAAGAATTATAGTTAGGAATACTGATGTTTATTGTTTGTTTTGTTTATAAAATTGTATTAGAATTACCAGATATGTTATTAAGAAATGTTAGGTGGGAGTAGAATAAAATCTAGGCTCTAGGCCAACTGTTGAATATAAATTTAGTAATTTTGAGAACAAATAATAATCCAAAGTTAAGGCAGAATATGCCAAATGGTTAAACCGATTAAGTGAGTATTCCTAGTACCAAGATATATGAATAACAACTAATTTTGAATAAAATATATGTAAAATATAAATATGGAAAATAGTAAAAATGTAATTAGTTATTCAAAAGGGGGCATGAGGGATATCATCATGAAAAATTAGGAAGAATGGTACTCATGTAATAACTCTAGCTATTAGTATAAGATAGTAATCTTCATTTGAAGATATTTTGGTAAAATTAGACTAAAAAAGACGTTAAATCATAACAATGACTTAAGTTAATAACCAATGAAAATTAGCATAATTTATTAGGTAACCATAGCAACAAGAATTTTATTGCAAAAAAACCGTTAGATTTACAGTAGTTATTATTGACCAACGCTAGAGAGTGGATCGAGGAGCTCTCGTATTAAAATTAAAATTATTATTATTAAAGTAAATTTGAACCTAATTTAAACCAGATGGAGATAACTACAATAGTCCAGGGAATCCTGAACAAAATTTTGTTTAATAAAAAATTAATTAACAAACCGTAATTATCTGAAGAAGACGGAACGACGCAGTGAAGGAGAGAGACGACGACGGACACCAAATGAAGATCATTGGAACATCTTAATAGAAGAAGACGGACGACAACCGAAGGAATACGAGGCCTGAGTCAGCGAGGAGAAACATCGAGACGAGGGAAATAAACTTATGGAGAGTAGAAGAAGACGACAGCCCAGGAGTGATCCATAGAAGAAGACGACATCAGGATCTTCAGCAGGAAAACCGATGAGTATAAACATTATCCCATAATCGAATTCACAATTTTTTGGTCTGAATTAATAAATAACTATTTCACTTCACTGATCACTATTCCGATTCAGAAATAAATACTTTGTTAAATTCACTATTAAACTTTAATCAATTAGCAATTATTAAAGGTAAAATATAATAAACAATTGACGAACCCTTTAATAACTAAATTTGACAAACGAAACCTAACCCAAAATTTCTTTACAAGTTTTCATTGGTAATTACTTAATTGAATATAATGATATATTAATTTGTTTATGTAATTAGGATTAAGAATTGTTATAACTTTGTGTGTGTTAGCCGTAAGTACATATTTCTGTAGCCGAAAGGACTTTAACACCCCTGAGAAAAAATCATATATATCTGTAAATTAACCCAGAGTAGACTTGTATACAAACACTGAACTGAGCAAGTACCAACCGAACAAGAGTAATAGCCGGTGCAGAAAACGAATATGATGTACTAAAAAGTAATTGAAATATACTAAAAGGTTAATAAATGTTCTCAATCTGCAATTCTGTATGTTTGATTCAGTTAATTTATAATAACAACTAAGAATTATTGAAGTGAAAGCGTTAAAGCAAGACGCTAGCCGGAACAACACTGCAGAAAGCCGTGCGCCAATCAGGTGGCGAGGCGGCAACATTTGAATGCAGCAGGGCGAAATACGGTTTACCCGTAAACGATAAGAGAAGTTACATTTTGACACAAATAACATTAAATAACACCATTAACAAATTTTTACAACCCACCCACACACTTTTTATTACAAAGTGGCTTCCATCGCGGGGCTTGAACAATAGTAGTGGGCCACACAAACTTTATTTTATTACAAAGTGGCGCCCAACGTGGGGCTAGAATAGTTAAGGAGACATACCTTTAAACTTTACAGATTCTAGCGGCGACTACAGAAATGGAACGGGCAGAACACGAGACGAGACTCCAGACGAAGCGACGCGAAAAGGAGGCGGAAGAAGAAGCAAGGAGATTAGAAAAGGCGATCGAGAGAAACGTTCGAATGGAAGAAAAGGAAATAACATCAGTGGAAGATGTGGAAGAATTATTAGCCCCAGCAGAGCCAACTAGAACCACGGAAGAAACGAAGATGGATAGATTGATGGAAATGTTTCAAAGAATGGAGAAGAATAACGAAGAACGGAGAAAGGAAGACAAAGAAGAACTAGACAAGAAATTTGAGTCAATAAATGACAATTTCAAGAAGCAGAAAGAAGAAATGAAGGACAATAAAAAATTATTACAACAAAATAGCGAAGAATTGAATAAGAAATTTGAGTTAATTAATAACAATTTCAAGAAACAGGAGGAGAAATTGGACAGCACTAAGGAAGATTTAAGGCGGACCATTAATGGAAATAACGAGAAATTAAGACAGGAAATGAAGGAGGAGAATAAATTGATTAGTGAGAAGATAGAGAGAAGTAATGAGAAAACCAGTGAAGCCTTGAGACTAATGAAAAAAGATATAGAAACACTGAACCACAAAATCGATAGTAACAGTGAAACTATACAACGACAATTAATAGCGTATCGTAAAGAAGTAAAACAGACAAAAACGGAGATGAATCAGAGATGGGAAGAAACAAATTACAAAACCGATCAGATCAAGGAAACATTAGATAAGGGTTTCAAGAAGGTGAATGAAACACTAGAAAGAGTTTCTGAAGGTATTAAAGAAACATTGAACGAGAACGGGAAACCGGGAAATAAGAAAATAGAAGATAGTAGGAAGGAAATAAAAACTACAGAAGACAATAGCATACTATTACCTGCAAATAAAAATAACAGCCACAAGGAGAATATCCAAACCATAGAGGTGACGACTAAAAAGAGGCATCCAAGGAAACTAATGAATACCAGAGAAGAATTGGAGATGATGAAGAATGGACTGTTTGAGATGTTTAATGTACTAATTAACGACCAGAATGAAATGATGAATTTTAAAAATAACAGAAGGAACTTACTAGAAACTTTAGAAAGGAATCACTACAAAACAGTGCGTAACAGAATAAGAAGGAGAAGACACTTAATAGACATGCATAATCCAATTTCAACGATAGCATCTACAATGGAAATAGCATTGACCTATTCGTTGTACAAACAAAATAATGAAATGATTGCGATCGCAGTGGAAACTAGTGAACATGTTATGACAGAAACATTTAAATACAAGATGGCAGCAAGAAAGTGGACACGAACAGAAGTCATTCTGAAAACGACAGCAATCCGAACAGGAGCAACTCACATAATCATGGACCATGGTTAAACCAAGTGTGGAGGAACACTGAGAAATGGGACTGATTTTAAGTAAACCGACCATGCAAACCAATTAATGTATATAAGTGAGAAGATTAACTTACAAGAAAAAAGGAGTGTATATAACAGAGTCCATTGTATAGTAAAGCAAATACCCTATCTCATATTGAAGGATAACAAAAACAATACCTATGTCATAAGTGAGATCACAACTAAAAAGATAAAAGGGACTTATAACCAGTCTTCTTTAAAAAAGTATTATGAACCAGTGTCAGAAAATTAAAGAGAATTTTGAAAGTAAAAATTATCAAAATTCAAAAATAAATGTAAGCACAACTTACAATAAGTATTTGATTGGAACTATTATTATTATAAATGAAAGGGAATTTAGAAGAAAGATAAGCTAAATTCAAAACAAAGTAAGGCTAAACTTACGACCAAGTGTGAAACAAAATGTGTAAACACATGTAAATTTGAAAATATGTATAATGAAATATCATAAAAATTGAGATATAAAATAATTAAATGTTACACAAATAATGATGACGCTACATAACATCATTAACAAACCCTATCACAAAAAGGGGATAAACAAAAATTAATGTTTCACAAAAGAAGAGACAAAACACTCAAAAAAAAAAAATAACACTGGCAGATTAACTGAACAATCAATGAAAAAATATAAGTGAGCCAAAGCCAGCTACAATGTTAATTTTAAATATCAATGAGCATTAAAGTGATGACAAATAGAATCACTACCATATAAAATAAGCTAATAAAACAATGCAAAATACCTATTAAATATCGCCATAAGCTTAAACGAAGGAATTCAAATAAGTTATTGAGATGAAAGGTCATGAGATGTATAAAAGAGAGAATAATTAATCCCAAAAGTGTTTTATTGTATTAATATTATGTGAGTCGGAAATGAACGACCATTATTATAATTATTATGAATATTATTATGTGATGATTTTATGTTGAGATACGTCCAACAATTATTTATGTTATTGAGCAGATAGGCAAGGCCTCTGAACTCAAAATGTGTATAAATGGATAGCAGAGTAGTAGAGCCACACGTGCCCTCTGGCTAGTACCAATTTATATGAAGGAGAGAGAAGAAAAATTTTAGGGAAATAGAACATAAAAGGGAATAATAAATAAAGAAAATAATACCAATTATCATATTATGAACCATGACTTAATAAAGAATGAATACAGAAGAAGTAGCGATTGATGAATTCCTGAATTATAACAACTTGATAAAGTAAACTATATTGATGATTTCAGAAAAAATCTAATAATCTTTGTTTCGAAATAATCAATTTTGGTGGCGATGCATTATGTAACATGACATAAGGTAGTGAAGATCCAATTGTATTTAATTATAATATAAAAAGCTGAAGATAAGAATAAGAGGCAAAAACTTATAAACTTAAAGATCAATAACCCAGTAACCCAATAAATGACAAATGACTATTAAACTGACAATGACCTGACACAGTAGATCGGATAAATACCAAAGGAACCAAGAGACAATGAAGAAGCAGCCGAGACCTAAGTGCAATCAAATAATCCCAAATAATGACCAGTGTATTGTAAATTAAATAATGAACTGATATTTGTAGTATATGAGATGTAACTAGGATAATAAGATTAATGGAAGGTAATAATATCACGTATATCTTGTTGATAAAAGAATGTACTTATATAATATAAGGTAGGGAGTTAGAAACTAACCATACCCCAAACTAATAGTAATGATAATAGCCAAAGACAATAAACAATGCTTTGAGCCAAACAAAAGCAATATCTAAGTAATAACTAAAAGTGATCAGAGTGATTTGGAAGTAAATTAGTTATTCATGACCATAATCACACAGTGATATAAAATAATCAGACAAATCGTGTGAATAAACAAGTGAATAAGTTAAAAATGTGTGTAAAATTAAATAAGTGGTGAAGTGCTAGGTATAACATATAATGGAACAAAGTGAGAATGATAATAATTAAAGAAACCTTCTAATGAAAGGAAAAGTGCAGTGGGGGTGTAGAATAAAATATTATATAAGCAAACTATAATAAACGGACAAACAATTTTTGATAAACTGTACATTAGTAAGTAAGATTAAACTAATTGTGATGTTATAAATTTAGGTAATAGGATGTCAGAATTATATAATAAGGTAAGAATTAAGTTATTAGAATGAGTAGTAAATTAAGAAGGACAGACACTGTATTTAAGTGAAGGGATTAGTAAATAAGACATATCATGTAAGGAACAGTTTATCAGTAGTATTGTAAGAGTTTTATTATTGTTCAAAAACCATAGAATGTAGTAAATTATAGGATAAGCAAGATAACAGTAGAGAAAAGACAAGGTAGTTAAAAGTTATTTCAGGCTAGAACCTGACAAGGAATCTTTCATAGTAAGAATTATAGTTAGGAATACTGATGTTTATTGTTTGTTTTGTTTATAAAATTGTATTAGAATTACCAGATATGTTATTAAGAAATGTTAGGTGGGAGTAGAATAAAATCTAGGCTCTAGGCCAACTGTTGAATATAAATTTAGTAATTTTGAGAACAAATAATAATTCAAAGTTAAGGCAGAATATGCCAAATGGTTAAACCGATTAAGTGAGTATTCCTAGTACCAAGATATATGAATAACAACTAATTTTGAATAAAATATATGTAAAATATAAATATGGAAAATAGTAAAAATGTAATTAGTTATTCAAAAGGGGGCATGAGGGATATCATCATGAAAAATTAGGAAGAATGGTACTCATGTAATAACTCTAGCTATTAGTATAAGATAGTAATCTTCATTTGAAGATATTTTGGTAAAATTAGACTAAAAAAGACGTTAAATCATAACAATGACTTAAGTTAATAACCAATGAAAATTAGCATAATTTATTAGGTAACCATAGCAACAAGAATTTTATTGCAAAAAAACCGTTAGATTTACAGTAGTTATTATTGACCAACGCTAGAGAGTGGATCGAGGAGCTCTCGTATTAAAATTAAAATTATTATTATTAAAGTAAATTTGAACCTAATTTAAACCAGATGGAGATAACTACAATAGTCCAGGGAATCCTGAACAAAATTTTGTTTAATAAAAAATTAATTAACAAACCGTAATTATCTGAAGAAGACGGAACGACGCAGTGAAGGAGAGAGACGACGACGGACACCAAATGAAGATCATTGGAACATCTTAATAGACGAAGACGGACGACAACCGAAGGAATACGAGGCCTGAGTCAGCGAGGAGAAACATCGAGACGAGGGAAATAAACTTATGGAGAGTAGAAGAAGACGACAGCCCAGGAGTGATCCATAGAAGAAGACGACATCAGGATCTTCAGCAGGAAAACCGATGAGTATAAACATTATCCCATAATCGAATTCACAATTTTTTGGTCTGAATTAATAAATAACTATTTCACTTCACTGATCACTATTCCGATTCAGAAATAAATACTTTGTTAAATTCACTATTAAACTTTAATCAATTAGCAATTATTAAAGGTAAAATATAATAAATAATTGACGAACCCTTTAATAACTAAATTTGACAAACGAAACCTAACCCAAAATTTCTTTACAAGTTTTCATTGGTAATTACTTAATTGAATATAATGATATATTAATTTGTTTATGTAATTAGGATTAAGAATTGTTATAACTTTGTGTGTGTTAGCCGTAAGTACATATTTCTGTAGCCGAAAGGACTTTAACACCCCTGATAAAAAATCATATATATCTGTAAATTAACCCAGAGTAGACTTGTATACAAACACTGAACTGAGCAAGTACCAACCGAACAAGAGTAATAGCCGGTGCAGAAAACGAATATGATGTACTAAAAAGTAATTGAAATATACTAAAAGGTTAATAAATGTTCTCAATCTGCAATTCTGTATGTTTGATTCAGTTAATTTATAATAACAACTAAGAATTATTGAAGTGAAAGCTTTAAAGCAAGACGCTAGCCGGAACAACACTGCAGAAAGCCGTGCGCCAATCAGGTGGCGAGGCGGAAACATTTGAATGCAGCAGGGCGAAATACGGTTTACCCGTAAACGATAAGAGAAGTTACATTTTGACACAAATAACATTAAATAACACCATTAACAAATTGTTACAACCCACCCACACACTTTTTATTACAAAGTGGCTTCCATCGCGGGGCTTGAACAATAGTAGTGGGCCACACAAACTTTATTTTATTACAATATGTACATGTTAAAATCGTTTACATGATTAATTATTAAACGCTGAAGTATGTCTACTTTCACTAGAATGGTAGTGACTCCAAGGTAATCACGTAGTGAACGTCGGTCATCTGTCCATTGCCTCTGTGAGTTTCTTATTACCGATTTGAAACAAGTTTTTTTTTAACAACTATTCTGATTGAAAATACGTTTACGCGACTTGTAATTTAACTCGTTCTTAAATTATTGACAAGACGACACTAAAATTATGCCAACCTAACATAGAGTGTAATTTTTAAACGAATACGTGCAAATATAACCCATCTTATAAGAATATCTAGTTAAGTATTACAGTATTACACATTAAAACCCCTAAGCGATGGGGGTGATTTCTATCAAGGAAACTCTCTATTCGGACTGCCTCTATTATAATATTTTTCACTTAGTGTTTCGATGCCTAGAATCTGGGATGGTCCTCAGAAGCTAGAAAACATAAAACAACTTATAATAAAAAAATTATAAAACAAAATACTGGAAAAATATAAATAATTACGATTAAAACCTTATCATAAAATTGTAATTCTTACAAATATTAGGAATTATATATAAGAATAGACGTATCAGAATAATTTACAAAATAATGTAATATAAGATAAATATTTCTCAACAGTGAGTAGCGCTAAAAAAACCTAACAACGGCTGGACGTTTTTTTAGCGCTAGTTGAGGCTCGTCCAATTGGACAACCAAGTTTCGGGCTGTTATGGGGAAAAGCCCGCTTCAGCCAGCGTGGATATTGTTTTGGATATGGCGAGTACTAGTGCAGGCTGGCTCTACAACGGCTGGGAATGCTTTGCTTCAGGTAGCGGGGTGCCTTGCGCCTGTGGATTGATTCCAGCGCCCGGGACTTCCCGATGACTGCCAATGAAAACAGTGCTGGTCTTTTTGAAACGGTGCGTAAAATAGGAAGAAAGGTTAGACAGCTGTCTTCTTTTCTACTTAGGCTATACCCCCGCCTAACTGCTAAAGACCACCCCACCTCCCCAACTGCCCTACTACTAATTCCTACATAAAACGAAAATTCCGAACGCGCTAACGTCTATTAATCTTTTCAATTACCTACTTTCCAATTCCGACCTACTAACACCTGTCCCCACTGTCATGGCCTTTCATCGCGTCCCTCAGAGTATTAAACCAAAATTTAGGAATGTACTTGCTTGCTTGTCTCAAACAGTTCTCGTTAACTATGATGAAAAACGGCTTCTTGAATTTACGTTGTGCAGTCTTAGACTCTTTACCTACTATGGAGACGGCATCCCACTGTATTCTACGCTGTTTGTACGCAGCATGTTACGCCAATCTCGAGGCATCGTCTTACCTCACTGGACGTTCTTCATGTGTTCAGTCACGCGAACGCCCATAGTCCTGCCCGTTCCTCCGAAGTATTGTCCCCTATACTCACATGGAAGTCGTTCTATTACGTTCTTAGTATCTAATGTAGACACACCTGATGTGGTTGCACTCAGCAAGTTGCCTATGGTATTACGAAAACGAAAGGTAGTTCGCACACCGCACCTGCTTATTATTATTATTATTATTATTGAGTCCTTCAGTCTTTCGACTGGTTTGTACCCTCCCCGCATATACCCGTGGTGCGTGTGTTAAGGAGTCTGTCACAGATATATGGGACTTACAGTTTAACGCCAGGACCGAACGACATAGGTGGGGAGGGTTTATACTAGGCATGATACCTCTCGCTGATTTTCCATCGCCTTGCGAGGGAGAACGGTCGTATCTAAATCAGATGGCCCCGGCGGGAATGGAACCCGCGCCGACAGCGTACCAGTGCCACACGCTAGCCACTACGCCACGACCGCTGATGCACCTGCTTAAAACGCTCCTAATTTTTTCCGAACTTCCTCGGATGTACGGAATAACGGTAGTGCCTTTTGTTTCCTTTGTGTCGTCCCGAGTCTTCCCACCTCCAGCCCTATAAATAATCTTCTTCACACACTGATCGATATAACCATTCTTACTGAAGTTCCTACAGATGTTTTCAACTTCTTCCCGCAGAAAACCCATTTTAATCAACCCCTACTGCTCGAGGGCACAACATTTTGATAACTTCCCTCTTCACATGATCCGGATGATTAAAATCAACATTAATCAGTTATTACTGGTTAGGGAGACCCGTGGGGGCAAGTTTTCGATAAACAGTGGTACTAACCAAGGTTATTAAAGGGGCCCTATAATAACCTTGGGTACTAACCGTGGCTCTGTTCCAGACGATCAATACATCTAGGAACTGCTCTTATTACTCTCTTCAATTTCCATAGCGAATTTAATATTAGATCTTTGAGAATTCACCTCCTTCAAAACTTACCCAAACCTTCCTTACCATGTTGCTAAATTATAAAAGTTTTATCTACATACCTAACCCGCAGTTTAGTTTTACATTACCTAACGCGAAGTTTTACATTAAAATTCTCTAAAACATTCTCCTCAAACCAGACCTATATTTGGCCATGGCAAGTGATAAAGAATACCCCATTAGTATCCCCTCTCTCTGTTCATAAAAACATCCTTACAGCGAAAATAAACCGAACTTACACAAACTCTTAATAACTCTACAATAGCTTGGACTAGTAA
The DNA here is from genome assembly GCA_034769895.1 of Magicicada septendecula. NCBI lineage: Eukaryota > Metazoa > Arthropoda > Insecta > Hemiptera > Cicadidae > Magicicada > Magicicada septendecula. The sequence continues at coordinate 333,605,665 of CM068371.1, read as the reverse complement.
ATTGACTCTGTCAGCCATTTTAAAATCCCTTTCAAAGAGTTCCTTAACAATTTCTAATGTTTTCTTAACCGGTACATATGGAAACAGATTTACGCCACGGAAGCTGAATATCGTTATTGTCCAGATGAAGATTTTTAGCAATGACTGCAAAGTGTTTTGAATCTTTAACCGTAAATTTCTTATTGGCTTAGAAAGTACTAATGATGGGCAGCAAATTTATGATTTAAACTATATATCTATATGTTCAAACTACACTCGCGACTGAATGCTAAGTATGTATTTACCGCATGCTTGAACGTTTACAAAGCTTGACGCAGTAACTGAATAAAATTGATTTAATAATTGCACATTCTTACGAATTGCGATATCCTTTCCATGAATGATTTTTCTACAGATTTTTATTTCGCGTCTTTAACTGTCATCATCTCTGTACGTGTGATAAGAAGTGAGAAAGAAGGTTAGTACGTCTTTATCTCTGAGTCGTATACTAATTCTGCTTCAAGGCACTAATGCTGCTGCATCTCCCTCGTACAGCGTTTAAAAAAGTGAAAAGAAACTCTGATGAATGGAAACGTTGGAAACAAAACGAACACAGAAATTTCAAAGACTTTTAGCGTAACTGAAGCATCTTAACGTCGACAGAGGATAAACGCTTTCACTGGGAGATAAGGTTGGGATTCACTGAGACCGAACGGTAGGCTGCGTGACATTTAACCGTTACCTGTTAATTCAATACATTTTAATTTGCTATCATGGAGGTACTTTCAGCTTGAAACGTTGACGGAGGCATTTCTTATAAATAACACATCTATATGACGCACAGTCTGTAAATAGAAACCGCAAACAAACTGAATGAGTTACTAGGAAATATTTTTGTAAGGGCACGCGACACGAACGGGTTTCGTTAGCAATGTGTAGTGTTGTTAGTTACATTGTATAAGGCTTACTGTTGCGAGGACAACTTTAGAGGAAACACTTTTGTAGTTTTTTACAATCAATTCGTCGCCAGGTACAGAAAACAACTACTAACTTTATTTAACACTGACTTGTTTAACACTTAACACTACAGTTCTTGTTCAAAAGTACAATATATGCCTACCTAATGTAGGATACACTATTCACAATTTTTCTACTGTCGATTAACAATATCGCTAATTGTATTTAACTAGCAATCACTATCAATGGCAAATAATCGCTTAACATCAAATCGTATCTACGTTCGTCGCAGAAGCAGAGAGATGATCAAAACGATCAATGATTTTTGTTTTCAGTTTCCTAAAATGTAGCGTCCAAATTACATCACAGAAGGAATGAGGGCCCAGAGCTCCACTAGACCGCACAGCTGATTTACAACACATTGTGTATATCATAGTATGGCATGAAATATCTGTTACGTTCTAATGCCACTAAAACATCTGGTCATTATGATCGATGTGATGTCGATTATTCGCGTTATCTGTTCTAGTATTAAACAAAAAATCGCTTTCATATACACTAACTTTAGAAATAAATTGAGAGGTTAGTGGTAAAACTACCCAAGTCTAAGTTTTAATGATGTTTCAAAAACGACATTTTTAATACGTTTTTATTTTTATTACTTATGTAATCAATAAAAAACTATTGCTAATAAAAGCTAACCTTGAAAATCAGTTCAATAATTTTATGGTTTATCATTGCATTTGAAAACCTTTAATTTTTCCGTAAATTCACCTGAGTGGACTTGGATAGATTTACGAATAACTCCACAAAATGATATATTGCAAAGTATATTGTTCAGTTATTTCATCCCGAACCGAAGCGGTATTTAAATAACCTTGAGGATGGTGAGCACTGTAGGAAAAGTTTTCATCGAACAGATTAATGAAAATGTGAGGAGAATAGAAATAAGTACAGAAAAATAAATGATGTATATATTTGCAGGACGAATACAGAATTAGGAGTATAGAAGCTTATGTTTTGATAGCGTACGGGAAAAATGTAAGAAACCTGAAGCGTATATGAGGAAGATGAACGATTAAGTTTTATCGGTATTGACGGTAGCCGTAAAGGCTATAAGCAACAGACACTATTGACATTAATTTTAAGTTAATAAGACTTGGAGGTACTAGGCTTTACCTCGTGTTACTATATCTTTATAACGTGTATTGGTAATTGCGATAAGGCGACAGACCAAGATAATAGCGACCCTCAAAAAAAGGAAATTCTTCCAATTTCCAAAACAAATTTATGGAGATTCTTAGGACTTTCAGTAACATATGCTCGTGTTTTGAATACACCTGCACTTTTCCAGAACCTTTTAAAGAAAGCGCCTTCGTATCAAAACTTCTTCAAAGTAGAAAACATGAAGTGTTCGGAGAGGTTTAATAAACTTAAATATGAGCGTTCCGATGACGAAGCTGACGACAAACACGTTGTAGATATCGAAGGCGATGAACATTTGAACGAAAGTGAGTATCAACATAAACCTCCTAGAAAGAAAGAATGTACAAATAGACTACCGTCATCTTACCGATAACGGACTGTACACAACTTTCACAAATATAGAAATCTGTTTCAGCGTTTTGATCAATGATGGTATCAAATGTGCATCCGCCAAAAGGTCTTTTCAATACTGAAAATTATAAAGAGCGTATTGAGAAGTGGCATGAAACAAGACTGAATAGTTTAAGCGTTTAAAGTACTCCGAACGATTTATTATTACTGTTGAGAACGCTCTTAATGCTTCGTCTTTCATTTTCGTCTTAGAACCTTTAATGCAAACATACACTTTGTATTCTTAATATTTTCATTATTTGGATACAGATGTGTATACAAATGAATACTGATTGTAGTCTAACATATGATACGATAAAAGATATTGAAAAAATATAAAATTAAAAAATTATAGTTTTTAAACATTCTGAGACTGAAAATAGTAGTACTGTAAATATATTGCATGGCGTTATTCAAGTAGTGGAAGAAAAAACATTATAAAATCACTATTATATAAATTTAAATTTACTCAAAACGCAGCCGCTACTGGAAGCCACTACTCTACCAAACTTTAGTTAATGTGTGGGATGAAATAATAATATGCGCCATATATAATCAGCAAATAATACATTGGAGTCTAAACAATTATGCATTATGATAATTATAAAGCATAAATATAATTATGATTGGAGTCTTTGCGCGATTATGGATTCCTGTCGATACGCCAAGATGCCTACATTAATGGATAAATAAAGTAATTCCAGAATCCATTGTCAACATGAAAGCAGAATGTGTGATTAGCATTGAAGTGCTACGAAAGTGATCGATGTGATTTGGGCGTACAAAATAGAATGGTCAACCACAACATTGGTTATGTATTCTAACAACATTCTATTCATATATAACATTAATTATTGCTTATTATAAAAATAATTAGACTTTCTCTGAAAAAGACAATAAAAGGACGAAATGTTATCGGTTTTATAGCTATATGAAAAATTTAGTGGCTTCACGTCCCAAAATTCCCCCTGCCTACGGCCATGAAACTGAAAAACAAACACCGTGATTGGTTCTGTAAACTCAGACACACACTTTGCTTGGAATTGATGTCAAGTAGACCTAGTTTGTTACAGGTAATAATAATTTCTCAAATGCCAAATACGTTGGTATTGACCGTTTACATCGAGTAAAAAATTCTAGATAAGGGAAGAAGCTTTGTTTATCACTTATATGCAAATGATTGAGGAAAGTAGGAAACTGATGTGGTAAGTCGTAGACATATCTCAGGGGTAGGGGGTAGTGATTGCAAAACTACAAGAGGGGGTCTGAGTGCGAGGGCGACGGAGAGACACGGCTAGAACTAGGGGATGAAAATAGGGTACGTCAGTTTTCCATCTCACTAAGGCTTCATGGCGACAGCGACGCCAGCATTATGTTGCAGTATTTGTCGCGCAAACACACGCTATTTGTCAATGTGCAAACGTCACTCCGCGCTACTTCGTCTCTATGAATTTTCCTCTCGCCACTCGAATAAAATTCGTACATTTCACATAAACTGTGCAAAGCTACATCAACTTCAGACGATTCGCACAAGTATTAGTCGTGTACACAGTCGGACCCAGAGGTCCTCGACATTCATAATTTTAATTACTTCGCAGGTAGAGTGCAGTATGATTTCATGTTACTTGGTTCGATTAGTTCAAACATAGATGAATAATTTGTCACCTCTAACTTTCAGAGAATCGTTTTCGTAACTAATGTAGTTAATAGTGTACAAAATTAATATAACAAATTAATATAAAAAATGTATATAACAAATTATATTTGCTATTAACATAAAAATTAAACGGTACCTTATGCTAACGTGGGCCTACTGCATACGAAAACTAGATCTCCCGCAACTTATGCAGAAGATCGGTTAGCATCTCTCTACGTAAGCCTATATTTCTACAAGGTATCCATATGTAAACAAACTGTTCCCAAAAGGTGGGGCCATACTCTAGAAATGATTCCTCTCATTAAAGTGGACGACAAATTCCAATAAAAATGTACCGAAAATGCTTCTGTTCCGTCCGTACGCGTTAAAGGAAATTCTTTATCGCGGAATGGAATGAGGTATGCAGGTGAAATTTTGCATACACAGTATGTGTACTATTTCTTATAAGTAAAAATCAAATCAAAGTCTTGTCTTAAAAATTGTTTAATGGCAGCTGATTGAAAAGTTAAATTCTAAATTTTACAAAAGTCGCTACTTATGACAAAAATATGTACGTTTCATAAAAAATTATTTTTTTATTCTTAATCCTTCGATACCTTGTTTATGGAATTTGAATAAAAGGTAACGTACGTATTACATTTATTTCCCAACAATAGATCTGGCCTGTTTTCTTTATACAAAAACCATGTTCTAATTAAAGAAACTAGATAATTTTAAGCCGGTTCCCAAAAGCTAAATGGAATATATTTAAAGTAAATATTTAATTATTTGTTTACTTCTCTTTTATAAAATATTGACCATTTTGCAAATACTTGTACTCTTCTACTAGCCTACATATGAGTGGCACAGCATGATTTGTCGTGTGGGCTACATACAGTTCTATTCAGTGGAACTAAAAATTGTTAAATCATATCAAACAACGTAAAGCAACTTGAAACTCGTGCAACTAATCATGGTAAAATGATATAAATGTGGTCCGTATGATTAAAATAGGTGAAATGTAATGTTATTAAAGAAATGTAATACCCCAATTATTTGTTATCCGAATTCCATAAACAAGGGGCCATTGAATTACAAATTAAATCGTTAATTCTTTATGTCATACGACATTTTAAAAGTATTGATTATTGTGAAATTTGGAATTTAGAATTTCAGTCAGCCACCATTTTAAAAATGATTAAGAAAACATTTCAGTTTATTTTTTTACTTATAGAAATGATAAACGTAATTACTAAGTACAAATGACAATCGTTCGGCAGTAATTAATTTAAAAATAAAAGATATAGAAATATGTATAACGGAAGACATATATGTGGTAAGTTACATGTTTACAAAAACCTTTACACATTTTTATCAGTTACGCAAGGTATATTTGTGAAAAATATTAGATACAGACCTGTATCTACAGGAAACATTATGCTTAAAAGCTAGGGTTAAATTATTTATGGTTTAAGGTATTATTGTTATAAATGTAAGTGAAAAAGGAATGCAGTAATTTGGATTTCTTAGTGTTTATTAAATTATTGCTTTACGAATGTTATTTTATTAAATAAATAAATAAATAGTAGAGTAGTCGAGTCGAGTTATAGTAATTTTTCTGATAATTTCAAAAATTTGCTAATCTTGATATCTGCCTAATAATAACGCATTTCGTTCAAATTCATGAGCGAGTTCTGCAGCTCGGTGGGATTACTAGTATTAATAGTAAGTAATTGCTTATTATTTCTCCTTTAAAAGTTTATATCAGCCAACTGTAATGACCTTCAAATATGGTATTGAAAAGAACAATTAAAAACCCTTAACATTTTTAAATTTATAAAATACTGCAGTTGTAGTCCATGCAGTTTACCTATTGGGACAAAGGCGTTTATAGTTATTTAACATTGTCTTTAATTGTACAAAACACGTGAAACAAACAGTTGTAAATTTATTTGTTACAATTTATGAAAGCCATCGGATAAGTTGGTTCATACAGTGATTTACGCCAAGACGGGTTCGGCAAAGCTAGAGCTTTCTTGCACATATCGCATTCTGCAACGACTAGGTGACACCACGAATTGGGAGTGACGCAGTTTTCCCATAGTACAGTCACGCGACCGATTCACTCGAATGTCAATACGAAGTGTGTGTGTGTGTGTGTGTGTGTGTGTGCGTGCGTGCGTGCGTGCGTGCGTGCGTGCGTGCGTGTGTGTGTGTGTGTGTGTGTGTGTGTGTGTGTGAGTGTGTGTGTGTGTGTGTGTGTGTGTGTGTGTGTGTGTGTGTGTGTGTGTGTGTGTGTGTGTGTGTGTGTGTGTGAGTGTGTGTGTGTGTGTGTGTGTGTGTGTGTGTGTGTGTGTGTGTGTGTGTGTGTGTGTGTGTGTGTGTGTGTGTGACGTAACAGTGGCGTACAGAATGACACGTGCATTACATGTTGTGAATCGTTTGACATTGACTCTTAAACTACACGCTTCCTCACTGTCCGTGCGTATTCGCTTCATTTGCATCGTTCCTTTGTCACCGCCGTCCGTTTACTGCTGCACCAGGCACCAGCGTGTTGTGTAAACTGTATTCAGTGCCATGCTCACATGCTCGTTTTATTTCATGTCTACTGAACTTTAATGTTTTCTAGGTTCCTAATATTTCTTCTCCATGAAACGATGACGATTAGTCTGTAGCAATTCTAATCTGTGGTCATAGGCGGGGGGGGGGGAGCACAATCTCGAGCGTATTCTTATATTTTCAAGCATGCACTTTACGTACAGTTTGTTGTTCTGTGTAATTGCAAAATTGCAAATTACGTTTAATTATATTACCACCTAATACGATGCCCCCCCCCCCGACTATTACTTTCATGTTTAATTGTAAATATACCCTACAAACGTTTTCGAAATTTTTAAGAGTGTACAGTATATAAAAAGTTTTGTCTAAAATTCCCTTTAATTTGGAACCACACATGCATGTTCGGTGATGCGCGTCCTTCCTTCCTATTTTTTAGTTTTTTTTTTGTTTTTTTTTTTTTTTTTGTGGGGGAAGATCAAGATCTAAAACAACAGGGCTCTGAGGGTAAAACTATGGACTCGCGTGCTATTTTAACGAAAATCGGTTGATGCATTCTAAAGTTATCGTGAGACATACACCAAGGAGACGGATAGACAAATCCAAAACGGTCGAGGTAACTGAGAACTCGGTCGTTCGTTCAAAAATACAGAATAATATTTATGTACTGTAGTGCACATGGAAGTCAAAATAAAATTCAATTTCCTTCCGAGAATCCTTTTACGGAACTTTTAAAGTACAAAAAGGTTAATGACTTTTTGAATCCCGGTGTACGTAACTCCTTAAACGTCGTATGTATTTAAATCATACAGCCTTGTGGTGTGTGGTCGGGTCCCGTATATGGTCTAATTGAATGAACATAAAGAAACGTTAAACTGGCCATATTCAATTCAACTTTCTAAACCGGCACGAGCAGTAGTGGACCAGTCGGACTTGAGTTACGTTTGAGATAAAGAAATTGATCCGCTTATCGCTTGGCTTAACTGACTGACATTTCTACGTAACTCAGAATTACTAACATACACACAGTGAAAAGTGAACTTACTTTGTTTGATAAATACATAGCTGTGCACCGGGTGTACGTTTTGCTTTCATTGCATGACGATGAACATTCAAATGGAATGCTTAATTTACATAATACTCTGATATATCTACTAATTTTAACCTGTTCTTTTAATGGGATACATGTTCTCAACGTAATGCAATATAGTAAATTGAGTATGTTTTCCAGCGCATTTACGTTTTTTAATCTGTTCTGAATTCACGCACTCTGCACGTGGAAATTACTTGCACTAGTTTATCTCTGTTGCGCGTCTCGGAAAACGGATTATCCCTGCGAGACCGAGTTTCATTGATCGTTTATTCCAATTTGCAGTTTGTAGGTCATGAGTGTCGTCCAAGCCAACTACATGCTGTGGATACGATGTTAATCAGTTCAGATACCGTAATCGGTTTTCTTATACGTGGATAAAACTGTGCCGTGATTGGACGAAATCTGAGTAATACATACTACGTTGCACCACTAAGTATGTGTACTTTATATGCGATAAAGAAAATTTTAATTGTAGGTTTATATTTACGGTAAAAAAAGAACAGTGAAATCAAAAGAAAATCTAAAAAATACTTCCCTTTATAAAGAGCAGGCTTCTCTAATCCTCTTCGGTACAGAAGGTTTTCAATACCATTCTTAATGCCCTTTTGCCTATAGGCTAGTGTTGAAGGGCAGTCTGTCATACGGAAGAAGAAGAAAGACATTTTTAAATACATGTTTGTCGAAATTGACTTATGCATAACGCAGAGACCTGTAATGATTTTATGGGGACTGGAATTTGTATTGTCTTCTTCTAGTGATAAAAAGTATTTGTGGTGGTCGCAATATTCTCAAATCGACACTTAGCTTGATGCCACGCATTTTATGAAGACTGTAACTTATATTTTATTTCATTTCGCTTAAGTGGAAGACAATATTGGTAATCTTTCAATGTACTTGAAGGAGGACGAAAGTAAATATGTGGGTGACAGAATAAATGCGAACAGCAAAGTAGCCTATTAAACACGAGATAAAATAAAAACAAAAGGAAAATTATCATTCTGCATCGACTATATTTATAAGAGTTATTAATTTTACTGGCAGAATTACATTAAATATTTGTTTTCTGTTTAATTGTCTGTCTTTTACTTCTTTTGCCACCAAAACCGAGGTGCTCCTTGACCTGCATAATCTCCTCAACCCATTGGATTCTGAACACCACTCTTAACGACAGTCCTCGTAGTTTTCATGGTACTTCAATTCCCACTGTTTACGCTGCTGGAACAAGTGATATTTCAGATTTCTTATATTGCGAGTACTGAGGATGATTACGAATTCTAATGTTATTAAACAGCCCCAACAACAACTGTGTTGAATGCGGACATCCCTTTCGTTATTCTGTTGATTCAGCAAATCTGTTATATATTTTTAATTATTTTTCGACGTACTTGCATTTAAAATTTGTGCGATAATCTGCATACGGTTAGATAAAAAAGACGTACACAGATGAATATTCGACTATTATTTACAGCGAATGATCCAGAAATATTTTACTGGTCCAATGACTCTATGATTAGAAAACTAAGATTAGAAGGTCAGCAGTGAACGCTGTAATTAAAAGTCAGAGTTACACGTTTTACAGGGCTTGTAACGTCTTTTCGCCACGTTACAAATCCAGGGAACCCCTCGTAATTAAACTCCGTTAATTAGATGGGCTGCCTACGTTGTAACAGAATTGATCACAAATAATTAATGTAACAAATTACTTACTAACTGTGTAAGGAAACAATGGCAAGGAATACAATTGATTTAAGCACTCCTCATATGTGTGTAACAAGAAGACTTCTCTTTATTTGACATTTAAAAAACATATACTGACAGATCCCATGACATTACTAATTCAATTATTAAGTTATTTGAAAGGTTTCTTTAAACTTTGAGATCAAACTTGATTTTATATAGCTATACCTCGGATCCGGGTCAACTTTCTGTATTTCTGTAATTAAGACCTTTAATTATACTCATTTCATGATATTAGCTTGCAAGACTTTCTTTTATTCAACCATTGGAAGAATGGTATTATTGCTTGAATTATATTACTCTACATTAGCATATAAACTGTTACAACGTATGAAGTTAGAATAGTTACATGAAATTCTTAGATTTAATTTATAAGTCTTTACAAAGTTAATAGTTTCTGAAAAGTCTCTTTCAAGATGTGTTGTGTAACAAATATTAGTAACCCTCGATAGACAGGCTATCGAGTCACCTTTTAATTGGTATGCAGAAGACTCGTCCTGGGGTATCCGTCTTGGGAAACAGGAACAGCTACGTCGTCATCTCGGTCTGGCCTTCCTCTGTAAAGGGCTCCAAAAGTTCGCAGGTTGAACAATATGTCGTGTAGATATCTACGATGATCTTGTAGATTCTCGGATGTCCTGATCTGCATATTCTGTCGCGTGCAGTAGAGTTTGTGGCTTCTGATAGTTCACATCTCCGGGTATGACTTTGGAATTGTTGTTATTTGTTGAAGCACGAAGTTATCTTGTGTTACACTCCTTTTTTACGTTTCGATTTTTTTACTTTAAATTTCTTGTCTATTTACATGACTATATTAGTTAACACATCCAGATGCTTTAAACAGCTACATCTGGTACACCATCTTAAGGTGAGACAAAATATAGTTAACATATTTTAAGCGCACAGCTCCTACGTCTATACTGTACGAAGTCACCATTGCAAGAGAGAGAAATTCCGCTCCCTTCGCCTGGTACTGGGCAAAAGTTAGTGGGACAATTTCCGCGCGAGAATATAGTTCCTAACTATATTTAAGTTAACATTTTTATTTATACAAATTATCCCTAAACAAATATACATAATTTAAATCAGTTGTTTTAGCGACTATTTATGTCTTCAGATTTTTTAATTATTAACATTAGTTTTTTTATCTTATTCTAACTCACACAAGGCTCGGAAAACATGTCGAGTCTGGAATCAACAGGACAGCGCCTGCTTACAAGCAAAGGGTTAAATACGATATTCATAACTCTTTACAATTTTATTTATCTTTTTATTAGAGTATCTTCTAAATAACTAATTAATTACTGCTTCCTCTCATACTGAGTACATACAGGTATTTTATATTAATACAGTGAGATTTAAATGGCTTAAGAGCTCGCAACCTTAATTTTTTTAAATTTTTATTTTCTTGATTATCTCTTTCATTTAAATCGTCACAGGCTACAGATAGAAAAATTTCACGTGCGTGCCTTTTAACGAAATGTTGTCGTGGTAGCCAAACTTCATTTAAATACCGCATTTAATTTGGCAACTCACTGACATTGTTTCGAAGCAAACAATTCGAGCAAGGCCATTCGCACAGATTTCTTGTTTGGCACAATTAAAATTTGTTTGTATACGTGCTAATTCAGTTCAGCATTTCACTAGCATGGTGTTAAAAATGTAGACATACTTGTCAATTAATATTTAAATTACTTGATGTGTAAGTGAATTTAAATATGGAAAGCTATCAACATCATGACGTAATCTTGAAATACACATGTGGTTTTTGACGTACGTAAAAACCAAAATAGTTATTTGTAAAGCGGGCAACGTTAGTATCATTGTTGGGCACATGTTCACCCACCCAGAAAGCAGAGAGTTATTTCGTTACATAGAGTAATTATCACAAGAAAAGACACATTTTTTTTTGAGTTTGAACACATATTGTTTGGTCTATTAAACTATGAATTATGCCCAATGGGAGAATTATGTAAACATATTGATATTCTTCAACATTTTTACGTGCATTATTTTAACGTTCGAGGGTAACCTTTACACATGATCTGTGAATTGAAAGAATATTTAATGAATTATAATGCAACTTAGTAATCTGTTCTATATAACCTACTTAAGGTTTGAAAGATAGATTGTAAGACGTGTTTATGGTCCGGTTAAAGAAGATGATGAATGGAGAATAAGAAATGACCAGGAGATAGATGAGCTATTGAAGCATCGTAAGATTCGTAAAGGCTCAGCGAATGGCTAGGTCACCTAGAGCGGATTGATGATTAGCGTATGTCAAAGAAAATCCTGAGGGTGCATGTCTGTAAAAGCAGAAAGAGGGGCCGACCTAAGATAAGATGTTTGGATGGTGTGCTGGAAGATCTAAGAAGAATGGATGTGAGGGGTAAAACTGAGAGGAGAAGGTGCTGGATAGGTGACATTGGAGAAGATTGATGTTGGACGCCAGGGCTCATGTTGGGCTGTTATGCTAAAGAAGAAGAAGGTATAACCTACACATTACTCGAATTTCCTGTACATCACGTCGATATAACACTCTATTACACTAAGTTCGTATATACCTGCAATGATGGGGAAGCTTTAACAAGCAGTGCCCATAATGACACCTACTACTATATACAATATATCACCATCACAACTACCATCCGACAGCTACGCATCCGTACTCTCCTGCATAGCCTACAATTTATAGTAGGCTATAAATTGATATACAAAACAATTTTACTGGTTTGTTAAATGAAACGCTCATGTCCGCCAGCACGGCACAACTTTTTTATCTGTGGTAAGATTTTTTTTATTGTACAAGGGTGCACCACTTTGCAGTACACAACTCGTAAAAACCTTCTACACATGCGTCTCCGTTCGCCGCCAAATCCAGAAGTACGGTCGATAACTCTGCAATATGTTCTGAGGACCTATAGTATCCAATTTGCTAAATTCTTTGATTCATTTCTGTGGCAAAACTAGCAAAACCATTTAGTTCCATTTGTTGCAAATATTTAAGGACAAGTATTCACTGAAGCAAAGTTTTAAAAAATTCGTTGAAAACGTTTAACACTATTAGCGTCTGGAGGGATAAGAGAAGAGTTATGCTAGTTTTCCTGTACCGTGTATTTTATTTAACATTGCAATGTAAAACATCATATATATTGTTTCATAGCTTTGTTAAATTTTAAATATCTATCAATGTAACCCTTAGCTACCACAACTACATTCTAAACTACAACAAAAGCAAATAACGTAACATTTGTTTTTAATTTTTGTTGTTTTTTAATAAAAATCTAATATTAATAAAAATTCTGTCAGACCCCCCCCCCCCCCCCGAGAAGGTAAACTTTGCTGCATCCCCAAGACATAGGAATTGCACATAATAGTGAAGTTCTTTATGTACGGCAGCATATTCTAAGGTAAGAGAAGAAGAAAAACAATTTTTCCTGTTTCAAATTCGAACAGGACAATTGAACAATTTGGAGCCGGACAGGCTTTTGGAGCCTAAGCCTAGGTGTAGATGATCATCAAGATGAAGAAAAACAAATTACATAAAATAGAGCGAAAGTGTTTTATGAAATAATAAGAAGTGTGCTCGAGGTGTGTATTTGGAAGGAATAAAACACAATAACATTTATGTTCATAGCAATATTATGATAGGCAGTTATTTCCTTGAGCAATAAATAAAACGTTTTGTATAATTGTACACTAGTAGTTGTAGAAAGACAGGATAATAAACTGGTTTATGTTGGTTTTAACGTCTTGGATCCTTGGATACGTAGTCATTGTCTGACGTTTATTGCAGAGTTAATTGTATAAGTGATGTTGATAAAGTGCCAGTGGCGTTGGTGATATATAGCAATACGTGCGGGGGGGAACCATTAACTGATGTGTAAACAAGCTATAAATAACCTATGGAAATACTTTGCTGGAAGCAGCCCGGTGAGAGACTCTGCACTTCATAATGTTAACAATTTTTTTTGCAAACAGTCGCAGAGAACCGGTTAAGCTTCGGTTAATTGACTGTAATAATTATTTGTTGCGATACATAATAATCTCTTAGCAATGGCTGAGGGTGAACCCAAGCAGTAGGTAATCTCTAAACGGTCATTAACTCCCTCTCACAAATAATTTCAGTAACCGATGGGACAATTAGGTTTCGTTACAAGTAAAATACGAATTGAATGTGAAGGCCCAAACTTGTACATAACATTCACGTTAAGTTACTCATCCAAACATCCAAGAGTTACCAATTTTAAAAACAAAAATAATCCAAAACTGTAGAATACTGTGACATGATAATACCACAACATATAAGGCTAATTAACAAACAAAGTATCCGCGGGAGAATACGATAATAATTTTAATAGTACGTGTAATATTTAGTTTTTCAAATATTACAATCGTAACTGTGTAACACAACCCGACAACGCATCGGATACATATTGTTATGCTGTCGGATTCGCTGAAGACAGAGATGGAATTTGGGCCCTCCCACTCTATTCGTTGAAAGCATAGAGACGTTTCACCATCGCGTAGCGCATGCGCCAAGCTGACGTTTCCCCCAGTGCTAGAGGATTAGTATCTCAAACGAGATGCACCTTGCTTAACAGCCGTTTTGATACCAGAATTATTCGACTAATCTAGAAAAATACAAACCAACGTATCATTAATTTGAATTAGAAATATTGATGTCACGAAACACGAAATTAAATGTGATTACCATTTTTTTTGTTACAATCTGGCTTCAATATCTTTTTCGTTCATTTGATGTTACGCATATCTCCTTGAATATCCGCCACTGTGCAACAATTTAGTAGTCCATCATTTCTGTGCATCAAGGATGTCTTTGAGTCTGATCGTTTACAATAAATGTTAGTCAGATTATATCGGTAACATTCTGGTATCTGATTTTATTTTGGAATAGTACCAATAATTCCCATGAGTTTAAACATTCGAATGGATTTCGAAAACAAATATTAAGTGAAACTACCAATAACTGAATTCATGTTTTGAGTGTGGCATATGGAAACAATATTGTGTAACTTGTTTAGAAATTTTTTATTCAGAACTGAATTGCTGGATCACGAGTGTGCGAAGTATGTAAAGTATAATAAAATATAATGCGAGACGGTACTTTCGTACGAGTTCAGTGACGCTCATTGGCTGACAACAAGTTCCTTTTTTGACAAGCACATTTCATTGGTATTGATATAGTTCATTGGTATACTGGTAATAACTTGACACTACGTTTCGTCCATTCTTTGATGTGACGTCCTCAGTGATTAAGCAAATACTGTCTTCTTTGGTTCGTAGGATCTCAGTCTCATATTTACCTTTGAGAATTGTACACCTCTAACTGGTCGAAATATTCGATATTATTTCTACAATTACAAAATTATAAAAAACTGAAGCACAATTCTTGGAAAACTGAAGCACAATAAACTTAAATAGAATATTTGTCAAGAAACTGGAATGATCAAAGTGACTTCACACAAAATAGATCGTGTACCGATAGCCTCTTCACGTTGCAACAACACACTGGAAAATATGATGTAATTGGAAGTTCGTCTCCCTTTTCTAGGCCTAGAAAAGGGTATTATAACAGTTCCTAGAATAAAGTTGCAGAAAACTCTGAAGGTGCTAAAAATTGATAATCATCTGGTCCTAATGATAATAAACCATATAAAAACGATAATACACCAATTAAAAGAGGGTCTAATATGCTGTAATATAGGCCGTTAAGTATGCAGTTTGTTTCTCTTGCCAATGAGGGAAATGGATGTAGAAACGTCTCTTCGCAGATGGAAGGTATTTTGTGGAGGTCTGGGAACCCCAGTAAAGGATGAGTCACTTTTTCCCTAAACTCTGCAGATGACCAAGTAATTCAGACAATAGTTGTCAAAGAACCTGGAATTTATGATGGTATTACTATGTCCTTACCCCCATTAAAAACTATCCGTTACATACGTAAAATTTTGTACAAACTTTATTAGCCAACAGTCTTACTAAGCAGTAAGTAAGCATTGTAAGCCGAGTAGCCCTTTCAGTACTTAAAATATCGCCAGGTCAAAACCAGCAGAAAATATGACTCCCTTCCTATTGTATTTGTTATTGACACAAAATAATACAATATTTAACAGTCTGTATTACTGGGGAGACTTACTGGCTGCAGGATACATTTTTCAAGGGACTTCATTTTCGTGGGTGTATACAGTATTTTCAGTTTTTACAGTGGACGATATCTTGTCTTTTCTAAAGCTTCACACTTTTGGTGGGTTGTCTCCTAACGGTACTTGTCTTCCGCAAAGGCCATTTAATCTAACGTCTTTTCCTTGTTTAAATATGTTTCTTTTTTAATAACCCGTAAATATTTCATAATTTTGAACGATGTTTACATATGTAATCTTTTTTTTTTATTTTTGTTCCTTATTTTTAATAACTGTACTGCTTCTTTTAACTTTCTTTCTCTTTCTTTGCCAATGAAATTTCTTATCTTTTAATTTTCTGACAGGTCTATAAATTTGTGACCTACTAAATATCCTCCGTATAACGAGTTCGTGGTTATTTTGCTTTCACCCCTTTCTTTAAACCTCAGGAGAAACGGACGACCTGTCTCGTCCAGGTACACCTTATCACATTCCCCACGACTAAGCTTAGGCCTACACTCGCCGGTTTTTGTCAATACTTCGTTCTCCTCAAAGTTCGTATTTCCAATCATATCCAGTGCTGTTTCCGACTTCAATATCCAGTTACTTCAATATTTAATGTTGTAAGACATTTTTTAAATTTATTCTTGTCTTATCCTACGTGAAATTGTTTCCATTACAAATTCTATAATATTATATAATACATTCTTATTATATTTCTTATTTTTTATAATTGCCTTCACCCTTGATATTTCTCTCCGTCTGTTTCCTTCATACAATTGTTGGTCCTATTGAAAAGATGATTTATTCACTGTCAATTGATATTCTGTAGAATGTTATGAATCTGTTGGTATCACAGTGCCTGTATGCATACTCTTTCTATAAATACCAAATGTTAATTTATTATTTTCTGATATTCTTATGTTAAGATTCAAGAAATACAAATTTTTGTACGTGCATAGGCCTATATAATGTTTTCTGATATGAAATATATGCTTTGTACACTTTTTCGTATATCACGATCCTTAAAATCGTTGTGCTATTAAGAAATATCTACGATAAGAAATATTGGATATGATGGTTACATACGATGTATTGTTTGCAGTTGTTTACTGTACTTTGTTCTCTGTTAGACAATTTTCAGGCTTACTCAGAGAGATGGTTAGAAATGCAATATATTTGAGACGGAAAACTGGTCCGCTCTAGGGTTCCCGACTTCCAAAAAAAACATTTTATAACGGCTTAAACAATTAATTCTTCAATCCGTTTCACCAGTTACCACATGCTGGTTTATACATCTGTTGGTAAACGTATAGATTCAAAGGAACTGAATTGATATTCGAGACCGATGCAGCCTAATCGGAGGATAAAAATGTACGAGTATTTATTAGGAACTAATGACTGCTCCTGAAAGCACGATAGTATTCCACAATCGCTATTACCTACTCTTTTTAAAAACAATTATGCTTTTATTAATTTCACTTTACTTTCTAGTGACGATTATAAATGTGAAGAAAATACTGGTCGCGGTTATTCAGTGAGCCGTGTTCCGTCGGACGGTCACTGCGGACGGACGCGGCTTGATATACTATAAAAAAAAGTATAGTATATTTAGTATTATATAGTATATAGTATATATAGTATTATAGTATTCTTCAGTCAGCTACTTTATGTTACTTGTACTGGGTAGGCGGAGTCTCCATGCTAATAACATTGTCTACAGCAGTTTGACTGGCGCCAGCTCATCACTTACGTAATTAACTACTACATTACACGGCCGTGCTCATCATGTAATATCAACCTAAACAGTACTAAGCACTGAAACACCTTCATCTGGCCACGCACATTTTTCAGCATTGGCAGTCCTTTTACTTTCGGTTTTATTTAATTTTATCAGTGTATTTAGTTAAAATTGTTTAAGGTCACATTTATGCATGCGTTTTCTATCGTTAGGTTGTCGACGATAATTTATTCTGTTTGTTAGTGCCGGTTTATGCACTGCGGTCGTATCGCCAGTTGAGAAAAGAGGTGCCACTTCAGCACCTTTGCTGAAAAGAACTGGCACTTCAGCCATTCGTGTGCTGCACTACGGTGGACACAGATGTGTTAAGTGATTAAGAAAAGATGACGAAAGAAATGGTCTGTTCGCTTAATAAACAGTGTTAGGTACATTGTTAAACTTATTGTTATTACTAGCCGGGTTGTTAGGCCGGCTCTACCTCAGTACTGGGCTGAATTGGCGGACACCTTGCCAAACATTTTCCAACACTGAAGATGGCTTCTGATGGTGGGGTTGAAACGTCTGTCTACAGTAACAGTCTACCACGGCCAACAGCCCGGCTAGTAATAACCATAATTTTAACAACTTTGACGCAGGTCGTGAAAGCTTAAGAATTGCATAATGTTAGATACATCTATACATATTATATTTAATTTTTATATTGAATTTACCTCAAGATGTTTCTAAGGTAACAGAAACATCTTGAGGTAAATTCAATATAAAAATTAAATATAATATATACATCAAGAAACGGATTGTAGCAAAAAGTGTTTGAATATATATATTATATTTTGTGTATTTTACACAAAATACAAAAACAGATACCACAACCACACACAATAATGCAACTTTAAAGGACCAAAGACCAACAAACTACCTCAATAACATCCAGAAGCCAACACACAAATGCTTCACCAGAAACAAGATGGCGAAGGCTGAAGATGGGAGAACAAGATCTCCCGAAACATGTTCCTAAAGGAAAAAAGTATATCTTGAGGTAAATTTAGTCATAAATATTATAGTATATATACATATATATAACTCAAAGTCTGAGGATTTATGGGTACTGTATACAAATTCACACCGTTACACCGATTGCCACAAAATTGCACAGGTAACCTTTGACACAAGGCGAAAAATACTGTCTAACTTGGAATTTAATATTTTGCCCCGTTCGCACGATTTAGGCCCTTTTAATTACGCCTTTTCGTTGACGCGTATAAAGATGTCAACAACACCTTGGAGACCAGAATTAATTACCATAGTAACAAGTAAATAACAAGTGATATTTAGCGGCATCGGAACTTTACCTTTATCCGTTTATGCAGTTTTTAATATGCGATTGTATCGATATATTTTGTAATTTTGTATACAGATACGTCTATATATTTTGTAATTGTCTTAAACGATTATAAAATTAATGTTTATACGTATTTCTGATGATGCAATGAATAAGTAATGAAATATATTAAATACTACAACTAAAGATGTCAACACCATGGAGACCAGAATTAATTACCATAGTAACAAGTAAATAAACAAAAGCTATTTAGCGGCATCGGGACTGTACATTTATCCATTCCTGCAGTACATTTTTGATGTTTTATATAATATGCGATTGTATCGATATATTACGATGTGGAAACGAAGAAGTGTACTAATTGTAAATTGTCCTATTACTTAATGCAAAGCGAAAATACGTTTTCATTTATGAAGTTAGGTGACAACGGTTTTTAGTTTTTAGTTTACTGCTGAAATAAATAAAAGCCATGGTTGAGGAAAACATAACGTTTAATGTGTTATACAATGCTTCTAACACAGTAACACTTAAAATAAAGAATTTAGCGTTTTTGATTTAACAGGTACTTTATAAATATGTCCAAAGGATTTATAAACGGGTACTTTTAAATCTCCAAAAGCTGTTGCACCAACATAACAATTTAGTACAAGTTAAAATACTACAAGTGTTGAAAACAGCTTTGTAGAGAATTTGACTAATGATTACAAAATTGTTATACGACCTGGCAGAACGCCATATAGACAGACAATAAAAATTATATTAAACTATTTATTAAACTATTTATTAAAAGTCAAATATTCGCGTGCGAAGCCGCGGGTAACAGCTAGTACATTAATATAACTTCCGAACTAACTGACAGTTCAAGTACCTAGTGAGAATTCTCTACTGCCGTGTTGGCAGTACTACTGGGTGTTCCGTTCCTCTCAGCAGCTTGCAGCAATCCAATGGCAGACTATTGTTGCCAATATTCAGCCTTCCTATAATTCTTCGACTCAGTTCCATCGTCGTTTTATTTCCACATTTCCTGTACTTTCCCTCGTGATCATCGCCCCAAAATATTTGAATTCGTCGACCTGTTTCACCTCTGATCCTTAATTAAAATCGGGAACTGCGCATTACCAGGAACTCCGTCTTATCCACACTGCTTGAAAGTCCATTCTCTTCATAGATTCTCTAAAATCTCTTAAGCATAAAATCGAGATGGAAAGCATCTTGAGCTATTACCGCCTGATCATTCCCGAAGTTGAGTGTAGGCAGATGGTCCTCTTCAACAGATCGCTCATCCGCCACCATTTCCATGGTCTTAGTGTCATTTCCACATACAGATTAAACACTAAAGGGGGAGAGGCTGCACCTATGTATCAGTCCTCTCGTTAAAGGTTTTAATGGAACAAATGTTCCCTCCTGACCTAACTCGCCTGTAGTACCCAGTGTATATCTCCTACATTATATTAATCAAATTTATCTTTTGACGTTTTCAAAATTTACTTTACAATTAAGAGTAAATATAATTACATCACTACCGACTCGGAACACAAAGTTTCTGTTCCGAGTCGGTAGTAATTTAATTATATTTAGTTAATTGACGGACACGTCATGGACAACGAAATCCAAGAATCAAGAATATAAAATTTGCACCCATTAAACAAAACTAACCACAAAACATATGGTGACTACAGACTGAATAAACAGTCTGTGATACCAGCGAAGAAGGTGAGGTTTGCAGTGCTGAATGAATTCATCACATTCTGTAATGCTTCTTGAAATTGTCAGCGTTAAATTATTCTAAAAGTACAGTGATCAGACCACAATGACGTAACTATCGAATGATATTGCATAGATGAATCACCGTTTTCGTAACATTATATAACAGGCCTATAGATAAATTATCGTGGAGAACCGGACAACACAAAACCCATGCATAAACGACGACTAACAGAAAGAAGGCGCCTTTGCCCACCTATGAAACTCTAACTTTGACTTGTTTTACATACATATTCTGACATTATGTCCATTTATTCCTAAATGGTAAAGTATGATACTTATGACTGCTTACATGAATCATATGATTGGTTACGGGCAATCGTGTGTATGTTTACTTACTATTATCGATAAAAAATGGTGTCTTCTTAGTAGTGTTATGATTTTAACGAAAGGATGTTATTAACCGCCGCTAACGGTCGATGGTTATAACACTTTTTGGTTATTCGATACAGTTCCACAGATGTTTTCCCTAACGAGTAATTCAGGCTCCTATGAGATGCTAAACATGTTATATCATCTTACGCAAAATGTAGTTTAGACTATTTCATTACGTGACTAAAATAAATCCGCATAAAATAAATTTAATTTTCCGAGACTAAATTCTCCCAATTCTTCATTTTATAGCATATGAAGTTGTATTTTGTATCCCATTGTCACAGTTGTTACAACACGCTTCATCGTTAAACGTTACAGTGGTCCATTGCATCAGCGGTTCATCATCACAGCGGTACAATGTTTCGAATCTGTACCTTCTGTCTACCCTTACTGGACACAGGGTACAGTAACCAGGACCTCTTAATCACCCCCTCTTAATCAGGGTGAACTTAGCACGGAGTAGAAGACCAATTGAAGACAATCAGTTGATCAATTGTCGGTAGCTACTGCGCAATATCAAGTGTACAGCTTCACAGATAATCATACTGTTAATCAGTGGCGTACCTAGAATTTGGCCTGGGGGGGGAGGTCCGGTCGAGTCGGTTTCATTCAAAAGAAAAAACAAGTTAAGACTAATCAACATTACTGTCTTTAAAGTGGTTAAAAAACGTGTGATAGCATCCTGAAATCAATACAATTAAAGTTAACTGTAAAATAACTCAATAACAATACTCGCTGTTGGAACATTGTTTACAAGATACTTATCAACTGACTTGATTTTTCTATATTTCACATTTAAAACGTAAAACGTAAAATGCTGTGTAATAAGCCTGTTTATATATTTAAAAAAAAATAGTTACTACTATATGAGCTTAGACAGCTAAAAAAGTAATAAAGTGGCATAAAAATTAAGAAAGTAACAAAATTCGTCAACTTTTTTTGATCCTCTGGGAGGAGAGGTCCGGTCCCGTTCCCCCCTAATATCCCTGCTGCTAATACTAATCTTACAATCATTGTTAGTTTACAGCCTGTAAACGATTCGTTGTAATATATCCGACACCCAGATTTACACATTATTTTAATTCCCGTTAAATGGTATTAAAAACTCTGCGTCAAAAAGTTTAACAGTTTTTACAAAATCCCACAATGACACGACTTTACACCGAACACTCGATTATTATTACTACTCTCGTTGAAAAATACTTTTCAATTATGCTGAGGTAAAAATTTTATGATTACAGTTTGAGTAATGTAACCGATCCAATAAAATCAGACTATACGTAGAACTGTAATTAGTAAAACAAACGTTTCTTTATCCCTTGGATTGGCACACTCCACGGTTTGAAATTCACAGGCATAAATTCAGTATACCCATTTACGTTTTTTTTTAATGTAATTAAGCTGATAATTTTTATTTGGGAAAATATGTTTGTATGAAAGTAATAATACTAGTTTTAAAACAATTTACCTAATTAATACCTACCCGTTGAATATTTCTTTATTTGAAATGTAGGTCTACATTATTACTGTACTCGCCAAGTTTTCTTAGTTATAAGTTTTTATTGCCATGAAAATGGTTCACATGCAGTACTTGATGCTATCGGATTGTCCCATTGAAACGGTTCGCGTGACAAGAACTGCCGAATGCCGTTTTATATTAAAACCCTCGGACCCACTGTCTATATAATTCATAATATCCAATTTCAGCCGGAGTCCAATATCCATTCGAAAGTAAATGGGAAATATTGATTCTTCTCCTGCGCGTGACACAATTTAAGCTGCGATAACATTTATCCTGTCGCAGAAACTATAGAATAAAAGATATTCAGAATTGTAATAATATTGTTATGTAAAGTCGGTAACATTAATCTGGTTGTTATGATATTGTAAGCCTGGTGTGAATCATCCATTGTTTGATTCTGTCGCATCTTACTGTTTCGTTTGTACAAATGTTATTGTTATTAAACATAAAGTAGTTCAGGTACTTGTACTACAGTTAATATGTTAAAGATCCTAGCCTTCATTCCCTTGATGGCTGCTACTCTATATTCTGATGTTTACGTTTACGATTAGAGTTTTATTAAACGCGTCCAAACGTAACATATGTTTCAGCTACTTATCTTACAGCTATAATATCCATGTTTGTATCCTTCCCATTTCTAATGACTGGTGTCTATTATACGGACCATCTTACATAAAGTTATAGGTCTCCCAGAATTATAATGTGTTTAAAGTTATTCGTACAAGTCCAAAATTGATCACCCGGAAAAACTATTTGCGTTTATTTGAATACGTAACTGAATGTACGCCCCATTACCAATATAAAGCTGTTACGTTAAAACTATTGTTTACAAGTCCAAGTCCAAGTGTGCGGAGCAGCAGCTTGACGTGTCCGGGCGAACTCGGTGACGATTACTGTTTCGATACGCGAGTGATTTCATAAGTCAGTGCGAGCGAATGTCATGTTACAGGAACTGAAAACGTGCCGCATTATAACCCCATAAGCATTGTGTTAGTGATAGCATTAAAGGACGTTTTTCTTCTATTAAGTAGTATATACAACGCATACTGTAGCGTACGGAACTGCGTGTACATAAAGAGAGTGCAACTACACACTCGCGTTCGAGTTTCCTCGATATTGAAACATCTGTCTGGCTTTACTTGTAGGCCTAAACAGTTCTTTGTTTACAGGAATCAAGTTTATTACAGCTAACTTAGTAAATGTGTAATAATAGCAGAGACAATATGATTTACTAATTTTTTAAATTGAAGGATATTATTTGAAATTAGAGAAACTAGCAGTAAAACAGCAGATTAAGTTGTAATTAGTATTATTATAAGTCCATCTTATTTCTTTGCGTTTTGTAAGTTGTGTATATTTTGAAACGGGCACGCTGTACATCGTGTAATAATCGACTGTAATTCTGTAATTCTCAAAAACTCATTATATTTCTTATTTTCACCTAAAAAGGTGGAAAAAAATACATGTACGACCTTACTTTCCACTAATGAAGAAGTACGGAACGCGATCATTCAGTGATTCCGGTTCCGTCGGAGGGTCAAATTATTATAAACACTAGAACAATTGTCTTTCTTAAAGGTTTCACTTTTTGTACCAAATAGTTGACTACTCGAAGAAACATCGATACTAACTTGCTAAGCGCAGAATTAACTGAAATCACTGTCCTAATAACTTGATTAATTTCTAACGCAGCAATGAATATTTCACAAAAATTATATTAATAAACGAAATAATAAAAATAGCTCAAAATAGTGAGAATATAAATAACAACTTAAAAAAAACTGTCACAAGTAATTGCAATAAAATAATTATTCTCAGCGTGCACCTTAAAAAGCGCGAATAACGACTGACAAGAATGTCAACGGGAGCTTTAACCATCCCGTTCCAGAGTGGTGTGTATTTATACAAACAAACATACGTAATGACTCAAATAAGAGTGAAAGAGTAACATAGTCTGTCTGGAGTATGTTGATAGTGAGAATACAAATGTTGATGCAAACAAAATCTGCTTATTAACAAACACAGACATGTAGCAATCCACTGAACAAAGTTTACCCTGGTTGTCAAGACATTTTCAGTGCCTATAACAGCAGAGTAATTATAAACAACCGATAGTTCAAAGTTATTGTGTAAATTTTTAATGACATTATGTAGATTCATTGTGTTGATAGCGGTATTATCTATGGCTGAAGTAGTAATAACTTAACCGTTACCCAGTTATGTATATCTACGTATGTGTTCATAAGTGCTATCCATTAAAATGAGACAAAGTATAGTAGCGGCTATACTACTACTACTACTACTACTACTACTACTACTACTACTACTACTACTACTACTATTACTACTATTACTGCTGCTGCTGCTGCACATGATGTCGGAACTGAAGCATACGCCACTATCATCATTTGTTCTAAAGGAGTCATATGATTGAACAGTCATGCATTCAATTAGGAACGATGATAAGACTCTTGCGAGTTGCCATCGATCGCTTACGACGACGACACAGGACAGCGTAAAGAATGTTCAGTCTTATTAATCATAGAGCAGATTAGCGAAATAAACTCACACAACATACGTGAGCAGTAGTAGTAGTAGTAGTATTGGTAGTAGTAGTAGTAGTAGTAGTAGTAGTAGTAGTAGTAGTAGTAGTAGTAGTAGTAGTAGTAGTAGTAGTGTTAGCATCAGCAGCAGCAGCAGTAGTAGTAGTAGTAGTAGTCGTGGTAGTAGTAGTAGTAGTAGTAGTAGTAGTAGTAGTACTAGTAGTAGTAGTTGTTGTTGTTGTTGTTGTTGTGGTAGTGGTAGTAGTAGGAGTAGTGGTGGTGGTAGTAGTAGTAGTAGTAGTAGTAGTAGTAGTAGTAGTAGTAGTAGTAGTAGTAGTAGTAGTTGTTGTTGTTTGTTGTTGTGGTAGTGGTAGTAGTAGTAGTTGTTGTTTGTGGTAGTGGTAGTAGTAGTAGTAGTAGTAGTAGTAGTAGTAGTAGTAGTGTTTGGGATAGCAGTAGTAGTAGTGGTAGCAGCAGCAGTAGCAGTAATAGTAGTAGTAGTAGTAGTCGTAGTAGTAGTAGCAGTAGCAGTAGCAAAACAGCAGTAGTACGTACTAATGATTATAGGAATTAATAATAGTGGTAACAATTTTTGTTGTTGACATAAACATAAACAATGGAGTGGGCTGAACAACATTATGGAAAATATTGTTTAAACGTTAAAAAATTACAAAAGCTAATTCGGCCGCTTAACATAACGGACTCTATTTTAAAAACTATAGACCTATACTTCGTTTACATAATCACTTCGAATATTTGAATAACTAATTTGGTTATTTCCTGTGCCCCAGATCCGTACGTTTATACAAAAGCACGTTAAATTGCTTGTCCACATTAAATTATTTTATTTAATGGAAACGTTGTTTACTTTAATACTGAATGTTAAACAGTGTATTCCGCGCCAATCCAAATATTTTGCTTCTAATTTTACGCCACGTTCGGCGGTTTCCCAGCAAATTTATTCAGTGTGTTATTCTGTATGTACTTCACGATGCGTACCGAGATATGCTACTCTATACTGAGATTAATAGTACGGACAAAATCAGAGATGATATACGGATGAAGCTAACCGAACCAGATTAACGTAAAAATTTAATTTATCCGTAAATTGACATTCAAAAGTGTCTCTCAGAATATCCTCCATGTGAAAATTAAATAAGAGACAATCTGAATATTTCCTATAGTGATGTAACTATGCGGGGGGGATCGAAGGATTAAGCCTTCATAGAGCTATTAAAAAAATTCAACGAAATTCCATTCACTTAACCTAAGCCTATTTCTAAGCCAGTTGTGCTTATAAACAAGGCTTATAAATAATTGTAGAAATAAAAATGATTACAATATTTGTAAATTAATAAAATAAAGTTATAGTTTTCTTGATAACAAAATTCACTCTTATAACATCAAATTCTGAAAGCATTACTTTCGTACCCAAGCTTTATAGTCGTGATGCATCAGACAGTACAGTCAACCATCTTTTACAATTCTACATTAAATCCAATTGGGTAATTGTATAGGCGGTAAATATGTATATAGTTTATATACATTAGAGAATTTCCTCAGTGCTGAGGGTTTCTTCTACCAGTACACTACAAAGACAAATTACATATATTATATATTCCACACAGTAATCGTAGGCCTATACAAGAAATTTCCCAATATGCCTAGGAAGAAGAAGAAGGAGGAAGTCCTGGAAAAAATGGATTGACTGGGTGCAAAAAGAAATGGACACATCTGACCTTCAGTTATAATATGCCGAAGTTAGAGACAAGCGGGGGACCATTATCAAAATTGTACATATGCCTGTGAATACATTTTAAATTCTTTTGTTGCCTTTTTAAATTATGGGCAACATTAGGATTAGGATCTGATTTTAATTGTCATCATCATCATCTTCACGGATTAAACCAGGGATGGTTTGTTCCGGTCTCAAGTAGGCAAAGATTAGAGCTGATCACTCCAGTGCTTCCTCGGACGTCCCACTCCGTCCACTCGGCTTATAGTTCCAGAGTTGTTTGGGGATGCGGCAGTCATCCATTCGGCAAATATGTTCCCACCAATTCAGCCGATACTAGGCGATCCTGTCGAGTATACTCATAATATTCAGTTCTTGCCGTATATCTGTATTTCTTCTATGATCATGGAGAGTATACCCTGCCACGTGCCTGTGAAATATCATTTCAGCCGCTTGGATGCGACTGGCTTGGCCTTTCGTTAAAGTCCAATTCTCAGGCCCATAAAGAAGTGTGGGAAGAGCCATCATCTTGTAGAATTTTAGGCGTGTTCCTTTACTTGCTGGCTTAAGGGTTCGCCTAATGGTCCCGCACTTAAGGTTGAACTTATGCGACTTATTCACAACGTCGTTGCATGCATTATAAGACACACTGTAGCCAGTTATTCAAAATTGCTAACTTGTTCCAGGACAGTACCATCTATAATTTTAATTGTATTAATAATATTTATAACAATTATCATTTTTAGATAATCAGAATTGCAGACAAACAAAAACAATATTTTTTTACAAATACTCATATTAATAATGTAAATTCATATTAATAAAAAATGAAATTATATTAATAATTGTTGTTAAAGTGTTGTATTATTATTTAACTTCATATAGTTAATATGCTTATATAATGCATTGTTCCATTACACTTGTTCGTTACTGTAAAACATATCTGTACAGTATCAATCCATCTGTTTACTGACTAAGTTATGGCTGTTGTGTCGTCTTTTTCCTGCTTACGATTCCGGATGTGCCGTGTGGATTTAACGGACAACGTACGGTAACGACTGGCATGTTAATAATTGGACAGTCATTGATAATGCGTTGCTCGTTGGTACACGTGCGTGTCAGCTGTGATTGCATGCGTGTACTGCATAATGTTCTGCACGGACACCTTCTTGTCACTCTGCGCAGTGTTAAATTGTAATTTCTCTTTACTTCATTATAAGTACAGTATATACTTATATATATGTTCATAAATACTGAATAATAATTATGCTATGTACGATAAGATCAATATTAATCTTTCGGTATCACAGAAGCAAGAAAGAAAAAAGATTCAAAATGTCCTTATACCGGAGATAACTGAATCCTGTATCTGATCCGTAGATTAGTTTATCGGCTTTTCCATACAAGATATTTTACTTGTTGCTGATTCGGTTCGTAGGGACACCATCTACTAAATTAAAATTTACAACGCGATATAAGTTGTAGAAATTAATTCGTTAAAAACACCACTCCAAAGTATCAGAAAACCTTTTACTTTTTAATAGTTCTATATTGTGTGTTATTTTGGTAACAAAAATTTTAAATATAAACTGAGAACAGTTTGCTTATACCTATGCCCGTTCGTTCTGCCATCCTTTGTCGACTCGTTGGTCCTGAAGAAGGCCTCCGGTACGTTTAGAAGAAAGTATGAACCAAGCTTTAAGTAATCGATCACGGTCCAACAGTCCGGTAGTTTTAATTTTTATAATATGAACTGAGAAAATACATAGGCTATCACACAGAACAGCAGAATATAACGTCCCATTGTATGATGATGTCTTGTGTTCGGTAACCGGTTCTTGGTTCTTGTACTTCAGGTCCGTCCAACATTCGGCTCCTTGTGCGAGCGCAATCTTTACGTGGCCCTCGATAAGAGGATGACAAAAATTGATAGAGAAACTAGACATTTTTTATTTGCGTTTTAAAATTTTAAGTGCATCAGAAGTGATGTGTTCGCATTCGAATAAAGTAAAATATACTGTTTTATAAATAGTGTAAAATTCGTATAGCCTATATTATCAATGCATCCATTTGCTCAAAGTATTGATAGTTGTTTGCATTGATAAAAAATATTTCATTTTTTAACAGCAGAGAAGCCTGGTAGTAGATAATTTTTTTGGTAATAAGTCTGTAGTTAAAAAGTGAATGACAATTTCAAATACTGTAATGTACTTATATCGAATCAAATAATTCCATAATTTTTCAATTTTTAGTAAATAAAACGCTTTTGTTTCTTTACAAACCGTGAATCGTTTAATTTTAACGTATACATTTATACATTTTTACATACATTTATGAGACATTTGTATGTAGGCGTATTGAAACAGGTGGGATCTTGCGTAGAAATGTTTAAGAGAGCAAGTGCACGATGTTATAGGTTCCGTGTTCGTGTATTTCAGTCTGTGACATATTTACAGGAATATTATAAAATAATCATACGCTAAGTTGGTTGAGTGAAGTATGACCCCCCCCCCCATAATTCTCTTTTGCGGATCACGAAGCTGGACAATTCTGTTCTACATGTTATATAGAATTGTCTTTGGTAAATGGAAACTCATCTATGGTCGTAAGTACAAAACAATTATTTCCTTACTAAAAAGTTCCGTTTTGGATCCACTTCTTTGAGAGAGTTCAAGTGAGATTTATTAATCGAATGTTAGGTGATAGAACTAAATGTAGGTCCTATTAAGAAAGATCAGATATTAAGAAAGCTTTTTCTTATTCTACCACCTTAAATTTTATTTAAACTGATATTCACGATAGTATAGTTTTGCTCTTAGCTTTACGTTTTAAATTTGTCTGGATCGCTCTTGATAATTTTTCGATAATTCTCGCTATCCATACGTGGGAGTATTGCTAGATACGTTGCAGTAGTGCGGGAAATGACTGATAAAACAACAAAAAGCTAAGGGAAATAGAAAAGGATTAGCGGCGACAGAGTTAAGTTAAATCGGATAAATCAGGTATGATAAGATAAGAACGTGAGGAAAAGTCGACGTCGGCATCATAAGAGCTATCGAAGCTAAGAGACCGATATGGTATGGACAATGAGAAGAATGCCAGAAGGAAAGTGGTCTCGAAAACTAGAGGAAATGAAGACCACGGTTGTCTTGCAATGATGGAGTCATTATAAGCGATGAAGAACCGCAATCTGCAAGAGGAAGACTGGAGAGACAAACCAGAATGCGAGAAACTACGGATGCAGTAGTCTCACTGCATAGTGAACAGCTATACTGTTGTCACGTGTTTTGATAGATTATGGTTTTATCTTCAAGTAGCATAACTTATTGTAGTTTACTAACGCTTTAAATTGTTGATCGTCTAAAAAATACATTCCTATACTAGAATAAATTCAATTAGGTCACGCCAAAGTGGAATGGAAATGATAATTTTTAATTAACATAATGATGAATGGTCTTTGATCTGCTACATTAACCGTTACTCAACACACACTTAAGGCATTGTTACCTATATGGTAGGCGATCGAGAAAAAGACCAGAAACAACGCGGTTATAGGAGATTTAAAAACCTTTAAATGTAAAGACCCGTACAGATTGTCAAGGAATAACCGACTGCTGTTTTGATATTAGCTACCAGATAATGTAGGACAAGAGCTTCTAAATTTTGGAAGTGGTATACTCAAGCCGTCCAGTAAGCGACCCTCAAATGACACTGCGACGGTGCCAGCTGTACACGGGAAGTTTTACATACATTAGCTGTGCACTCTGCAATGTGCAAAATTTACCACATGTTTATCTGGGTAACAACGTGGTAACACAATTCCGTTACAGGCCGTTACTATGGAGACATGGACTGACTCCTGTAAGGCGATCGGCGGAGATTTTTACACGTGCTTTTAACCCCTCCACACATATCAAGTGTCAGCGTCTGCTTACTCAACGGCTTGAGTGAAATAACAGTGTATTATTCGTGCACAGGTTGACGTGCAGAATCTGTACCTATAGGCAGGCTGTAATTTTACCCCTGCTCACTGAAAGTGTTTATTAAGCAGAAGACAATACGTATTACGTGTGAAACATAAGGGCTGAGAAGAGATTAAAAAACTTTTTAAAAAATTCTAGCAAAGAATACTTTTACGATCCTGTTGTCACTGATTAAACGAAAGAATCCGCTACAATTTATACATTGTAATCAA
The DNA here is from genome assembly GCA_034769895.1 of Magicicada septendecula. NCBI lineage: Eukaryota > Metazoa > Arthropoda > Insecta > Hemiptera > Cicadidae > Magicicada > Magicicada septendecula. The sequence goes on along the minus strand of CM068371.1, from coordinate 333,574,757 downwards.
TAGGTAATAAATTTACATTGTTATTAGTAAATAAAATATCGGTATGGAGAACCATACATGACTTCAATGTTCTTAGATTTATATTTAAAATCATTTTTGAAATGAAATATTTCCATTGAAACTACTTTCTTTAGGCTTAACCACAGTACTGTGTTCACTAACATATACCACCATATAACATATAACATATAACATATCGAGTGCGCACTCGATTTTCACTGATGATGGCAGTCGATAGCACTGCCGAAACGTCTGCTTTTGTAGAAAACAAACAGCTCGGGTAGGAATTTTAACAATAAAATACTTATCTGTGTCCGATAACGTGGTACACATGACATATAAATAAAAATTATCCCCTCCCTCATCAACTATCATTTTCGTTTATAGAAAATTACCCCACCCTCTTCAACTAGCCTCTTCATTTATAGATATTTCATCTACGTTTCTACAGTGGATTATTATGATCTTCTTTTCAGGGTACTTTATTTATCAAAATTAAGTACTTTACAAAACATAAAATGTTGCAAGTAAACTACTTTTTCCCCTTAACCGATCTTCACCAAAATCAATAGACCTTGAGTCCTCTACAATTCAGGAACGTATGCAAAAAATTATTTAATTCTGTTTGAATGCGCGTCAGTTATCGTTCGCATACAAAAAATTACCCTTGTTAAAACATAAAATGTTGCAGGTAAACTACCCCTTTCATTTAACCGGTCTTCACCAAAATCAAAAGGCCTTGAGTACTCTACAGTTCAGGGACGTATGCAAAACATTATTTGATTCTGTTTGAATTTGCGGCTGTTATCCTTTGCCATAGAAAAAATTCTACACATAGACACACAGACACTTTCGAAAAATGACTTTTCTTCATGTTTTGAGGGTAGTACAATCAGAATCAGCCCTTATCTCGAACACGAGTTTTTCGCCATCACCATACTTCCATTTCCTTATGGAACATGGAAGTAATAATAACAGGTCACATCTTGTTTATTATTAAGAGTAATAATGACAACGTAATTATTACGAATAATAAATAAATGTCGGTATGGAATACCATACATGACTTCCATGTTCTAAGATTTATATTTAAAATCCTTTTCGAAATGAAATGTTTCCATAGAAATTACTTCTTTCTTCTGCCTTAACCACAGTACTGTGGTCACTAACATATACCACCTCATGTTAGCGCACTCGATTTTCACTGATAATGGCAGTCGATGGCACTGCCGAAACGTCTGGTTTTGCAAAAAACATTGGACCATGACCAAACATCCCGCGAAGGAATTTAACAACAAACTACTTCTTTGTTGCCGATAACATAGTACACATGTAAAAAATTATCCCCTCCCCCTTCAATTATTATTTTCAAGTATAGAAAATTACCCCCTCCACCTTCTACTACCCTTTTTATTTATAGATATTTCATCTACCTTTCTACAGTGAATTATTATAACCTTCTTTTCAGGATACTTTATTTTTCAAAATTAAGTACTTTACTGTTGTTAAAACAGAATGTTCCAGGTAAACTACCCCATCCTCTTAACCGATCTTCACCAAAATCAATAGATCTTGAGTCCTCTACAACTCAGGTACATATGCAAAAAATTATTTGATTCTGTTTGAATTTGCGGCAGTTATCGTTTGCCATAGAAAAAATTCCACACACACACACACACACACACACACACACACACACACACACACATTTCGAAAAATGACTTTTCTTCATGTTTCCAGGGTAGTACAATGAGAATCAGCCCTTATCTCGAACACGATTTTTTTTTGCCATCACCATACTTTCATTTCCTTATGGAACATGGAAGTAATAATATCAACGAGCTTTATTAATGAGATAACAAAAATGATCCTTGTAAATTACCAAGGTTCAAAGCGGAGACATTTAAAGGAAAACTGTAAAAAAAACTGGTGAAAATCCGAAGCATTATTACAAATCGTCACTGAAACTTTAACAGTATAGTACAACATGAGGAACGGTGATTCTGTGCCAGTGACTGTATTTTCAGAAACGAGTAGCGTCGGTGATCACATAAGAGATAAGTAACGCAAACCAGAAATAAAGGGAAAAATGACATCGTCATTTATAAAATTACTCCATGATAACGGCACGTTGTCCTAAAACGAACAATTGTACTGTCTATCTGTTGTCTTCTCAATCTGTCTGTCTGTCTGTCTGTCTGTCTCTCTCTCTCTCTCTCCTCTCCACTCCTCTCTCCACCACATAGTACCAATGCAGCTCGTGTATCGTATTTTCTGTGCTGCAACTCATTCAAACTCATGAACAATATGTTTCCTCTTTCCGTATGTTTTTTATTATACAGCGTTTACATCGCTCGTATTATCAGTGCGACGTTTATGTGATGAAATATCGATTTTGTCGTTCAGAAAATTATAATTTTGATCCTGGCTTCGATTCCCAGCTACACTATAGATGCAGTCAAGTTACGTTTTGTGAACCCCAGGTCGATTCAGACTGGAAATGAAAACGTTCATCGTAATCGGATAGACGTTTAAAAACGTGTTACCAAAGTTATAACATTTGCATATTAGATTGTTTTAATGTACAGTTATTATTACAGCTTTATTATTTGTTTCGTTTAAAAAGAAAATTTATTGTTTTAGCTTGAAGTTATTAGTGTACTTATGTTTGTTTTTTCAGGTTCCTTATTAAAGAAATCAAATCTGTTTCAAAACATTCCTATTACCTCCGTTAAACGTCAGTGACCATCGCCTATATTACCGTCGTGTTCGTTGGTCTGAAATAATGTTATGATTACTTTAACAGTTGTCTGCAAATTAATTGAACTTATACATTTTAAGTCTCCACATTTTAGGAATCTGTACGTTTAATCAAAAATATGACTGAATTTTCAGCAAAATCTAAATATTACTACCGTACAGGGAAAGTGTATCTGAGTGTAACGAATTGTGTCAAAATAAAAGATGATTTTCAATAAGTTAGGTGTTAAACCACGTTTCCACGAGCATTAGTAGAATAACTTGAAAATCCTTCCTTCCGATGGTGCAGTAGCATTATAGTATTTTCTTTTAGTTTCAAACGTCATAAATGTCACTGTAATTTGTTATATTGCGACACAGTAATTGAATACATGGTGTCTGGAGTCAACCATCCGTCGGTTTGGTTTCATGCTTCATTTGAGACAGTTTCTAGTTTTGCATGCAGTTCTTTTCCGAAAAATTAAGTTCGTTGTTTCTACAAAATGGAAGTAATGGAAGTAAATCATAATTATCTCACATGCTAAGACAATAAATAATACTAAACATTAATTTTTAATCTATTCATTATACAAAGAATTTTAAGTAAGTCTCTTTTTAAGTAAAGAAACTTACTAACACAATATATTACGTCACACTCGTGTCATCACTATACTTTGTTAAAACTCTGTGTACTTAACGATAGTTAATAGACCTTTAATCTCTGTATTGCTTGGGAAAAAAAATCTTTTCTCGTTTTCATTAATTATTTATAATGTGTTCTGAATATTCTGAAATGATGATTATGTCGCATGATGGCGGCTTGAACCTGATACCTAACCAATTAATGATAGGCCTATACTCTTATTTCGGACTCTGCTTAGTTCCGTAGTGCTCAAAGTTTATTTTCAAAGTTTTAGAAATTAAACAGTCCCATTTTTTATGAAAGTTGTTATTTTTTTAATAGGTTTTAATTTTGATTTCTTTGTGATGTATTTCTTGGTTATTGGTTTAAAGGGTGTTATTTTTCTGAGTATAATTGAAACAGAAGATGTCGCTGCTTAATGTAAGGCCAAACTTCAAGTTAAGGTTTTTAATTTATAATTTGACTTGGTGCAGCAGTAGTTATCATGAGACACATCTCGCTAGCGAGAGGAAGAAGGTGACAAGAGTGTAACCCTCTCCCTACGCCCTTAAACACGTTCTCGTTTGTTCGAGTAAGTCTTTATAGTGGCTCTTTCAAGCCAGTCAAAATTGAGCGGCATCTTTAATCATGATAAGACTTATTCACTGAACTAGAGGAATAATGTTATAATGAATGTAATAATGAGTAGTAATGAATAACTCGGAGAAATAATTGCAGTCAACCGATTTCATAATAATTACTTTCAAACGTAATCCGTCTAGTTGTCTGAAGTTAAGTTTACCCTTTCACACTATTAAAACCTACTAATGTATTTTTTAAAACCTACTACTTCATTAATTTTTTCGACATATAACACCAACTTTTAAATTATAAACAGTGTATCATCAGTAAACCGCTCCCTAGAATTTTTATTATTCTTCTAGAATTTTATGTATGAAAACCGCTAAAAGGTTTTCAATTTATATATTTCCCTTTCCCAAGTAATATCCTAAAAATTCTGTGAAATAACCAGAGCTTGCTTTCTGAAAAACTGTAAACTGGTTTGCGGTGACTTTACATTGTGGAAAAAGAAAATTTCGCAAAGTTATCGATCATTTGACGCTGAATGAGTGTCTAACCGCGTACCAGACATTACGAAACGTTCAGTATATTTCAGCCTCTGGTGGTTTGTGGTATGCAGTAGCATGCATCTTGCACTTGAATTTAAATAGAAAATGTTTAATTTAGACTTGTTTAATAATGCATATCACAGTTTTTTAAGTGTTAATTTTAAAAATAATATTTATTTCATTTTCATTGCATTATCAATTAAATAAGAGAAAATTTAATATGTTACGACATTGTAGAACATGCTACGTGTGCCTCGGCAGAGTCCAGCTGTGATGCGTGTGTGCGTACGTATTGCTGCTACTTTGAGGCGAAAGGCAATTTACGTGACACCCCTTTTTTTTACGTTTGTCAATTTTTATTTGATTTGTTGTAAGAGACTATCTTGTTGATTACAAACTGTTTAATTGTGATAATTAAAGTTGGTGATTAGTGACTTAATTGGTGTCTTGTATTTTGTTTCCACTGTACCATACGACGAACAGTATGTCGCCATAACAATATTTAAATAACGGTTAACGGTCTGCGTACGAGAATAATAATAGGAATACCCGATGGGAGGCTAAGTGCTTTGTTAAGTATAGAAATACATACAGGAACTAGAACAGTCTGTGAGTTGTGAGTTTTAGTGTCGCCGTTAAGCACGGTACAGTTTCCAGCATATCGGAAAAATAGGGTTAATGAAATCAGTATTGACACATCGTACTGACGTACCAAAAAGAGACATTTAGTAATTATAAGGTAAATGTCTGTTAAAAAGGGGGTTAAAAAAAAAGAACAAAGCTTTGCGAAAAGTCATATCCATGACAGTTTCGCGACAGATTTCTTCTCCTGGATTTTCATCAACAGTTAAAAGTATAATAAAAAAAATGTTTGGGTGCGTGTACTTACGTACGCGCGTTAGAAGTTATACTCCTTTTTGTATATATTATATATAATATATATCTTATTGTAGTGTTTAAGTGGTTCAATAAATAAATAACAATGAATAAACAACGACCACAGTTATAACATAGGCCTATATGCATAAAATAAAATTAATATGACTATTGTAACGTAACAAAATTGTAGTTACATATAAATAATATAAAACGTCGAATAAGAGTGTACCACGAACATATTTAATCAAAAATGAGAAAGAATAACTGAAGTATAAAGCCAAATGTGTATCTATATACGAATAATGTCAAAGCAAGCCAACGCAGAAGAAAGAAGAACTATAATAAAAGTATCATCAAAGTGATAGGAGGAGAATAGAAGATAAAAGATCAAACCAATACGTTAGCAACATAGGCCCAATGGATCATAATAGTGAGGGGACGTATTAAATATTATCATAAAAGTGATGAGACATATTAACTATTATCATAATAGTGATCAGACATATTAAATATTATCATAAAAGTGATGAGACATATCAACTAAGGAAAATAAATTATCACCATAGTGAGTGAATATATAATGTAAGCAAAATAAATGTGAATTGTGACAAATAAATATGAATATGATATAAATAATTATGTTATAAATATGGTATGAGTTATCATACAAGTGAGGGAACAAAAGTTACCCTGTAAGTGATAAAAATTAACTATGAAAAAGAAGAAACCTGATAACTAGAAGAAGAAGAAGAAGAAGAAGAAGAAGAAGAAGAAGAAGAAGAAGAAGAAGAAGAAGAAGAAGAAGAAGAAGAAGAAATGTATCATGAATAATGAAGAATATGTAGCAAGAACAAGACACCAGCATTCCCAAAGTAAGGAAGGCATCACGACCAAGAAAAAATAAGATAAGTGTAATGACTGCCAGATTAATAGTTATAATACCATACAACAAGGAAGGATGTAATGAAGACAAAATGACTGAGAATCAAGTGTCGAAAACTTAATGAGTATCCACAAACAATGATAGTGAATACATTATGTGAGTGCATCGATACATAATATAATAACACTACCCCACATAAGCACCACAGACAATAAAAGTGAAATGTTTATAGGAGAGGGAGATAAAAAAGTGTTAACAAATAGAACCAGTGATTACCAAATAAACTACACAAACATTCAGTGTACGAGTTGTAAACCAAGATTGTAACACAGACAAACTTAGTAAGACCACCAATATGTTGAGAATAAAAAGAGAAATAATTGCTCAAAAGACTACTGAAACAAAATATTAAAATCCTTGATAAGAAATATGCCTGAATGTCAGAATAACACAGGACAAAATATAAATAATATGATAACTAATGTGTTGTAAATAAAACAATTTGTTATAGAGGCACAAAACCATGTATACAAACCAAAATACAAACCCATAAACTGTGTGACATAAATAAGTAAAAATTAAGTATTGTTGTATAAACAGATAGTATAAAATGTGTACAAAAGGTGTAGAACATAGTAATAGATAATAGTAATAACATGTCATAATAAGATTATAATATTTAAGCAGAATGTTGAACAAATTAAGATGCATATTGTTGTCAAATCAGTAACACATAACCTCATTTGAGCAGGACCTACAACATAAAATCACACATAATAATTAGATAAAGCAATTAAAAGTAATTGTATAAAGCAAAAACCAAATAAGGACAAATGAATACGATAATGAACACAGTATAAGCTGAGAAACACAATTATATAAGTCAAATTATTGATACAAACAATAGCCAAATCAGCCAAAACACAAAATGACTATCAGAGTTACACAAAAACACTATTAAAACTTGACAATAGAGAGGAAAATAGTTTACCAGTAGTAAGTAGGATACTCAATTCCTCTATGGGTATACTTAACAATCATTAGATGAGTAAATTAATAACAATTTAATGATAAACAAATATACTTAACCAGTAGGACTAGATGCAAATAACCACAATACTGAAATTTAAAGATATTTAAACCAACAAGAAGTTAGTACACACACTAGACAGACAATGTACAATGTCTAGGTACACTTTAATAAATAAATAGACATGTATCAAATACTAACAATGACAAAATAAGAATGTCAAAATAACGAAATTATAGCATGGTGTAGTTAAACAATAATATATGAATAAATGAGGCACCATTTACTGGAATAAAGTTTCAACAAAGGTGTAAAAATATCTTAAGTACCATTTGAATACCGGAAGGGTATATTAGAATAAGATATATTGTTAAAATAAGCAAATACAAATGCTAGGACATGTATGGCTTACACGCCAAGAATGCATTTTTCTAAAATCATAGATATCTTAATATTTAGTATTAATTAGTGAGAGAAATGGACTCTAAACACCTAATTATAAATATTAGAATAAGATTACATCGAAATAAAGTGGAAAAAACTTATTTATATTAAGAACCACTATAAGTGAATTTTGTGAAGTGAGTTAGGTTATTTATGAACGGATTTGTAGCTTGTTTGGACTTAATAGAAAGACCCAAGTATCCGCAGAATAATGAGACCATTCATTTATTAATCAGACAGGTCATAAGAAAGTTATGTACAATAATAAATTTTCTATCATTTCCAAAAAGGAATGAACGCGTCACAGTCTACTCTCCAACCCAAAAACGGACGTCAAAAAATTAAAAGTTTTAATGTTACTAAAGCGTTTGGGGTTGAGATTAAAGACTTTTCAACCAATGAGAGAGATGACCTAATTTTACTAGACGCCAGAAGCGACTTCGTCGAGAAGGATTAATTGTTCTGGGACCATCAAGGCGAGTGGAACGTGCGGCAGTCAGCAACAAGATTTTCAAATTAGTGCGCGTTACCCCAGTATAGTTCAGCAATCTAACCTAAACAGAGTAACTAACCTTTTACGTGTGACAGTGGGACGAGTGATTGTGATAAATAATAACCATCGCTAGTGTATAACGATGAGAAGTGTTAAATGCAGGGAGTACTATTTATTAACAATATTTTAAAAATGAAATATAATAATTACCGATTGGTAAAGTTTATATTGACACTACTCTAGTCAAGTACGGACTGTACATGGCTAAATTAGTAAATAATTGTCAATTGATAGGCACATGAGTAAAGGTTCTCGATTTTATTAATTATATTGGTTAAATAAAATATTATTGATATTTTAAAGAAAATAATACATGAAGTCAAAATAATATCAAATATCGAGAATAACAAGAATAAATATAGACGCTAACTTGACTACATCTAACGTTGAACCAAGTCAATTATAAAATAACCTTCGAGAACTATCATTGCCATTAATAAACAATACTATCATTTTAAATATGTGTTATATATATAGTTTTAAGATTTGTGTACTATGAATTAAAATATTTTAATAACTCACTCTGGACAACCGGTGGAGTTAACCTATAAAGAACAAACGTTCTAACGTTCTATGTCAACACTGAGTCCAATTTTAAACTTATAATCATTTTGAAGAGACTTAAGTAATAAGAATTTATCTATTCAATAAAATACCTTTCATTGGTAATACTTAACCAAATAATATTATTTCGATACGCAGCGTTTATGAACGCATATTACACCTGTCTGAATAGCTGACGATAGTACACCAGTTGTACCATGATACGATAGTTTTGATATCGTATTTGAGGTTAATTTTTTTTTATTGTTAATTATTCTATATAAAGTAATATTGTTCAGTATTAACATCTTTGTAACTTGTATCATGACAATTAAAAGAACTCATGAACTTTGGTAATAATAACCAAAATTAACCAAATAAGATTAACAATAATATTGTATACCGTATCAGTGTTACCAGCCCTGAGCTGAAAGATTCTCATCAAATAATTAATTTTTTTGTTGTTTAATGATTATTCATTGTTTTAAGAGGAATTCAATTTAAATCAATTTGATGTTAATAAAGTAACAGTTATCTTACCTGTGAATCAGTCGTATTTATTTTTATTCAAAATAGGCACAAGGAAAATTCATTCAAGGAGCAATTGTTTCCCAAGGTGGCAGCACGATAATGGAGCGGCCAATATTTAAATTTTAATCCAGTATTAAATACAAACATCATTTTATTTATTGTCTGCATACTAATGCCCAAGTGAAATATTTTGTGAATTGTGTTGTGACTTTTCAGTAATACAGAGCCTATGTTGGAAGATTGAGGACGTTCACCGATGGTAAGTGGAAAGGTAAACGTATCAGAGTGCAACAGAGAACTTTAAAATTCCTTTTAAACAATAAATACACGAACTATATAAACATTATAAACAACACCCAAGTTTCATTTTTTACATTATACCGTATTATAACGTGACGCCCATCGAGGTGCAACGATAAACATTAACGAAACAAAAACCAAACACAACGTTTATTAATATTAATTTTTCTTTACAATATTATACACTAAAAGATAAAAATTTTAATTCAATTGAATTCATTTAAATTCAACATTATAATATTTTAGTAGAGAAAAATTAATTTTTTATCAAATAGCTCAAAATACTTACGAATAGTGTATTACAGCAATGGATTTACTTTTCGATAGACTTCTGAATAATTAAGTGTGATCTATAATTTAAAATATAGAAATATATATTAGATTATTGGATTAAAGCAAACATAATGATAGAATACTTATCGAAACTATTATTGATTTAATATAAAAAAGACTTTTGAAATTAATACTTACGAAAAATTAACATCAAATATTTTTAAACACTTATTAAAATTTCGTTACACAATTTTTGTCACCGAAAAATATTTCACAGCACAATGTATATAAAGTTATTTAATTATATATCCATTCACGATCAGCAGCAGCAGCAGCAGCAGGTCCATCGGGGCCGCGACCGAAATGTTGTGGTTTTTTGGCCTCAGGCTCGTTGTCCACGGTTAACTTCATCCTGTTAACTTTTCGTTGCATGGTGCCCGCGCATTTCGTTACATTCTAAAATTTCACCCTCAACGCGCCTAAAGAAGTATAACTTCAAAAATTTCATAATATAAAGACGGTATTTTCAGAATCGTAAGTTGACATCGTGACAGTCAGTTGAAAACAGCTGATTGACATCTGTTGCAATATACGCCTCCCAAATCGCCAGAGGTATAATCTAAACACATAACCATTCTAAACACAAACCGTCATGTGTTTAGCAAGTGCTCTTGAAAAGTCCGTTTTAGCAGATCAACGTTCGATAATAAGGATTCTGGTTTCTGAATAAGGCAAACTGTGCTTTCAAAGAACAGTGACTTGTGATGACATCTGGCTCTATCAGAGCCAGACTTCAAGCTGTGGAGCATAGAATGGGATCATTACAGTTCCTTTAGAGAAATATTCGAGAGGCGACAATCTGCTGGCAAAGTGATGCTACCGATCTTTTAGGTTGCTAACGGTCCAATTTCCTATGATTTTTGAAGGACAGAATTCTATCAATAACCGATCTTGCAGAATTCTACTTGAAAGTATAGTGAAGACTGCGATACTGAAAGACGCGGTTTTCCCATGAAATGTACACGTCTTCAGTACAATTTCTTCAGCACGCGGCTTAGCTGGTACTAGAAACCATACAAACGTGGGCATTGGAATATTGCTATTATACTTTGTCAATATGAGAGTAATAATATGTGTGTAATAATAATAATAATTTCTTATACACACACACACACACACTCATTATATGTGTAGGTCTATTGGTTAATTAGTTATTTCTGTATTGCCCATATTCACGCTCTGATACCAATAACGTTTGTCCAAACATCAGTACAAATATTTTAAAATTCTGTCTTAATGACCGAACCTAACACTACTAAACTATGGCTAAAGTCTAGTGCCTAGCAAGTTATGGACCGGTCTATGTGTATATGAGCATACAGAATCTGAGCATCCCTTATGCTTTCAGGTTTTATTTTCTACTCGATGTCGCGACAGCATCTCTTGGACGTATTCTTCTGGAGTGGTAGCGAACAATTCTACACGCGACCTACCCAACCTGTCCTATACAATCTTCATAATACTAAAAGAGCTATTGTTGTTATATTTAAACTAGCGGTACCCGTGCGTTTCGTTGCACGTGCCAATCACACCGAGTTTTGTAGAATAACTACTATCGGTAACTAACTACTGTACTATCGGTACTGCTATTATAAAGATTAAACTACTATTAACCGTCTAAAAATAAACGGCTAACAAATGTAAAAGCATATTGTCAATTAATGAATAAATCTTAAAAGTCAAAACTGAGAAATTATGGGTTACAGAGGAAAGAGTAGAATAGACAGAATTCTATAGCTGTCGGGTACAGATCTTACCGAGTCTGGAAAAATAATAGCGCGAAAATAAAATACTGCTGTAGCAACGGCAATGACAATTGCTGTTTAAGAAAATTACAAACGTCACTAACACCACTGTATACGTTAATTACAAATTTAGAAAATTAGGAAGACACTGGAAGAGGCTGGTCTGTTAGTACTCCAAGCTTATTCTTGGAACCGTACGTAACGGTATTCGTGCTTGGGCCAGTGTAATGCGACAATAGGAAACCGTAATATACACAAATATTCGAACTGACGCGATTGCGGATAGCCTAGACCGATGTTGACAAAGAACGAGAGAGATGAGAGTGCGCTTGTGTGAAGGGGAAAGAGTGTTGGTAGGTGGGAGGACGAGTATACACATAGGCATGCATAAAATAATACAAAGGAACAGAACTTGTGGAAACGACGCATACAATTTTTTTTTAACAATCGCTAATATCTCGATAACGAAAAGGATTTTACAGAAACAAAACCAAAATAAAATTTAGAATGTCTCTAAATTTCACTCGCTGACATCTTGTAGCTATCTCTTATAGAACGAAAGTTTGTCGCGTGCCAAAAACTTCACTGCACACAAATTAACAAAGAAATTTCATGACGTGGGACCGTTTTAAGATTCTGTTCTTGAAAATCGTTAAAGTTATCGGTTCAAATTTACGTCTAAAACATCTTCAAATTTTTAAATCGGATCAGTAATATCTGATAGCAAAGTAAACTTGAAGAAGAATAATAACAAAGTTATTGATGAAGATGTCACAAAAACAGTGTCTTCGTCTCTTTGTCAGTTCTCTAACATTCTAATCTTCTAAAACTCTTAATATTTAGGAAAACAAAGGAATCGATTGCTATCTGACGCACATCAATCATAGGTTTCCGTAGTTTAAAATATTTCGTACGCAAATGCGATGTGTGTATGTCGAGTTTCACGTGAATAATGTAATAGAATTGAAATGGGGTCAATAAATGGTTGCTTGTGAGCGCTATAAAACAGATCAATGAAATCTGAATTCTCGATAAATATGAATTATTCGACTGATGTCAAGGACAATTATCGTAACGAAAAGCGGTACAGGATACAAGAATTCATTCCTGGTATGAATATAATGCACGCTGTAAAAAATATAAAAACCTTTCCGTGTTAGAGAGTTAGAAACTTTTAATACTCATTCATACGTACGAGAATGCATATGAGATTTCTGGTCAGGATTACCAGACTTCAATGTTTTATTTACTAAAAACAAAGATAAAGACAGTTTGATCCGATTAAAGGAATATGATTCACTTTAAATATTAAACGAGTTTCTAAAATTTTAACTATTTTTATATTTAAATTTGATTCCTTTTAACATACAGAGGCTTACTGTTTTCGTAATTTGTTAAATCTGTTTTCCGTTAAAGAATTCAGTTCAGATATTTTAGATATAGGCCTACTTCATGTGTGCAGTACGTAGTAAATATCTACGAAAAGATTGTCCAGCCTACCTTACAGATGTTTAACTTATACAGGGTAATTAGGATATGTCAATCGTTTAAACAACTCACTGACATATAATATTTCTCCATACCTTCTCTTTATTTACAAATCATGGTTATTTTCTTGGGAGAAAGATGATGACAAACACTCTTATGCAATTTTTTCAGTTCTGAGGTAACGCTTCATGCATTATTTTATTCGTGAGGGGAGGGGAGGTATGTCTAACAAAACGCAAAACAAGGCAAAAAGATTAAAGCTAAGGAACTCGAATCAATTTATATCCACGAACCCGAATCCAATAGATCCACCCAATCAATGCGAGAAGTATAGAATTGTATGATCTCACATGACAGCAAGATAATATTGTGCCCTTTGCGTGAACGTCTGAAACCATGTCTTCTGTATTCCAACATTCTTTCATTCTTAGAAACACAAACTCTTTCTACATAGTCACAAATGTTACTTGTGGTGAGAGCAGGCTACTGGAACATCTTTCAACTGAAAACCTATATCTTGGGGAAGTACCGTACCTGTTCTGGCTTGGTGAATATCTTGCAAAATAGTTCACGGCGAACATGGATAAGACTGGGAATCCTCCTCATTATTTAGTATTTAGATAATAAAATATATAAGAGGAATATATATGTCTCCATTTATTATATGAACAAGGGAAAATCAGGAAGGCGAAATAAAACGAGAAGCGTGCCATTTGGTGCAGGGAAAATGTCTGATCTTCGATATGAGGGTACCACTTGCTTACTAACATTCATTGGATCTTCAGAAGAAATGATAGGCCCGATACAGGAGGCGAACGTTGAGATCGGTTAAAAATTAACCGTTCAAAATGTACGTTCCATCATATTGTAAAAAGAATAAGTTTCATACCTCTACACCCAAAACACAGACTCTCTGCCATAGGGTTCAAATTTCAAACGATGAGAATTGTTACGAGGTGATAGCCAAACAACAACTTCCCTAAAAAAACTAACAAAACTCTGAAAAGATTACCGGCTAACCAGGCATACCAAATAAACATTAGTACAAGTCACTAAGTACTGTTCATAGGAGGTAACCTGGTCGTCCATACAACCTGCAGTAAAACCATCTAAAGTTTTGAAATCAGCTGCTTCACAGAATGATGAAGATTCCACCGACTGCTTACAGGACCATTAAGAACAGTCTACTGACAACAGCTGATTGTGAAAGACGCATGCGAAACTAATCATCCATCCATGCGAAGGTGGATTGAAACAGAAAAAAATGTACGTCACCCAGCAGATTCCGGCACACCCTTGAGTTTGGAACGGATAACACAGAATGGGGATGGAGGAGGAGGAGGAGGAAGCAGAGGAAGACTGAGTTCTGAAACTAAAAATCACGTACTTGTATCATATATATTACGGACTAACATCGTCTGACACAAACTCACGTTTGTCGAATACTTGAGGTACGTACGTATGAAATATTAGAAAAATTAAACGGGTGAACAGATACGGTAATAAAATACGTAGGCCTATAGTCAGAATACTAGTGACCGGGAAATATTACTAAACCTCCTTATTTTGCGTAGATCAGTTGTAAGTTCTATTTTTGTTCACTTGTGTACACGTGTGTTTCAGTGTCCGTGAAGAAAACAAAATTGGAAATGAAAAACAAGTTCACTTGTAACATGACCTTATATTTTACCCTGCTTAAACCTATTCTCATTGTTTTGTTGTTATTATATTATCAAATATTGCAACGGGAAAATCCTGTTTCACACGTTTTATAGAATGTATATTTGGTCGAAATAAACCATGTGGTGAATAAGAGAATCTGTAAAACGTATAGAGTTGCATGTAGGACTCTATATTCTAGTTTGTATGTAAGTTTGTAAGTTTCATTTTGTTTTATACTTTGTTATTTACACTTATAAATAAATTATGGTAAGTCCAGATATGTAGTTCGTATTTATGAAAATGTGCGTATTTATCATAAGTTAGGGTTACAGTAATCGAGTGCGTGTATAGTGTAAACGCTAATTAGAAAAAAACTATAGCGCCGTTATTAAGTAAGATTTCGAGATGGGACTTGGACAAAAATACAGTTTATATTGTGACAAACAATTTGTCCTAATTAAATGTATTCATTGGTTGTATGCGTCTTTTATATTACTCATTTCTGAAAAGCCACAAAAAAAACATAAAATTTTAGATAAGTTTGCTGCAGGTTTCCCTGTGATCTGTGAAACGTGCGTCAGGTGTAAATACAATTTTCACCAGAATAACCGAGCATTACATAATCGAATTGTAATTCCCTCTCTTAAATTAGATATTGATAAATCCTTCAAATAAAGCTTTAGAATATCATTACATTAAACTACAAATTTTATTAGTGGTTAAATAAATTTATGCTACACTCACTTGTTGCACACACCACTAGTCACGATCATCTTGCCACTATCTGATGATGAACGGGTACGTTCGAAAGCGCTAATCGGTGTCACAGTGACTAGTGGTGTGTGCAACAAGTGAGTGTAGCATAAAAAAAATATCATTAAAGATGTTACATAATTCCTTTGAGACTTATGAGCATATGAATTTTGACGTGAATGGGTTACCAGCCCATCGCACAACCCCCTACCTGTAGGACCAGGTAATTGTAATCAAGGTTTTCTTCCTCCAGCCTTTGGTGATCCAAAACCTAACTGCAAGGCAGCAGCTTTACCATACCCTGGCAGGGGCTCTATCTTTACCCTAAGAGCTGGGGTGCCACCTCTGCCGCATCCACTGTGCCAAAGTTCCTCTTCTCCGCCCTCTTATCAGAAATGATAATATTAGAATGAAGCTAGGCCTAGCTGAAGGCTTAAATGAGAAAATCTCCCGGTACAAAACGGAGTGGCGGTTACATGTAGAGAGAACGGATCCAACTAGATTTTCAAAAAGAGTCCTTGACTATCATCCAAGGGGGAAGAGAAGTGTGGAAGACCACGTAAGCAATGGTTGGATGACTTCCATTGAGACTGGAACAGGCTACTATATAGTCTGAGCCGTAAAGGATGACGACGACGATGTTAGATCATACACCTACAAGACCCGTTTATATTCGAACGTGATACAGGTGGGTTTCTCGACAAACGATAAGTTTGGGGGAAACGGCCACAAGTCCGCGAATTCAACGTATTGTAAGCTGCCGATCTCGGGGAGATTATCTCTACATCATAATAGAGATTATCACTAATTGTAAACGTGTTAGTTCGATCGCAGTTTTAAAACTACATACTTTTCGTAGTAGTGAAATATTGTCCACATATGTTTGGAAAGACAGTTTAAGCGTACTGGATTTGTGTAAGATCAATACACCACAGTTGTATCGAGTCATATCGTCATAATAAATTGTAACAGACATAGGCCTACTCATCGAAAACTACGTCACAGAATACTTAGTTCTTAGCATTGTCGTAATAGTTCACAAGGTATCCAAGGAGATTCGACGTGGAGTGTGTCTGCGTAAAGTTGTTTTAGTAAAAGAAAATAAGAAACAATACATGGTTAAAATTATTATTGTTATTAGCCGGGCTGTTAGACCGTGGTCGACTGTTATTGTGTGTGACAGACGGTTCGGCCCCGCCATCGGAGGCCATCTTCAGTCTCTAAAAGTGTTTGGCAGCTGTCCGCCAATTCACCCCCAGTACTAAGGTTTGCCAATTATATCGAGTACTGGGGTTATTTGGCGGACAACTGCCAAACACTTTTAGACACCCGAATATGGCCTCCGATGGTGGGGTCGAAACTTCTGTCACGCAAACACACTAACAGTCGACCACGGCCTAACAGCCCGGCTGTTAATAACAATAATCTTTACAATGTTGACCGTAAAAGCTTAAGAACTAGCATGCGAAACAATATATGATTCAATACAACCTATGATGCAGATAAATTAGTAGGCCTGCGTAAATACTAAAATATTCAATGCGTCGTTAAGAACTGCTGTAAACTAAAAATAATTGTTTACTCTTCTCCTTATATAAAATCTATAATTGAAACTTAAATTAATTGTTCAATGTGAACGAACCGTGTCGTCGGTATAAAACAGCAAATATGTGCTACGGAGAAATGTTACTTCTGTTCCCTGGTTTCAGTATTTCTACACAAAGAAGGCTTATAGAGCGAGTTTTTACACTAGCAGTACAGATTAGGTTATAAACCTTCCGCGTATGAATATTTATGGGCAGAACGTTACAGACAAATGGTGTCTGCATAAGACAACACTGGCGAAAACTGAGCACGTTCCCGTTTTACATACAAATGGCCTTATAAAACGGCGTGCATTAATATTTCATATGGTTACTCTATACTTATTTCTGGTATATATTTAGTTTTGTTGTTGTTCTTTTTATAACCAACGTATTTTCTGCTCTTGTGTTATTTCCGTATTCTCAACTGTTTGATCTATTTTAGTAACAATAGAGTTTATAAATAAGCAATATAATAGCTTCAGTCGTTTCTGTTTTTCGCAATTCTCTAAATATATTTAAATACTCTACAGTGACATTATTCACCACAGTTGACGAAGTTTCAAGCTTGTTTGATAAAATTCCATTTGATTTAGACGATGTCCTTGTAGAATCAATAAAAGTCACCGCAAAAGTTTCAGTTTTCAGTAATTATTTATATCAATAACAGTTTCATATAAAAACTATTCTATGGGAATTACAGGAATAGATTTCTTCTGCTTTTTTATAAACTATATTTTATTTGTTTGTTTTATTAGTATATATAAAAATCTGACTCACGTTTGACAGAATATTCCGTAACTTCAAAGGTTTAATTATGAATTCTGTATCTGTACCTCTGTATCTTCAGAGATTTGTTATATTTGCAGCAGAAATCTATTCTTAAAATTCACATAGAAAAACCGCAATAAACTAAAATAACAAGACTTACTGGTAAAGAAAAACAATTGTTTTATACATTTTTATTTCTATATTTCTGTGCCTTGCCTTTATATTTTTTTGCTATAAAATTGTTTTGTACAGAAACCTCTGAAGATACAGAATGAATTTGTGAATCGTACGTTAGGTTCAAATGTAGTTATAAAAAATAAGAAAAATACACGTGTGTATTTATTAATTATTAATAATTATACACCTGTCAGTTTATAGTAACCCTTTAATAATTTTTACAGGCTAATGTACTACATCTCGTCACATTAATACGCTTCTTTTACAAATGTAAATACTGTATAGGCTATTGTTTGTCTTACATATGCTCGCTGGGAAATTCTATTGTTATTACCTTATTGTTATTATGCGCTTACACACACGCGCGCGCGCAAATACTCACTTGATATTCTGATAATTGAAAGAGCAAAGCGATTTCTCAGTTTTAACTCTACCGTTTGTCATTTGTTTCTATCTGTGTGGGAGATGTCCCATAATAACTTTGGATTTCATCCACCGATTTTCCTGAAACTTGGCAAACGTTTACGGCGCAGATCTCTATTTTTTAAAATATATCTCCACAAAAAAGGTCCAGTAGGCAAAAAATGTGAGGGGTCAAAATGTAGAAAGAAATTACAAAAAATACAGGTGGGTATGAAAGTAGTTCACGAACAGTGTCATTTTGATGTATGCACGTGTGGCTCAGAAATCTGAAACTCGAGGAAATTGGGGAGGAGATAGGCCTACGTGGAAAACGTTGAGATGTGGTGCTGTAGGCACGTATACAAATACCTTGGACAGAAAGGGTTATGTTGACGTTCTGTAGAGAGTGGTTGGAACCAATGTGGAAAGGAGAAGCAGTAAGGTTGTTCACTTGCTGCGCCATTCAAACTGGTTCACCACCCTGATCGTAGAAATGATTAGCGGCGTAGTGGGAAGGAAGACCCAGACATAAGTTTATGGATGAGGTAAAAGCTGGAAGGAAATAAGTGATTATTGAAAGACTGCCTTCGGTAGGGAAGAAACTACAAGCCCATTAACCTTGGGTTGAGGAGAAGAAGAAGACATCAAATTAAAGAGAAATTTAACCAAAATCTGAATATACCGTGCGGTTTTGGAAACTTCATCATTTTGGGAACCAGGCGTCCAAAAGTGGATCAAAATATTCTAAAAACTGTAAAAGTCTATGTGGGGCATCAAATTGTGACGAATTTCACAATCTCAGGTTACAGTTATGAGGTTCAAAGTACAAACTCAGCGTCTTTGTACGCTATTACAGTGAATTCGAAAGTACAAAGGTTCTAATACTTACAGTTAAATTGCAACTTTACGTAGACCTTTGACTTTGATAATTATGACTTTAAGTTTATTATGATTTTGATAATGTCCATAATTAATTAATGTACATAATTAATAAAAACTACATCATTTAATTATTTGTGTTTGCATTGTCATAATACTAAACACGCCACATTGTTCCATACTGACTTCTATGTACTCACTGTACAACACAATGTACTCGAAAAGTTGCTCTTTGAAAGAGAGAAAATAAAAAGCAAAAATTCATGATTCCGTATAGCCATGTGAGGAAATATTTGTTACTTCCAGAATCAATCTGCAAGGGTAGTTACAAACGGTTTTCCGTGAAAATGTCGGTCAAGGGCCTGTCCTTACCTAAGCACTGTTACACCTCTGGCTGCGCAAGCCTGTTTGTCTGTACGAGTATAAGCTCCAGTTCCTGTTCAACATACAGTAAGACTATCGTTGTTGTTGTTATTAGAAAACCTGAAGGTAATAATGTTGATAATTCATAATAATAATAATAATAATAATTTTATTTATACAAGGGGTACTGTTAAAAGGTAATGTTCGCTTCAGGAGGGTCCGCACTCGTATGGTGAGTGAGACTTGCACCCACTAAAACCATAAATCCTTTTCCGTTGCATGGATTCACCCCAGACTCAGCTTTCGCAATACTTCAGTGTGGTACCATAATAATCATAAGAATAATAACTATCACAAACCAAAAACTGTTGAAGAAAAAGATCAGATAACAATTCTGAGGAACATGCAACTTCAAACAGACTTAACTGTAGCCAACTATAAACCATAAGTAAGGCATCGTAGTTGTAAGGGAATAAAAACTGCGTACAAATGGATTATAACTGTACCATTTGATTATAACATCTTACAGAAGGCGGTGGAAAAGTACGTAAATTTAGAGTTCTTTAAATACAAATCGAGTGGATGTGGAATTTAAAACATAATCTGGCTCACATTAACTTTGTTAAATTGCTAATAAATTTCTAGAATTTAGAATAAATTTTAATTTCTATAATTCTTAAATTTAGAATAAAATTTCTAAAGAAGTCAATTCTGACTAAAAATACGTGAATAACGTCAGATAAAAACAAACATATGTTAGAGAATTAAAAAGAATTAAAAACAAATATTTGTTTGGCTTTAACTAAAAACAAACACGGTTGAAAACATTACGACGTAAATCAAACTAACATTAATATATTTACTTACAAAAAATTATGATTATAAAACCTTTTACTTAAATTTGATTACTCTGAGCAATGTGTTCGTATCAGAGATTAAATGAATTCAAATCTATTATGAGTGTGACCCACTCTTGTCCATAAATAAAGTCGTATACTGGCAGCTGCTCGTCTGTATCAATTGTTTATTTATGTTTAAACCTTGAATTTAAATGTATTTTCTTGTGTTTAATGTTTAAATTTAATTAAAATTTAAATCTGTTTACCTGTATTCAAAATTTAAATTTCATTTATGTTTATAAGAACTAGAATTCTGTTTCATTTGTATTGAAATTACGTTTCACGCATAAACCGTGTTGGCATATTTAGTGTTAGCAAATCCGTGATGTGTTGTTGAATCTAATTGAAAAAGAATTGCATCACTTTTTTAAATGCATGTTAAATTTAAAATTCAGGCTTAATTAAATAAAAATAAATTTCTAATCACACAGATTAAACTGAAGATTTAAACATAAATAAACACAATTTAAAAAGCCAAACGATCACTAGCACACAACATTATTTATGGACAACAGTGATTAAACAATTTAATATAAATATTCAGATTAGATTTCAATTCATTTAGTCAGTGACGCCTAGTGATATCATGGTTTACAAGTGAATACAACTTAAAGACGTTTCTAAATAAGATAACTTTGAATCCCACATTTGTTTAATTTTTAATCTCACATTCGCACATAAACGATTTTCTACGTTTAAAGTTCAACAGTTCCTTTTAAAATCAAAGTTCCAAAATTTGTGTGTGTTTTCAACTAACGCTAATCACTACATATTTCTCAGATTGCAAATCTCTACCGATTTTGTTGGAAAGTTTTCTTTGTGTTTTAACAATTTAACAAATTTATTGTACACTAAACACAAAATGGAACCTTTTCGACTCCAAATTGTTTGCAGTTTTGAGCACTTTTCTTGAAATCTACTGACGGTACAGTCCCGCGACCCACTATTTTTATATTTCAGATTAAACAATATACGAGACAGTAATTTGTATTCCAGAAATGTTCGTATGACATTATTTTGCCTTTGGAAAATAAGAACAGTCGACATTTTTACCTGTCCAAATTCCTGAAAAAGGGATTTCCGTACTGTTGACGTTTTTCCATATTTTTATCTGTAGAATTGGTTCTCGAAATAGCCTCCTTTCCTATCGTAACTTTCTGTATATGGTACGTACGAATGTATGTAGCTAATTTCATTCGTGATAAAAAAACGTGACTTAAGTCATTTTGTCATTTCGTCAATTTCTGGAAGAATTATTTTTTAAATATTATTTACAAATGTAAGAAACAGAATCCCTTAGGCTTTCACGGCTGGCGTTAAGATTGGTGGAGTGGCTATTTCCTCAGCTGTTAGGCGCTGGTCTATGAAACTCGTAATATATTCGAGACGAACGACAATTCAATTTTCTTCCTCAACTTACTGGATACGATCACCTACTTTGTACCTAAAATTACTAAACAAACGCCATGACTAAACATTACTCGTCGCGCTGTTTATAGATCTGTTTGTACCTATTTCCTTACATTTTGTGGAAGCTACCTGATTTTCTACACGTTAAATTACATTACCACATGCAGGCGATATTACATGAATATTTTTTAAATTGGACTGAATATCCAATGCGGTGTCGAAAATTCTATTAAACATTATAGAACAACCCATGAGATAATTTTAATCACTGAGGTAAGTAACGTTGATCACTTCAGAACATAACAGAAGTAAACAGAAGTATCACGCGTATCAACTAGAAAATGGTAAAGCACCCAGAAATTACAAAAAATAAGTAGCCAACTTACTTTCGCTGAGCGACGGACGATACACTACAGTTCTACGTTGGATTCGATTACAAACCTGGCGAAACCATATCACTGTGTCTTATCCACTTATGAGTCATTTACTTGGGCTTGTCCCTTTAGCTATTTTTAACGCTCTTTAGCTTCTTTCGGCGTTTCAGTCACCACCTTACAAATCTCTGTACTGGATGCATGTTTTCCATTCAGACCTTCCTCTGATTTTCCTGGATTGATTCTTTCCGCTCATAATTCTCTTTGCCACTTGGTATCTACTTTTTAAGTTTAACACTTATGGTTTAAGTATTAATGAATAAAGTAAGTGTTAAGAAATTCTTCTTCTTATTATATAATAATAATAAGAAGAAGAAGAAGAAGCAGACTACGCTATAAAAAGAACAAATACAAATAAAACCAAAACAAGATGAATTAGTTAAAATTAAAAATTTATTAAAATAAAAGAAAATATAAACATTAAGTATTTTAATATAACCATCAAATCAGCTGACTACTGTACATAAAGAAAATTACAACATTCAAACATTTTAATCGAAATAAAATCGATTATTCGTTAATTTATATTATATCGAAGCAAAATCGATAATTTGTTAATTTAGATTGAAACCTCTGATACAGATTGTTCTCTGAGATGTGCGTGATGTTTTTATGTACACTGATTAAAAATATTTGTAGAAGTAATCTATTCTTTAAAAATAACATAAAAATACATAAGTATGTTAAAATGTAAATGTATATTAATACAGTCAGGTATGTGAATATTAATGATAATTTTAGACAATTATATGATACTTATCAAGATCAACCATCTACAGTCATCATACATCCTAATATTACACACGTTCATATTAGACATAAATTAAGAATGCTTTACAACAGAAAAATGACAACTATTTTGTCACCGCCAGGTACTTTATCTGCAGTCTAGTGCTACACGAAATTAACACTTTGTTAGTTAAATCAAGAATTAAAAAAGAGTTGAGAACAATTTGTATAAACCTACAAAAGAAACGGCAACGTCGTCATATATCAATATGTCATGGAACAATTTCCCGTGCTTAATGTTATAAATGTTTAGTTATGTCCGGGATGTGAAAACAAAATTTAGTCATTTTCAGACTGGTGCTACAAAAAGGGCGTTGTGAAAGACGCCCTTGAAACAGATAGCAGTAAGGTCACTGTCATTGCAACGCCTTACATAAATCTGACTTAAAGATGAAATCTAAACAAGCTTGAAGATCTGAAATCATGTGTCTCAATTATGTTAATGGCTGATAGGAAAACGATCGTATTCACTGAATATGACAGAAATTAATGAATACGAACTAAATTGCCAATTCCAGTTTGGAAGTGCGTTAAATACAGAATTACAAAAAGCTTACTTCTCTCAGGCTGATAATGAAAATAAACTGGTAATGTTTCACGCAGCCCATGCAATCACAGACACGAAGCAACACTTAAGACAGGTGTCATATCGTCAGCAATCAACCTTGATTTCGTCATTGTTACTTAATCTCAGACGAAGTAAAGATCGTGTACTCACGCGAGGATTTCGCGTGATTATAACTCGTAAGATATACCTCACGTTAAACCACCTTTCATCGTGTCGTAGCATTGCCAACTGACTGGTGAGGTGTTGCAGAGGAGAGAAGGTTACAGCCTTTCGAGATGTGGACATGGAGAAGGATGGAAGGGATTTTATGGAAGCGTAGAGCGTCGAATGAGGAGTTACCTGGAAGAACAGGATAGAAAAGAAGAGTGCTGAATATCATAATGTGCATGAAGAGAAATTGGTTAGGACACTGTATACGGCAAACACTAGTGATAGTAGAAACACTGGACGGGCTGGTAAACGAGAGAGAAATAGACGGAGGAGAGACAACATGATAGACGATATACCGGTGGCATATCATGAAATGAGGTACCATGCCCTGTAAGAATTGAACTTGGGCAGAAGACACATAATGATGAACTTATTATAATTGTAATATTATAAGTAACTTTAAGAATAAAAATAAATCAACAGCCTGAAGATGGCAGATGTTAATTGGCCTAAACATCGGGGAAATGATATTTCTGTGTGACCTCAACAGGAAGACATGACTACAATGTCAGTCAAAGCGTAAAGATTTTGTGTGTGTGTGTGTGTGTGTGTGTGTGTGTATGTGTGTGTGTGCGTGCGTGTGCGTGTTTAAAAAATCAAATTAATGTGTCATAGATGGTTACAGATATTACATGACTAATAGACCTGCTATATTATGTCGTGTGCCTCTTGCCTCTTAGGCCTACTCTTCGAATGAGAAGGAAAGAGAGTAAGGGGAAAAGGAGAGAGAGAGAGAGACAGACAGACAGAGACACATAGACAGACAGAGAATCATTATTGGTTCTTCATATTGCTTTATATATAAGTTTAACGCTTACACTGTATTTGTATTACTGATTACTACAATATATATATATATATATATATATATATATATTGCTACGATACAAATAAATATTTTCGCATAGGATGGTTATGTGTGTATAAATTATGCACAAATCTATATTGGAGGTGTAGAAAAATTAATTGTTTATACCACAAGTAAATAATTGTTTATATGATATATTTAAAAGTACACAAAATGTCAGGTATAGTAATTTATTTGTTATAAAAGAGTTTATATAGGCCTAGTTCATTTTGGAAAAGTTTTAGTTGACACGTAGAATTCCTTTACACTCGGCGTGACGTCACTCGCTCCGCCGCTGCTACGTTCTCTCTGCACTGATCGCCGCTCTGCTCTCTCTCTCTCTCTCTCTCTCTCTCTCTCTCTCTCTCTCTCTCTCTCTCTCTCTCTCTCGCTGGGGAGAGCTGGGGTTGGTTCGCCGAACAACTGATCAACGCTAATTGCAGATTTCACACACAAATTGTCACTTTCTGAATCGTTAGTTTTATCGCTCGCAATTGGTTACTATTAATTATTGATTGTTATTGATTTTTGATACTTAGGACGATAATGAGTGATAATTTTAAAAGCGGTGTATAATGCTTACACCTTCCGGCTATTCTTGAAGTGTTCCGCGTTAATAAGGATTTACCACGGTAGATAAATCTTTCTAAGCGGAAAATCTTCCACTAACACGTAATTGTACTTAATATATTATAATTGGTAGTTCACCCGCTTGGTTCTAGTCGACAAACTCTAAAAGAGTCCCAAGACTTAGAGTTACTTTAGATTAACCAGTTCGAACAAGAAAAACTCTTGACGAAGAACACACGTTCACTATGCAACGGCTTCCGATGAACTGCCCCGAAGTGCACATGACCACCGACGGATCTGACTGAAATTAGGGGCTTTTGATTGGTCAATCGATTGTCTACGTGGTAGATTGGACAAAAGATAGACGCGTTCCAGGCGAATCTTTGTATAAGTCTGCGAGAGCCTGCATAGATTTTCTCTATAAATTGTATTACTCTTCAATTGATAAGCGTGAAAAGTTGAGTTTTCAATTACTAAATAACCACATTTAAAAAAATATCGGTATGGAGAACCATACATGACTTCCATGTTCTAAGATTTATATTTAAAATCATTTTCGAAATGAAATATTACCATAGAAACTTCTTCTATCTACATACTGCTTCAGCCTTAACCACAGTACTGTGGTCACTAACGTATACCACCTCACGTTATCGCACTCGATTTTCACTGATGATGGAAGTCGATGGCATTGCCGAAACGTCTGGTTTTGTAGAAAACATTGGACTACGGCCAAACATCCGGGAAGGAATTTTAGCAAAAACTATTTCTTTGTTGCCGATAACGTAGTACACATATATATAAAAGATATGCATAAAATTAATGGCTTGTATAAGTTAATAATTGATCTCCATTAAGTAGTGCTCAAGTTTCCAAAGTTTTAATATTATGATGTCCGTAATTAAAACATCAGAGCAGGTTTAGTGTGTATGAGGGTACACCGTGGACAAAAATTTTCAACATTTCCTGTTGAGCGTTGCTTAGAGTAAAGCTGCGAATCTACAGTGTACGTTTCACAGAACAAACACGCGGAAAAGAAGGAGCGCTCCGAAGTCACTCATGGACCCTCAGCATCCTGCAGAGGGTTCATTCCCTAAAGACGAAAAGTCTGTCTATGAATCGTTCCTCTGTAAACACGTGCAGTTACACTGCCCAGCGATCCACAGGAAGCAAATCGCTATCCACACTGGACACTTTTTCGGCTTGCACGCGTTATGTTGGTGTGGGTTTCGGCACGTTCCATTTAAAAAGCGTGCAAATGTAAGAAAATAAACATGAGTGAGGCCAGAAATAACGCGAATTTTGTGTGTGTGTCTTCCCTGCCTTTTTGTTGCAGTAATCATAATAATAAAATGGAAACGTAAACATTACATAATTGAGATATGCTTGCCTGCCACGAACGATATATTTTCACTCATACATGATTTACACTAAAATGAAAAAATTATAATTTTATTGCCTGGCAACAAAATTATTTTATTTTTAACAATTACCATTGTCTGAAAAAGTTTAAATGAATTTTCAAGTACTTTACTGTTGTTAAAACGTAAAAGGTTGCAGGTAAACTACCCCTTCCCCTTAACCGATCTTCACCAAAAACAATAGGTCGTGAGTACTCTATATATAAAACGAAGTAACTGTAAAAGAACATACTCAGGTAGTTATGTATTCTGGTCTTAGCGTACAGGTACAAAATGTAACACTTAATTTGCATCATAGTCTTATTGCCTGTAATAAGTAGATTACCATGAATTAATGCCGTCCATTATAGAGATAACAAGGCTTCTATGCAAAGTAATTCAATTAAAATGTAAAACAATGAGGCATTTAAAGTACCGGTACTGGTAACTACAAGGTGAGTCGAACCGAGCTAATGTATCGTAAAATATTGTTAAATTACAGGTTTAAACTCGTGGGTGTCTCGCGGTATTTACGTTCATTTCCACAACCTATGATTTTATCTTAAACTAAGAAGTACAATAAGTTTTATGGCAACGCCTTCTATCAGCTTATTTTGGAAACATATATTTCAACATTAGTAGGAATTCATAGTTTTATAAAAAGCTGTACCCTTTAGAAGTTAGATCCTACATTATTTTACCACGATACGTTTAGTCGTTTTGTATTCTTACTCACGACATGGCTTTACTTTGTAATTTTAAGTATTACTCTCACACACACATCTGTACTTATAAGTATACTTGCATATTCGAAGAGATAAACATATTACAACTTTAGCACACATAGTAAGAATAAAATTTCAAGAAAATGTCGTCTACATAATGTATACATGTCATTTTAATTGAAGACTTCTACATACGTGTATATTATATAGGCTCTCAGGCTCTCTTTCTCCCTCTCCCTCTCATTATACACAGGCATGCATATCCTATTGTATGTTTTCATAACCAACATCACCATTTAGCTACTTACATCTGAGGCAGTGTTTCCACTATCTCTAGTAACTTCTCTTCTGACCTTGTCCAGTTCACTATACTTATATTCTTAACCAGGTCATCCCCTTGTCATGCAGTCTTGCTAGGGACCATCGGCGTGGTGTGTGTGTGTGTGTGTGTGTGTGTGTGTGTGTGTGTGTGTGTGTGTGTGTGTGTGTGTGTGTGTGTGTGTGTGTGTGTGTGTGTGTGTGTGTGTGTGTGTGTGTGTGTGTGTGTGTGTGTGTGTGTGTGTGTGTGTGTGTGTGTGTGTGTGTGTGTGTGTGTGTGTGTGTGTGTGTGAATTTACATACAATGAGTACATTAACGTCAATGACCATGAGTAGGAATTGGATTACTAGAAGTTGAAGACACGAAGAACTTTAGTAATCATATAACAGTAAAAATTTAAGAACACGTAAACTTGAAAAACTCTAGACCGCTTACGAGGACAACCCAAATAAATGCTCAGAACGAGTAAACTTGACAATCGGATAGGTAATCGGATAACTCACTTTAAATTTGGCTCAGCGCAACGCAACTGTTGAGAATTTACTAGAAAACTCTACATTCAATTTTAAGTAAGTATACCTGTTATTGTAAAGTGAAAGTTTGTATTGTGCGGTGGGAGGTCTAGCTACCTGGGCGGGGCCTCAGCCCACACACATGCTTGTTTACTGTGAGAAGTCTACAAAAGTAATGTTCTGGTAGTTTTAAATAAAAGGAAAAATCTGGAAGCCTTTTTCTATGTAAACAGAGATGCACTCGACCAGTTAAGTTCAGTTTTAAATCTGCTTTTGTAATGTGTATTTCGTGTGTCCGTTGTATGTATACTTGCTAGTAAACTCTTCTTCATTAAAGCGTGTGTTTGCTCCTGTACTTAAATTATTAATTATTTTTAACCATACCTCAACAGGTTATAGGCCCAGTGGCATTTTAAAATCGGAGTGCAGTGTGTATAAAATATTAGTGCAAAAATGGAACCGAATATAAAAATTGAAAAACTTCGAGACAAAGATAATTGGCATCAATGGCGCTTCGTAGTACGCACGTTGATGGAAGAGGATGATGATGTGCTGGATGTTTGCGAAGGAAGATTAGCCGAGCCAGCTGCAGGTGCAGAAGGTCGTGACGCGTTGTTGGAAAAGTTCAGGAAGGCGGACAAAATTGCCAGAAAGTTAATTGTTACAACAGTGGAGAGAAAGCCTCTCGAACTTATAATGGGTTGTTCTACTGCCAAGGAGATGTGGGACAAATTGAATACAGCATATGATCTAAAATCTGATGAAAATCTGTCGATGATTCAAAAACAATTTTTTGAGTTTAAGTGGACAGAGAGTGAAAGTGTTACGCATAATATTTCAAAAATAGAACAGTTGGCTAGAAAAATGAAAAATCTCGGGGGAAAAATTGAAAAGACTATGGTGATGACTCGTGTTTTAACATCTTTGCCACAAAAGTTTAATCATTTTCACAGTGCTTGGGATTCGGTATCTGACGATAAGAAGAATCTCGAAAATTTGACTGAGCGCTTGATGGCAGAAGAATTTAGATTACAAGAGCAAAAGGAAGTACACGAAGAGACGACAGCGTTGCTAGCTAATCTGAAAATCGGTCATAAAGAACAGAAGAATGACTCTTATAAATATGAGAAGAATAATTTGAAACAAGAGCAGTGTTATAATTGTGGAAGACAAGGTCATTTAAAAAGGGACTGCTTCAGGTGTTATACGTGCAAAAGAAAAGGTCATAAAAGTAACAATTGCTTCATGAATAAGAATAATGGTCAGCGAAGATGGTCGAATAATCAAGAAAGAAGTAACTCGTCTTCTGGACAGAAGAAATCAACATCGAGGATAGCACTAATAGGTGACAAAGGCAGCTGTGGCAATCGGGATGATCTCTGGATTGTGGATTCGGGTGCGACGGATCATATGTCGAAGCATCGAGAATGGTTTTCAACGTTCGAAGAATATACAACACCAGTCAGTGTAAGAATGGGCAACGGTATGACAATGTCTGCATATGGTAAAGGTAATATTGACTTTGAAACTTATAAAAATAGTGAACGAGTAGAAGGTACTATCTATAATGTATTATATGTTCCTGATTCAATGTATAATCTGTTTTCTGTTAAATATGCGGGTAAAAGGGGTATAGATTATGAAATAACACATAATGCTACGAGATGTACTTTAAAGCATGGTAATGAAATTCTTGTAACTGGTTCCGAATATGAGCCTGGTAGTTTGCTAAAATTAGACATTCAAACTTTAATTCCAAAAGAATGTAACGTGGTAGAACAAAAGAGTAGATCGAGCATTGCCAACGGTAATGTTTTACAATTATGGCACGAAAGACTTTGCCATTATGTTGTAAAACATGTGAAGAATTTTTTGAAAAATCTAAATATAAAATTTACGGATGAAAATTTCTTTTGTGAAGGTTGCGCTTATGGCAAAAATCATAGATTACCTTTTCACAAAAAGATCGATCGTGCCACTAAAACTCGCGAAATAATTTATACTGACGTTTGTGGTCCTATGGAAGTAGAGTCTCTCGGTAGAAAGTTATATTTTGTTTCTTTTAAAGACGATTTTTCAAGTTATAGAGAAATTCATTTTATTCGAGAAAAATCTGAAGTAATAGAAAAACTAAAATCATTTTGTATCGGGGTTGAGAATCAATTTGCAACAAATATTAAAGAAATTCATTTTGATGGTGGTAAAGAATACGATAATAAAGCTGTGATCTCTTTTTTAAATAGTAAATGTATAAAATATTCGATTAATGTTCCATATATACGCCCGAACAAAATTCAATTGCAGAGCGTGATAATCGAATCATTGTAGAGGCTGCTCGATCAATGTTTAATGCATATTCAAACTTACCTCTATTCTTATGGGCAGAAGCAGTGAATACTGCTGTACATGTAATTAATAGAACAGGCCCAACAAAACAAAATAATAAAACTCCTTATGAGTTATGGAATGGAAAAACAGCTACTGTTGATAGATTTAAAATATTTGGTACCATGTGTTATGTACATATATCAAAAGAAAAGCGTAAGAAACTTGATAAAAAATCGATGAGAGGTTATCTGGTCGGATATCATGAGGATTGTAAAGGTTATCGTGTATATGTTCCGGAAGTGCGAGATGTCATTATAAGTAGAGATGTACTTTTTAAACCTGAAAGAGTATTAGCTGATTCAATTATTTTGAATTCTTTGAACAATAATAATAAAGAAACTGAAGAAAATGAAATTATAACTCCTAAAAATAATGAACTTTTACTTAAAAATGAATCAAATGAGTTTGAAGAAAGAGAACCTTTACAATCTTCAAATAGCGATAACAATCAGACTGGACGACAATTGCGCGATAGAACAAAATTAAAACCTACAGAATATTATGGATGTCCGATCACGTTTATTGCTGAAAAGTTACCATCTAATTATAACGAAGCAATTACAAGTAAAGAAAAAGATAGTTGGCAAGCTGCAATGCAGGACGAAATGAACTCTTTGTATGAAAATAAGACATGGGTATTAGTAGAAAAGCCAAAAAATAAAAAGGTGATTAACAATCGTTGGGTTTTTGTGAAGAAGCTCAATCCAGATGGTACAGAACGTTATAAAGCGCGGTTGGTTATTAAAGGTTATTCGCAACAGAAAGATATAGATTATAAAGAAACTTTTGTCCGGTTGTTCGCTTTGATACAATAAGATTGATACTTAGTATTTCTGCTCGTGAAAATTTACATATCGGTAAATTTGATATAAAAACGGCTTTTTTATACGGTGACTTAAAGGAAGATATATATATGAAACAACCTGAAGGTTTTGATGATGGAAGCTCACGCGTATGTAAATTAATGAAAAGTTTATACGGCTTAAAACAAGCACCAAGATGCTGGACTGAGCACTTCACTAATTTTCTTGTAAATTTAGATTTTTGTCAAAGTACGGGTGACCCATGTTTATACATATATAACAATAATAATAATAAAATCTTGTTAGCAATTTATGTTGATGATGGTCTTATTGCAGCTTCAAATGAAAGTTTGATTGATAAATTGTTGAATGATTTGAGTAAAAAATTTAAAATTACTAGTACTAAAGAAGTTACTAATTATCTTGGAATGGAAATTTGTAGATTGAATGATGGGTCTGTTTTCATTCATCAAAGTACTTATATTAACAAAATCTTAGAAAAGTTTAATATGTCAGAAGCTAATATTGTATCCACGCCAATTGATTGTAATCATGATGAATATTTATCAAAAACTATTGTAAGTAATGTACCTTATCGTGAAGCTGTCGGCAATTTGATGTTTTTGCAAACTGTAAGTCGTCCGGACATAAGTTTTGCTGTAAATGTTGTATCTAGAGTTTTAGACAAACCAAGTGTAGCTCATTGGTCAATTGTTAAACGAATTTTACGTTATCTAAAAGGTACGATTGATTTTGGATTACTATATTGTAAGGATGGCAACTTTAAAGCTTATAGTGATGCTGATTATGCTAACGATACAGTTACACGTAAATCAACTTCTGGCGTAGCTTGTATGTATGCAAATGCTGCAATTATTTAGCGAAGTAAGAAGCAACAATCTGTATCATTATCAACAACCGAGTCAGAATTTGTAAGTGCAGCATTACCAACAACTGAAATAATGTGGTTAAAGAAGTTATTTAATGAATGCGATTGTAAGACTGATAAATATGATTTATATGTAGATAATATGAGTGCATTAAAACTTATAAGTAATCCTGAATTCCATCAAAGGACAAAACATATTGATGTGAAATATAATTATGTACGTGATTGTTTTCAAAATGGAGAAATTGATGTGCATTATGTTAAAAGTGATGAACAGGTTGCTGATATACTTACGAAAGCTTTGTCAAAACCAAAATTTGTTTATTTAAGATCTAAACTTGGACTTAAGAGTAAAAATGAATTTTTAAATTAATGTGATTGTGAGAATGTAGAGTTTTAGGGAGGGTGTTGAGAATTTACTAGAAAACTCTACATTCAATTTTAAGTAAGTATACCTGTTATTGTAAAGTGAAAGTTTGTATTGTGCGGTGGGAGGTCTAGCTACCTGGGCGGGGCCTCAGCCCACACACATGCTTGTTTACTGTGAGAAGTCTACAAAAGTAATGTTCTGGTAGTTTTAAATAAAAGGAAAAATCTGGAAGCCTTTTTCTATATAAACAGAGATGCACTCGACCAGTTAAGTTCAGTTGTAAATCTGCTTTTGTAATGTGTATTTCGTGTGTCCGTTGTATGTATACTTGCTACTAAACTGTTCTTCAATAAAGTGTGTGTTTGCTCCTGTACTTAAATTATTAATTATTTTTAACCATACCTCAACAGCAACGAACCTGTAGAATGTTTCAGAGGTGATAGTTATCTCGGTTCCACTGAAGGTGATAAGCTGCAGTTGATAAATGCTAATTATGGCATTGTGGACTTAAACAGTAATGTCACCTTACTAACAGTGCAATCTGATTTGTGCACAGGTAGAGGGTGGGGAAGTGTCGCGCAATTAAGAACATATTATAACATTCAAGGCTCCCGAATGTTACCATTCTGGGCGAGACAGTAAAATTGCTGTTGTTTAACAAGTACAGCTGAAGTAATTAGACATGAAAAAGGTGTCTAGTTGCGCTGAGTCTCAAGATCTCATTGCGCATGCGTTACTTTGACGAGTTTTTTCGAAACAATTATTTTTTGTTCAGAACAGCTGCTCGATTGGTGTTCCTTCGCATGGTTGTGATTGGTTCCCTCACACTCCACTTCCAGCACTGCCTTCCCTGCTGCCACTACGATCTGCGCGACCCGTTTCGTGTCATACTATTTTATCTGTACAGTGAGTTACAGTATACTGTGGTGACCCTTCATAGTAGGCTACACAAAGTACCCAAATAGAAACATCTACTTTAAGTAGTAAAACTATCCTACTGTTCTTGTTTTCAGGTAATTTTGTAGATTACTTTTTAATTAAAAACTAAATTATTTATAATCAATTAAATGGGCACACAAATTAAGACAACCCGTTTTGGTTAAGCAGCAGCATACGCATAACCAAGACCTTTCGAGGCGTAGAATTATTCAAATATATTTTGTTTAGGCTTGTGAGTCAAGGAACGTCTTTTAATTATTTTATAACGTTTGATATCGAGGTAATTGCAACGCTTTAAATGTCATTACGAATTCGCACGTCTCTCAACGGAACCTGTATATTAATTCGTCTTAGACCCAAACCGAAGTGACCTAATAAGACAAAACAATGTCTACCTACACATTTTCTATCTCTTTTACACGCCTGACTTCATATGGCTGAAAAATCAAGTCTCATCGATAATATCGATGCAGCCGTTCAATTTCTACAAGCATACAAAAGAAAACTTACTTGTGGAAAACATTAACCTCCTTTACGTAGTCAAGTTAAACTTCTTGGAATGCTGGAACATTCTATCCTCTTAAGACATCGTTGTCGGCTTGTTGTTGTCGTCGTCGTCGTCGTCGTCGTCGTCGTTGTTGTTGTTGTTGTTGTTCTTCTTCTTCTTCTTCTTCTTCTTCAGGCTGATAGACTGTTACGATCTGACCACTCAACCTCTTTTTTGATCCCTGCGGTTGATATCTGTACATAATCTTAGGTATCCTCTCAGTGCTCATGCTTTGTAAATGTTGTTCCCATTCATTCATGTACTCTTTAATTTGGCCACTTAAGCTGGTGACTTGTAATTATTCTCTTATTTC
Organism: Magicicada septendecula; assembly: GCA_034769895.1. NCBI lineage: Eukaryota > Metazoa > Arthropoda > Insecta > Hemiptera > Cicadidae > Magicicada > Magicicada septendecula. The sequence goes on along the minus strand of CM068371.1, from coordinate 333,540,015 downwards.
TGTATTCGTCTTTCTATCTTACCTTGTGCAACCTATGATCCTTCATAGCATTTACGTCTCTGCTGTTTGGATTCTTTTTCCATTTGTTCCTGTGAGTGATCTACAATATGCTCGGCATACAAAGTACAATACATTCGGGTTAGCCATAGTCTTATAAAATTTTATTGATCATTACGTCTCAGTAACGTTGTCAGTACCATCCAATGTTTTTACATTATTGGTATGCCTATATCATTTTCCTTGGTATACTTTAAATCAAAGACTGCCTCCAATTAACTACGCGTTCGGAATTGCCTGCACAGTTATAGTAAACTAGCTGATACACTAATACGTACATAAAATAACACATTCACACATACCACTTACTTGTTCCGTTATGTAATTATTAAATATTACATCAAGTTGTATATATCCGTGTACAGTTTTCCTTGTTTAACTAATTAAATTAGTTGCATGTTGGATATAATACAGTAATGTAACATTTTCATTTGAATATAGTAATTGAAACGTAACATGAAAGCGCGTGTTATGTATTTCATAATTAAATATTTATCAGTAGTCATTTAATTTAGCGAGTTCATTTTTAAATCTATTGTACTTCGTGAGAGTGACCCCAATAAGCCGAGGATGATGCCAGAGTAAATAATATTTAACTGTAAAATATAAACTGTGTTCAGTTAAACTACGACATAGTACGAGACCTGTATTTTAGAATCATCTTCCTAATAACGCCGCGAATAAGGAAATAAATGTTATATGTCAAATACCAAAACTTCAAACAAACAAGGTGTAGTCAGTAGAATTTATTCTTTAAGCAATATACTCGTTTATACGAAATGTGTACGCGTATAATAAGTTACATTGATGACTCTTACTACATTAATGTTTTTTGTTTAGAATACTTATTATTGTCTCCACTCCTTTTTAAAAATAACTTCAAATTACATTTTTGGAATTACTTTAAAATGTTATAATAAAGAACATAACAAAATAATGGACGCTTAATATTCACTTGGTCACAGATTTATACAAATAGTATCGAACCTAATATAATCTGTTCGGTTTGAGAACTGCATCACTATAATTATACAAAATTGTTTACATGACAGCAAATCTATTCAACTTTTGGTTTAGAAACACAGTTATCTTTACTAGATCTGCACGACGATGTAATCTAGATATTATAAACTTTTAAAATACTAGATAGAAAATCGTGAATCCTGAATGGAGGCAGTTTGTAGATTTAGCCTACTACACGTTAATGCTGTAAGTATACATATTGTTACGACATCACAGAACAATCTACGTGTTTATCGAATGTTCCAGATGAATCCAGCGGAAACTGTGTGGTGCATACGTGTTTCTCGACGCATTCACTAGATTTTTCGGGAAGCCGCCAGCCGCGCGGACTGTGTCAAGGCCGCAATTGCGTCGTACACACTGGCGCTAACACGCAGTTTGGAATCATCTGGTCTGTGGGCGCTGTATAAATACTAGTCGGCAGCAACCTTATTTTCAGTTATAGTTGCGACATATTTACAGTGCGGTTCGAGTTATTACCGAGCGATATTACTCTGTGCGTTTAAGTGGTTATTAGTGAAGTGAAGTGTTTTCTAATCGGGCGATATACTTGTAATACAATTGTGTGTGTTTTTTATTAGTTGAAATTTTATTGCGTTTGAACAATTTTTATTTAATTTGTTGTAAGAGACTGTGTTGTTAATTATGAACTGTTTAACTGTGAAAATTAAAGCTGGTGATTAGTGGCTTAATTGGTGTCTTGTATTGTGTTTTCCACTGTACCTACGACAATCAAGTAGACCGTCGTAGCAGTGGTGTCAGAAGTGGGATAGAACGGTTAACAGTGGAAACAGTGGACACTTGTACAAGACCGTGTAATTTCTAATTAATCGGTAAACAATGGATGCCAGTCAGATGATGGAAACTTTACAGGCGCTGCTGTTACAGACGGAGAAACGACAGGATGAGAAACGCAGACAGGAGACGCAAGAAGCAGAAAGACGACAAAAAGAAGAACGAATTCAAGAAAGAGAAGAGGCAGAAAAACGACAAGACGAGAAAGCTGAAACCGAGACAAAAAACCCTCCTGCTAGAGACAGAGGAACGATGACGACAGGAGGCAGAGGAACGGAAGCGTGAAACAGAAGACATCAAAGCATTAATACAGGAGCAGAAACAGATGCAAGAACATAGTACCACAGAATTGGGTCTCCTACGAGGTGAGCTTAATAAACAAGTTACTAAAATATCAGAGGTACAAGAATGAATGATAGTAAAACTAGGTGAAGTTGAAAAATCTGTCTCGAGTGTTGAAGAATCGATGTCTAATAAAATAGCTGAAGTAGAAAGATCTGTCACGAGTGTGGAAAAATCTATGTCAACAAAAATAGAAGACTCGATTACAAATATAAGAGAACAAATTAAAAGTGAAGTTGAGAAGTTCATGAAAATACAACCAAAACAAATTTCTGAACAGACTGTACCAATGATGAAGACAGAGAAAGACGCAGAAAATAAGTCAATAGAGAAGGTCACCTCGCTTGCGGTTGGGACAGTTCATGTCAAGGCCCCAACCTTTGACGGAAGCAGTCACTGGGCAAAGTACCTCCGGCAATTTGAAGCTGCTGCATTCGCAAATAATTGGACAGAGAAAGACAAGGCTGTTTCACTCGTTCTTGCATTAAAAGGACCTGCGCCAGAATTACTACAGAAAGTGCCACCTGACAGCCAGAACATCTATGTGCCGAGTTGATAAAAGCTCTAGAATTACGCTACGGTGATAAACATTTGCGAGATGTGTACTACGCTCAGTTGAGAACAAGACGACAACGTTCTGGGAGAGTCTTCAAGAGTTTGAAGCAAGTATCGACAGACTGATTAGACTGGCCTATCCTGAAGCACAGAAGATTTTCGAATAAGGTTTGCGGTGCAGACATTTATTGATGGCATCGGAGATTGTGAAGTTCAGCAAGTGATACGAATGGCAAGGCACCGAAATAGCTCAGAAGCTCTTGTTCACGCCCTAGAGTTTGAAGCTGCCAAGTCAGCGTCCTGCTACATTAATGGGTTTGTGCCATCACATTGCAGTCAGAAGATCCCTGTATCACATTGCCGTTACGATGGGTGCAGAAAAACCATGTTGTCGGACAAACAATTCAGAAATTCGAGAGAGTCGCAAAGATTTGAACGATGGGATAAAGACAGAAGACCGAAGTGTTACAACTGTGGAAAACGTGGTCATCTACAGGTAGACTGTTGGGAGAAGAAGATACCGAGAGAAGAGAGTGATCGCACCAGTTGGAGAAGTAAAGCACAGTTTCAACGCTACATAAGACCAGTGGAAACGTGATTGTTAATGGATTTGCGAAAGGTAAACCAACATCATTTACAGTTGACACGGGCGCAACAGTGTCCATTGTGCGTCCTGACTTAGTCAGCAACCGCCAGCCTCTAATTAGCTCTTGTACAATACAGACTGTGACTGGAAGCCCCGTCAAGGTGCTAGGAAAGGTAGACGTACGTGTACGCCTGGGTCTCTAGAGTTTAGCCACCAAATGCTCGTTGCAGACATTGTCGGTGAAGTGATTCTTGGCACGGACATTATGAATGCCTACGGATTCGTTGTGGACTTAAGAGAATATCCTGAAAGCTGGCCAGGAGAAGATAAAGCTTTTCATGGCTAAAATGACAGGATCTACCAACCATTCGATTAAGCGAGTGGCATTAGTCGAAGAAAAAGTCAACAGGTTCGGTCAAGAGGAACCCTCCCTATTGCAAGCGGAAATGGAGGAAGAACTAGCAGAGGAAATACAAATAAGTGTAACGACAAAAGAAGTGAATGGAAAGCCAACTATGGATGTCGAGACAAAACTCTTGCTTGTTCCTGAGCTGATAGAAGCGCCCGAGGGAAAAGTGGCTGACGATGAGGTTACGCCAGAGGTTGTGGACGAGAACGAAACAGACTTGGATCAGCCAGTGGTGTTTAGGTCATCAGTACATGACGCAATGGGAGTGATTCCAGCAAAACTAGTGGTTGAGGGAAGACTCGCATTCTTGGGAACGTGATGTTCGGATCACACGAGACTGAATTCGAAGAACCGGAGAATTATCTTTCGCAAGGACGTCCACCTAGATCGTCTGGTCGAGTATTACTTCAGAGATGGTTTGCCAGTTCGGGACGAACAGGCTTAAGGAGGGGGCAGTGTTACGACATCACAGAACAATCTACGTGTTTCTCGAATGTTCCAGATGAATCCAGCGGAATCTGTGTCGTGTAGGTGATTCTCGACGCATTCGAGAGATTTTTCTGGAAGCCGCCAGCCGCGCGAACTTTGTCAAGGCCGCAATTAATTGAGTCGTATACACTGGCGCTAACATGCAGTTTGGACTCTTCTGGTCTGTGGGCGCTGTATAAATACTAGGCGGCAGCGGCCTTAGTTTTCAGTTATAGTTGCGATATATTTACAGTGCGGTTCGAGTTATTATCGGGCGATATTACTCTGTGCGTTTAAGTGGTTATTAGTGAAGTGAAGTGTTTTATAATCGGTCAGTATACTTGTAATACAATTGTGTTTTTTATTAGTTGACATTTTATTGCGTTTGAACAATTTTTATTTAATTTGTTGTAAGAGACTGTGTTGTTAATTACGAACTGTTTAACTGTGAAAATTAAAGCTGGTGATTAGTGACTTAAATTGGTGTCTTGTATTTGTTTTCCACTGTACCTACGACGATCAAGTAGACCGTCCTAACAATATTGTAACTACCACGGAAGTGACATTACTGGTTATAGCGATAACTATTGACGTAGAATGTGCATTGCTATATCATTATATCCTTAGTGAAATAAACGTTGGTTTTGATACTTCATCGAACTGAGCAAAAAACATGCGGAGAGTGTGTACATAATTTTTATACATGTAGAGAGAGTGTGTTTATTGAAAAACGTACAGCAATTGAACATGTATCAAAACTTCTACATTAACACTTATGGACATGTAACAAAAACATGTAACTGAAACTTATAAACACGGGTATCTCTTCATAAAATGTTCATTTAAAAATGTATTGTTGCTATAATACAAATGGGTTATACCATGAATAATTAAAATTCTTTTAATTGCTAACTGCTGTTAAAAATTAATCACTGTGTCGACGTATTTTTTCATTACGAACAGGCAAACGATTTTATGTCGGTCGTTTATCCGAGCTAAACTATTAGGTACGTTTATATACTATTATTTTAATTTACATAATTAATGGTGAACACAGGTTAGCTGTTTTTTTTTTTTTAAGTTAATAATGTGTAAAATTCCTGTAGAGTTTGTATACTTTAAATCAAAGTTTGTTTATTTCACATACTGAGGACGTGCCTGTGATGCCTTTGGCAGTTAACTCTCAATTTAGATTGAGGTACCGATGGTGAAAGCGCGTGCATGGCACAATTGCAGTTTTAACTGATCATTTAGTAACAACAGAAGCCCACGATTTTAACGTTGACAGCAAGGCGTGCTTGACACAAGTAAAACAAGTAATGATGTTTCTATAACGTTTTTTATTTTTTTATTGTTAGGATACCTCTAACGTTTTTAGGAACTGCGTCACGTCTTCTTAACGTCAGAATTCTTAGTTTTTCCAATATTCGTGTGACTCATGGCACATATAAGGAGCATTTCGTTCTGCAACTTGTGATTGACTAATCATTGCGCATAGGTACGTTCTAACTACTTCATTTGTGACGTTCCTATCAGACTTGGCGAATTTCGCTCACGCCGGTTGCACTCTGAGAGATCGGATCAGGAATGAATACCTACGAAGATATTTAGAAATGTTTTTTGTCAATAACAGTGTTAAACAATAAAAATACAACGGCTGCGATACAATACAACCAGAGCGAATGGCACAGGCTTCTTAAGCTGGTCATGTACTACTACAACATTCTGTTAGAAGACAGTTGGATAAGCAAAGTAAAAGATGGTTCCTGCGAAGAACTGAACAGGATGCGACCTAAGCCTTGAATGAAGACGAAGATGTTCATTGATTAAAGACTACGTTATGAAGGTAAACGTTAAACCGGAGTCTACTGGAGTTCTACGTAACCGCCGTTCCTTCTCTAATCTAATGTGGTTTCCACCAAGAACGATTCGACCAGAATTCAGACTTCCTCAGTGAGTGATAGCGCACTTCCAGATTATGAGAAGACGCGTATTTAGAATTTAAACAGCACGATTCAACTGATCAGAAATGTCTACAAAAATGTAAGATTTTATTGATAATACTAGCTGGCTAGAAAGACAGTTTGGTCCATTCATAGATGCTGCAGAAATCTCCCTTAGTAGCGTTACGTAGCTGATTACACGAAAACGTATCTGCTCATCTCTGTGTGGCTGTTTGTAACTTTGTGAGGATCTTCTAGAATATTTGCTACTTAAACACTTCAGATTTCAATAACATAATCCAGGCGAAGAGTGAATTCCATACTTCATGCCTGAGGTCACCGTTTTGATTTTGCTATAAGGATTACTACCTTCCTTCGTAAAGCGTCTACGCAAGCAATGTCACTGTACTGTATGGTCCAGCTTAGACTGGATTCCAGGGAATACCTGAAATATAAACACTGACGCCATGATAATTAAAATTTAAAGTTTTTACCTTAACCCGTCTATGTGACCGCTTAATTTTGTCTTCTTCGTCTTCTTACGCGTTTCGGATTATGTTAATCCATCATCAGAGATTAAAAAATTCGTCGGTTAAGACTTCGTTAAAACATTAAAAGTTACACTAAAAGACATTTAAGTATATATTCCACAAACACAGCGACGTACGCGGATGTGAGTGCGCACTCAATACTGGTTAGCGACGTACTGCACAGTTTATTGGAGTTTTCATGTTATCTATTGTTGTGTTGGGGCGTGTATTCTATGGCTATGTTATCTATAATCTTATCATATAGTGTATGCGATTTAAATGCCAATTGTTCGTTTAATATATTATTGGGATTATTTCTGAAGGCTCAGTAAATTTCGAACTCTTCTACCGCATCCATATATCGTCCCTTTCTGCAAATGTGTAAGGGTTTGCAATTTGCCTCAAAATTTGTATAATTATGATTCGATGAGACGAGATGTTTAGCGTAGTTTGATTTATTTATATTTGAAATGCTCGTGGGTAAGTGTTCTTTATATCTTTCGAAAAAGCTCCTGCCAGTCTGACCAATGTAATGCATGTTGCAGTCATCACACATCATTTTGTATACACCCGTTCTTTTTTCAATTGATGTACGTGTGGCATTATTTAGCATTTTACGGATATTGTTGGTTGTTCTAAATGTGATGTGGATGTTATGTTTTTTAAAAGTATTTCTAATGAGCACTGAAAAATTGTAAGTATAATCAACAGCCATATATATTGCGTTCGTCGTGACACGGTGAGGGTTGTTAGTTCTGCGTTTGTGTCTAAGCATCAAGTGTTCAACTAATGAACTGCGGTAACCGTTCATAATTGCAATGTGTTTAATTATATCTATTTCTTCTTTGTGGTTTGCGGGATCTAAAGGTACGCTGTATAGTCTGTGTATCATACTATTGAATGCGGCCATTTTTTGTGAGTGCGGGTGGAAAGAATCAGCATGTATAACACCATCAATTGTGGTGGGTTTTCTGTATACTCTGTATTGAAATTTATTATTATGTTTCATAAAGGTTAAGTCCAGAAAATTTATGGCGTTGTCTGACTCTATTTCAAGTGTGAATTGTATGTTTTTGGTGATGTTATTCATGTAATGTAACAACATGTTTGCCTGTCTCGTTGTCCCGTCACAATTATTATAATTAAATTTTAATTATAATAATTGTGACGCGGATACCAATACAATGACTTTAAAACTGACGCCATGATAGGAGGCATATCACAGAAATTAGGAATTAAAACAAACAACATTAAAACAGTACAATGTTATTAACAAAATAAGGAGCATAAGCTAGTGGCCTAAACTTTACATTTCTTAAGTGCGATTGAAGTAATGCTGATTAATACGCAGTAGCAGCTTAGGCTGCAAAGTTTTATATCCACCAGACTTCACGATATATTTTGTCACTACATCAAAAATAATACAAATATAATACATACTGTACGTAGGTTATGTCCGCAATGGAACGGTAGATAATATATCAGTGTCTTACATAATCGACGACTGCAATATTATGATAGCCAACGGTTCTGCAACGTGAATACGGTTACAATAATTCTTCACAACGTAAAAGTAAATTCGGTGTTACGCTTCCCCTGGTAATACTGTCTTAGACAAACGGTTGACAGTCGGAAGTCTTTGTTGTAATGAGTGGAATTATCTGAAAAGTACGACTCTGTATAGTAAGATGAGTTACCGTTTTCAGTCCACGTTGACCCTGCATTGCCGCAATTAGTATTAATAAACCGCAGCTTATCATCTTCAGTGAAGCCGACCCATTGTGTAGTCGTTATTCTGCTGTCGGTGTAGTCGTGGCTTAATGATGTGCAGAAACATGTAACAACATTACTATGTTGATGTTAGATAAAATATTAATTACGACTGTTATCAGTTGCTTTGATAGCCGACGTTAGCGTTACTAATGAAGGCGCATTACCTGACACCTATTTTCGGTTTGTGTAGCGTGTTTCAACGAGCGTTCTCTCGTATTTTTTAACAATATAATTATATAACAATAATATTTCATTTAATCGTAAAAGACTGAGTACAGATACAGCATTCCCAAATATCATGGCAATTGTGATAGCTGTAAATTTTGTGGCAGTTAGAGGTGAGCCCCTAGTATCTAAACAATTACCGAAAAGACTTCATCCATCACATCAATTCGATATAAGCACTGTGTAGGCCTACTTAATAACATTTTAATACTAGTGTTACAAAAGGAAATTATTTAGCTATCGATTCTGCCTTCTATGTAAAATTAAAACTTCAATGAACTATAAAAACAATGATAAATAGCAAAAGTGTTTACTAAAGCTACTCGTTTTTCATTCGTTTACTTGCACTAGTTAACGTGACATTATCAGAAGTAATTTTTTTTAATTAATTTTGCATATCATTGTATCACAGTTATTTGCAATCTAACTGTGATGCAAATATTCCTTCCAACAGTAGGCCTAAATAAAAAAAATTGGAACCTAAATAATTTCAAGATAGCATCGTTTACAGTTCATCCAAAGTGATATCACGTTGCGACTGAACTGCGCAAGCGTCAGCTGGAACTGAGATGGTGTTGTTTTCCCCACCATGCACAGATGCAGGGTACACATCCTCGATAAACTCGATCCGCTAGACGCAAGTGCTGATCAGTGTGACACTGCCCACCATCTCCACACGTTCCCTCGTATTCAGAACCATGCACGGATTTAAGGGGGGCGGTAGGGGCGGTCGCCCCCCCACCCCAAACCATACAAATAAAAAGTAAACGGTGTATTTTAAACATTTAAAACTTTTTTTATGAGTAAAATGTATTACTTAGTCTAACCAACCAGCCGTTCGGCCGAGCAACCGTTTAGTCCAATTAGCTAAGACATCTATACTGTCAACAGGGCTTGAGTTGACCACTTTTCAAGTGATTTGCTGTTTTATTTTCATTAGGCTTTGTTTCTATTGAACCAATTAACTGTGAAAGTATCGAAAAAATATGATTATTTATTTCAAATGGAACAAAATAACGTTAATTTTGCTTATGAAAACCTGTTAACGTTTGTTTCCAGTGAAATTTTGAAAAATTAGTTACACTGCGGTCGACTTAAGACCACCAGGTCGACTCAAGCCCTGTTGACATATCCTATAATTATTATTTTAAACTACATCAATGGCTTGATTTTTTTCAGGCCAGTACATCTGAAGGAAGTAGGCCTAAATGTCCAAAGAGAACAATTGAATCATTTTTTCAACCCTTGAACCTAAACTGAAAAATTCAGAAAACTAGTGAAGACCCATTACAGTCCTCTGACCAAACTCTTAAAGACCCCTTGAGTAATGAAAGTGAAGAACAGACTACTTCTGTCTTATCTTCATCCTCAGTTCAATTTTTTCTGAAACCATCTACAAGCTCTACGCCAAAAGAAGTACATGGAATGACTTTCCAAAACGACATTGCATTGTTTATAGGGAAAGTAGTTGATGACCATACAAAATGCCGACTTTTAGAATCCCCTTGGCAACCCACAGATGATTATGAGTTTCCTTTCTCCATTCACGTGAAAAGTGGAAAACAAGAAAGGAGATTTGTTAGTCGGGGGCACTTAGCAATGAAGGATTGTTCTGTAAATGTTGCACTTTGTTCGCAACAGGACATGTTGGTGTTGGAGGCTTTCAAAAAATGTTGCCCTCCAATAACTTGTAGTAAAACCATTGCAATCGTTCGCAAAACTTTTGGGAAAAGATGGCGCTCTTGAAACACATACCAAGAACGTATACCATCAACAAGCCATGCAAGCAGGGAAACTATTTCTTGAAGCTTATCACAATCCTAACAAGGATGTCATCAACCAAATAAACTGTGCCGGTGTAATGCCGGCCGTTAATAAAATTTAGTTAAGGTCGTAGTTTTATGGTAAAAGTCAGCCCAGGCGCGTGAACTTTGTTCACTGCAGTATGGCTGCGCGCGCAATCGATAGCGAACGGTCGCGTATCTGCCGTGGACTGCCGAATTCATTCACTCCCCGGCTGCAAGAGACAACGTTCCTATACTCTCTCTTCGGACTATTGCTACGCAGTTTGTATCTCTCTACATGATGGGCTAAAGAATAAACGACTCCCGGGTTCTCGCACTAAGCCGGTTTCCTGGTCTGCTGACGGCTGAACATCTGCCCAAGCGGTGAACCATGTCAAGATCGTCTACGAGGAGGGAGATGGAGACGGAATTTCTATGTTGCACTCGCCAGCACTTATGAGGTGATATTTATGCTTTTTCTTTTTTGGGGGGGCCGATCCGGCAGGGTGCCCGTTTACTGCAAATAGCCTAGAAGCTATGGGACCACGTGTCCAGACTGTTTACCGGGAAGTTGAGCTGTGATCATGACTCTGAACACTATAACTTAAATTTATAAACTTTTTTTATATAACTCAATTATATAACACTAAATGCTATGCCTGTAAGTGCTTGCTGCACTGCGGGAGCACGCCAGAGAGATTTTAATCTTGTACCATTTTTCTGTTGCATCTCTTTTTCATTTCACTTTTACAAAATTTTAGTATTGCTCAGTAGCTCTGTTCCGGCTGGAACAGCTGTGTATAAATTTTGATTTGACTATGGGTTTCACATTTAAGGGCTGGGGACTTTCCGGAGGTTTTTTCTTTGGGACTTTTCTGGGATTACAAAATGGGACTTAGTTTTTCTGACACGCTGGTACAACTTCAGACAGGTCGAATGCCTGTCAACTTTTGTCAACTACATGTGGGCGCGCTCCCTCAGATGCCAGAGCACAACCACCTTATTGTATTATTTCCTTTTAATTGTTTTATATAGTCATTTGAGGGCAATAGAAATATTTACTAATGTAATGGAAATACTTTAGCTGATTTTGCCCCTTGCACAAGGGCTAAACTGATTGTTTTCTTAACTGGCCAACACATATGGGTTGACTTCCCATTTATAGCTTTTGCTGTGTAACTTTGACTATAAAACATGTATTCATCATTTTCTTTTTTGAGTAAATTATGTATTGTCAAAATCTTCAGAAATAGTAATGCCTCAAACAATTAATGTTGTTTACTAATGTACATAGAGATTGATTCCTTTTTTTGGAATTTTTTTTTGAAGTCAAATAACTGTTTAGAATTTTATAAACACCTTCTGAAAATAGAGGACGTAGTTTTGTCAGTTTCAATTAATGATGTGAAAGGAACTTAAGGTTCACACACTCATCTTGGGTCATTGATCAATGGAATGCTAGATAAAGGGGTGGTCCGGTTATTTGTGCCTCATGAATTATTATCATTCTTCCTGGGGGTTTTGGCCTTATGTTATTCTACTGAACGGGTTGCCGAAGGGCGTAGATTTTATCACCGCGGGGTCATAAGATTGTAGCTACTCTACCTGGTAGGTGGGTGCATTCCCGGGGCATGTGTGTTGTAACTAGACGACCTTTAGCGTACTGCCTTCTTCCTTAATGCCCAGCGTTGGGTTCGTCACTTTGTAAGAAGACCCTATATATATGGCTGTAATCAAATCAAGTCCCACTGTTTGGGCTAGCCACTTGGTCACCAGACCGCTGTATGCCGGTCGTTACAAAAGAATAAAAATAAAATGGAAAATTCAATAATAATAAAATTTTCATACAATAAAATAATTTTGTTTATGTTTATAGAGGTATGTAAACAAGATAAATCTGTTTTTTAAAAAGTTCTGGTAAAATTTTAATAACAGGTAGGTATTTATTGACCGTCGAGCACTTCTTGACGATTTGCTCCAAGTCTGGAGTTAAATAGATTAACTCCAGGTAATAATCGATTGGTGACTTTTCTGACTGGTCCAATATCTTGTTCAAAATAGGATATATTCTTCTCACTTAATTCCTTCTGCCTTATAAATACCCTTAAATTACCCTGTGAAATAAATACAGATACAAAATAATGGAAATATAAAGATTTATTGACAATTTTAAATAAATAATCGATATTTTATCGATGGAGAGCAATTATCGACTCTGTCTCAGGAATTATCGATTGTGTCATACAGAACAAAATTTTATATTATATTATATTAAAAGACAGGTTCTTTGAGCGATTAGGATTAATAGTCAGAGAAGGGTGACGAGAAAGTATAACGTTAACAATTAAAGATATTAATACAATAATTACTATTCAATAGTATTTAAATAATTCCACTATGTAATGTAAATGAATGCTGTCAAACCATACGCAGACGATGACGTCACTGCGAAATCGTGAAGGCGGTCTCTGTAGAATTAAAAGATGGCCGCTACTAGTTCTGGCGTAGTTAATGTGAACTCGACATGTCCCAAAATCACGACAAAATTACCTTTGTGAATGTCTAAAATCTTCCCGCACTGGTGTAATATGTCTGTTAAGTTAGTTGGTGTATTCTGGTGAAGTGTTCCGTGTAAACTTGTGTTAATTTGGTTATTTTGTCTGTTTTCCCTTCTGGGGTCAAGTTTTTTCAAGTTACGGTTAGGTTTGTAAAGTGAATCAGTTGAAATATAATGTTTTACTGTTTACTGTCACTCGTATAGTGAAGTTAGAGGTTTGTTTTCACTATTGTCGTAAATGTTTTTATAGTATTGGCTTCAAAAAGTGTTTAATTTGTCTAACTCTCGTTCACTGATTTCAATGGCTAAACGTTAGCATCATGTTCGACTCGATTTTAAGAACGTTTTTGTCACACACCTATTCAGCTTGATATTCAACAAAAGACTAATTAACTTGGTCATAAATCTTGCCCAGTTAATCCTTGAAAAAGTATTGTTAACATTTTTCGACTTCCATACACATTAGAAAATATTACATTATATATGGAATTTTTCTATTTTATTCCTTACTTTTATGAATTACTAACCTTATTATTGGTTTAATCATCTCATTCCCTTTAAATTGATGTATTATAGTCCATATCTGTAGACATTTTGTGGAAATTAACAAATTTTGTTCACACTTTGGAAATATAGGCTCAAAATTGGATTTCCGTCTTTATACAAAATTCCTTCCATTTTAAATATTATTAATACTATTATAATAAATTTTAATTAGTCACATTACTCTCCCTTTCCTTAAATACATATAAATTACACCTTTGAACTGGTTTTTTGTGTTAATTTGTAAATTTGACATTGCTCTTTAAAATTAATTAATTTATATATTTTGACAATTTACAAAATGTTAAGGTATATTTCCTTATTGTCATTTTAATTCATAGGATCATTCCTAGTAGTGGTTAATTGTGTTATCTTATATAAATCTGGGTAGTTTACAGGATTTATAAGTGAATTATACTATTTTATATTGGTTCTCTGATTTCACCCAAATGGCCTAGATTTTAGAATTTTATATTTCTTTCTTTCTCAAATAATTTAAACTTAATTCCTCCTCTGACTTTACATAATTACAATTATATCAAAATAACATGATTTATAACTTATTGTATTGTGTAGTAGTTAATTAACACTACATATTTAAAATAAATAATTATGAACATGGTTCAGCAATCTGCACAATTGAACACATTGCAGATATGGTTTGAACATATATCTTTCAACTATTTTTGATCTAACATAGCATACCTTTTAGAACATTATTACTGGTATGTAGGTTATTATTTATCAAACATAATTCTTTTTAAAACACATAACATAAATCTTATTTTCTAATAAACCTTACAAATACATTTATTTAACACATTGATTTTAGGATTGTGAAATAACAGTCTATTTAAACATGTTACACTTATTCATACTATATTAGTACCAGTCCTTTCTGGTTTAAACCATTATTATTGTGATCCCCTACATCAGTAAACATCTGGATCTACATCTACATCATTATCTGGATGTTTCTTTCATTTGATATTATGGTAGGAAGCTCTTCTATTATTACATTTTTTTAACTTTTCTTATCATATAAATCTTTTGGTTATAAATTCTTTATTACCTTCTGGTTTTTTCATTATAATCTGCATTATTTATAGTAGCATATCTTTGTGACATTTTTAGACTGTTTCATCGTTCTTAAAATTTCCACTTGTTCTATTTTCTAGAATTTGTATAACTGTCATTATCATAATTGTCATTTAATTCATAAATCTTTTTATATTAATTCATTTAATTACATAAATTTTTGACATTATTTTCACATTATTCCGGTCATTGTTATTATACTTGTGAATGATGGTTTTTTATTAATTTCATAATGAGGTCATAATTTCTCCTCATACCACTTCAAAGTTTCATTCTCTCATAATTCCAAAGAAGTTTTTGTACTTTATTGTTCTATTCAATCACTCCAATCGTATTAAAGAAATTTTTTCTTTTTATTTCCTTCATCACCATTTTACGGAAAGGTTTTTACTCTTCAAATTGAACTTAGATATTATCATATTGTTCAGAATTATTTGTTTTAATTCTAAATCTGTTTCCTTTCTTCATCCCATTATGATTCTTTGTTACCATGGTAATTATCTTCTATGCTTACCATAAATATGGTATGAAATCCCTTCAGTTTATCTCATCATAGTGTTTTATTCATAATTGGTTGGTAAGTTGTACTTATACTTGGTTTGGGAAACTTGATTTATTCATAATTCAAAATTCACTCTTCTTATGTTATTCTATAAAGTTTTCTCAAATAAATTGTATGCAATTGGCTTACATTGTGTTTAGAATTTAGTGGTTTTTTAAATTCTATCTTATATATTCTTCTAGCCATAAAAATTTCTAATAATTGTAGATAATATGTGCTTATATTTCTTTTTAGAATTTGGCTGTTTATTTCAAAATTCTTCTGGTATTATTGCCACATAGTTTTTCACAAAAATCTGGTATGTAAGGTGAGCTTACATGTATTTTATTATTTTGGGGCTTTTAAATTCTAATTCTTCTTCTATTCTTGCCATAAAGTTTTTTCACATTTTCTTGGTATGTAAGGTGATCTTACGTATGTTTTGAATTTTGTTGATTTAAATTCTAATTCTTCTTCTTCTATCATCGCCATAAAGTTTTTCTTAAATAATTGGTATGTAAGGTGAACTTACGTATGTTTAGAATTTTGTTGATTTAAATTCTAATTCTTCTTCTTCTATCATCGCCATAAAGTTTTTCTTAAATAATTGGTATGTAAGGTGATCTTACGTATGTTTTGAATTTTGTTGGATTTAAATTCTATCTTATATCTTCTAAATGGTTTTCCTTTAAATAAACTTTATGTAAGGTGGGCTTACATGTATTTTAGAATTTTGGAGGTTTTTAATCATAAAATTTCTTCATGGATGTCTGGTTATAGACACCCTTGACTTTACTTGAACTTATTTCTTTGATTTCGTAGGTTTTGTTGTTATTGATTTTTGAGACGATATAGGGACCAGTGTACAGGAGCAATAACTTTTTTGTTATCCCCTCTAGGGAACTAGGTAATTCCCTATTCTTCAACAACACCTTCTCTCCAATGGTATAATGAATAACCTTACCCATGCATTTAGTGTATTTGTTCCGCCGTTTCTCCTGATCTTCGGCCACCTTATTACAAAATTGAATTTTATCAAATTTATATTTATGTTCTCTGGGGAACTCTAAGATATCTTCAATCTCTCTAGGGGGTTGTCTCTCGTACATTGCGGAGTATGGGGTTATTCCTATGGCAGGATGGTAGGCCAGGTTGAGGAATTCTTCAGTGGCCTCCAAGTATTCTTGCCACCTTCTCTGCTGATCATGGCAATATGTTCTTAATAGGCGCCCCACCTCTCGCAAGACTCTTTCGGCCGGGTTACTGCTTGGGTGGTATACGGATGTCTTGTATGTGTGAACCCCCATAGACAGCAGTGTATCCCGCCATCTCCTCCCCTTGAATTGCGTTCCGTGGTCGGTTATGATCGATACCGGTTTTCCGACATTTGGGAAGTACTGGTCGATCAGGATATTAAGAACTTTCTTCGTAGTCGCCCGATTTGCTGGGTATAGCTTTACGAACTTAGTGTAATGGTCCATAATGATGACGATATATCTGTATCGGTGGCGGCCTCCACTGCGGGGAAATGGCCCGCAGATATCCAGGAATACTTTCTGAAGTTTAAACTGTGATGTTATTGGAATCATCTGCCCTTCTCTTTTCTCGTTATTAGTTTTTACGAGTTGGCAGATGCGACAGTTTCTAATATACCTCCGTACCTTCCGATTGATGTCTTTTATATAGCAGCTTTCTTCCAGGGCCTTTACCACCTTTAAAGCGCCCATATGCCCATATCGAACATGATAACTGATCACTACCTCTTTCTCGATATGGGTTGGAATTATTACCTTCCATTCCTCCTTAAATAATGATGGTTTGGAAAACAGGATTCCCTTATGTATAGTATAATATCGGGATATGGTCTCATCTCCTGCTTCCAATCTTGAGATAATATTAATTAATTTCTGGTCAGCTTGTTGGTGTGTGCTTAGTTGTTCTAGAACTGATTGTAGACCGGCGCTGCTGCTGAGAATATGGTACACCTTCAGAATACTCTCCTTCTCCCCCTCGAACGTCTGCTTGTCAATGTCAACTCTAGACAATACGTCCGCGACGACATTCTTCCTTCCGGGGATATACTCCCACTTAAGGTCGTATTCTTGCAGCAATAGTATCCACCGCGTTAATCTTCCATGGCTCAGCTTACATCTCTTAAGGAACGAGATAGATTTATGGTCTGTCCGGACGGTGACGGGATAACCAAGAATATATGTACGGAACTTTCCGCACGCGAACACGACACTCAATAACTCCTTCTCTGTCACATGATAGTTTTTCTCACTCTGGTTCAGAGCTCTGCTGGCAAAACAGATTACAAGATGCTCGCCCTCCTCATCCTCTTGATATAAAGTAGTGCCAAGGCTGATGTCACTGGCATCGCAATTAAGAAAGAAAGGCTTGTTAAAATCTGGATGGCGGAGTATAACTTGTTTAAGGAATTTTTGTTTTATGAGAGTCAATATGTTTTGTTGTTCATTACCCCAGATCCATTTATTTTTAGATGACAGTTGCGGCTGAAATCTGGCAGTCAGTTCGGAGTACTTTTCCTGGAACTTGCGGTAGTAGTTACAGAGTCCCAGGAACGACTGTAACTGCCTTCGATTCTTTGGTGTAGGGAAGTTCTGAATTGCTTCGACTTTTTCAGCCGACGGTGAGATTCCCTTATCATTTAATATGAAGCCCAAGAATTGTATCTCTTTAGCAATAAAATGAGACTTTGCTAACTTCAGAGTAATATTGTTTACTGCTAGCTTCTGTAAGACATGTTCCACACGGTAGCAGTGTTCTTCCCAAGTTTCTGAGGACACTAGCAAGTCATCAACGTATACGGTGGTGAATTTTAGTGCTTCTTGGCCCAGTATTTGATCCATGCAGTGCACAAAGACTGCGACTGAGTTTACCAGTCCGAAGGGCAACCTCTTAAACTGGTGGTTCCGCCCTTCGAATATAAAGGCCAGATACTGGCGACTCTGTGGATGTAATTCCACCTGCCAGTATCCGCACACCGTATCCCAGGTAGTGAAGTATTTGGTACCGTGGAATCGTTTTAATATCTCCTCAATCTCACCGGGCGAAGTCCTGTCATTTATGATCATCTTATTTATTTCGCGCGCATCTAAACATAAACGGACTTGTCCGTTTTTCTTAGGAATAGCCACGATAGGACTTGTATAAGGGGAATGGCTACTCTCTATAATGTCACGGTTAATCATTTGCTCTATTTCAGCTCGTACTGCCTGCTTTCGTGATTGCGCAATGGGGTAAGACTTCCGGTTAAAGTCGACAGTGTCTCGGAATTGTAGAGTACACTGGAAATTCTTCACTTTACCGGGCTCATCAGAAAAGACTGATTTATATTTATTGTATATATCGATTAATTTGTTCGCTTGGTTTGTTGTTAAACCTTCGCCAGTTATACCGCTCCGGAAATCCCTGATCTCCTGGATTTTTTGCGACCATAAATCTTCATTGGAGGTGTCGTCTATTCTCTGTTCAATTATGGATGTTGGTTGGATGTAATTGATTTTTCGGATTTGCTGATGGATACTATCGGGAACGACTTGGTCACTACCCACCAAGTTCGCCGTCCAAGTATGTCCGTTTGAAAACAGTGATAACGTTTCAGTTCTTAGATTAATGATGGCGGAATTCCTCCTAAGCACATCACACCCGACCAGTATATTAAATGGCAGACCGCTCGCCACCAAGAATTCCAGGTCAATCGCTATACCACAGCTCATCACACTGGCGGAGACTTGTCTACGTATAGTTTTGTTCTGTCGGCCGGTTGCTCCCAACAAAACAATATTATTCAACGGCAATGTTGGTAAAGTTCTCCCGCACTCCTGCTGTATCCTCTCCAGTTCCGTCGTATTTATTATTGATACGTTTGACCCAGTATCGATCATTAACTTGGCTGGGATGCCTTCTACCTTGGCGTCAACATGTATAATTTCATTATTGAAGTTATTGGTGGGACTCCTGTTATCCTCTTCCAATAACTCCTGTCTGATGTCTTTCAGGTAGTTGCACCCGATGATTGTAATACGATTGTGATTATTTACGATATTGCACTCATTCTCATTATCATACCCAGTAGTCAGAAGCAGTAATGGGTTCTGGTTATTTCTTACTGCCTGCGCCCGTTTAAAGGCTCGGCATCATTGTTTCTTTGAGCCATATTATTGGATGCCTCATTCGGGATGCTCAGGGTGGTTACTTGCCGATCTGTTCTATGGTCTTCCGGTCGTTCATGGTGCGACCTTTGTTCAGTGTTGTCCAAACTATTACTCCTACGCGCCGGATAGTACCTCGGTTGGTCCCGTTCTAGGCTCCTCCGCCTTTCTTCGTATCTTCGGTAACTGTTCCCTCTATGGTGGTTGAAACCTCGCTGTCTTCCATCTGTGGCCCGTATGAAGTTCACTCTTGGGCGAGGAAACCTAATATTACTAAAATTACTATTATTGGGACCCACACGATTAGCATTATTGTGGTAAGGACTATTACCATAATTGGGGCTTCTCTGACTATTTACGTTACCAGGGTTGGGATTGCGGTTACCCTGATAACCATTAGAGGGTCGATTCGGGTTTTGCTGGTTGGGACCCGTATTATTACTGTCATTGTAATTGGTATTATTTACATTATTTCCATTATTATAATTATTACTTCGCGGGTATGCCCGAACTCCTTGGTACCCAGTATTTATGTGGTTCGCACCCTGATTATTGTTCAGGTACGTCCTTGGTTCGGGCCCATCACTTCTTCTGCGACTCTGCCTGTAGTAATCTTCGTTTTCATAATTCTCCAGGAGTTCGGTCATTGCCTGGATGGTTTTTATCTGGCTGCCCCTCCTAGCGCGAATCACCTCCTCATCATAATGGTAAGACAGCTTGTTTATTAAGCATTCCTCCGGTATGGCTGGTTCTAAGTGCTTGGCCATACACACTTTGCCGAGGAAATACGCTGTCATTGAGCTGCCGACTTGTGGTTGGTAGCGGCAGTGGCAGATATTATCTCTGATGAGATTCTGCGTGGTCTCTGACCAGTACTTGGCTTTGAACATGCTCTTGAACTGTTCATAGTTATTGATGTCGCTCCGGTTTGCCATCCACCAATGGTCATTCACCTCCCGAAACGACTCATCAAGGATCTCTCTATTCTGGATCCATCGGTTCCCTCGGTGTTTCTCGATGTACTCCTCTATTCGTGCCAAGAACTCCATTGGCTTCCGTTTGTATTGTCGGAAATTCAGCCATTCTCGGTTCTCTGACATGGGGAAACTGTGATATCCCGATGGTCTGTTTCTGATTGACTCTATCTCCTCCTGGCTCTGACGCATCTGTCCGGTTATGTTTACCATGGCGGCTTCCACGCCGTCGTATCTTTCTTTTACTTGGGTTCTTACTTTATTTACTTCCTCCAGAGCAAATTTCTTGGTCTCCTCTATTTTTGTTTTCTGCTGTTCTTGGACCTGAGTAATTTCCTTTGTTATTACTTCACGGACTTCCAGCACTTCGTTTTCTGTTAGCCGACATCTTTCGTCTACTTCTCGGATCTGCTGGTTAACAACCACAACTTCCTGTTCTAATTTCTTTACTATTGATTTCTTGGTCTCTGTTATCTTTTTATTTATCTCCTCTTTGGCTAACTCAATCCTCTCGTCTAATTTATTCATGTTCTCTTGGTTAACTTCCCTTAATTCCTCTCTTAACCTTTGATTATTCTCGTCCATTTTCTCCTCCATTTTCTGATTGTTTTCCTACAACTTCTCCCTCAGTTGCTGATTGTCGCTTTCTATTTTCTTACTGGTTTCTTCCATCTTTTCTTCCAAATTCTTATTATTTTCTTCCATTTTCCTTTCCATCTTCCTACTAGTTTCTTCGATCCTCTTATTAGTATTTTCTATTTTACGGCCCAATTCTTCCTTTGTGGATCGGTTATCTTCCTTCAGATCCTCTAGTTTCTCATTTAATGAATGGTTATCTTCCTTCCTTTCCTTACTACTTTCGTCCTTCTTTTTGTTAGTGGAATCCAGTTTGTTATTCAAGTCTTCACTCAACTTCTTACTATTTTCTTCCATGCCCTTGTTAGTGGAATCCATTTTCTTCTCCATTCCTTCCATCCTTTGTAGAAACATTTCCATGAATCTGTCCATTTTATCCTCTTCCGTTACTTTGGATTTCCCCATCTGTCTTTCCTGGACATTGACTTCCCCTGTCTGCGTTGTTACTTCTAATTGTTCCTCTGGTGGTTCGGGTTTTTTATGTTCCACCTGGATTAGTAACACTTCCGGATCCTCCACAGGTGTTGCCTCCTTATCTCCCATGTCCATCTCTTTTACGGCCTCTGCCGCCCTCTTTTTCGATGTAGCTCGTCTCTGCATTTTTCTCCTGTCTCTATTAATCAATCGCTGCCAAGCTTAGATTACTAAGCCCTCTAAGTTGGACGCCACTTTGTAACTAGACGACCTTTAGGGTACTGCCTTCTTCCTTAATGCCCAGCGTTGGGTTCGTCACTTTGTAAGAAGACCCTATATATATGGCTGTAATCAAATCAAGTCCCACTGTTTGGGCTAGCCACTTGGTCACCAGACCGCTGTATGCCGGTCGTTACAAAAGAATAAAAATAAAATGGAAAATTCAATAATAATAGAATTTTCATACAATAAAATAATTTTGTTTATGTTTATAGAGGTATGTAAACAAGATAAGTCTGTTTTTTAAAAAGTTCTGGTAAAATTTTAATAACAGGTAGGTATTTATTGACCGTCGAGCACTTCTTGAAGATTTGCTCCAAGTCTGGAGTTAAATAGATTAACTCCAGGTAATAATCGATTGGTGACTTTTCTGACTGGTCCAATATCTTGTTCAAAATAGGATATATTCTTCTCACTTAATTCCTTCTGCCTTATAAATACCCTTAAATTACCCTGTGAAATAAATACAGATACAAAATAATGGAAATATAAAGATTTATTGACAATTTTAAATAAATAATCGATATTTTATCGATGGAGAGCAATTATCGACTCTGTCTCAGGAATTATCGATTGTGTCATACAGAACAAAATTTTATGTTATATTATATTAAAAGACAGGTTCTTTGAGCGATTAGGATTAATAGTCAGAGAAGGGTGACGAGAAAGTATAACGTTAACAATTAAAGATATTAATACAATAATTACTATTCAATAGTATTTAAATAATTCCACTATGTAATGTAAATGAATGCTGTCAAACCATACGCAGACGATGACGTCACTGCGAAATCGTGAAGGCGGTCTCTGTAGAATTAAAAGATGGCCGCTACTAGTTCTGGCGTAGTTAATGTGAACTCGACATGTCCCAAAATCACGACAAAATTACCTTTGTGAATGTCTAAAATCTTCCCGCACTGGTGTAATATGTCTGTTAAGTTAGTTGGTGTATTCTGGTGAAGTGTTCCGTGTAAACTTGTGTTAATTTGGTTATTTTGTCTGTTTTCCCTTCTGGGGTCAAGTTTTTTCAAGTTACGGTTAGGTTTGTAAAGTGAATCAGTTGAAATATAATGTTTTACTGTTTACTGTCACTCGTATAGTGAAGTTAGAGGTTTGTTTTCACTATTGTCGTAAATGTTTTTATAGTATTGGCTTCAAAAAGTGTTTAATTTGTCTAACTCTCGTTCACTGATTTCAATGGCTAAACGTTAGCATCATGTTCGACTCGATTTTAAGAACGTTTTTGTCACACACCTATTCAGCTTGATATTCAACAAAAGACTAATTAACTTGGTCATAAATCTTGCCCAGTTAATCCTTGAAAAAGTATTGTTAACATTTTTCGACTTCCATACACATTAGAAAATATTACATTATATATGGAATTTTTCTATTTTATTCCTTACTTTTATGAATTACTAACCTTATTATTGGTTTAATCATCTCATTCCCTTTAAATTGATGTATTATAGTCCATATCTGTAGACATTTTGTGGAAATTAACAAATTTTGTTCACACTTTGGAAATATAGGCTCAAAATTGGATTTCCGTCTTTATACAAAATTCCTTCCATTTTAAATATTATTAATACTATTATAATAAATTTTAATTAGTCACATTACTCTCCCTTTCCTTAAATACATATAAATTACACCTTTGAACTGGTTTTTTGTGTTAATTTGTAAATTTGACATTGCTCTTTAAAATTAATTAATTTATATATTTTGACAATTTACAAAATGTTAAGGTATATTTCCTTATTGTCATTTTAATTCATAGGATCATTCCTAGTAGTGGTTAATTGTGTTATCTTATATAAATCTGGGTAGTTTACAGGATTTATAAGTGAATTATACTATTTTATATTGGTTCTCTGATTTCACCCAAATGGCCTAGATTTTAGAATTTTATATTTCTTTCTTTCTCAAATAATTTAAACTTAATTCCTCCTCTGACTTTACATAATTACAATTATATCAAAATAACATGATTTATAACTTATTGTATTGTGTAGTAGTTAATTAACACTACATATTTAAAATAAATAATTATGAACATGGTTCAGCAATCTGCACAATTGAACACATTGCAGATATGGTTTGAACATATATCTTTCAACTATTTTTGATCTAACATAGCATACCTTTTAGAACATTATTTCTGGTATGTAGGTTATTATTTATCAAACATAATTCTTTTTAAAACACATAACATAAATCTTATTTTCTAATAAACCTTACAAATACATTTATTTAACACATTGATTTTAGGATTGTGAAATAACAGTCTATTTAAACATGTTACACTTATTCATACTATATTAGTACCAGTCCTTTCTGGTTTAAACCATTACTACTGTGATCCCCCACATCAGCAAATACCAACTCCCATACTTTATTTATTATCATTTTTTACAAATGTCTTGCAAATAAAGATTTACATTAAAATAATAAAATACTGGAAACCTTCCATTTTATTATTTTATTATGCTGTTTATTATTTAGATTTTAAAGTTGTGATATAGCATACTACTAAGTTATAGTATCACCAACTTTAAGTTTATTGCTTTTTTTTAAAAAACACTTACACAAATTCACTTTCACTGTTGGTTCTGATATTTTGAGTCTTATTATCTCAGACCAGACCTTTAGTAATCATGGACCGTTAAGACTAGTTTATTTCTTTATTACACAATAGCTTTAGCCGGTGCACTTCTTATAACGCTATACAGCACTTTAGTTTTCTCAATAGTTACATTTTATAAGATTTTGGGTATGTTATACTTTCTTTTGCATAGTTTTTGTGGGTTTGGGATTCATTGTAGTTTATATAATAATAGGTTTTACTACGGTGTTTCTTTCATTCTATTTCTTCCTCTCCTCCTGTCTTCCTTCTTGTCCTTCTTCATATCTTCCTTCTGGTATTCATTCTTGTCCCTCTTCTAGTCTTCATTCTTGTCCCTCGTCTAGTCTTCACTCTTCTGTTCTTCCTTCCTCATTCTTGGGTAAACCAAGGTACTTGGTGATATCACGACTGAGGTTTAGTTTGGAGTATTTAATTTATTCACTGAACTGACTTTATTCTTCTATACAGGTTTCAGGGTATTGTTTTCTTCCTGTTCACAAACTTTATTCTTTCCTCTTCTTGTTTTTGGGGTATTTTGGTATTCACCACCCTTTAATTGAGTCTCTTTTTCTTTGATATAGTCTTATATAACTGGTTTACTGCACTGAGCTTCCTGGGTAACTTACTGGTATTATACTATGAGTTGATGAGTTGCTTCAATACTTTCTTTGGTTTCTTTTAACAGTGGTTTTTATATATTATGTAGTGAGGATTTTTATCTTATTGTGGTTCATTCCTCTGATTTATTTAAATGCCATTCAATATTATTATAACATTTGTCGGTGTAATTAAACTTTATGATTTCACATGACTTAAAATGTAGTGGACTTTCTGTCACGCTACAGTGTTAAGATCAATGTAATTGTGAGTTCGTGTACCTTGTGTTCTGTGTGTGTTGTTATGTGTCTAGCTAGCCACGAGATGGAAGGGAATTCTGTAATTATATATGCATGTGTCCACTGATGTATATACACTTGTGATGTTTTATATTTATACACACTTGTCATTCTTAATATTTATACACACTTGTTATTCTTAATATTTATACACACTTGTTATTCTTAAGAGTTATACACACTTGTTATTTTTTTACTTGTATTCATACTTGTGATTGGGCACATATGTTATTCTGATTTAATGATGTTAAAGCAGCGCAGGAAGGAAAATAAATTGTTATCGTTCTGTTACGGCTGAGTTTTATTGCAAGTCCCGTCATACTGGACCCAGCATAATTTTTGCTTCTCTAGGCTCCTGCCTAGTTCTAAATAACTTGTAACCTCTCTTTCAAAACTAACAAGCAAGTTGATAGAAATTTAAAAAGAAACAAAATATATACTAAGAGCATAGAGAGGTTACAAAACGAACAGAGGTTGTCGCAAGTAAATGAAAACAGAGCACGGTTGAAACCTATCATTCATACAATCATTTTTTTAGGCCGACAAAACATAGCCTTTAGAGGTGATAGGGATGATGGAGAACTTGTTATGCCTAGTGAAACAGAATCTAGTCCAATAAATGAAGGCAACTTCAGAGAACTACTTCGGTTTCGTATTCAAGCAGGAGATTATTGGAGAAGCACCTTACAACGGCAAACGCAAGGGCAACTTATATTAGTAAGACCACCCAAAACGAGCTTATTGAATGCATTGAAGAAGAAATTTTGTCTACTATATTAAGTAAAGTGGATAAAAGTAAGTTTTACAGTGTTATATTTGACGAAACTACAGACTTTCTTATGTGTCTCAGCTGAGCATTGTGTTGAGGTGTGTAACAGATAGAGGTGTTAAAGAAGACTTTATACAATTTCCAGATGCGTACAAAACCATTCAAGAAAAGTCAGATAATCAAGGTGAACCAATTTTAACCGGTAGTGCTCTTGGACAGCTAGTATTGGATACATTGAAACAATTAAATTTGGACCTGAAACACTGCGTTGTGATGGGTACCTATGGATGTAGTGTCATGGTATCTGAAGTTTGTGGAGCTGTAGCTGAAATGCAGAAAGAAGCTAAAAATGCGGTAAGGTGCCCGTGTTACAGTCATGCGGTGAACCTGTCTCTGTCAAAATCTTCTTCTCTGCAATGTGTAAGAAATGCCACTGGTATTATGAAAGAAACGGTCTCGTTCTTTACGGCTTCTGCCAAAAGAAATTCTGTTCTGAAGAGTGTTCTTGGAACTCAAGTTTCAGGTGTTTGTGAAACTAGATGGGTAGAAAGGCACACGACGATACTACGATTTCGTGCCAACCTCTCAAAAATAGTCGATGCTTTACATATGATTTCGGAATGGCGGGAAATCGAATCGGCTTCAAAGGCTAAATCATTGATTGCTGCTCTTTGCAGTAGCGATTTCATAGTTACAATTGTGTGCATAAGTGAAGTTTTATCACTTACTCTTCCCTTGAGCCGATATTTGCAAAAGCAAAGCGTTACAGTTGACAAGGCTGGCTCACTGGTCCAAGACACTTTGAAGACCTTGAAGGAGAAAAGGGGAAATTCTGAAGAAGAATTCTGCACACTTTTTGAAAAGTGCAATTCTACTCCCAGTTCTCTAGATATCGAAGTCACAGTACCACGCTTGGCAAAGCGACAACAGCACAGATCTAACCACCCTACATCTAATCAATCTAATCCAGAAGAATATTACAGAATATCATTATATATACCACTTTTGGAATCCGTCACCGAGGATTTGAGAACTAGATTCTCTGAAGAAAGTCTATGGCTGTACGGTTTAACAATGTTCATTCCAGCACAAATGATGAAAGAAGACTTCCAAGACATTGAAACAAAAAATAGAATCATGTTGACATTGAAGAAAGTTGCTAAGAAATTTCATCCTCTTTTAAATGTAGATGAAAGCATAGTTGAACAGATAGTTTCAAGTGAATATCATCTTTGGAGGAGGAAGTGGGAACGAGACAGGGAAGGTATCTTGCCGAAGAATGCTCTGGCGACTCTTGATGTTTGTGATGCAGATATTTTTCCACTAATAAAAAGTACGTTGCATATTTTAGAGACACTGCCGGCAAGTGTTGCCAGTGCAGAAAGATCGTTCTCCACTTTAAGAAGATTAAAAACATGGATACGATCCCGAATGGGAGAAGAAAGGTTAGTCGGACTTGCTCTACTGAACATTCACAGGGACATAAAGTTGAAATCGACAAAGTTATTGATCGTTTTTCAAAACAATTCAATAGAAGGTTAGAGTTTATTGTGTAAAAAATAGTTGTGTAATACTAACAAATAATGTATTTGATGTGAACTACATTTTGTACTCAAACCTAAAAAGGTTTTGTACTCAAACGTTAAACGTTTCCTAAAGTAACGTTTAACGTCATTGGCTGCATAAAGTGTATGTACAATTCAAGATAAGAAAAAAAGATAAACAGCAAAACTAAAAGTATTTTCCCCTTTTTTGTGTTTTTATAACCTACTGTAATAAAACTAAAATTAATTTAGATATAGTAAGTATAAATTTATAGCCCTAAGGTCATATCAACAATTTTACTTCTGTTAATTTTTTCCCCTGAAAAAAAAACCGCCCCCCCCCCAATCAAGGTTCTGGATCCGTGCTTGTTCAGAACACGTACGCGCCAATGCCAATACAGGTTTCTACCTTGTACAAACCGATACAGGGTGAAATATAGTATGTACAGTAGCTTTTAAGTTTACCTACACCTAAGCCTATAACAGAAATGTTTTGAGCTTCTCATTTTAATAATTCAGAAACTACTGTAAACTTCATCAGCTTCTTTGACAGCTTAAGCGACTTTCTCGCGAAAAATAATTACATACAAATAGGTAACTATTCGGATAACGAAAGCAGATATCTTTTTCTAGACTCACAAAATATCAGATCATACAGAGACGAATTTGTCATAGCGTAGTAAAATAGGCGTATGGAAGTGATCAATGTTTCCCATTTTACTAATAGAGAGTGAAATTTTTCTTGTAAGCGACAATGATTCGTCTACAGTATGAAACCCCTCCATCCCCCCACACACATACACACACACAATATGTGAGGGTAGAGAGGGAGAGGGAGGCGAAGTACAAAGAACTGAAGAAGGGTGAACGAAAAGAATTACGTATAGGTTCAATGAGATTAATTCACGTATAACTGACTCGCTTCAATCGTTAACATCGGCAATCAAAGCAATTGTTATCAGTCGTAATTAAATTTGCATATCCACGTTACTGACATGTTACGTTATTGACATGTTTCTGTACATCATTTACACAACGGCTATACCGATAGCTAAATGACGACGAGACTACGTGTCACCTTTACTGACCGCGATAAGCTGCGGTTGATGAAAACTAATTGTGGCAACGCTGCTTCCACGTGGACTAAACACGACAGTGTCGTTTTACTAACGGGACACAGGGGCAGTTTCGGCAGGGTGCCACACTATTAAGAACAAGTTATTACTTCAAAGGCGTCCGACTCCCATACTTTTGGCCGTGATAGTATTAAGGTATGGAACAATATAATTAATTGTGTAGTATTTAAAACGGTCACGGTCAGAAGATTGAAGGGGATAGACTTCCAAAACAACTGTATGAGGGAAGGATTGCTGGGAGAAGACCCAGGGGCCGGAGAAGAGTGACTTGGGAGGACAATGCGAGTTGTTCTCTTAAGGGGCTGGGAGTGCAGTGTAATGAAGCCAAGGCCCTGGCCATGCAGAGACCACGGTGGCGAGACCTTTGCTCAACCTCCACACCTTGCGGTAGAAGAGGATTGGAGTAAGGAAAAGACTGTTAAACACGTTTCGTTAAAATGACCGAGCTACTTAGAAGTTGGCCAGGCATTTATATTAAAAAAACATTGTGAAACTAGTGTGTTATCAGCTTTCTCCAAATCTGAAATCTAACTCGTACGATACAAAATAAAATATAATTGTAACATACAAAATTATGTAATTCAATAAATTATATTAAATATGAAATGAATAGGCATTTAGTTGAAAGAAGTGTGCCAACATGGATACATCAAATTGCACACAAGACACATTATTATGACTGCAGTATACATCGCGATATTTATATAAAAAAAGTTTACCTTGAACTCGGTCTGTGAAGTTGCTATTTATATCAGCGTTTAGCACGTGCATTTCCGGTAGGTGAAGTACTCGTGTACCATTTTTCAAAGCTGATTTGAACTTCTATTCGGTAACTACAAAAGTAAACTCTAGGCATTCCTTTAAAAAAATTATTTATAAACAGTTCGTAGCACTCGTTCAAGAACAACAGAAAAATTAATTTTCGTATTTGTTTGAAAAGCAAATAGATTGTTTGTTTTAAGCTTTAACGATATTATGTTTTCTTTCGATATTATGTTGAAATATGAACAAATGTAAAACTAAGTAATATAGAATACTGTCTCAAACTGCTGACGAAGGCGAACACCACGCCGAAACGCGTACGGAAAGAAAAACAAGTAAGTTTCACAAGTGAAAGTTCTATATTCTATATTATTTAGTACTGTGAAAAAAGAAAAAAAGAAGATGAACAATCAAAACAACGTAAAACTAAGGTTAATTGTATGATGTCCTGAGGAGAGATGAAAGTGAAACCGACACTGTCGAGCCTTTAGAGGTAGAAAAGAATCATATCTTAATCAATACGCTAGCAGTTGTCATATTCTAGTGTATCATAGCGTTATCATAGTCTTGGATTATTGTCCCTGTTTGACTTTTACAAACACTTGGACGGACGGACTATTCAAATTCACCGTAGGATGTACGTCGTTTATTATATCCGTGATCATAAGTACGTAAATCAAAGTAATCGTGTGTTGTTTCCTCTAAGCAGTAGGCTTATGCAGTTTTTTGACTTTATTTTCTCTTTCTGAATAGTGTCTTCTGCCCACGCGCGTTACATGTATACTCCAAATTACTAATGAAACCAAGTTGTTTTGTGGTCCGCATATTTAGTTCTGGTCAGATGTAAAAGTCGTTCACTCCATTTATAAACGGATGCACATGTAGGACTACATCAAACCAGTACTACATCTACACAAACTGAGAACAACACTGTTACGACGGTCGCACCGGCTGTCGTATGGTACAGTAGAAACAAAATAACACACCAGTGGATTAGCTAATTATGAGCTTTAATTAGTCACAAACAACAATTAAAGCTCAACAAAGTGCTCTTATACAGTAATTCAAGTTAATTTTGTCAACAATTAATGTCACAGTGTAACAGTTTTACACTAGTTAACACAATAATCACTTTACACAAGCTGTAACAACCACTTGATCCGCACTCTACAATATCGTCAGGTGTAACTAACATCTAAGCCGGCCGTACACGCTTATATATACCCCGCAGAAGTTCCAGAATAATTTTCCGTTCTCCTGGAGGCGTGCCGACACAATTTGCGTAGTTGCAAGTGCTCGAACAGTCCGGAGGCTACGTTAGTGCACGACCTTGACACAGACGCTGCACTCACCGAGCTAGAATGACGTGTAGAATGACTCGAGAGCGTAATTACGTAATTGTCAATACTTTGTACACGAACAGTTATTTGATCGTCTCAACTTATACTATTATCAAATAGGGAGTGCGGCTGGCCGAGGGTCAGGCTCACTCACAAACACTCAGCCCGCACACACACACAAGGTCACTGTTTTTATGATTCACACCTATGAATCATCTTACAGTCAATAACTTTGTACCAAACATAGCTGATATTTTGGGCTCCATTTCAGTAAATTATAGATTGTTTGGTATCATTTTTCTTGTAATGGTGTGTAGAATTGATATATATTAAACATTTTAAGAGAAAATGTCAAATAAAATAAATCAAAGTTTGATCCACTGAAGTCCACTAGGTGACTAATGGGGCGAGAATCCGGCCGGTCCTAATCTCCTGCGCTTGTGTGTGTGCGGGCTGCGTGTTTGTGAGTGAGCCTGACCCTCGCCCAGCCGCACTCCCTATTTGATAATAGTATAGTGCCCGATCTGAACGTGGAAACACTTGATTATAGTAATTTCTGACACGACATATCGCCGTGTTACAAGTTATTCAAATGCACAAAGGTTATTCTGTCCGAGGCTTTCACGGCCGGCTTCGACGTTATGAGAACTTCGGCTCACCGGGCTGTAAGGCCGTCGCCCAAGATTGTTTGGTAACTTCGTGCGGGCTCCAGAAGTTCATAAATATGGGCGTCCTACTCACAGCCACTAGCCTTAACCACAGTTCAGTGGTCACTGACTACGAAACCATGGTCAGTGTTTTGCCAGCCTTCTGCGCTGAAGATGGCCGTCGAAGGCACGGCCGAAACGTTTGCACTAAACAATCTTGGACCGCGGCCTCACAGCCCCGCGAGCCGAAGTTCTCATAACACATACAGATTGTATTCAGACTTTTTCAAACTATACGTCAGTGAGAACTATTAAACGTCAATGATTATCATAAACATAACACTCCTTAATATTACCTTAAATTAACAAGAAACTGTGTTTTTATTTGGGAGGCTGATAGCATTTTAATCTATCGTTTGGAGTACTATCGTCCTGAAGTGACTTGAAGTAGCCTATACTTCAAACGTGGTTTGTGAAATGTTTAAGCTACTTCGACATAATAATATCACAGTTCTCATATGTGCAGTGTCGGTCTACACAGCCTCATGTGTTTTTCCAAATTGTGTGCTAGTAAAATCTAAAATATTTGCTTGGCTTGAGACTAAAAATCTTTTTGTCCACAGTGTCATTTCAAACGTTACAGGTAGTTAAAGAAAACGTACGTAAATTTAACTACATTAAATCCAGCTAACAGACACAACAGAACATTCTGTTACGACGGTCTCACTGATCGTCGTATGGTACAGTAGAAAACAAAATACAAGACACCAATTAAGTCACTAATCACCAGCTTTAATTAATCTCAAGTTAACAGTTTGAAATCAACAAGATTATACTTATACAATAATTCAAGTTAATCTGTCCACACAAATAATAATGTCAGCTGTAAAGAATTCCGCACTATAATCACTTTTCACTAATACACCACTTGAGACGCACTGTGTTAATCGCCCGACATAAACTGACTCTAAGCGGCAGCTGTCGTTGTTTAAATAGATAGCACAAGTATTCCAGAATAATCCATAATACGCGTCAACACTACTCGAAAACACTAGAGCGTAATTGATTGCGGCCTTGAACACAGTGCGCCGACCGGTATGGTCTGGAATAGCCTCGTTCGTTGGGGCATGTTAAGAGTCACGTACGCACACAAACTTTACAGCTGGGCTCTGCTGGGATAGCCGAGAAACATGTAGAACGTTCTGCAATGGCGTAACGATACAATAATAGATGAGGTTAATTGGTAGAGACATAAATTAGCTGAGTGGGAAATTTCAAGGGGGTTTGAATCCCATGATATCGGTTATTTCACTCTATACTTTTGAGAGTTACGCCCCATCAATATGGACGGCACTTTGTGTACTGCCAGAACATCATCGTAGTGGTTGTATTGTGTTTTTGTGTGCCCTAATAAAATTGGCTCCATTTTTAAACCCGTGCTTGTTTTCAATCGCGAAATCAACACCAAAATAGCTTAAAAACATTAGAAGAAAAGTCTGTGCCATATCTCCTTCGTTGATGTCTAAAAGGCAGAATGAGTCATTCGCAGTTGGCAAAGGAGTATAATAATAAGAAACTAATAATTCACAAGTGATCACCATATCGGACAGAGTAATTGATATCCGCCAGATGCGACCGACCGGATATATGATGTTGACCCAACGATAACGAAGCTCATTGTTGGGTAACAGAGTTGGTTGTGTGAAGCATAATCGTTACTGAGAAGGAGAAATGTTTACTTATGCCTGTGTCATTTAGCCTATCAGACAATTCTACACGACATTCGTTTAAACCGTCACGGCTATTTATACATCATACATTCGTTAGAAACGTTATCACTGGTAAGTAGCAGACCTCTTCTGCATCAGTGTAAACGAAATCACATAACTCGTTCTAATAGTAATGGTTGGTTTTTTGTACGCTTCATCAGCCTGTTATTTCCCCAGGATGTAATAGGAAGTACTCCTTTTCAGAGACTGAATCGATCTGGGGGCTGAAAAATAGTTTGATTTCATGAGAAACCCTGGAATCAAACTTATTATCTCTAGATTAGTGACCACCGGACTACTAAGACCCTCCCTCGTTGTTGTATCATCTGCAGAGTTGTTAAGTATGAAGTGTTCGTGAATTGTCGATTTACTGTTGTAATTAATTCGCCAGGATGCAGAAATGATGAAGAGAGAGCGGACTGTAGTTAATACATTTATTGAAAATTATTCACATATACAGCATTGAAAAAGTTAGGTGTCACCTTTGAATATAAGATTGGCTAATGAGCGCATCGTAAATACAAGTTGTAATGTTACATTGAATAATTAATTTAATGAAAAGGCCTAGAAGGCCATATATAAAGTCTTGGGCCTAAGGCCTACATTAATTGTCGCGACAAAGAAGAAAAATGTGACAGGATAGCAGCGGGCGCAAGGCCGACCGCCGCTAGCGAACGTATGTAACGAACTGTTCAGATGTACGGAGATGAATTGAGCAAATTAAAAGCCCAGATTAGCCAACCTATAAATGCAAAAATTACCGCGCTACTGTACATAACTGCCCGCAAAAATCAATAGATTTTTTAATACATTTTAGTAACTTATTATATAAAATACAGAGTTCTTAATAATGAAAGTTAATCTCAATAGGCTGCATTGAACCTTGAGTTGTAATCTTAGATAACAGTTGTACATTAATTGTTTAGCGATAAGCTTGAATAAAGATAAGCTTTAATAAAGATAAGCGTTTAGTAGGCCAAGGTTGGCGTGCAAAGTGATTTTATGCATGATTGAAAATGTAAGCGCTGGCAATGTATTGCCCAAATATATTGTATGTATACAATATTGAACGATGTAAAACATGAAAATACATAATTTGACAATGTTTAATAATGAATGATCGGAAACTCATCACATGATGGCCCGATAAATTGTAACCCTATGCAAGTCATAGATGGTTACCGTGAAATAGGTGAGGCCAGTAGACCTGTACAGAGTATTGCATACAATGAACAAATAAATTGTCACAAATTATACATGTTTAGACGTAAATCTAGCATGGCGTCATAAAGTTGAACGAGTCATGCTATACATGAAGTTTCAGGAATTTACAATATATTGTTGTGTGAGAACAAGCTATAGATAGCTGACTGATTGCGAGCACATATGTAATGTAATGACATGTATGTCATAATTGAGCAGGAATAATAATTGTGCAATGCATAATCACAAAATACAAAATAATATATAAATACAATATAAAAATAAAATCTAGGCGTGGCGTGGTTACAGACAGTAGACGCAAAAAACAATATGTTTTACATAAATGCAAGTTACATAATAAATACAATAAACACCAATTTAGTTAATTACAAATATGAATAAGCGCAATAGCATAAGTAACAAATACGACACTGTGGTTACAAATGTAATACATGAGTTGAACAATTGAGAAATACATTCATATAACAATAAATCACACATATTAACAACTGTGCAAGAAATACATACATGGTTGTATAACTGCAAACCATGCGAATATTATGTAACAAATTTTTATAAAACAATACCACCGATAACATGACACATACCCAATACCATCAAAATGTAAATGTGTAGGACATAGTACGCCACACAAAATATTAACATATAAATACAAAATAGCAAATATACCACCATGAAACTATGATGAGTATAGATATGATAGCACAGTGCATGGTTGTGAACTTACAAGTCACATGCAAATTTAGTATAGAAACACGCAATGGTGTAAATTGTCATGAAAATGTTGTGATGATACATATCACAATTAAGTTGACCAAATGGTCATATAATAAAGTAATAAAGCCAATGGCCAAGTAAAATAGCATTGTGCTAAATGATCATAATAACCTTGTGTCTAAGTCCCGTCCCGCGCTGGCAGCAGACATAGCTTATGTACTGGTCTCCGCAAAACACCAGTAGGCGTGCGAATGTGTACGACTCTAATTAAGTTGTCTGGGCCGGGAAATGTGGCGGTAATTACACCAAATTTCCAGGCTAATGGAGGTAGGTTATCCTCAATAAGTAAAACTAGGTCCCCAATGGAAACATTATCCTTTGCGAATTTCCATTTGTGACGTTGTAATTGGTGTAAATAGTCGCGAGACCAAGCCTTCCAAATGACTTGGACAAACTTCTGGAGAAGTTGCCAACGCCCAAGACGAGAGATAGGAACATGAGATAAGTCTGGGTCCGGTATCGCCGTTAATGGTGCGCAAATCAAAAAATGGCCAGGTGTAAGTGGCACCGGATCATTTACATCCGATGAGATGGCAAATAAAGGGCGAGAGTTTAGACATGCCTCTATCTGAGACAAAACTGTCGTAAACTCCTCGAAGGTGAGTATAAACTTGCCTACCACGCGGCGCAAATGAAACTTTAAACTCTTTATGCCGCTCTCCCAAAGACCACCAAAATGAGGTGACGAGGGCGGAATAAATGACCATGAAATACCCTGAGAGGCCGTGAATGATTTGATTGATGAGGTGGCATCCTTATTATGCCAAAGATTGTAGAGGTCATGTAAAACATTGCGGGCCTTCCTAAAGTTTGTGCCATTATCAGAATATAACTGACTGGGTATGCCCCTGCGGGACATAAAACGACGTAAGGCAGCTATAAACGCACTGGCTGTAAGGTCGGAAACCAATTCCAAATGAATGGCCCTGGTTGCTAAGGAAATGAACAAAGACACGTATGCCTTCGAGAGAGAGTTCTGGATTTCTGCCCGCCATGACGAATCATGAAGGGACCACCATAATCAACCGCGCAGAATAGAAACGGCCGCGATGGAGTGACTCTAGGAGATGGTAAAATACCAAGCCTCTGAACCTGCTGTTTAGCACTAAACCTGAGACACTTGACACATTTACGAATGATGGAGCGAATGACTAACCTGGCATTAATAATCCACCAACGTTGACGAAGTGAGTGATGCACGAGTTGAGCACCAGCGTGAAGTAGACGAATGTGTTCGCGTTCAATAATAAGGCGAGTAATATGAGCCGATGGATGCAAGACAATAGGATGCTTAGTGTCGTAAGGTAATTGCGACTGCTGTAATCGCCCGCCAACGCGTATTACTCCAGACTCGTCAAGAAACGGGTCGAGAGAAGACAACTTACTCCTGATAGAGACAGAAGACCCATTACGAAGACAATTAATCTCGGCAGCAAAGTGGATCGACTGAGATTGTTTTATGAAGAAATTAAGAGCATGATGAATTTCGACGGGGGTAAGAGCGCCCGTTATTTTGTCAGCACTGGAGAGTCTAAAATTTTTGATGAACCGAAAACAGTAAGCGTATACGCGTGTCAAACGGTGCAACGAAGAAAAGTCCTTAGAAAGGTCAATAGCCAGGGTAGACATTAGAGAAAGGTTGGGGGTTTGTTTCTCTTCCGCAGTGACTTCAGAAGACGACGGATTAGAAGGTAAAAAGGGTGGAAAAGGATTGGACTAGGAAGATTGAGACAAACAAGCGGGACCGTGCCACCAAAGCGAACAATCGCGCAAAACGTCAGGGTGACACCCCCTAGAGATAATATCAGCAGGATTGTGTCTAGAATTGATGTGATGGAGGCTTGATTACGTATAGGCTTGCGTAAGACGCTGAATCTCGGCAACACGATTAGCGACGTAGGTTTTCCACCTCGTGGACTGGGCATGAATCCAGTAAAGAGACACCACGGAGTCAGAATATAAATGAACACTATTAATAAACGAATAAAGCGCAGGAACGACTTTAGATACGAGTCGCGATAACAACAAGCAAGCACAGAGTTCGATGCGAGGTAATGACACCTGTCGTAGGGGAGCCACGCGAGATTTAGAACACAGGAGATGACAAGAGGCCGATGAATCTTGATAAATGACTCTAATATAAGTACAGCACCCAAACCCCTTTTCAGAAGCATCCGAAAAACCATGTAATTCAACTATACTTGCCTCAAACTTGCATCGAATAGAACGTGGGACAACAATTTTGCTAATCAGACACAATTTGTCCCACAATGAATGCCAAGCCAAACGTAATTGCCCGGAGATCGGTTCATCCCAACCAAGATTGCAAAGCCAGAGTTGCTGCATAAACTGTTTGTACAAGAAAACAATGGGACCGATCAGTCCAAGTGGATCGTATATGCCTGCGATAATCGATAGAATTCTCCTCTTGGAGATGCTTGATTCAACGGGGAATGATTTAATGTCAAACAGGAATGAATCGGCAGTGTTATTCCATAGAATGCCCAGGGTACGCACATTGCCCTGTTTGTTTAAGGGGAGTGATAAATTGTCATGACTTGAGACCACCCTGGGTTCATTAGATGCCCATTTATGCAGCGTGAGACCGTATTGACTCAATAACGTACCTAAGTCAGATTTCAACTTGGTCAGATCAGAGATGGTGTCTGCACCGGTTAGCAAATCGTCGACATAGAAATCATTTGTTATAGCTAACGCCGCATCAGGAAAAGAAGCTTCATGGTCTTTACCAATTTGAATAAGACAGCGAGTGGCCAAAAACGAAGCACTAGCCGTGCCGTAGGTTACAGTTCGCAATGCAAAGTGTTTAAATTGTTCGAGGGGAGAGTCACGCCACAGAATACGTTGATAGTGACAATCCTGTTCAGATACGAGAATTTGTCGATACATCTTCTCGATGTCGGCGATGAGAACATAGTTATGCATACGGAAACGTAAAAGAATAGAAAAAAGGTCTTGTTGAACATTCGGGCCTACCAACAATATGTCATTGAGAGACAAGGCCATTGGTAGTTTTGGACGAACCGTCAAAAACGACGCGCAGTTTTGTGGTCGAGCTAGACTGCTTAAAAACGACATGGTGAGGCAGATAGTAAGTATTTGACACCCCAGAATTGATAGAGCAATTATCGATAAGCGTCATGTGGCCAAGATCCTTATACTCATTAATAAAGTTTGCGTAATCGCGCGCAAGCTTAGAATCACGCCTGAATCGGCGTTCTAAATTCAAAAATCTTGCTTCAGCATTGGTATAAGATTCCCCCAACTGGAGATGGTCGGACTTAAATGGTAGTGAAACAACGAACCTACCCTCTTGATTGCGATAAGTAGACCCCACGAAATGCTCCTCACAAGCTGACTCGTTATCAGGTGTATTATCAGGGATAGTTTCTGCCTCCCAGAAAATTTGACCGTCGTTGTTCCTAGCTAGGAACGAAACAGCAGGACACTTATAACGGCAATGTTTGGGCAAATTGCCAAAATGTAGCCTAACTTTGTTTCCTGAATAATGGGAAAATGAGGACCGCGTACGTATTTGTTGGCTAAAATTAAATCGAGGTAGAATTGCGCCCCTAACAGTATGTCGATTTCGGATGATATGTTGAAATTTGGGTCAGCAAGAAAAATATTGTCTGGAATGTTAAATTGATTTATGTCGAACGATTGTGCTGGCAGTTTATGGGTTAATGCAGATAAGACAGCACATTTTGCCTCGAAGCTAAATCTTTGATAACGAGAAATAATGCGTATAGACGCGAGATTAGTGGCATGACACGCGGTATTATTTATACCTGTAATCGGTATGTTGGATTTAGTCAAGTTAAGCCGTAATTTCTTGGCAAATGATTCCGTACAAAAATTTATTTGTGAACCCGCATCCAAAAGAACTCTTGCGGTTTGTCTGTTGCCAGCCTGGTCAATGACAAACACAATTGCTGTTGATAAAAGAATATTATTCGTGGATTGTAATTTGAGTGAACAGTAATTACTGCTGCTGGCAGGGATTGGCTTCGGCACATTGTTTATGTGCAACAATGTATGGTGTCGTTTTGAACAGATCTTGCATGCCTGCTTAATCTTACAATTAGAGACAAAATGATCTGATCTAAGACAATTGGTACAACATTTGTGATTTGATATAAATTGTCCTCGCTCAGCGGTGCTTAGTGCACGAAATTTATCACACATGTAAATGGGATGATTAGATTTACAACACAAACATGAATAATTACTTGACGCTGAGTGATAACTCTTAAATGTAGTACTGCCAGCAGCGTTTCGTGATTTATGTTTGTCAGATTTATTATTGAATCTTAAACTTAGCTTGTTGAGTTGCTGTCCGGCATCGATAGGCAGTGTATTTTCTAACAGCTGTCTACGTGCGTTTAAAAAATGAGTGAAATCTTGAAAGTTAGGAAGATTATCAGGGTCTATAGACTCCTTCCATAATTTAAAAGTAGTATGGTCGAGTTTTTCTGATAATAATTGGATAGTGATAAGCTCGAATGAATTCACTGACAGTTGCATTGCCGCCAGTGAATTAACGGAAGACGTTATTGTATTTGTGAATTCTGCCAAACTTTGGACAGAGTCTTTAATTGTTGACTTGACTTCAAGTAAATTTTGAATGTAGTACTTTGCTAGTATGAACTTGTTGTCATACCTTGCGGACAGCAAACTCAACGCTATCGAGTAGTTTTCATTACAAATAGGTAGTGATTTAATTAAGTCTAAAGGCTCATTTTTTAGAGAAGAATGCAAATAATGTAGTTTCTGCACTGA
Organism: Magicicada septendecula; assembly: GCA_034769895.1. NCBI lineage: Eukaryota > Metazoa > Arthropoda > Insecta > Hemiptera > Cicadidae > Magicicada > Magicicada septendecula. The sequence goes on along the minus strand of CM068371.1, from coordinate 333,500,012 downwards.
CGTTAGATCGGATCTTGCATGCACCAAATCCAAAAAAATTGAATGAAAATGCTGCCATTCCAAGGTATTGCCTGTGAAGCAGGGCAGACTTATCGGCTTTAATTGCATATGGCCCGTTAATACGGGAGGTACAGTCTGAACATTAAAGGTATCAATTAATTGTAAAATATTAGCTTCTGTGGAATATAACATTTCTTCGACCTCAACTCGGTCTTCTTGAGCAGCGTTTATGTCTTTGCAAATAAGTTCGATTTCGGACTGTACCTCATCGTATTTCGTTGCCAAGCTTTTCAAACTTTCAAGTCTGACTGTTAAAAAGTGTTTTGTATTAGAGTTTCTATCAAAGTTACTGACAGCTGATTGTATACGCACTATTGCGGACTTTAAGCCGCCTCTCTTTCTGACTAACACTTTGAGGCCTTCTTCAGCCATTGTACGCACCTTGAAATGATGTTAGTGAGGTGATACCTTGTGGGCGATGTCCTGAAGCGTCGACGCCGTGGAGAAGATGGCAAACACACAGCTCGGAGAGATGACTGCTTTGACTGACGTACTGAAGCTAGCAGGTGTAAGCTCTTACAATGATGTCGTCAGGAGGCTCAAAGGCGACGAGCGAAATGCTGGTTGAATCACGCCACGGTCGTATCAGCGGATATGCTGAGTCGCCCGTGATGGCCAGAAATTGGGGCAGAAAAATAATAAGTAGGTGAATGATGTATCCGGGAATCCAGGTCCGGAGCGAACAAAAAAATGTTAAGTATGAAGTGTTCGTGAATTGTCGATTTACTGTTGTAATTAATTCGCCAGGATGCAGAAATGATGAAGAGAGAGTGGACTGTAGTTAATACATTTATTGAAAATTATTCACATATACAGCATTGAAAAAGTTAGGTGCCACCTTTGAATATAAGATTGGCTAATGAGCGCATCGTAAATACAAGTCGTAATGTTACATTGAATAATTAATTTAATGAAAAGGCCTAGAAGGCTATATATAAAGTCTTGGGCCTAAGGCCTACATTAATTGTCGCGACAAAGAAGAAAAATGTGACAGGATAGCAGCGGGCGCAAGGCCGACCGCCGCTAGCGAACGTATGTAACGAACTGTTCAGATGTACGGAGATGAATTGAGCAAATTAAAAGCGCAGATTAGCCAACCTATAAATGCAAAAATTACCGCGCTACTGTACAAGAGTCATAGACACTTCTTGGACTGTTTTGTGCGGCTCTTGGACCTATGATTTTGTTTTTATAAACCTTGCTCAGGTTTATGGTGCATTGCCTGCATGGGCGCCACGACTGAAAGACAGGTGTAGATTGTCAGCTCAGTGTTGGAACAGTTATTGCAGTTCCTGTACTGATCTTCCTGAGCGGTGACCCGTTCGGAGTCTTGCTGTAGAGACCCTTCTGTCAGCATTGATTTCGGTATTTGATGTTATATCCTGATTTTTTAGGAATTAATGTAAATTTCGCCAGAGCGTTGGCATAAGAAAGGGTTACCATCAGACCGAGTTTCCTCGACGTTTATCTTCGTTATGCTTGATGTGCAGGTGTCGACTGCAAAGTGCAGATTTTACCTAAACGTTTTCAGTTGGTTTGATAGCTTATGCATTTTACGAGTGAGTTTGGTGTTGCCATGTTTGATTGCTTTTGTGGCTGATACTGAGTTACTATCATTGTTATTTCTTCTAATTGTTGAGTTTCTGTTAATTTTAAGTAAGGTCTGAGTATCTTGTTCGTTGCGTGAAGTTTGCTGGTAAAATTGGGAGGCAACTCTCCCAGATCCTGCCTTTATTGAGAGTTCACTACCATTCGGGAGTAGAGGGAAGGCACCAGAACCTCCACTAGTAATAATGATACCTGACAATCCATCACTGTAGCAGGTAACATACTTGGAGGACGAAAGGAGGTTTCGTCGCGAAACTTCAAATATTGGCGCGTACAGATGAAATAACAAGGTATGAAACGGTTTGCGCTGATGGTAGCGGTGGTAGGGAAGGCATTCCAGGAAGTGGGGTGTGAGGTGACCAACCTTGACACACAACTGTGTGGCACACCATCCTTGCCGCTGTTATAACGTCTCTCCTGTTAAGACATTATAACATAGGGAACCAGTTTAATTGTTTGCTGTTAATTGTTAACTAGCTGCCGTAGTTAGTAAAAATTACTTACCAACAATTTATGACAACATTTATGTATGTATCAGGAATTTGTCCCAGGTTACACAAATTTATTCACTCTCTGGATATTAGCGAAAACATCTCTTTATTATTGTATTTTAACTACGGATATAAACATAATAACTTTAATGGTCATCTTTTTGTTTTTACTTTACTTTTAAGGAAAATTCTTATAGATTCTGCATTAAATACTCTTTAAATTTTTACTCTTAGTATCTCAAAATCATACAGCTGTGTATTACTTTTATTAACACGGATCCGGGTTTTAACTTTGTAATATTCTAACATACTTTGACATCATCCAAACTATTTGAAGAATAGTCTGATGTAATTTCAGATTAACTTTACCTTTAAACATCATCAGGTTATTACTATAGCATTACAGAAATTACAAACATTAATATGCTAATATTTATGTGATCTAAAAGTCTTTACAAGAAACTTTACTGTTCTTTTTGTTGCGGTTGTTAAAAACAATGTATGCACAGAAGTTATGGTTTAGTGTCACCTGAATATAACGTGAGTCTGCGGCTGGTGGTCGAGATGATCCTCTTCTGTCGGTCTTCTTGGGTGTAGTTCGTTGTCCATCTGGATCCTCCATTTAGTTTGTTGTTTCTGAATTGTGGTCTAGGTCATGGCGCTGGAATTCTGCTACTTGGAGTTCGTACAGTTGTTGTAGTAACTTCTCTCCTGGCGTTGGTGTTTACTTTTCACATTTAATTATTTTTTATTTTAACAGCACTGATGTTACCTTTTACATGGCAAGTAACGTATCTTACCACTTGCTTTACATAAAGAGATGTGTCGGATAAGTTTTTTTTTTATTTATTATTAAGAATATTTTCTCAACGTCAGAACTACATTACTAGTTTTTTTAATCTTCGTTTCTCTTACGCTACATTGGATTAATTAAGTGAGAAGCACTAACTTCTTGTTATATCGTTTTTTAGCGACATAAACGTAAGTTTAACTTCACGACACATTTTCGAGCTGCTTACATGTCGAAGATTCTCCGGCGACTGGCGTTAGTTTAGCGGCAGGGAGTGTGGAAGCTGGCGCGGTTTACGCGCTGAGAGAAAAGTAGTTCGTTCCTTTATTATTATTAATTGTCCATTAATCAACTACGATAAATTATCCTACCTTTTCTTAGTTAGGAGTTAGATATTTCCTTTATTATTATTACGTCTTTTACTTAATTATAAGGATTATTAGTTTTAGCTTAATAACATTGTACTTTGCGTGTTCGTACTAGCCTTTTTGCAAGTTGATACAGGTGTCTAGGTACAGAGAGGGGTGGATTATACTCTCACTTGTTATAAGAACAAAAAAATTAATTTGTGCTATTTAAATAATCTTTAAATCGTCACATCCTCCTCCACTTAAAGGAGATCGACGGGGCGGGGTTAGTTTATTGAAGGATATCTATGAAATACAATTACATTTGGCACGGAACTTCGTGCTGAAATTTCTCTCCACCAGGTTATTTCGATCCATCAATCGATTATCTTACATACTATACAAAATACTTAAAATCTAATACATATACAACACATAAAATACACAAATACATAAATCTACCTTATTCTATTTCTTAATTCTACTACCGGTTTTTTTGCTTAGTTTCTTCACTCGTTTTACGGAGTTACACACATGAGTAGGTTATTAATAATAATAACGTATTGTAATAACAATAGAATCACCTTTAGTTTACTGCGGTAGAGGTTTGTTGTTCGTCAGCTGACTTCTCATTATTTATTTTATTCTCGCAGGACATTAGCTAAGGTTGATCAGGCCTCGCTAGTATTCGTACGAGGGGTTTGAGTTTATACTCAGTTAAGATATAGGATGTAGCAAAATCTTATTGTATTCCTGTATAAAATATAGGCAACCTATTTTATTCTTAATACTTAGGTAGTATTTTTGGTTTACTATCTTTCTCGTAGTCGTGCTTCTTTATTTTCACACGCTACAAATTTTTTATTTGCGACACATTACTTCTGCGATCGTAATTGTCTGTATTGGGTTCGTACAGCGCTACTGTCACGGGGGTGATGAACTTGTGAATCTTGTAGGGGCCACACCATCGGTATGATAGTTTGGAATTGGTCCTATCAACGGCTTTACTCGTAGGGTGAGTTTTATACATGACTAAATCACCTACTTTGTACTTTATTTTCCTATTATTCTGCTCATGATATTTCCGCGATTTTTGTAAATTCGCTCTCAAATTTGCGCGAGCTTCGTTCCATATTTTTCTTATGTTATTCCGATTTATTTCGCGGGGCAATAACTCATGAATTTTCCACTTTGTGGTTAACGGGTGGTTCGGTTTATACTTGTACAGTAAATCAAATGGTGTTGATTTATGTCCTTCATGATACGCCGAGTTGAAGGCAAAATGTATCCATGAAAAGGGTGTTGTGGGGATTTCTGAGATTAATTTTCCGACTTGACTGATTCTTGCTGGCTTGCTCAGGGCACAGATTTCCCATTGTTTCACGAACTTAGTTATTTCACTGTTCATGTTTTCCCAATGATATTCCTTGCGAATACGATGTATTGTTTTCCTACGATGTATTTTGATCCCACGCTGTCTGGTCTTTAGCGTGATAAGATATTAAGGCTGATTTTAGGTTTCGCAAGTATCTCTCAGCTAGGTTTCCTTGCGGTCGGTACTCTGTGACTGTAATGTGATTTATTCCTAATTTAAAACACATGTCATTAAATTCTTTCGATTTAAACTGAGGTCCATTGTCAGATACTAGGTTTACTGGTGTACCGTAATCTTTAAATAGTCTCTCTTGTAGAATCTTTATTGTCGTAGATGCTAAGGCACGTCTCATAGGGTACATCCACACGAATTTAGTGAAGGGTTCCACGGAAATTAATAGCATAGTATTTCCTGACTTAGAACGGTGATAAGGTCCAGAATAGTCTATGTATATCTTTGAAAAGGGTGTTGTGGGGATTTCTGAGATTAATTTTCCGACTTGACTGATTCTTGCTGGCTTGCTCAGGGCACAGATTTCCCATTGTTTCACGAACTTAGTTATTTCAAGTTATTTCACTGTTCATGTTTTCCCAATGATATTCCTTGGGAATACGATGTATTGTTTCCCTAATTCCCATATGAGCTCCAATGGTTGATGAGTGGTAGTATTCCATTAGCATAAGTTTAATTATTTCCGGGGCGATTATTCACAGTGACTTTCCGTTAGCCTTTTTAAAACAAAGTACTCGTTTACTCGAGGTATATTTGCCAGAGTAATTTCCTCTATCTATTTGTTCTATTATTTTACACAATTTCGGATCTTGTTGTTGATGATGTGCTATATCCTTAAATGCAAGGGGGAATTCTGTTATTAGCGTATTGACAGTAGTGGTTTCAACATTGTCTTCGCCAGGTCTGGTATTGGGTAGTTGGAACATGCGGGATAGTGTATCGGCGACTACATTTTGGGTACCACGAATATGTTGTACTTTGAACTTGTAGCAATTTAATCTTAACACCCATCTTCCGATACGACCTAACTGTTTTGGATGGTTCAATAACCACGACAAAGCTTGGTTGTCGGTTTCTAGTAGAAATTCCTTGTGTTCCAAAAATGGTTTGAATTTTTCGAAGGCGAATACTACAGCTAAACATTCAAGTTCATAGGCTGAGAACTTCCTTTCTTGCCCCGTCAAAGTACGTGATGCATAGCTGATCGGGAGTCTTGTATTATTGATTTCTTGGTATATTACGGCTCCTAATGCTACACTAGAACTGTCGGTCTGTACGACAAATGGTTTACTGAAATGTGCTAACTGCAATACCGGTGGTGATATTATGCTTTCTTTGAGTGTTTCAAAAGCGGCTTGATGTCGAGTAGTCCACTCGAATTTCGCTCCTTTCTTTCTTAATGCATTTAATGGGGCTGCTATATCCGCTAGGTGGGGTATGTACTTGTGAAAATAATTGATCATACCTAAAAATCGAGCTATACTTTTGGTGTCTCTAGGTGGTAAAAATTCTCGGATTGCGCGCTTACGTTCGAGGTCGATGCTAACCTTACCTTCGGCCGATACTATATGACCTAAGAAAGAGAATTGTTTTACTGCGAAATTAACTTTACTGGGGTTTACCGTTAGTCCAGCATTCTTTAACCTTGATAATACTTCACGCAAGTGATCAATATGCTGATCCATCGATTCACTATATACTACTATGTCGTCAAGATAGTGATATACGAATTTAAATTTAACGTCATGGAATATTTTTTCTAACAGTCTGCTACATACTGAACTTCCTTGTGATATTCCGAATGGTACTCTAGTAAATTGGTATAGATTAAATGGGACGGCAAACGCAGTTAGATGTTTTGATTCCTCAGCTAGTGGGATTTGGTGGAAGGCCTGGTTGAGATCCATTATGGTGAAGATTTTCGCTTTGGTAAAATAGTGGAACGCGCTGTGAATGTCGGGCAGGGGAATTGATTTATATTCTTATTCAGCTGTCTATAATCCACGACTAGTCTATGTTTGTCAGTTCCTTTTGGTACTAGGAATGCAGGTGATGAGTACGGAGAAGTTGACGGTTCTATCACGTGTTGTTCTATGAGTTTGTTGATTTGGTTTCTCATTACTTCCATCTTGGGCGGTGATAATTTGTATGGGTGAAGACGTATTACCTTGTTGTCACTTAGATTTATTTTGTATTCGATTAGATTGGTCAATCCTAACTTGGGTGTGAGTACAGTAGAAAATTCCCTTATTAACTTTTGAATTCTTTGTCGCTCATTTCGTTCTAAATGACTCAAACTAGATTCATGATGCTCTAACTGAATAGTTGATGTTTCGCAATTCTCGCTGTTATTTAGCTCTGAGTCGAACTCATATTTTCGAGTACGATCAAACCTAAAGAAATATTGTTTAGCGTATATGTCAAGGATTAAGCCTGTTTTGCTTATAAAGTCGACGCCTAGTATTAAGTTTTGTCCTAATACTTCAGCTACGAGTAGTGGAACATACCAAGTAAAATTCTTTATTTTTAATTGACAGTAATACTGCGTGATATATTTAGGTTTTGCTTATTCGCGGTGGCACACTTTATGTTCGCGTTTTGGCTACGTCTAATAAGTTTATGATTATCTAATACGCTGGCTAGCTGTTGACTGATTATACTACGTGTAGATCCTGAATCGATTAAACCAAGGATATTCGTTGCTCCAAGGTCTATCTGTATGTAGGGTAATTGGCATATACTTGTTTTGCATGTACCAATAGAGTTGCACTTGTCAATAAATCTTGTTATGTAAGGGTCTATACGTTTGTTAATATTTATTTTAACTTTAGGATGATTAGTGTTTGTACCTTTCCTTCTGATGCTGCGGAAGACATAGGATTTTTGTTCTTCCTGCTTCACATGTTTTTTGACTGGTCGGTTTTCTGTTGGTACCGCTTTTGTTTACAATTCTTGCTAATGTGTCCGGACTTTCCACAGTTATAACATCTTCTTTCCTCACTGGCATCGCTCGCATGCTGTCGGGGTTTTTATAGAGAGTTTGATGTAACTTATTGGGGTAGCTTTGGGTTTTAGAAGTTCTTACGAATCGCTTATCGCGGTAGGTTCGAGTATCAGTCCCAATGGGTAGAGGTAGGAATGAATCACTGCGTTGAGTCTGGGACATAAAAACGCGTCTGTTTTGGTCAGAATACCAGACGTTGGATGAATGTATACAACACAGTTCTAGTTCTGTGAAGGTGGTTGGTCTTAGGATGATTAGTGTTTGTACCTTTCCTTCTGATGCTGCGGAAGACGTAGGATTTTTGTTCTTCCTGCTTCACATGTTTTTTTACTGGTCGGTTTTCGGTTGGTAGCGCTTTTGTTTACAATTATTGCTAATGTGTCCGGCCTTTCCACAGTTATAACATCTTCTTTTTTCATTGACTTCACTCGCATGTTGTCGGGGTTGTGGTCTAGAGTACGAAATATGGGGGTAGCTTTGGGTTTTTGATGTACTTACGAATCGCTTATCGCGGTAGGTTCGGATATCAGTTCCAATTGGTAGGGGTTGGAATGAATCCCTGCGTTGTGTCTGGGACATAGAAACGCGTCTGTTCTGGTCAGAATACCAGACGTTGGACGAATGTATACAACATAGTTCTAGTTCGGTGAAAGTGGTTGGTCGCTTCATGAGTGCTAGGCGAGATCGCTCCTCGGGAGATAGTCCTACTAAGATAGTGTCTACTAGCTGTTGTTCACTCCAGTTAACTTGTAGTAATAAGGCCGATTCCCTTATTTCAGATATATAATGAGCTAATCTCTCGTATGCTCCTCGTACACGAAGTACTGAGTTCCGCTTTAATTCTTCGTAGATACCGGTGGGAATGAAGTGTCTTATCAGGGTGGTATGTAGTTCTTCTACAGGGTGATTATGCCTTAGTGATTCTAACACACGATCTTTTAAAGGGGATCTACATTTAGGTAGAATTACTTGTAAAATTTGTCATCTCTTAGTTGTCGCAGATCCTTTATTTGTAATAGGTGCTTGATAAAATCTAGGAGTTTCGTAATATTCAGCCCATCAGTGGTTGGTATCTCAGATAAAATACGTTCTACGGGGTGAGTTATTTTTCCATAAAGCTCGGTAGTTAGATTTAATTGAGTCGTCATTCTAGGTTTTTCCGCAGATTGATTCGTCTGTAAGTGAGGAGGTAAATCGTAGGTACGGGTCATATTCTCTTGTTCATTTGGTAGTAACGTGACGTTTACGGGTAGGATATTTACTTGCCTATCGGTTAACCGTTCCTTAACGGGATCTATATTAGATTCCTGCAGAAACTGAAATTTTACAGCACCGGTTTGCTGTTCTTGAGTAGGAGATAGGGTGGGGGAAATATTTCGTTTCGTTATTGCTTCTTCGATCTCTTCTAATCTAAACGATTCGGACCTTCTACGTAATTCGCGCATTATCTCGGGTAATTGTTGTTATGCTTCTTCCGCGAATTTTTGCGCGTCCGGTGGAGTAACTTTGTCACCGGGCCAATTCAGCAAATTGGTGATGCGGCGGGTCAGATGTTCGATTCTTTGAGTGGTTCTTAAAATTACTGCCGGGGATTTTTCATCTCGCAGGGTTTGTGCGATGGAGGTAAGTTCCGTATATTTATGTAGCATGTTTCCTTTTCATTTTCGAAGTCTAACACACTTAAACGATTTAACAGTGAGGGTTTCTCTGGTCTATTTTCGCGTAATGTTTTGCGCAGCTCCGCGACCGTTACGTTTGCGTATGGGAGACCGCGTAACAAAGCTTCATAGCTTAGTTCGTCCTTCAACAACAAGTCGGGGTTAAATTGAGCCATTGTAGTGGTAGTAATGACTTTTAAATAAGCTAAGTATTACGTACGACAAATCTTATATCATCTATTTTAAACACTTATAAAATTTGAATTCATTTAAACACACACATATATATAGATAACAAGAATCTTATACTAATTAATCAAATTAAAATTATCTCAAATCAATTCAACTTTATGTACTTCTAGCAATTATCAGTCGAGACAAAGTGATAATATCATTTTATAGTGGAAAGAAATTTCACACGACGAGTTCATTGTGTTTACAATAGCACAATGGATCAGCTGTTTGGGGAGTCTTATTGTTTGCGTTGGGGTGTGTTGTTAACAAAGGAGGGTGAATTCGGACCATCTGAAACACGATTATTTCCTGTTCAGGACTGTCTATTTTGTCCACTAGGGAATGCCATTCAAACAACTTACTTGTTTACGGGGGAGAGCGTACATTCCTCGAAACGTATCTAACATGAAATAGCCTGTAAATACCGACAGGTTTAAAATGGAATATTTTTACCAGCAGGGACATGTTTATTACAGCAATATCCTAATACTAATATTATTATTTTATAATTAAAACTCTATTTATTTATTTGTTCACAAATTCAGAGTGAATCAATTTATGTATTCTACAAAGTTACCGTTAATTAATCAGCACGATGCACACAATTATTTTTACACAAAAGCAGAGTGGCGCATTTTAGTACCGTAAAATCCTGTTAAGACATTATAACATAGGGAACCAGTTTAATTGTTTGCTGTTAATTGTTAACTAGCTGCCGTAGTTAGTAAAAATTACTTACCAACAATTTATGACAACATTTATGTATGTATCAGGAATTTGTCCCAGGTTACACAAATTTATTCACTCTCTGGATATTAGCGAAAACATCTCTTTATTATTGTATTTTAACTACGGATATAAACATAATAACTTTAATGGTCATCTTTTTGTTTTTACTTTACTTTTAAGGAAAATTCTTATAGATTCTGCATTAAATACTCTTTAAATTTTTACTCTTAGTATCTCAAAATCATACAGCTGTGTATTACTTTTATTACCACGGATCCGGGTTCTAACTTTGTAATATTCTAACATACTTTGACATCATCCAAACTATTTGAAGAATAGTCTGATGTAATTTCAGATTAACTTTACCTTTAAACATCATCAGGTTATTACTATAGCATTACAGAAATTACAAACATTAATATGCTAATATTTATGTGATCTAGAAGTCTTTACAAGAAACTTTACTGTTCTTTTTGTTGCGGTTGTTAAAAACAATGTAGGCACAGAAGTTATGGTTTAGTGTCACCTGAATATAACGTGAGTCTGCGGCTGGTGGTCGAGATGATCCTCTTCTGTAGGTCTTCTTGGGTGTAGTTCGTTGTCCATCTGGATCCTCCATTTAGTTTGTTGTTTCTGAATTGTGGTCTAGGTCATGGCGCTGGAATTCTGCTACTTGGAGTTCGTACAGTTGTTGTAGTAACTTCTCTCCTGGCGTTGGTGTTTACTTTTCACATTTAATTATTTTTTATTTTAACAGCACTGATGTTACCTTTTACATGGCAAGTAACGTATCTTACCACTTGCTATACATAAAGAGATGTGTCGGCTAAGTTTTTTTTTTATTTATTATTAAGAATATTTTCTCAACGTCAGAACTACATTACTAGTTTTTTTAATCTTCGTTTCTCTTACGCTACATTGGATTAATTAAGTGAGAAGCACTAACTTCTTGTTATATCGTTTTTTAGCGACATAAACGTAAGTTTAACTTCACGACACATTTTCGAGCTGCTTACATGTCGAAGATTCTCCGGTGACTGGCGTTAGTTTAGCGGCAGGGAGTGTGGAAGCTGGCGCGGTTTACGCGCTGAGAGAAAAGTAGTTCGTTCCTTTATTATTATTAATTGTCCATTAATCAACTACGATAAATTATCCTACCTTTTCTTAGTTAGGAGTTAGATATTTCCTTTATTATTATTACGTCTTTTACTTAATTATAAGGATTATTGGTTTTAGCTTAATAACATTGTACTTTGCGTGTTCGTACTAGCCTTTTTGCAAGTTGATACAGGTGTCTAGGTACAGAGAGGGGTGGATTATACTCTCACTTGTTATAAGAACAAAAAAATTAATTTGTGCTATTTAAATAATCTTTAAATCGTCACACTGTTCTGAACACATGATAATTGGTCCGAAAACAACGTGTTAAAGCTAAGCATCCGCAATGAGATCTTTTGACACAGCGCAACAGACAGCTGTTTCATGTCTATTATTTTAGCTGTAAACTTGGCGAATGATCAAGCCATTACTTTACGCTAAAACTTTCCAGTGCAGAGATACTAAGACCCCCTTAATTCTCTGTTCTAATTTATATTTTACAATAAGTAAAGACAAAACAGACATACCCTTATGCTTTGTATCCGTTTTTCTCATCACACGTTTCTGTATAGTAACATGGTTCCTTTGCTATATTTGAAACATAATAATTTCACAAATCAACAAATTGAACAACATGACGTAACCACTGTAGCTTGTTTTCAAACTCTTCCTTACGCAAAAACATGTAACGAGGAAAATAGGTCAGTAGGTCGGCAATAAATTTAACCAAAGGGAACACCGCTAGTCGTGTGGCCTATTTCAGCTTACGCAGAGAAACGATCTGTTTTACACCAGAGAATTATGATGTCTTGTGACTAGTTACAGATGTGTTGATGGAAAGTAACTGTGGTGTAATACCAAGAAAAGAAATATGTTGTCCCAATAAAGAGCCTTCTTTTCAGGGCCTAACTTAAAGGTTTTTAGCTTCCTAGAATGATGATTTTCTTGCGAGAAAAGGGTGCAGAAATTTGTGCGAAACTAAAATTACTAGTGAAAATGCATCGTATTCAAACTTTTATTAATTATTTGTAAATGCTCCTAATGTGAGCTAAGCGTTCGGCCTTCACGAATGAAACTTTATATCAGAAAAACACAATATTATCAAATGTAGGCCTACATCTACAACTAAAAGTTTATATATTTATAAAGAGGTGTGTTACTGATTGTTGGGTTGGGATTTCTGTTGGTATCTGAAAAATGTTCATAATTATACGGGACTGCTAATATAAATAACATGTAAGAGAATGATTTCATAGCCTTTTCTGTGTATGCGTAATGCTGAAACATTAACAGATCTTAATTTAAATCTTTCGGAAGCGAGTCATTATTATAACGTCGGTCTTGGCACACTTTCAGTTATTATTAAAGTCTGTGTATACACAATAATGTAAGTAAAAAAATTTCAAAAAATCAAGTTTATATACTACAATTAAATAATGGCCATTGTTTGGTATTTTATCTTAATTACTGAGATTATTAAAATAACTACTTTCGTCTAAGGCTGTACACACCCAAATATTCATAACCACGCGCGCTCTCGTCCGTAACAATACTGTATCATTATTGTGTCTATTTATACGTTTCTTATCTCATGGAAGATTTTCAACATTACCAGTGTGTTTTTTTTTTTGTTTTTTGTAGTGCCCTTAAACTGATAGGCGATGACAGGTGATGATCCAGTAAATGAACTGGACACATTTAGGTAGACAGATTTATTCTCACCATTAAGGCGATTGTAGACTAGCTGATATGTCACCCGAATCACAACTGAATAGTTAAGTTGATTCATAACTCGTCTACAATTTCCCTGAAGGTGGAAATAAATTTTGTCAAAACGTCGTATACATATTTTAAAAATTGTGTCAGTTACACATTGGTCAAATCTCACTAGATCTTTCATCAGTTACCGTTGATAAGAGTCTGCATTCAGTAATCTTTCTTCCCCTACGTTGAAACAGTTTGTAACGAAATTATTATTTCTTGTTTAAGTGTAAAAAATTAATTTTGTTATCAAAGTCTCCGATCGGTTTATAATTTACTTACTATAAACGGAAATTACACAAAAAGTGTTTTATTCTTTTTGGTGTAATTAAGCCTATAAGTGTGAGGGGCGGCCTTAAGAATGCTATGAACAGAAAGAGCGCCTAATAATGTAGTTCTGAGGAGAAGGGTTGAAGAAAAGGTCCGCGTAAGGTAAGTCGATGAGCGTAGTGTTATATTACACTCCTTATGTACTTATTGTAATGGTTGAAGTGAAAGTGGCCGCCCGCGGTGAGAAAATGGTACAATAACTTGACTCTAACTTGACTTTTAAAAAGTCGAGTCTAATGTGATGTGCCGAAACACATCTGAAATATTTGTACTTGATTTATTAATTTAATTTAACGAAGCTTTGTTATTGTTTGTTCCAGGTACGTCACTGATCTACCATATGTGAGTATTGTATGTAATGTATGGAGATATGGTATGCCAGGACACAAATAATCGTAAGTAACTGTTACACCGATAGATTATCTTACTTCCATCATCTATCTCATCGGTACAGTCAATAATAGAAAATAAAAGTATTACACTGCTCCTACTCCTACTCCAACCCAACTTCTTCTTCTTCTTCTTCTTCTTCTTCTTCTTCTTCTTCTTCTTCTTCTTCTGCTTCTGCTTCTGCTTCTGCTTCTGCTTCTTCTCCTCCTACTCCTTCTTCTTCTCCTCCTCCTCCTCCTCCTCCTTCTTCTTCTTCGTCGTCGTCGTTTTCTTCTTATACCTAATCGTGTTATTATTATTATTATTATCATCCGTTCTTTCTTCTCCTTCTTGTTTTCTTCACCTCCGCTAATTTTTATTTCCGCTCATCTATTAAAGCTACTCAACTTAATATCTTAACATTATGATTAATTCACATTGCTTACTTTATACTTTCCTTTTATAAAATTAAAAAAGAAGATTGATGTATTATATTTGTTAAAGTTTTAGTCAGATTATATAATTCAATAAAATGTCTACGCCGAATCTAATCGAAGACCAGTTTTTCTGGATTACCGCTGTTCTCTGATATCTTTATTTACTTAATATAAATTATTATTTTATAAAACGGCCTATAACAAATTTTGTGCCTACTTAAAATAAATTTTGTCATTCGATTGTACATAAGTGCATTATTAGACCCATTTGGTAACAGCTGGATTTATTCGTAATTTCAGAAAAATCTCTTAGCTCGATATCATCACATTATCGTTTCAGAAGGATCATCCTCAAAAATCAAGGACATTTAAATCTATCTCGTTTGTGTGCCGTTGCTAAATACGCTTTCTCCGAATGGACGCTGTTTCGTTCAAACAACAAACCATGCTGATGAGAAAATCTTTAGACAGATATCATCTCAATAGCCTCTTCGGCTTGCGTAGTTTCCTTCGACCGAGGTTCAGTTCAGTGTTTACTATAAAGTAACTGTTTAGTGTAACGACTTAATTGCACACAGCTGCACGCGCTTGACTTTTGTCAAGTTCTATTGGCAAGTCCTGTATGACAATCTTTGTTCTAATATGATTTGCCCCAGAGAAAGCCATAACTTTTGTTTTGGATAAGAAAATGGTTTGATTCTAATCTGTTAAAATGTCAGTAAGATAAAACAACGACTTTTGGAGGTCATTTTCGTTTGTAAGTGCTGTAACAGGTTTGGAGAATAATTTGGAGAATTATTTGTAAGTGGCGTAACAGGCTTATCAAGCACTTTCGTTTACCACTTTAATTGTATTTTATATTTTTACATTTAAAAAAGTACATCCCTCATGCTGTATTTATATAATAATAGGCCTACATAATCTACCCACACTTCGGTGTAATATGTACTCGTTTTCCCAAGTGTACTTAGAACATTCTCTATGAAATAAACAATATATTCTGTACATTTTCAGAAGAGTTAGTTACTAAAATTAACCGTTTATGTTATAATATAACACTAATTTTAACAAAAGGAGGGCAGGCGAAATCCACTTGGCTGCATTCCAATACAAAACACTTGAATTCACTCATTGACCCAGGAACGACCTCGAACTCGGCCAGCTTTGTACCAAACTCCATCCCCTGCCAAGATGAAATTTATTGAAGTAACTATACCTTCCCGTTTCCCACGATTTTCTGTAAAAACAAATTTGGCAAGCTACAATTATAATTATATTGGTATCACATAATATGTCATTTTTGGGTCATTGTAATTTGTTCATTAATTTTACAATTTTTGTGGCTATCTTCTAGTCACTATAGGCTACATTAGAACATGATTTTGTATTTAATAATACTCATTCTGTTTGTCAAATTTACACAAGTCATCCTGTGTCTTGTCAGCAAAATGGCAACTTACGTAATGGAACTGAAATATTTGTAAAATATATTTGTTTATTGTAATTTTCAAATAATTATTTTCCAGTTTTTTACTTGAAAAAAGGAAGACGAATTCTTGTGTTATTAAACATTTTAAAATACAGGAGTAATGTTCTCGTAACTTAATACATAATATCATTTGTATAATATATAAGACTTATGTGATTATAATAATAATAAATGTATTATTATTATATCGTCATAATCTTCTTCATCGTCAACATACATATACGCAAACACAATTCTGTTGTTAATAATTATTCAAGTAACAAGAATTCATTTGCTGTTTCGCTAGGGATAGGCCTATATAGAATTTGTGGCAGTTGTTATGTTTAAATGAAATAAAATAACGGCGCTTAATATTAATGAATTAATATTTTTTTTGTAAATGTATATAGAAATGTTAATTGTTTGTGTGTGTGTGTGTGTGTGTGTGTGTGTGAGAGAGAGAGAGAGAGAGAGAGAGAGAGAGAGAGAGAGAGAGAGAGAGAGAGAGAGAGAGAGAGAGAGAGAGAGAGAGAGAGAGAGAGAGAGAGAGAGAGAGAGAGAGAGAGGGGGGTAGTTAGATAGACAGACAGATTTGCACATTTCTAAAAAAAACATGGCTAGTGTCTAGTGTTACTATATCTGATATAGCATACTGATATCTAGGAAATACTATTAAAGTAATTATATTATTTACTAAATACTTCGAAACCGAAAGGTTGTAAGTAATAGGTTACATAATTTCAAGTATGTTTCGCAAAAGACTGTACATTATTCTACTTTAGCTATTTTCTTTTTCTATACGAAGTCGTGACTAAATATTTAAAACTTTTACATGAAACATGAAACTTTTACTCCTAACATTTGTGACGAACAGACTGGGAGCAGAGACTCGTTCACTTAAGCATTATTAATATGTTTGTGTAACGAAGTTGAAAAAAATGATTTGTTGAGAGTTTTAAGAATAGTTACCAAACAGTAACTCTTCGTAAGAGATTTTGTGTACACCATATGTAATTCAGGCCAATTTTATGTTCCTGAGTTCGTTTTGATTACAAGATATATCGAAAGTTCAATTATATCAAATGTATAAATCAATACTTTTGTGTATGCTAGATTACGCAGTGTAATATATACACACAATTCGGTAACTCGTGAACATATAATGCCCGTCGCTAAAAGGTCTTTAGTATTTGTTGAGACTGTATCATCGTTTGTCAGTATGTGTTTAATAATTAGTTTCACATTTCTTTTACTAAATTAGTTATGCCCTTTTTTGTGACTTTTAAAATGTCTGTGTGACTTATAACATTTAGCCAGGAAAAGCTCTTTCCGACTTAAAACCGTGTCAGCAGAAGATAAGTTATTAAATTTGCCGTTCAAACGAACACTAAAATGTCTTTACTCAGCGCTAAAAGGTCACGATTAGATTTCTTTGTGGATGCTTTCAACAGTTCACGAGCCGCGACATTTTAAAACGAGTGTTGCACACAAAGGCTTGTCATTATACCGTAATAAATGTCATCAATTTGCTGAAATATGTATCTGCTTAGTCCGTTTGTCCCGCTGACACATGCCATTTTAACGTGATTACCCAATTTTCTGTTTTTATTAAAAAACCAACAGAACAAAGAAATATGTTTTTTTTCTGTACAAGCTACTTAAGCCAATGTTTTTACACTCTTTTTAAATATTTCAGTTTCGAAGTCTCGAACAGTGACTTTTCACAATTTTTTTTTTTGACTGAACGTTAAATTTATAAATATATTGTGACTTAAGTTGACTAAAGTCTCTGTACTTGTCAGAGGTAAGTTGACAATTACCTCTGTACTTGTCAGGACATTTACTTCCTTGCTCCCTATAGTAGGCCTACAAGATATGTGTGTCAACCCCTTTATGATTCTACCAAATAGAATTACGTTTTACAATATTACACGAAAATATATGTAAGTGTGTTTGTGGCCGGGGGTGGCTCGTGTGCTTGTTTTAATGTTTTTTTAACAGGTTCTTATAATCATGTTAATTATAATGATAATATAAATTATGAATTTTATTAATTCATTAATATTTTTGATAATTTTTGATAACATTATGAATTTTAATCTTAATTTTATAATAATTGTGTTATAACCACGTTCAACTTAAAATAATCTTGTAAATACTTTACGAACACATGTCGACCTCTCTATCTGCAAAAGCCTTCTAGACTTCATTTTAGTTTATGGGACTCTCCTTTTCATCTCTGTTCTTCTCTGTTATGTTCCTGGATCATCCATCTAAACACAGCATGCTTCGTCAGATTGCTTTGATGTCTTCCACTTACAAATCTTTGTAAGATCTCCAGTTTACTGCGAGTCCTTTTCACCTGTAATTTGTCGCCTGATGTTGTGACCTGCAAAATTCCTAGCAGCTTCTTCTCTAACGCCTTTTACCATTGTAACATTGTAACATTACATTGTAATGTTCCTAGTTAACTTGTTTCTTCCTCTGTTTTTTCTTCTATAGGTCTACAGCATCCGTCTTTCCATTTTTTGTCGTGTGTTTGAAACGTTATCTAAGTTAGATTTTGTGAACGTGCAAATCTAACAAGCCATAGGTAAAGAGAATGACTACGTAGTCATTAGTAAATACATTGAATTCTTGAAGCTCCGACTGCGCCAGTGCCAATCGTATTCGTATATTTATGCTTTTCTGTGAGCAGTAGCAGTGAAATTGGCTCAAAATATAAAACTTTGAGGAAAATAAAGATACGCATTACAATTTATTGGTAGTCTTTTTTCTTTTAGTGTGAATCAGTTAAAGTCCACTCCAGAATTAAGTGCTATTCTTCTCATAGTTTTCACTTGTCCCATTATCAATGAAAGGTCTTCAAATTCCGCCGGTATAATGGCCGCTAAGTAGTGTTGCATGAAACAGCTCCAGACTGTGCCATGAGTTGTTGAGCTACCCTCTATTAGCAGGCATCTTGCGTGATTTAAAAATGAAGAGTAAGTATAGACATTAACAGTCGCTTAGAGATGCGCAGTGGGCAAACGCCTCGTTATGAGGTTAACAATTTTTACGTTCAATTCGCACATTCGCACAACAGTCTTGTACAATCTTTCATAATGAGAACATCGGCTGCAACAAGGCTTGCGAGAACATTGGAAGCATGCTTGTGTCGTTGAGAAGCGATAGTATGTGACAGAAAGAGTAAGTGTTTAACTGAGGCAGAAAACTATTGTTGCGTTATCTTCCCTCTCGTCACTCTGTAGACACCTTTCGCTAACTTTCCAAGTCGGGGTAATGCATTTGCTGGGTTGGCACAGCTCACCGTTCAAGAAAGCACGTTAACTCTCTACTGTACTGATTACCGATTTTTGAAAGTGACTCGTCAGATGACAGGTTGCATGGAATGGGAGGCAATAACACTTGTAGACCTATAACCTTCTCTTGTCTACTTACTATACTGACCAACCGACGCCGTGCAACGGTACGCGCCGATTCTAAAAGTTGTTTGATAGTCTTATACGCGTTTTTAACTTAAATAATCAACAGGCACAATTTTTCAGTTTATGCGAGACCATGAATTGTTCCAAAGGTATATTGCTTATTCACGATTGCCGTGAGAAATGTATTAGCTTTTACATTATTAAAAATTACATTAAATACTGAAAATTTTTAAAACCTTATAGGAGTCAATTAAATGGTCTCTTTATGCCATGTTAATGGTAGTACCGAATTTGTATATTATTCTGCAAAAATGTAATTACAATAGTAATCACATAGCCATTATTACATTACAAATTAATCCAAATGTTAATAAAAGTAAATTAAATTTTCTACAGCCTTTTAACGATATTACTGGAGAATCGAAAAACGTTAAAGAGATTTTTCAACTTATTGTCTTCAATTTTGTTTAAAATTGCGTTTTCATATATCTGGGCGTTTTGACTATCTGGCTGTAATATATCTTACATTACAAACAATGGTGCGGTGAACAAGCTTCAAACGTTCAGCCACGACCATCAGAGGTTAATTCTAAAATCAACGAGAAAAGAAAGACGCCTGAAGTACTACAAGCTAATGGTCCTTCCCACACGTCTCTGTGGATCTGAGAATTGGACTGTAACTGAAGTGGCCGAAATGAGATTTCTCATATATTTCTCAGATATGTGGCAGCATATACTCTTCAAGATAGCAAAAGAAATGTCGATGTACGGCAGGAGCTGAATATTATTAGTATATTTAATAAAACTGGCCAATATCAGCTAAAATGGTTGGAACATCTTACCCGAATGAACGACTGCCGCATCCCCAAACAACTTTGGAAATATGACCCGAAAAGTCGGAGAGGTGTGGGGCTTCCGTAGAAGTGTTGGAGTGAGCAGCTCTAGACTATCTGCTTGGGAAAGGAATAAACAATTTTTGAAAATTTCTTGCTGAAGATGATTATGATGTTGAATTACGTTTTCATACAATGCTTCTTATGAAGTTAATGGAAATAATAATTGTATTTTAACGACAATGGCAAATATATAAGCATAATGAGTTTGTAAAAATGTGGAACAAGACGGGACATAGTGTATTATTAGGCTGTACTAGTGTATTATTACAAAAAAAAATAACTTTTAGTGAACTAACTCTATTGTGTATATAATGTTTCAATACAGTTACTACATTCGCAGAGAATTGCCAATTTGAAAGCATCCCTTAAAAATCATTGTTCAGTCTGACAAATAAATATATCACCCTTTGTCAACATAAACTAGCGTTCAGTCAACACCCTTTTTTAAAATATTCTTTGAAAAAACAACCAAATCAGTTTCTTGTAAAGACATTGTGTCCTTATGTCCACAGCAAATATTACGAAGAAATGTTCCATATGCCACTCTAACTAGAAATACATGGTAGAGGAAAAACAATCTTTGTTGTAAACAAAACACAATTTAGTAAACAATACTGGTGTTTGACAGCTTATAAATTAGAAATTGTAAATTAAAAGGTTGCTCTATTAGAAACGCGTACGTTTACTTAGGTAATTTTTACGGCAGATGATAGAAGTACCTGGACGTTGTAGCATAGTGTGAGAAATTAAGAAGTATGAGGGAAAATATTAGGTTATTCAAGAAAATGCAGGTCGTTTCGGGGCCTGGTCGTTGATACCGAGAATTCTGCAAGCGAGGAAGAAATTTTGATCAATCAGAGAAGACGTTACATACAGGACAGAGTAGAAGTAGTAGAAACAGGAATATTCCGCTTGATGGAGAGAAAAAATGTATTTATTAAAGAGGGTAAAGAAATTTCGCCCCTTATACTGTCAGTGTTATTCCTTGTATACAGTCATTCTTCAAAACAGTCAGTTTTTAGCCCTTTAGACAGTCATACTTCATACTCTTATACAGTCAAGTTTGATACCTCGACGAAGTCATTTTCGATACTTTAGTCGATCACATTTATAAAGTCAACTCAAAAGGTTACAGTGAAATCAACTTTTATTCAGTTCCTACGTAAAGTTACAGTTTAACTTCAAATAGTTTTAAAGCTAATTTGTTTAAGTGTCAATGTCGTGAGTGTGATGGAAAGTGTAGTATCAATCATCTCGTTAGAAATCGTCACCAAGGTGCGTCAAACTGAGAATCAAGACCAACGAGGAGGAGGGACACTCACACCAATTAATTAACGTAATTGTAATTTGTTTATTATTAATCACTGAATTTGCTTAAAAGTCACTGCCCTATTTGAAAGATGTCACGATTGAGAATCTCAGCTCTAACTATAAGGTGTCAAGCACTACAATTTACAATAATAAGAGTGAGTTATTACTTATTTAATACATTAAATTCTGCATTGTAATTATATAAAACATTAAAATAATTTTAAAAAGTGATTCTAAACGTAGCTGTAAAATTTTTATTCAAGATATAAAGTATTGTCAACATAAAATCTATATTATGTTAGTAATTGTTACTGATTTACTATTAACTATATACTATATATATATATATATATATATATATATATATACTATTAATCAGTATTATTATATTATTGTAATTATTCATATACTAAATAATACATATATCAAGAATACAATTTTTATTGGCGCCCGTAATCAGTGTTGCCATTATTTCAACAGTACCATTTTTGTTTGACACCTACACACACAACAACAAAACCAAAAAGTGTTGTAATATGTATTCATAATGGAGTATTTAGATTGATTATTATAAAAATACATAATATAAAATTACGAAAAAACTCCTTAACGTGTCGTTACTTTGATATCGCATTTACCTTGACAGGTTTATTACAACGTGCAGAGTTATCGTTTATAAAATGTTCATACTGGAGTGTGTTTCTAGTGCGGTGTACAGCAGTGCATGGCCGTAAATCAGAATGTCAGACAGCAGCCTGCACTTGCAAGGCCTTGCCAAGTAATTGTATCACTTATAGAGCTTCTGCACTTCATTCACTTCCGCTCGTATTATGAGAACTAAAATATCTCTTAATGTTGGCAAGGTAAATGCTTAACAACCGAATCAGAAGTTACGAAATAGTTTAATCGGCAGACCGGTCAAATTGTCTTTGCAAACCGACTTTTATGACGTTTTTTTAACAGTATCTGAAGTTTTCAGTGAAGTGAATATGAACTGTACTCGTGATGAACGTGAACGTTACCACTTTGAGGGTACTCACTTAGACTTTATTTTGAACTGTCAGGTCGGTCAGGGTGTCCTGTAGGGACTGAGAGCGGATATTACGAACTCAAATATATTTATACAGATTATATTTCACAATATGATATAATTACGTATATACCTTCTCACACTATTCTTGTTTAATTATTTTAATAATAAATAATTAATTTTTGTTTTTACAAGAATATATTTCCTTTTCTTAAATATTTACAATCTTTCAGCAGTATAAACTGTCAACTTCAGAATCTACATGTATATGTATATTTCAGTATGTAGTATTATTAGTTATGTTTTATGCTACCACGGATAGACCTTACTTGTATACATCAAGATCAAGCTAAGAGTTTCAAGCTAACATATATAATCAACAGTAATAATAATTTCGAGACCTAACAATTAATAATTTTCTTATTAAAATGTACCAATTATAAAACCAATTTTTTCTCTGCGTCTGCCCGATAGAATACCATCGGTCTCAAAGTCTCCATTATCGCTTTTCCATTTTCATAAATTTCTAAACGTAAACGTCCGTCCCCCATTATTTCATTATACTTCTTGCGTGCATAACAACTTATGTTCACATTGGCTTAATTCCGCTTATTTAAAATATCTAGTTAAAGGCATACAAACGATTGAAAACCACAACATTTATTAAGCTATTTCGTGTAGCTAAGTTGATTACTTACAGTTAAGTAATCGTTATTACTGGAGGGTGTCAACACAGAAGACAGAGGTGATTCAAATCATGGTTTTACTCATTTTTTTAAAACTTCAGATGCCAGTACAAGCCTGAAAGACTTCACTGAGACGATATTTAGATGAAATACATTAATATTGTTACGACATTACAGAACAATCTACGTGTTTATCGAATATTCCAGATGAATCCAGTGGAATACGGCTAAATGTCGTGGCGTACGTGATTTCAACATGCGCTTGTGACACT
This sequence comes from Magicicada septendecula, assembly GCA_034769895.1. Classification (NCBI taxonomy): domain Eukaryota; kingdom Metazoa; phylum Arthropoda; class Insecta; order Hemiptera; family Cicadidae; genus Magicicada; species Magicicada septendecula. The sequence goes on along the minus strand of CM068371.1, from coordinate 333,476,618 downwards.
TTTCTGGAAGCCGCCAGCCGCGCGGACTGTATCAAGGCCGCAATTAATTACGTCGTACACACTGACGCTAACGCGTAGTTTGGAATCTTCTGGTCTGTGACCGTTGTATAAATACAAGGCGTCAGAGGCCTTAGTTTTTCAGTTATAGTTGCAATATATTACGTGCGGTTCGAGTTATTATCGGGCGGTATTACTCTGTGCGTTAAAGTGGTTATTAGTAAAGTGTTGTGTTTTATAATCGGACGGTATAATTGTAATAAATTGTGTTTTATATTAGTTGACATTTTATTGCGTGTGAACAATTTTTATTTGATTTGTTATAAGACACTGTGTTGTTAATTACAAACTGTTTAACTGTGAAATTAAAGCTGGTGATTAGTGACTTAATTGGTGTCTTGTATTTTGTTTTCCACTGTACCTACGACGATCAAGTAGACCGTAGTAACAAGATTTCATATATACACTACTTACTGCAACAGTGCCCACTTAGTTATTTTACTGTGGTTATTCAGCACTGGTCATAATTTGAAATGTATAGGGTCTGTTTAGAATTTGATAATACTTTGTGAACCAGAATTTATCTAAAATCGAGCACCTTAACCTTGTAAAACCTTTAACAGTAACCACTTTAAGTTTAGGTATATTCAACCCTTTGTAACTTCCCCTTGTGGATAGAACTTTATGAGACTTATGTCTGCCTGTCTGTGTGTTAGAAGTCGATAACCTGAGTTAGGCTGTTACATTGCAGGGTGTTAAGGTGTAGTATACAGTATACACCCAACACCTTTAGCTTCACCAGTACAATCCACTCCTGTTGTTAACACAACTCAACCACACACCGATAACAAAGCTCACTGGGGCAATGGGTTTTCAGAGTTGGCAATAAAACACGTACACTATGAGTGAGTTCCTAAAATAAATATGTATTCATAAACACATAATTACATGTTAAAGTCACATGAAATCTTTATTTCTTAAAGAAAAGTCTCAAATTGTATACAGCAATATTTAAATACAAAAATATCGAATTTGATTATTATTGATTTTATGTTGATTATAAAGTTTAAAATAATTCATCGTCATCAGGTTGCGAATACAAATCTTTTCCATCATCGCAGTCTGCAATGTCTTCATCATAAAACATCTATATAGGTGGTAGCTCTAATAAGTCTAATAATCCTTTGTTTTAGCCAAGGATAAATGTTTTTCTTTAGTAACATCTTCTTGTTTGTAATTACTGGATCCGAACTCAATAAAAATGAATTGAAAAGATCTTTAACATTTTTTCACGACTGTATTTTCTCGAATAATGCTCTCAGAAATTTTTAAAGCCTTCGTTACGCGATTCTTGGACTCCCTGTGATAACTGACGCACGGACAAGAAAGCTGATGGTACTATTTCTGGACCGTGAACAAAATATTTGCGGAACGTAGGAATCATATTGTACCAAGGATACTTTTCAATAAAATATTTTTCAGTATTTTATTGTGACAAAATTCTCGGAACTTCTCACATTGATTTCGTGCTCACTAGATACAAATATCGTTATTGTATCCATCTTTCTGATCAACTCTAAATACAAACTAGTGATGTCTGCTAATAGTTGTGGATGTTTGAAAAATCCTTTGGCTACAAAACTACTTTGCTATGAGTGAAAGCACTTGAGCGTGCGTGACGTAGTGATTAGGGCCAACAGTCTCTTACTACACTGTGTTCCAAATAGGGGTGTATTTACGGCGGGGGGGGGCTTACGGGACCGGACCCGCCCAGAGGGCCGAAGAAGTTGGCGAATTTTGTTAATCTCTTAATTTTTAGGCCTTTTTTTAGTCTCTTAATAACAGCTGTGTACGCTAATACAGTAGCAGCTCTTTTTTTAATATACAAGTCTATTACACAGCATTAGTGTATACGTTTGAAATACGAAATATAGGAAAATCAATTCAGTGAATAAGTATCTTTCAACAATGTTTCAGTAACGCGTATTTTTATTGTGTTATTACCGCTTACTTTAATGGGACTGGTTTCAGGATGTTATAACTTGTTTTCAGCCATTTTAAAGTTCGTCGTCGACGTCGTCATGCTTTACGGCTTAGGCTAGTAGCCTGCTCCAGTCTCAATGCAAGTCATCCAACCATCGCTTACGGGGTCTTCCCACACTTCTCTTCCCCCCTTGGATGATAGTCAAGGGCTCTTCTTGAAAATCTAGTTGGATCCATTCTCTCTACGTGTAACCGTCACTCCGTTTTGTACCGGAGATTTTCTCATTTAAGCTTTCAGCTATGCATCGCCCCATTCTAATATGATCATTTCTGATAAGGTCTCTCCTGGTAAAACCCTTTACAGCCCTCAAGAACCTCATTTCCGCTCCTTGTATTCTAGATATATCTTTGGTCTTTCCAATCCAAGCCTCACTACTATGCAGTAGTTGATGTATGGCCATTGCATTATAATATTTAAATTGCTATTACCATTTTAAATATAGTAATGTTAATTAGTCTTAACTTGTTTTTCTTTTTGTGTGAAGTCGACTCGACACCGGACCCCACCCTCGAAGCCAAAGTCTAGATACGTCACTTGTTCTAATTATGTCAGAACACAAGACCATGCCTTCAGCATAGTCCCGTGTACTGACGATGTACACACTAACAACGTCTAGCCGTTCTTTACCTCTCTAGCTCACATTTGCAATTTTATTTCAGTTGCTTCCGTCACGTCTAGTCCCGAGCCGATTTTGTCCAGGATAGTCGAGCTGCTACTTTCACATCGTATCAGCGTGCTGCAACAAGGTCTCTTATTGCACGATATTTTTGTTCGATTTTTTGGTCTTACTTCAGCCCTACTGTTCAATTACATCAGTCAGTTTTGTTCCACACCTCAAGTATTCTCTTATTTTTGTCTCTCACTGTCAATGACAAGCATTCTTTTCCCCCAACCACTCCTTAATCTGTGTTTTGTTAATCGCCCTTCTAACAACGATATGTATAGGCCCTCACGCCCGGCGTCAACTCTGTTAAAGTTCTGACTCATTGCCGGCCTATTAGGCCGTGGTCTAATGCTGTCGATTGGAACAGTCGTTTCGACCCACCATTGGAGGCCATCGTCAGTGTAACGATGAAAAGGTAACTGGCACTGTGCTCACCAATTTCCACGGTACTATGGACCCGAAATGTCAGTTCCAATCGACAGCATTAGACCACGGCCTAATAGCGTGGTAATGAGTCAGAATTTTAAAGATATGTATAATTACTTAGGAATATTACTTTTGTCTTTATCGCAAGAACTAGTAAAACAAGAAACTTATTAACACTAGATACTGTTATTGTACATAAAATGATCACATAAGGGAAATGTCGTTAAGTGAAATTCTTCATTTTTATTATTTTCTTTTCCTGCTAACTAATCTTCTACAAACATGTTTTCTTTCACATTTGTCTTTAACCTTCCTCATGACATTTCCTCGTGTCCATTTGTTCAAATCTCATAAGCAGCTTTGCCGCCTCCAGTAACTTTAAATATTTCGTAGTCATTTGTTTAAATAAAAAATAATAAAGTTGAGTCGGGCTGGAATACGAAGAAACTGTAGTTTAATTGAAAAATACCTAGTGTAGTCAGTACAACTTGCACGATTCGGTTAACATGTGATCGCGAAACTTGTCATTTGGCAATTTTAATGATGACCGTGATCACCATCATCATCTTCAAGGATTAAACCAAGGATGGTTTGTTCCGTCCTCAAACAGCCAAAGATTAGAGCTAGTCACTTAAGCGCTTCCTCAGACGTCCCACACCTCTCCGTCTCCTCGGCTTATAGTTCAATAGTTGTTTGGGGACGCGCCAGTCATCCGTTCGGCAAATATGTTCCCACCAATTCAACCGATACTGGGCAATCCTGTCGAGTACACTCATAATATTCAGTTCCTGCCGTGTATCTGTGTTTCTTCTATGATCATGGACAGTATACCCTGCCACGTGCCTGAGAAATCTCATTTCAGCCGCTTGGATGCGACTGACCTGGCCTTTCGTTAAAGTCCAAAATGATGATCGTTTCTTTTGATAATGATCAAAATTAAATTATTGTAAATGCAATAGAACCAAGTTATTATGTATTCTCCTATTGTTTTCACATTTTAAATATTTTGTACGAAATATTCAATAATTTAGGGAAATCCTTTTAAGTTATTTTTGGTCGCCTGATACAGGCTATATATTATGTAATAGATTCAAATATTTGCATTTTTACATATTTGCTGAACTTGTATAAAACAACCTTAAATAAGATAAAATTGCTTGGAAGTCTAATTTAGATAATTAATTTACTAATTAACGATTAGTATTATGAGAGTCAACAAAAAATTAGGGAAAGCTGGTGTATCTGTGTTGATATTGCTAACGAGCTTCTACTGACAAGAAAATCGTCTGGCAGTTATTTATGTTTGATGTCAAGGACACTGTTAGGTAATATGACTGTAATAATTATTACTTCAACACGCTACACAGGCGTACATATATCAATCGTCATTACTGTCATTTGTTTATTACAGCCATGAAGCGTACTACAATACAGCTCAGATAGATTTACTGCTTGTTTCTATGTTAGTGTGTACACAAGGGCACATAGGCGCACAAGCATTTAATAAGTATTCAGAACTTCTTGTTTTACCTTAATACATACATGCTCCATACGAAGGCTTTTCTGGATACAAGCGTCCTCCAGCTTGCGTTTCGCTAACGCGGTCCTCTGGTTATCCACTTTTTATAGCATTTGAATGGTATTTTCAGCTTTTTTAATTCTTAGATCATTCTTTGTTTTCATTGCGATTATGTTTGTGCCACGGGAAATTCCGAACCTTTTTAACGTTCACATTTCACTATGTTCTCATTATCAAAACTTGCTGTAATTTTGTACACAGTAAATTATAAAGTAGTTTTAACAACGAAAGTTGATTTGGGAATTTTTGTTCACTGACTAGTTAAAACTGTGAGTGCCGCTATTTAGGAGCGTTCTGGTTTGGCTAGGTCTCCACAAATTCGTTTACTGTCTTCCCTGTCAATTCGTTGGAAGTGCGCGTAGTCATTATGGTCATATGGTTCACTATTTGCTACAGCGTTTTGAAACTTGCACCAGAATCCTGCATCTTTCGGGTATAATTATTGCGTGTGTGTGCGTTCGCGCAGGCAGTGATTCATAAAATTACCAGTCAAGCCTTCATAAAAATACCCTAAAATGTGGTATACTGCACGGAATTGAATAAATTTAATATGAAATTAAACCTAAAAATTCATAGAATAAAATAAACTTCGTCGTCGTCGTTATCCTTTACAGCTTAACCTGTTCCAGTCTCAATGGAAGTCATCGAACCATCGCTTACGGGGTCTTGCCACACTTCTCTTCAAGCTTAGATGATAGTCAAGGGCTCTTCTTGAAAATCTAGTTGGGTCCATTCTCTCTACGTGTAACCACCACTCCGTTTTGTGCCGAGAGATTTTCTCATTTAAGCTTTCAGCTATGCCTAGCTCCATTCTAATATGATCATTTCTGATAAGATCTCTCCAGGTACAACCTTTACAACCCTCAAGAACCTCATTTCCGCTCCTTGCATTCTAGAAAGGCTATATATCTTTGCCCTTTCTAATCCAAGTCTCACTACCATACAGTAGATAAAATAAACTTATAATCTGAAAATACATAGGTTTTTATTACATACTAGCAGGTACCCGCGGCTTCGCACGCGAATATTTGTATATGATTGTTGTAACTGTCGAGTTGGTAAATTGCTAATGGTAGGCCTACATCTATATTAATAATATGCTTATATTGTAAGTTATGAATATCCAAAAAGTGCGAAGCATAAGATTCATCATTCATGTTTCCTCGATACGTAAAATCAAAATTTGATAATTTAGTGGATATTTACAAACATGCAGTAACACAATTAAATGAAATGCTTATTCGTATAGAATATTACAAATAGTGTATACATAAGTATATTGGTATCAGTTAGTCGAAATCTTACGTGCTAAGTCAGTCTTAAACTTTTTGGTAGAATCCTTATATACGTAAATGTATCACAGTCCAGTATACTCAGTTTTTATATACATTTTTAAACCAGTGCCTCGTTATAAACTACATTTCGTTCTGCCGTTATCAGAGCAAATAAAGAGCTCGCTGCTTCTGCTTACTCGAGAACATTGCCCTTGTGACTTATTGATACCTAATCATTGCAAAGCATAAATTAACCGGAAACTGAAGTCTTTTAAATTGAAATGGAAAGTTATTGGGTATGATTGGAATTCTTGGGATAAATTCTGTTTCTCCTTTGCCGCAGCCTGTTAAAATAGTCGCTTCGATGGTATGTTTTTTTAGCGACCTAACTTTCAATCGTGTTCCATTGCATAACTGTGGTGGCTTCAGATTTCTCATGAGTATAATTGGAACACATAGTTTTAATTTCAATGTGTGAGTTGGTAATCCTGATGCAGATAAAGTATTCAAAAACTCAGTTGGGTAATGTACTGCATCCTCTTCGTTCAAAACTGTATTAATGGAGGGATATGTTTTTTCGTCTCCTGGAAATTTTTGCAATATGCAGCTATTTATGCCATTTACTTGTTCGTTTCTTGGTGCTAGTATCACACGCTCACATAACCAAACATCATCGTGCAAATTTATAAACTCAATGTGTCCATAAACCTTTTCGATCAACTCTGCCAGTGAAGAAACTGTACGACATAATGATGGCGGTAAACATATCGCACCGTCTGTCTCTGGTATCTTACCATCTCCAATAGGTAATGTGTAGGTAATAGTGTAGCAGCGATTCCCGAGGAAGCTGCTGCAAATGCGATCTTGCCTTCGCTTCTTAACTTCAAAAGAGTCAATTTGATTAAAAAGGTTTTACCTTTGCCTCGTGGTGCAGCAAGGAAAAATGCATTTCCAGATTTACAGTAAAGGCTTTGAAGAATGAGTTGATATATATTTCTTTGTTCGTCTGTCAGTAATCTTTCATTCTCTTCAACTGTAGAAAGTAGCTGTTGTCTGTCATAAGTGGTTTCAGAAAGATATTCCTTTGAAATGTTCTGCACGGTAGACTGTGGATTTGGTAATCCGTATTGAGCTATCGGATTACCACCGACAGAAGTAACAAAATCTTGTAAAAGTAGTAAACAACTATTTTCAATGCTTTCCTTGTATAAACTCAAATCAGCATAAGGAATTCGACGCGTAATATCTCGAATCAACTCTTTTGAGAAGTGGTCTTTGTATTTAATCCACAGTGCATTCGGGTTTGAAATAGTGCAGAACACCAACATTATTGCAAAAAGTTCTCTCATTCTGTCAGGGCTAGCAAATAAACTTGCCTCTGACAACGTGTCGTTCCAATGATTGTCATTCTCTAGGAGATCAAGAGCTTGGCATGCAGCTTGAAACGTTGGATGAATTACGTTGTCGACAGTCTTGATATTTTCAAATGAAGTTGGGCCACGTACATTGTGCAGAAGTAAACGAAGAAAATACATTCATGATTGTTTGGATGAACTGTATACACTCGACCCAATACGTGTTCACGATATACGTTCTCGCTCCCTTCTAATAAGACTCCACGATGTCTACGTTGAAATTTTCCTGCCTGCCTATTGAAAGTGTAATATGCTGGGACTTCTTCGTACAACAAAGTTTTGGCAAAGTCATCTTCCCGACATAGATAAAAAAAATGCCATGAGAGTGGTGTTTCTTGGATTTTCTATTCTTTCCTGTAAATTATCTTCACGAAAATAAACTATCTGCCCATTTTCGAGATGTACATCTAGATGAATAACAGGTGGAAAACGCTCGTGTATCGTCTGGAAAGAGAAGATTCTACATTCTTTTTTCAGCTTGGTGTAAATAACCAGCTATGAAATACACCTGTAGAAATTTTGGTACTTCGTTTTGTGTGGGGAGTAATGATCCCATGAGGTGATATACTTGCCCTTGAATTTTGAAAGTAGGCATGTAAATTGAAAAGCTGAATTGTACGATCTTAATGCATTCAAAATTTTTTTCGATAAAACATGTTCTCCATTTAATAATGATTTTAACTGTTCTGGAGGAGGAAGTATGGGAGGATCTAATCGCAGTTTTCCTGCAGAGCAACATAATCCATGTGATTCATTTTCCCACTTTAAAGCTTTGCAATGAGGGCAAACCATACTCGGTAACCCGATATCTGTTTCATTCGCGTAGTTAATAACTGGTGCAACGATACAGTCATATGCTGTATTAGGCATTAATTTGAATAAATATAAAATTTTTAGAATTATTATAAGTTAAGGGTAAATGGACAGGTCTGAGATTGTAAAAATATTTCATTGTTAGATTAGGGGAGAAATTAACCTGTTTCGACAAGCAAGGAACACCTGCTCAATTGTATGTGTATTACGCGTGTATCTTGTGTGTGTTAGTGATGCATGTACAGACAGGAATCTCAGCTACCCTCCCCAAGTAATTAATAAAATAATTATTTAATTCCACTGTGTAAAAACTAATTAGTTTATAAACAAACAAAAGGCACCATAGTGTGTGTAAATTTTATAGTTATCCCCAGTGAGAAAATGACGTTAATAGGACACACGACGCGAAGTCAGTGCGAAATAAATGTGCCAAAAATACGCAAATTACCCTAAGACGCTCAAATTAATACAGTGAGTGTTTAATCAAATTAGCTATGATTTGTGTTATCTCGATTCCGTGCAAAACATTGCTATTTGCTAATAATTGCAAATATATGAAAAGGTTCGGGAGTGGGGGCTATCAGGTGATCTGCAGGTGTCGACAGGACGATTTTGGAGCCAACTGGCGCGGAATCTCGAGAGGGTATAAATTAAGGGTTCGACCGAAAACCCTTCTCTTCTTTTCAAGACACAGTTGCAGTCGGACATGCTGTCCGTCGGCAGAACAGTTTTATTTTTTTTCAAGTCTCATTAACGAACTAATAAGACGTTCGACAATTAGGTTGACAATATTTCGGAAAGCGTAAAGTACCGGGACCGTTTAAGTCTACAAAGAGTATCTACGGAGAAGCTACCAGAGCGACGAGGGATGCTGGACGTTAGACGATGTTTTTTGGACGCCTAACCGACATTTAAGATCCACCTTGCAGCAAATAGCAATTCTCTGATGCGGACCACACACTGCTGGAGAACGACGCTGGACTCTAGACATATCCAGGACCACGCCAGGACAGGAGGAATGGGAAACCAACTCTGGACAACGCTGGACCCCGTCAATAAGTCGTAAGATCATCAAAACTCCAGGTGACATGCATAATGCATTTATAGTTGATTTTAAAAAAGAGCTCATAAAGACTATATCAAAAGACAATAAATTAAAACAAAGAAAAATTTATAATTAGTAATAATATTTTAGAAATGTAGATAAATGTTTAGTCGTAAGAATGAGCGATCGCATATAAAGAAATAAGAAAAAAAAGGATTTAAAGTAGAGAGAGTAGATTTTGTTTATCAAAGTAAATAGTTAAATTGATTTGATATTTGCATTATACAAAAGAATAATTTAAATTTGAATATAAAACAAATGCCAGTCTAAAAGTACTTAATATAAATTTAAATTTAATTTTAAACATTGGTATAGACTGAGCGAGTTGAAGTCAGATCTGAATTAAGAGAATTCAATTAAAATGTAATGAGATGTAAGAGGGTTTTAAATGTGTGTAACACCGTACAGTATAAGAGATAAACATTAATAATGAGTAATATCGTGACCGAAGATTATTAATGATGTTTATTATTTATAAGATTGAGTAAACAATAAATATGAATTTTTAAATACTCATAAATCTAATACTCTTATTATAATTACACCTGAACCCCAATTACACATACATGTTATTTGTATTGTTATAATTTTGTCGCCCGTCAACGTGTGGCACGACACGTTTACATTTAATAACGTTGTATTGTTATAGTGGACTATAATTGAAACCACTATTTAATTTTGCATTCCATCGTAAAGTAGGACCTCGTGATCTGAGAGTCGTTTGCCTGTGTCTTTGTGCCGCTAATCTATTTTCACGATTCGTAGGACTTTCAACCCGTGAGACTTCTTCTAATCCAGATCTTTCTGAAGAGTTTCCAGTAGCTGATTGCATTTCGACTCCTTCCACGGCATTTTCAGATGCTCTAAGACGACTCATTTTTTTCGCAGCAGCAGTAGATCTTCCTAAACATTATCGTCTTTTTGGCATTGCAAAGATAAAAACAGTGGAAATGTATTTACTTTACCTATACTAATAAATCTCTAGGGGGCAATTAATAATTTATACAATACATATTGCACATATTACTTACCGATGACGTAAAATTAACGAAAAAAGGCACTGATACTACATCACTGACACTCATCGCATGACTGAGGTGAAGTAAGTTAAGTATAATTCTCGAGAAGTAATTATCCCTACTGCACATACTGAATATTCAAATGTCGAAGAGTATTGTTTGTCAGAATCAACGTGTACTATATAATCAATGTTACAATATAATCAAACAATGAATTATTGTATTGTTTATATGAATTCCATATGCTGATAAGAATTCCTTATCCCTACTAAAATGTAAATATTCAAATGGACTAACTGATATAAATATACTTATGTATGCTCCATTTGTATTATTCCATACGAATAAACATTCCATCTAATTGTGTTACTGCATGTTTGTAAATATCTACTAAATTATCAAATTTTTATTTTACGTATCGAGGAAATACGAATGATAGGTCTATTGCTTCGCACTTTTTGGATATTCATAACTTAGGCTACAATATAGGAATATTATTAATATAGATGTACCATTAGCATTTTACCAACTCGACAGTTACCACAACAATCATATACAAATATTCCGCGGTTACCGGCTAGGAATATAATAAGATAGCTTAGAATCTGATGTAAAGTCTACCTAATTGACTCGTAAGCAATTTTAAGACGCGTCGTTTATGCAATTGGGCGGAGTGGGTAATGCGGACTAACTTGGGGGCGTGTCGAGAATGTGAGTAGAAGGGAGAGAAGTGAAGGGCATTAGTTGGACTTAAAAAAAGTAGGTTTTTTCCAATAACTTCAGTTATTTTTAACCTATTGTTATCAAATAAAGTGGAAAACCTTCCGTTGGGTACCTGTTGTGAGCGTGCAAAGTTTCATTGAAATCGGTTCAGTAGATTCTGAGATTACCGCGAACAAACGTAGACCCCCCTAGAGATTTATTAGTATAGATGTAATCTGGTACGTAAATGAATCCGTAATCTGAAAAACGTATACGGTTTATTTGCCTTAGGGTATCCGATCCTCTTGGAGAAATGTGTAACTGTTATTTCAGTATTAATTTATCTCCCGTTTGGTATACGGTGAAATGTTGTAAACCAGTAAGAAATACACAAAACGTGCTCGGTAGCTGCGCAAAGTTTATTTATCAAACTCTGACCGTTGTTTCAGCCGGCGACGCTGTTTTCAGAATTACAAGAATAAATAAATACACCAAAAATTTTTGATGTTAATGTATGTGAGAGTTCTCTGATGGGAGGGAGTATAGAGGCGGTAAGGTCGGCGATTGGACTAAACCAAGGTGTGATAAAAATACAACTTACTGTAAAAGTAAAATCAATTTACAGTTTTTAACAGACACGTAGCAGTCAGTATGTAATTTCTTATTAATAATTTTTATTTAACCATTAAACATGAAAATTTGATTTAAATCGTAAATGTCATTTAAATCTACGATTCTCTTAATCTAACTCGTATAGTACGACTGATCTCCGTCCTGCGCCTTTCCTTCTATGAGAGTCACGATTTGGCTTAAGGATCGAAGATCATAAGTTACATGGAAATATTGTATAATTATATGATCGTTATCGAATGGCAGCTTTAACACCTGTGGGACATTTTGTAAACTTGTTTTCAATTTTTCGTGATTTAGCTAACGAATTTCTACAGCATACTTTTACTATCCTCGAGATATTCCCATATCGATTGACTCTCAAGAAAACATAATTTCTGATTGCTATGCATTCGAAGTTACTGCCAAAAATCGATTCGATCTTAATTGAGATACGACTATTTAAGTCGTATACGACAATAATTTAGTACGTAATTTTACAAATTATTTTCTTCCCTTACTCCTGACTCATATTTGTAGCAAAACCGATATTAGTTGTGAACCAATATGCATATCACAGCTACTACAACACAAAATGTTTACACGAGTTTAACAGCATTTAAAAGTATTGTCTAACAGTCAGCGTTATTACTACTACTACTACTACTACTGCTACTACTACTACTACTACTACTACTACTATTATTGGTATTACAAAACTGATTTCGCTTCTGAAAAGATAAAAGTGCATATTAGAGATTTTAAGAAATCCGGTTCGGTTAATGATTATCTAGCTTTCTCCCATCACAGAAGAGAGGTCACACACGAACAGGATCGCTGTGAAAACAGCTATTACTAGACAGTTGATGGGGATTTATTGTCTGGAAATATGTTAACACCTTCCGGAAAGACTCGAAGCTTACCCCGTCTTTTGTTGTTCGTGGTTCTGTGGTATCTGATTCCGGTCTGTGTAACAGATTCGGGAAATACTTCGCATCTGTTTCTATAGGGATTAAGTCGATTCAGGTATTTTGACTGCTGATTCCAGATAGTTATATTGCGAGTAACCTTTCCGTCTCTGTCACTGATGTTCTTTCCGCGATAAAAATTCTGAAGGTAAAAACAGCATCCGGCATTGATGGGAGTTCAACATTTATTACTACAGGTGTGGCCCTCGCTGTTAATTTGGAAGTTAATGTCTGGAGAATATCCACGACTGTGGAAAGTAACTGCTGTGATTTCCGTTCCAAAGAAGAGCCCCGATATACTCTGTAACCTTAGGCTAATTCCTGTCTCGGTGTATTCCGGAAATCTTTGAAAATATTATATGTAAATACATTTACAGAGAAGTCTGTCGCCATTTATCTCCCCACCAACACGATTTAGGTGTGGAAGTTCTACGGTTATCAACCTGGCGTCTTTTCTGTCTGTCGCCGGTTCGGTGGTTGAGAGTCGTGCCCAAACGGATGTTATTCATATACTTAACTTTACGAAGGTTTTGATAAAATTCCGCATCATATCTTTCTGAAAAGTTTATGAATTTCGGCCTCTGTTCCCAACTTATTCGGTGGATTGCAACTTCATCAGCCACGCTTTTGAGTGAGATTTTGGGAGAATAATCTTGTAGGAGAGGATAGGCTTGTGGGAGGAGTTTTGTAGCGACGTCTGGAGTTTCGTAATGTTCCAATTCAGGACCTCTTTTTTCAAATTTTTATAAATGACATGACCTCGGTCCTAAATTGTGATGTAAAATGTTTGCCAATGGCATAAAGATCGTCCTGCAGGGAGAATCATCTTGCACTTCAGCACACGAGGCTGCAGAGTGGGCACGGAGGAATTGTATGCATCAACTAACACTTACACTCGGAAGACTGATCCATCGTATTTTGCTTGTGCGACCGACGGCGTGACGAAAGACTGTCAGATCTGGAGGTTTTTGTGGACTCGAAGATGCACATTGACAACATTATCTTTAAGGCCAGAAGGAATAAGACACCTCTAATGGGTGTCTATTCTGTCTCCCAGTGGGTGGATCAGTAGGGTATAGGGGGTGAGTAGATGCCCTACGAAATTTAAAAAAAAAAAAATATATATATATATATATATATATAATTACTTCTATTATTGTTGTTTTGTTGTTATTGCTGCTGCTGTTGTTGTTGTTTTTGTTGTTGTTTTTGTTTTTGTTTTTGTTAAATACACTGCGTTACCGTTACTATAAAAATTAACTATTTATAGTAATATAAATTGTAATAGTAACATATTTGTGACAATATAACTTACACGAATGCATTACATTTTCTACATATTTCCCCCTTGATCCATTTTTGTGGATTTTATCATCTTCCTGTAATTCCACACTTTATATGACTAATCAGCCTTATTATCCTGATATCACAAATCATCGTAGTTTCATGAAGGTGTCCTGCTTGTTGAGAAGACTCTGTAAAGACAATAGAATCCTGCGTTCTCTGGATTTTTGTAAGGGTATAGTAGGGACAGATTCTGTAATTGCATCTCCAAATCGTTTTTGCCAATACAGCCAGGCTACTAATCGGAAGCATCAAACCCTCTGTATTCAGTGTGTGTTGTAGAATCATCAGTGTTCACGCGTCCATATGGTCTGACATAAGCTGAAGTCGTGTGTTCATTATGTAACACGTGTAACCCTAATTCCTCCGTCACTCTGTCCTTGTCAAATTTCTGTGCAGTTTTCAATATCAATTGTTGTCGTTTAGGCGCGCCAACGTGTCGTAGCCTCCAGTAAACGTATGTTAGTGGAGCCTTGCTTCAGTTCACACGTGTCAGGATTACACGAGGCTAACTGCTTGTCAACGGAGCGGAAGGTATTGCAATCTGCAAGTGCCCTCCCTTCCTGTATATTCGCGCTCCAATTTGCCGTACATGAATGATTACGTTCAGTATTTCTCTTTACACTATCGGTTTCCTACATTCTTTTCATTTTCATTGCTTACATTTACATCTTCTCTGCTCTCTTGTAGTCTGACTTCAATAATGCCGTAAAATTCGAGATTAATACTGTCACCTTACACGTTTTCTTACGCTGTTACAAATAAAGATATCTGTGTATTGTACAAAAAAAAAATTGTTTTCAAAAAAAAATGTTTATGTTTGTTTATAGTTCTAATAATTTATAAATAATTCTTGTTCTGTGGTTTCGTTAAAATTTTAAAATTCGATGAGTTGATTTGGTTAATATATGCACTTCTGGTTGACCTTAAATGAATCTGGAGTTAATCAGATTGTCTTCCTACAATAATCGATTGGCGATTTTCTGCTCTGCTCCAATATATCACTTTCCTTTAATATTTGTCGGCTCCCAGTAAGTCCTGTAGTTAACTCAAACTTTTATTTTAATATGTGAAATAACTGCAAATCCAGATACTTGAATTAATTTAATTTATTTATAATATTTCTGAAAGATCGATTTAAAATCGATATTGTTTAAATGTTCGACTCTTTCACAGGGCTTGGTCGATTTTACAATTACAGGTTATATTATATAAATGTTAAAACGGTTCTTTTAGCGGGTATAATTATATAATTATATGACATATAATTATATGTCAAAACGGCCAAAAAACTCGTCACACTAATTAAAGATAACATCTTTCTCAAAAACAACCATATTATCGTCAACAATATTGATTTCATAAATAAAGTCAACGACATAAAATTACAAGCCACTTACAAACTAGTCTCCTTTGACATCATCAATTTATACACAAATATACCCGTGAACCAAACTTTAGATATTTTGAATGACAATCTTCATGATACTAACAAATTGGACACACAACTCATTAAAGAACTAATTATCATACTAAGACTCATCCTTCAGCAAAACTATTTTACTTTCAACGGTAATTATTATATTCAAACAGACGGCCTGGCCATGGGTTCACCGTTATCCGGCCTGTTGGCTGATATATATCTTGACTTTTATGAGAACAATTATATCCTTAACAATAATATCTTCGCCAATAATATTATCTTTTATGGCCGATATGTAGATGATACTTTTCTAATTTTTAACGGTACTTTACGCCAAATCAGTAATCTTAAAAATCATATGAATACCGTTACCCACAATATTCAATTTACTATGGAAACTGAAACCAATAATGAACTCAACTTTCTTGATCTTACTGTCACCAGGCAACTTAACAGCTTAAACTTTAAAATTTACAGAAAACCTACCACCACAAACGTGACCATACATGCAGACTCACACCACCCCTTCTCTAAAAAATTAGCGGCCTACAACAGTTTTATTCACAGACTTTTGATGATCCCCCTAAATAATGATGATTTCGAGTGTGAACTCAACATAATTAAACACATAGCTCTGGCCAACGGATATGAATCCCAAATGATTGACAATATTCTTCCAAATGATTGACAATATTATAGTTCGCCCAGACGTTCAGACAATAATTGAATCCAAAACTGGTATTTACAAGCTTATATGTGACGATTGTGACCGATTTTATATCGGCCAAACGGGTAGACCGTTTATCAAAAGATTCCGCGAACACTCACCACAAAGCCATTTTAACAGGAGTAATTTTTCCATAGATAATATTAAATCTAACTTTACAAGGCATCTGATTTCATGTAATCATTCATATACAAATTTCAACAATAACTTCATACCCCTACATTATTGTGCCAAAGGCCGTTATATGGATGCGCTTGAAGAATTCGAGATATATAGAGGTCATAATAACCCAGATGTGTGTGACGACGTACTTAATGATAAACTTAACTTCAGGTCCAACCCATTGTATGATACCGCGCTGCGATCGATTACAGATAATAATAGATAACAGGTTCCATTGACGCAGTTCAGGCATGCTACATGCGGTGCACCGTGTTCGTGTAATAGAACGCCTTTAAATGTTTTAATATATTTTTGTATTTATTTATTATGTGTTTGTTTTATGTGGATTTTTTATTTTTTAACGAGCTCCTCTTGGAGTGATGGTCTGAGGATGGGCCACATGGCCTGAAACGCGTAACCAAATACAAATTACGCTTGACGTCACCGGACGGAAATTAAGGTAAATTATATATAATTATATAGTCAGAGAAGGGAGCAAGCATAGAAAGTATAACATGTACAAATAATTCTTAATAATTAATATATGACAAATGAATAATAATTTATAATGTTTATAATAGTTAATGATTCAGACCAATCCAGTTGGCGACGACTCTCGGCTGATATACACTTTGCATGACGGGAGCTCAAAATGGCGGCACGTCTCGTAGTTGAAGAAAATTCAGAAACGATGGTTAAAAATTCTGTTAATATAAACGCCTTCACTACCGTTTTATTGTCTCCGTAATATGGTATATTGTCTATGGTGTTGTTAAAGGTGTCCTGAAGAAGTGTTCTGTGTTCACTGGCGTTAATTGTCTGGTGTTAGGTGTGTTCAATTGTATAGCGTATATGGTGAAAAATGTTAAAGTTCGTTGTAGAGTGAATTATCAATGTGGTATAGTTTTATTGGTTGAATTCACTTATATTTTGATAGGTATTGTTCGTTTTCACTTTTTTGTGTTGGTATAGTACACTGATTTTATGTTTAAAGTAATAAATTCGGTAACTCTCGTTTTCAATTCATAACCTCATACGCCATTACTCGGTACGTTATACAGATTCTTAACGCGATTGAATATCAACCGTTCGCGTTGAATGTTAATAAAGAACTGTTTTATTTCCTTCATCTCAGGAAATATCTTGCCAAGTTAATATGAAAAAAAGTATTGTTTAAATATATTTCACTTCCTATTCATGTGAATATAAAATACATTATATACAGAATATTTTTAGTTTATAGATTGCTTTAGTGAACTATTAACAACATAATTGGTTTATTTACCTCATTCTGTTTAATTTGATATGTCATAGTCCATATTTATAAAGATTTT
Organism: Magicicada septendecula; assembly: GCA_034769895.1. Lineage (NCBI taxonomy): Eukaryota > Metazoa > Arthropoda > Insecta > Hemiptera > Cicadidae > Magicicada > Magicicada septendecula. Next base: position 333,459,013 of record CM068371.1, on the reverse strand, counting down.
TGTTAAAATTGCCATATTTCTGTCTTTTTGGAAATATAAGCCCAAAATTCTGCTTCCTGTTCTTGTCCAAAATAATAGCCATGTTTGGTGTTATAAATATGATTATAATAACTTCTAGATTGATATAAATCCCTACCTTTCCTTAATTTCTTATAAATTTGTCAATTTATCTGGCTTTTAGTTATAATTCATGAATTTACTATTCCTCCTCTGAAATTGTTAGTTATTACATTTTGAAAATCATTATATATTACAATATTACATCTTTTTATATTACTCTTTTAAAGTATAGGATCAGTTATAGTAGTTGGTGATCGATCCACCTTACATAAATCTTATTAGTTTACATGGTTCATCAGACTTATTTACTCAATTATATTAATTTTTTGGGAATTCATTATTTGGCCTAGATCTTAGTATCTTACATATATTGTTTTTTCAAATAAAGTTATTTCTACACCTCCTCTGACTTTTTAAAGTTAACATAACATTAAATAAAATTGCTTACATAACTGTTGATACCTGGAGCATATTATTCATGCTACTAATACAAAAAATAATATTAAACATTAACTAGCAGTCTCCAAAGTTAGACATGTTAGTTTGAACTATTTTTAACATACATAATAAACATTTTATAATCTGGTACAGCATCCATACATAAACATTTTAAGCTGTATGCACACTGTTATGTAACTAAACATTCTTACACTAAATATAAATCTTATTGTTAGAACTCTTTGAAAAGTGGAGTTCATAGGCTCTAAACATAATTAGCCATTTAAAATTTTTTAATTTTTATTAAACTTAAGTCAGTCACAGTCTTTTCTCTTTATATTGTATTTTAAATTAATCCCCTGTTTGTGTAATTATTCCCCCACCTACTCTCTTTATTATTTGCATTTCTATGAATGTTTTTAGATGAAAAGTGACCTCTTTTATGAAACATTAGAAATATTTTTCACTTCAATATTTCATCACTTGTTAATTCTGTAATTATATAAAATACAAAAGTTATTTAATAGCACCTTGTTTAAGTAATAGTTACACATTAACTTGAAGTTTATTATATTTAAAATCACTTACACTGGTACACATACACTGTTGGTTCTGGCTTATATTTGAGTTTTACTATATTCTCAGACCAAACCTTTAGTCATAATGGACTGTGAAGATTTGTTTATTTTACTATTTAATAACTTTAGTTGGTGCACTTCTTATCACACTACTAAATACTTTTGTCTACAATTAATTTACAATTTTATGAGGTTTTGGGGTGTTATACTTTCTTTGGTGGTATTAACATTTGGTTTGGGGTTCATTGTCGTTAATAATAGGTTTATTAATGGGTATTTCTTGTAGTTCTTCCATCCTATATCTTCTTTTCTTCTCTTTTTCCTTCTTGGGTTTTCCAAGGTACTTTGGTTTTATTTTGTCCGTTGGTTGGTTCGGGGTATCTTCTTTATCACCTGCTCCTAAACTTCCTGGGTAATCTCCTGATTTATATATGAGTTTCTTTAGATTTAAATTTTCTTGCGTTTTGGTGTTGCACTTTTATTATTTAATTACTTTTTTCTTTTTATAGTGGTGTTTTTCTTTGAAGCTTAAATTATTTTCATTTGAAATTCTTTGAGTTATTTGTAATTTAAATGTTTTTATGATCTTAATGGAATTAATTTTTAGTGGATTATCTGTCATGCTACAATACATTAATTTTAAGAGATTTGGATTTTAAATCCACTCCATTGGATACTCGAAATCCACTCTTCTATCCATTCCTGCATCCATCCGTTCCCCTTTTTCTTTGCTCTCGACTAATATTATACACAAGTCGGTAACTCATGCGAAAGGTTATTCGTTCCCAATATCAATTTTAGAACTTGTGATGCGGGGGCCAATTTAGTAGATAGGAATAACAAGTAAAAGTAAAAAAGTAATGTGGGGCGCCATTTAAATTTGGAAAAAAAAATTATAATAATAACCAAATACAGACGAGTAGTTTTCAGTTTCATATTAAGCTATAGCAAACGTCGCAAGAGTTAAAATTTGGTAAGAAATCACTTACGATTCTTGACATACCAAGCAGGAACCATCACTGGCGCCATTGAATTGGTAGAAATGATAATAATAATTAAATATAGACAAGAATTTTTCCGTTTCACATTATAGCAAACGTCTCAAGCGTTAAAATTTAGCAAGAAATCAGTAGGGTTCTTGAGGTGCCAGGCTGGAACCATCACTGGTCGTACATACATTTTCTTGTCATCAGCCACGCCAAACACACTTTTCGTATTTTTAAATCCAACTATTTGTTAGTCGTACTGACGTCAGTAAATAACTCTAATTTATATTGTTATAAGTTATTTCTTAGTACTAATGAATAACATTTCTATTCCTTAAATGCATAGATAACTTTTAAGAAGGGAAACAAGTAAACTGTGGAAACAAGTAAATAAACTACAAATATCTAATCGAGTGTACAAGTAAACACTTAAACAAGTAACTTTCTAAGTAAAGAAAAGAAATGTGTGATCTGAGTTGTTACTGTCTTATAGCGTTTTCAACCTTTTAGCCTTCAACGGTAATTTCTGTGTTTTCGAGTATTTTTGTTCCTTACGTACGTATACTCAAAAACAAAAGGTTTCTCACTAAAACAGACATTCTAGTTCCACTATTTGAAAATAAATTTATTTTTCTGTTTCTGTTAGTGTCTTAATTCAGTTTAATAAATGTGTTGTCTTCAAGCGTGCCTTACAAACTAAACGAGGACTTGCTGGATTTTGTTGTCCATGAGGTATCCGAGTATCAGTAATGATATGTATACACTTTACCGACACGAAGCACTAATATGTTAGATTTAAATTTTTTTTAATATTATCTTTTCCTCTGCCGCTTTCGCTCGTTGTGAGCTTCGCCAGAGGATCTGTCAGAGGTTCTCTCATGAAGCTCAAAACGAGTGAAAGCTGGCTAAGAAAAAAATAAAAATTGTTGAAACTTCTTCTTCCTCTTCTTTAGGCTGTGGACCTTACGATGCATTGCGCACTCCTTGGTCCGACGATCTTTCCTTTGGTCTTCCAATGTTCCTTTCGGATTATAAATCACAATTTGTTTTGGTATCCTGTTCTTATGCATCCTTTCAACAGTCCAATCCTGTCTGTATTGCTTTATCCTTTCGTTTAGTTGTATATTCCAAGAATATTCCTTATATCATCATTTCTTAGCCGGTCCGTCCGTGATACTCCTAGTACTGATCGTAAAAATCTCATTTCGCTATGCTGTATCCGCCTTTGGGTCTTTGCGTTCAGTGTCCAAGTCTCACTGCCATATAGGCTGCACGGCACTGCCATCACTTTATAAAATTTCAGAAGAGTATCTCTTCTAACTTTCCATTCAGTGTTTTTCAGTGTGATTAAACTTCTCTATTTTTGTTGTTGTCCATGTTACCTCACCAACATAAGACAAGTCACGTCCAAGGAACCTGAATATTCCTCACTTTCTCAAATAGTTGATCATTCAGTACTAGTTTACACCTTACAGGAAAGCGACCTTTAAAAGCCATGGACTTAGTCTTGATAACAGAAATTTCCAGACCGTACATCCTGATTGTCTGCTGGAATTTATAGAAGGCCCTCTGCAGGCTATTATTATTTTTTTTTTTGTAGTAGGTCATTTTTGAAACTTTTGTCTAAAATATTAGTGTTCCGTGTCAGATAACTTTATATAGGCTACATATAATTAAAAATGAAAGCACTCGTCAGATACAAAAAGGTGCTTAATTATGACGCGCGTCACGTTTAAAATTCAGTAAAACGCTTCTTTCCGTATTTTAATGTTTATTAACTGTTTTATGGGCGTCGATTTTCCAAAGATAGCCAAAAGAAACATTATATATAGCCTATTGTAAGCATACTAGGTATATTCAAGGTAAGTATTGAAAACGTGAATACTATATAGGGTGATTCAATTAGAGGTTACAATTTTAATGTAAAATAAAACGCATTGGTTTTTGATAAACTCTTAATGTATTTATTTCTATATGTTGTTTAGACATTGACATTAAACATGATATATGATATCTGCCAAATGGCTGCCACTCGTGGCCCTGCAGACTTCCGCCCTTTTGATGAAATTTTCCATCACTTTCCGGCATAACTCCTGCGGCAGCTCATGCATAACATGGAGTATCTCGTCCTTTAGCTCTCGAATCGTTTTGGGGTCATTGGCATACACGTTCTGCTTCAAATAACCCCAAAGAAAATAATCCAACGGCGTGAGATCACATGATCTTGGTGGCCAATGTTGATCACCGAAACGAGAGATGACGCAGCCGGGGAACTTTGTGTGCAACAACTGTATTGCTTCTCGCGCTGTGTGGCAAATGGCACCGTCTTGTTGGAACCACATGTCTTCAACATCAATATCATCCATTTGTTATCATCTCCCGATAACGTTCACCATTGACTGTTACTGCATCACCACGGGCATTTTCAAAAAAGTACGGCCCAATCACGCCGCCGACCCAAAATCCGCACCAAACAGTGACTTTTTGTGGACGAATTGGGTGTTCGAGAATGGCTCGTGGATTTTCAAGTCCCCAAATGCGTCAATTTTGTTTGTTTACATACCCATCCAATGAGCTTCATCGCTGAATATGAGTTTCTTCGCAAAATCGCCATCAACTTGGTGGTTCTGTAACACCCAATCAGCGAAGTCACGACGCTGTCTATGATCTGCTGGCTTCAATTCCTGGGTCAATTGGATCTTGTAGGCATGCAAATGCAGATCTTTATTTAGTATGCCCTGAGTGGTGCTGTAGGAAAGGTTCAACTACTGGGAACGATGACGAATGGAGGTCGACGGATTGTCATGGACACTGGCACTCACTGCAGCGATATTTGTGAGTGACCGGCAACTACGAGGACGTACTGGTCTTTGCACATCCAACACTGACCCGGTTCTATTGAATTTTTCGACTAATGTTTTAACCACGGCACGAGATGGACGTTTATGGTAACCGAAGTCATTTCGCAGTGCGCGAATCGTGTTGGTTAAAGCTTCTGCACTTCCAAAATAGGTTTAATAATTAAAATACGTTCTTGACTCGAATACCGCTCCATAGCAACAAATGTCAATACTTAACAATGACTAATTTCAAACATCAGCTGTTCATCTTTTACAAGAAAACAGTATTGCCAACTTAAAGTTGTAACCTCCAACTGAATCACCCTATATAAGTAAAAATTTTAGGAATTTTTAATGGATAAAAAGGGCAATGCACACACAAATTGAGTTAAAACAGGCCTTTATCATTGTGACGAAGTAAATATTGTGTTAATGCAAACTGAAACATTGTCTACTTAATGCACCGCTCCAATATTATCAGATCAATATCATAGTGTACTGCTCCAATTCCACAGCCGCGCGCGTCTCTGAAACAGTGCCACATGAACACGTGTTCTGCAGCTTGGCAGTGTGGGCAGCTTGAATCCCTCTCGTGTCCCTATGAATCCGTGCTCATAGCCCCCGTGTTCTGAGCGCCTTATCAGCAAGAGCCCACTATTTTTCTGTTGTCTTTTTGTCTTTTAATTTGGCATAGCTATAAAAATTGTACTTGTAAGTCACAAGAATATTTAAGATTTTAAACATAAATATTAATTACAATAATTATTACTATCTAATAATAAAATAAAGCACGTATAATAACTATAATAATCATTACATTTGTTGTGAATAGAGTAACGTTACGGGTGGTGAATTTTGAAGTTTACGTGATCTAAATAGAGGTCATTACTTCGAAGAAAGAAAACTCTCTACTCCTTCATGAGGGCTGTCAGTACAGGGTTAAACAGCCAAATGATAATATTTCGTTGTGTAAGAAGGAAAACGTCAGCGTATCGAAGGTGCATCAAAGCAAGCAACGTACGTAGCAAAGAGGCGAGTGTAAGTTCTCTTGGAAAATAAAAAGTACGAAATATAGGCCTACGTTCAGCGAGTCACAGTTGTGAAGGAGAAAGGATGGTTTCTCCAAAAAGTGAAGACGGACTATGAAATGCTGCAATTTCACCTGTAACAAATGTCTTTCCAGAGTGGATATGTCTGGATGCTATTTTCATTTTACAATTTTTTGGCGCAAAATTCAAAATTGTCGGTGATTATAAAGAAAGTGAAGACCTATTTTTGCACACGCAGGATGGCTGCAGTCATAGGTTTCATGCTTATTTATTTAAAAGAGGAGGATTGGTTTATGTTTATGGAAACGTGCCAAAATCATGCAAACGTTACGGAGTGTTTGGACTCGTCGTGTCTCAGTGACTGGACAATGAAGATGTACTTATGTGTGGAATTTTTTTAGAGAAAGATACAGACAGTGCATTAAAAGGTTGGACACGAGAGTTCAATGCGCCGGTGGTGAGACGATAGAAAACTTAAACTAAAGGAAAGTATGTTACACCTCAAATCAAATCAGGTTGGGGGCTCCTGACCAGAAAATAAAAATGAAGTATATTAAAAATGATGAGAGTCTTGAAAAAAATTTGGAACCTGACATGTACATGGACATAATATGTTTGAAGGATTTGAGTCACGCAGTAAACCTTGCTAACTGAAATGAACAGTCGGTTTATCAAATCAAAAAACAAATAAGAAAAAAAGAAAACACGATGTTCTACAACTAGGTGCCTGAAAAATTAAAAGCGATAACAAATAATTAAGAAAACTAAAGTCTAAAAACAGTATTAAAAAGTACCTCTAAACACCATGGGTGCATTTACGGGGGAACGAACGGGGTCGGACTCCCCAGAGGGTCGAAAAAGTTGAAAATCTCTGTTAATCTCTTAATTTTTAGACTGTTTTATTAATTTTTCAGCTGTGTACGCTAATAAAGTAGTAACTCTGTTTCATATATCCAGACAGATTTATTACACAGCATTACCGTATACGTTTGACACATGAAATATAGGAACATGAGTTCAGTCAGTAAGTGTTTCGTAAACATGCTTCAGTAACACGTATGTTTATTGTGTTATTACCGTTTACTGTAATGGGACTGATTTCAGCCACTTTAAAGATAGTAATGTTGATTAGTCTTAACTTTTTTTTTCTTTTGTATGAAGCCAACTCAACCCGGACCCCCCCCCCCCCGCAACAAGACAGCAAGACCTTAACGTACAGCCTGGTTCAAGCAGTTTCAAGCCTGGTTCAAGTTGGAACTCTCCAGTATAGAATATTCATTCAGTTTCGATTCCTGTGAATCACAGAAAGGGAAAATGTATATTATATTTTCTGTTTACAGCAACGTTATTCCTAAAAGTAAATCACGCCTTAATGTGTATTTAATGATATGATAATATATTTACCAATGGTTTATTTATTTGTATAAATTCATATTTCGTAAGACCGCTTATATTGGCTAGGGAACGAGTCTACCGACACATGTGGCCAGGTGTTAACGTGTCTGCCGATTCATAGATAAGCTCGGCGCACAGAACACGGTTTTATCAAGCTCGTATAGAGCACAGGCGCTCTTAGCACGCTACCGTCCGTATCTTATCGCGCATGCGCGGAAGCAGGCGTTCCCCGGCTAAAACAATGTTAGTAAAAGTTAAGCTGTTCAAGAGTTTCGTTCTTCCATAAATCTGTATTTTATATAAAAGGTTGCGGTACAATGTGTCACTGATTCAAAACCCCAAAATTAATTCTAAACTTCTCGCACTCAAATAAGGAAACTACAATACTAATTGTAGCTACTATTTATAGATTATAAATGTTATGCACGATTTTAAGAGAAAATGTTTCATATAATAGAGTCATCATCGCTGGCTTGATTTGAAACACTTATTGCTGAAGTGGGAGATTGATGTTGGCAGAAGAGAATTGTGGTGGATTAGCTTCTTGGAGGCACTCATAATTCACAGGGCTCGACCTCCACATAACACTGAGTGCGCGAAGACATATGAGGTCGTGTGTTGACACCTACAGTTTACCGGCTAGCTTAGAGAGCCGACGCTGGTGGCGAGTGGTCAGCTTGTTACACAGTCTGTGTTGCTCTCAACCGCCGACAGTCATAAATATGTGTGTCTAATACTGTCCACGCATTGCGATGGCCGTTGAAATCGGTGTCGGTTAGTATCCCGTGTGATTACTACAATGCTTTTCTTAAGAAATTCGTATATGCTTTTCTTAGTCTTATATACTAACCCACAAGCAACCATCGTCTCGAGGCTGTGGTGTGATTGTAGAGTGGTAAATGTGAGTTTAACATTAGATTTCGATAAGGACGTAACGAGACTCTGTCTGAATCGCGGATGTCACGCTGAGGGCACTAAGTTGATACACATCGATCATCTTTCATGTGTACGTCTCAACCCTTCAGTACTTCTGACCAAATCGCCGCAACAGACAAAACGACGCCAATAAAGGAATAATCAGTTGCTTGCGTTGTTACTTTGGATGTTATATTAACCTAATGACGCAATATTATATATATGTTAATGTATACATTAACATAATATATATATATATTATGTCATATACATGTATTATATGTTATAATATTGATGACATGTTGAGAGTATGGAAATCCAGAATGACTTCGGGAATACAGTTTAACAAATCAATTTGTATGGGTTTCCTGCTATATGCGGATGACATAGTTCTTATTTAAGAAAATGAGGATGATTTACAAACAACTGTATTTCAGTTACAAGAAGTGACAAGAGAGTATTCCACTGCCAATTTCAGCAAGAAAGACCAAAACCAGGGCCTTTATAGGTAAATATCCAGTGAGGACTAAGATAATTATAAACAACAGCACTTTAGAACAAGTGAGCCGTTTCAAATATCTCGGCTGTCCAGCAACCTATGTATCTGAATATGATATAAAAGAGAAGATAAATACATTTAGGAATATTTATGGTACGATTCATAGAAATCTTAGAAATAAAACAAGACACACCACAAGGATTAAATTTTATAAGACAATTGCAATACCCACGTTGCCATATGCGAGTGAGGCGTGGGTCATACAAAAAAAAGGAATGCGGCAAGATTCAGAGTGCTGAAATGCAGTTTCTTCGAAATACTGTAAATTATACATTGGAAGATAGAATTCGGAATGAGGATATCAGAACAGAACTTGAAGTAAAGGACATAAATGAAATTATTTCAATTTATAGAAGACAATGCTGGGGTCATCTACAAAGCATGACAGAGGATCGATTTCCGAAAGCGGCACTGAATTATAAAGCCATTGGTAGTAGAGACGTGGGTCGTCCGAGGATGTGATGGGTGCCGGAACAGGCTTATATAACCTAATCCTTGAAGATAAGAAGAAGAAGAAGAAGAAGAAGAAGAAGACGCAATATTATACAGCTTTTTTGCTTTGTGCTCTGTACGGTTTTTAAAAATCACTCTACAGTCACGGATGGCGGGTAACGGATACAGTCCTATACAGTTGAGACGTAATAGGTAATTTTCAACTGTAATGCCTTCTTTGTCCGTCTTCTTTCACGCAATTCGTAAGACTGCTTCAGTTTTCGTGTCGACCAATGCTGCTTCAAATGATCCAACCTGTGATGTGTGACATTTGTCGATCTTCACCACCAGATTCATATAAGTTATTAACAGTTGAACGACCGTTCCTGAAACCTATATTCTGAAGTTACAACATGTCCAGTATCTAAATGGACGGTAAGATGATCGTTCACTGGAAAGCTTCTTATCTTTGCTCATTAGAACCACTCTCAGAGTCGCACGCTTCAAGAAAGACACCATCACTGAAGTTCGCACTGAACATGTATATAAACGTGTTGCGGATAGGGCATGGCAACTTTAAGAACGGTGTGTGTGTGTGTGTGTGTGTGTGTGTGTGAGAGAGAGAGAGAGAGAGAGAGAGAGAGAGTTAAGAGATTTGATAGGTAGACAGGCAGAGAGTAGTGGAATGGAGTGTGGAGTGTGTATGCGTGATGAGAGAGTGGGGGGGGGGGGGTAGAGAGAGACGAATAAACAGAGTTTTGCGTGTAATCAGAGCTGGTTGCTGACGTGATGAATAGTATGTTAGGAATTAACTAATGTATACTTTTTGTTATTATTTGTCGTGGGTTCGAATCTAACGGGTTTTACAGTTGTACGACCGAGTTCTAATGTAACTGCATTACTGCACATATGTATGTATCTCTGATAAACACGAGAATGTATGTACCTAGGACATAAAATTGTATTGAGTACACAATGCAGCTGTTGAGTATGTAGCCTACAGTGCGCTATCATGCAGCGGTACAATGCACCCAACTAGAGGCAGTTGATGTATCAAGTGCAGTTAACAGAGAACAATTTATTACAAGTTCGCGTAGATAGCAGTATGAAGAGTGGGGTCTTATTGCTTGTTATGTAGGTCAGACTAGTGCGTCTACATAGAGTGAGCATGTCTGAGAAACTCAGCGTTTTTGCAAATCAGCTTTCTATCGTTTTCTGTTTTCAGTCCAAAGAAGAACATTATTATCCTTAAGTAACGCATTTCATTAAAACATCTTGCACGTACTGAGTACTAACAGCTGAACTAGATTTTTGTTAGTCTTATTTCATAATCGGAAATTGTACTTTCTATAATATCCATTGCATAGTTGAAGCGAATTTTAGAAAATCAGTTGAAAAAATCAAAACAGCGCTGGCTAAAGAAGCTTTCTTGCCTAAAAAAATATCCTATTTTTGACTTTGAATTTAAAAAAGAACCCTTAAAGAACGAATAGGTGTAGATTCATGTCTGGAACAGAACATTAACGGTAACAAGAAGACGTTTGAAACAAAAAAGGGGGTTAGAAATGATGAATTTCAGAACTATATATGTTGATAATTTGAAAACTAAGAAACAGAAAACAACCAGAAGATGAAAAGGAACTTCGCTAAGGAACATCTAGTGCAGTGGTTCTTGCTTTTATTGTTCATGGGCACTAACGTAAAGACAGTGAGTTTCCGCGGCATATTAACGTACGAGTTGGCAACAATGCGGAAGATTCGGTCTACCGACCTCCCTCTGGAAAGAGAAGAGCAACTCGCAGAACGTCAGTCAGACCGAACATTTCAACTGAAATTTGGTAAATTCTCAAGTTTTGCATGTTAGCGAAGAAAGTTTTAACATTAATTTTATTATTCCCCGTGTTCTGGAGCGCCAATTTAACATTAACTTTGATTTCTCTTATCTCAGGGTTTATAAAATAAAATGTAGACTTATTCTTATAAATAGTATTTCGATTTATTAACAATTAGTTATGATTGAGTATCATATTTATCATTGACACATGAATTATGTAATCTCGAATCAAAATATAAACATATTCATTTTCTTAAATCTTATTTTCATTACTCATATTAATTGCTCTAATAATTCAAATATTGTAATTCTTATCCAAAGACAAAAACTTTTAATATTTATTCTCGTAAATTTTAAATACTATAACATAGTTAATTACTGATCTGGATTCATTTAAAATCGGTGCTCATAAATAAATTTAACTTCCATAGTTTCCTGAATTAATTTTTAAGTAAACTTTTTATCTTAATTCCTTAATTAATTCGTGTGAGTTCTTTAAGTGAACGGACAGTGGACCTAAGACTAATTATGGCATGATAAGTGTACTTTTGGTATGTATCCAAATCTGGTAGAGGTTTATATTTTGCGGTTCTCATGTTGATCGTCTGGCGTGACGGCGATATTCCCTCCGGATTAGCAGATTGTATCGTGGAATCCCGTGGAGTCTCACAAGACACAGCACTACACCAAACTTCACTCATTCGGAATTAGTTCGCGTTAGTTGTTATTATTGTTATTCGCTTCCACAGACTTTATTGATTATTATTTATCAACTGCGTTATGGTTGGAACTAATGTTATTCACGAGTTTAGTTCGTCTTGTAATGTTACTCGATGATAAAGTTATTGGTTACGTATTTGCAAAACTAAATTACAGCGTTATTTAATTATCATTCGTGTTGTACTAATTCACTTGTATATCACTAATAAAATTATAGTTCTTTTACCGAAATTGTTTTTAGTCCGAACTTACTTTGCTAGCCATCGTACCGAAATTTCTCTAAGTCCAATAATTATGAAATCTCTGTCGCGGACTTACACTCCCGTTCCGTCAAAATTTTAGTTAGACTCTCGAGCGCGCCTTTCTCACTTCCCTATATGGAATTCCGCATCACTCCCACTAATTTCTGATTTTTCTTACGCTGTTTTCTAATTGGTTCTACTTTGCCACCCTCCAGATTTAGAGACCACCTATTTTTCCGAAAGCACCTCTCTGATAGGCTTTTGGATTCCCACCAGATTTCTTCCCTAGGTCACTATACTGAGGTCGTTGTCGCTGCTAGATACTGTAGCAATAAATTCTTGCCTGTCATTTTTTTTGGAGTATACAAAGCAACCCTTAACTTTCTCATCAAAGTATTGTTTTCTGCACATGGTCGTTCTAATGGCATCAACTATTGTCGCTTAAGGGCCTCATCAAACTTCCTTTGTATGTCCGTTTCTTTGTCTATGTTTCCATCAAAACATCCATCCTTGAGTTCGGACATTACACCCGAGCTTTCTCTCTTCTGAAGAAGGTCGAAGTCCTGTCGTTGACCGTTTGAGTCTTTCAATAATGCATACCCTTTTTTGTTTCATTATATGCAGCTGGCGTGTATACGTAGTTTGGTCTATTGTTAATACATACATTTGCTCTTCGAATGGGTTCGTTCACGTTTGTACTTTTTTTTCTAAGGATTTGGGGTAGTTGTCAAAAACTAACGTTTCTTAATATGGAGAGCGATGAACTCTGTCTGCTTGCCGTGAGCGCGTTGGGGCTGTTAGATGCTTTTATTGCCTGTCAATCATTTCTGCGTTTAACACAACAATTCCCTGTCACGGCGCTTAATGATACATCACAACTCAAAATAAGAAATTTTTAAAATTTCTGATTTTGGCGTTATAAAGTCTATCTAGTAATAACAGCAGAAGCAGTTAATACCCTGTTACCATTTTTCTCCCACCTACTTGTGCGATCTGGGTGATAACAAAAATAAAAACAAGAAACGCGAAAGACTCCAAAAGCATGTATGTTTGTCTTTAATTCTACCACGAATTAAGGTTTTGTGTAAGAAATGAAAAACTCAAGTTTCTTTGTAATAACTCAAATCATTTATTGTAAGGCGTAAGCCAATAAAGCCACTGTAAAATAAACATTTTTAATAAGCTCTTGAATATTTTTCTCTTTGTTCTTTTTCAAAATAAATATTGATTAAAATTATTTTAATTTATTTTACAAGTAGTATCATAAAATCTCGGACGTTTCGCGGCACACCCATTGAGAACCACTGATCTAGAGACACACAGACTTGATTCGTACAATCAGTAAGAGCGCAATTAGAGAGTTAATCTGAAGAGAGCAAACGATTTGAGAGCGCAAAGCAAATTATCAAGACTTACGATGTGGAAAGTATTCGTTAATTTAGGTGTGGCTAGTGAGGAGAATCTTCAGTCCTGTCTTGGTAGCATGTTGATGGAAAACGAAAGAGTGGCTCAGTCGCACAAATTAAGTTTCCATAAATTCTAAACAAACGTAACTGTACGTTTTCAGACTGTACTGTGATTGTAGCTCGATGGAAACCGAGTAGCCTTCCTATATGCGCTACGATGTTGGTAATTGGCAGTATCGCTTATTTAATATGAATCTTAATAGTCTGATAATTGAGATAGACAGTTAACATCAAGTAACTCTGTTCTAACAAATGGTATAGTGAACATTTCTTGAAGTTACGAACATATGATCTTAATAATAATAACACTGATCAACATGAAATATCTTTCCCTCTTTAAAATAGTAAATTCTTATTAATTTTCATATTTAAAAAAACAATTATTACATTTTAATCTTTTATTTAGTTCTAATTTTCATGAAAAATGGCAATTTGTTTTTGGATGGAGTTGACTATTTTTGTAAAGGAAAGAGATAAAGTCCATTGCAATTACCAGTGTAATTAGCCAATGCTGTAATAGTTGTTAAGTCAACTTTTCTTAAACCACTTACGTTTCGGTTGAGCTGGATACAATACAAGACGGGGCAGAACTGAGTTGGACTCAAAGTTGGACTCAAGTCTGACATGCGAGAGTATCGATTATTATCGGTCACAGATAAACAACTTTGTAGTTGTAGAAGCGAAATTTATATGTTTACCGGATTCAGCTGTTCGTGAGTTCTGTTCATAGCGCCAGTAATGTTAAGGTCAGCATTAAACTGTTTATGGCAAGTTCTAGAGATATACTTTACTTCTGTAGTCATATAACTCCCATCTTTAACCATCTTCTTCCTTCAGTTAGTAGTACGTACTGCCTTTATATGACTATATCCAGTGAGTTTATGAATGCTTCCACAATTTGTAATATATATCGTTTGCCCTTACGTACACACGAATCTTTAAATAATAAAACAGCCTGTGTGATTTCACCTTTACACCTTTACTTCACCTTCGCTTTACTAAATCCTGCAGCGTCTCGTATTCTGCTAACAATGTTTGGAATTTCATTAAAGTGCTGATTTAATTTTTAGCATAGCACTAAATCTAACGGCCGTTGAAATGCAATAACTTCATTATTTAAAAAGTTATTTTATAATAGTTAATTCTGATGTAAGAAAAACGATTATGACATTTAAATCTTTTACTTAGCTCTAATTTTCATGAAAAATGGCAATTCGTTTTACGATTTTTGGTTGGTACGAGTCGACTATTTTGGTAAAGGAAAGAGACAACTTCAATTTTTTTACTTATTATTACTTAATATTATTATTATTAGTAGTAGTAGTAGTAGTAGTAGTAGTTGTTGTTGTTGTAGTGGTTTTTTTTTTGCGGGGGAGGAAAAATGCATTATGCACCATCAGGAGACGACACCCGACTGGTCTGGTCTCCCGGTGTGTGGGACTCGCACCCACTAAAAAACCTCCACTTTACAGGCAGGGAACCTCCCCTGGAACAACTATTCGTATGGCTTCAGGGTGGCACCTCGTATTGCGCCTACTAGGCTTCTACAGCTATCTATATCTGTATAGACAACAGCTTCTATATCATCGACCTGTGAGACGGTCCAGTTCAGGCTTCTTCTGCCGCATGACCATCCTCACGAAGGTCACAACCATGTCCCAGTTCTCTTTGCTGTTGAGCATGACGCCTATGATGTTATCAGGCGTCATGGGGCCAATCTCCGATTCCAGTCCTCGCCTCTCCAGCACCCACCGTTGACACTCGAAAAAAGTATGATGAGCGTCATCAGTCTGAGTCGCCATACACGCACGACGGATCCTCCATCTTACCCATCCTTCGCAGGTATGCACAGAAATAACCATGCCCTGTCAGGAATTGAGTAAGGTAATAATCTACCTCGCCGTGCGTTCTGTCCACCCATTCAGGGAGGTTCCCAATCAGCCTCGCCGTCCACCTAGCTCGACTCTCCTGCTCCCATCGTAGTTGCCAGCTCCGCATGGAGTGTGCTCTGGCCACTGCTCTTGCTTCTACAAACCCCAAGTGGCAGTAGTAGTAGTAGTAGTACTTAATTGTTGTTATGATCTTAGTTACTTTCTGAGTACTTTCCTGCTTTTCATAAATTGGATGTTATGCAACTTTCCGGGCTTCGAAAGTCTTTGAACAGTTTCCGTGGGCTTGTCAAATTTATTCTGTCGTGAGCCTTGCAGAATTTTGCGTTACACCATAATGGAAGGACGATGTAATGGATTACACAAGTTTCTTTTCCTACATTAAACCAAATGTTTTTCACCACTATTGTTGTTACGGCTCGTACCGTAATTAGAAATATAGAATATGAATTAAAAACACAGACAATAGAACCGACAACACAACGGGACACTGAGACAACAATGTACAAGACCGGGCAGTTGAAGGAATTAATACATTCCAGTAACCATGGGCCCCCCAGTGCCCAATTATTGGGGAGGACGGAACATTATGGTGATATTGAATGTTTGGTGTACATTAAAATTTCTGAAAGACTAGGGGAATTCTTTCTATTTTTATAAGTTGTAATCTTTTCATATTATTAATGTGGTTGATATAATATTGTAGATATATATAATTTATTTTTACATTGTATTAATTCGCTAGATGAAGTGTAAAAATTAAGATAACTCAAATAGAGAAATCCAATATTTATTTACAGTAAGTACTGAACATTACTTTGGTGACTTATCTGTTAACTATAATAAAACGGCAATTAAAATATTCTTAGTATGGCTTAATCATAAAAAGCTCCTAGCAACAACATTAGGAACTTGCGTATTTTAAAAATTGGCTATCTTCTTATTGTCGATGTCGTCCAATACCTTTTTGTCGACATAACGTAGGATTATATTGTTGAGTCTTCTTGCTTGAGGTCATGGGTCATAGTCGGTTTTCGACGCAGGTATATCTTTACTTTTCGAAGAGCACTGAAGCTTCTTTCTGCCTCACAACTAGATGCTGGGCACACAACCTGAAGACAACCAAACTTTCTACATTTCTGAAAAGATATCTGCCATCTTTTTTTTTACCGGTATCACTGATAATTTGTGCCAAAATGAAAAATTAATTGGAATAATAAAGTATTCAGGATTTAACCTGTGGAAAAATATTGGAGGTGGACGGGTTCCGCCGTCCCTCTACCGGCCGTGACGTCCGTGCCAGTAACGTGAATTTTGCTTACATGATTGCTAATTGTATAGTATAAGAGTACGAACTAACGACACGAAGTGGTTAACGTACAGTAACATACCACTGAACGGTTTCTGTCATCAGATCCAGATCGTTAGTGCAAAGATGCTGCACAGGCTAATCGTATAAAGATTCACCGTTTAGTACAATTCTGTGTTCTCCATTTCCTTTTCTCTCTCTTTTCGTTGTCTACCTGCCTATGGCACAAGCCGTTTTTCCCGGTTTTATCTAGTGTCGTCTTGTCATTTCGTCATGTCTTTCGTTCACATTCTGAAAGCAGTTAAGCAGTTTTACCACATTTTATGCCTTTAAAATTCCCTAAACTGACATGTAAAACAACATGTAAAAAGAAGAATCGAGACCAAAATAGAAAGACCTGTCACATGAACGGAAAGAGTTATTATTTTAATATAATTTGTTTATGTGAAACACAGTTTAAATTAATAAAACAATACTTAATAATCAACCTGTGTTTTATGCAATTTTAAAAGTGAGCTGACAAAACACTTGTATCATGTAATATACGTGATGAATATTAAGACTTTTTTTGAAGTTTTAAAATTGTTTCACTTAGACAACATTTTCCAATAAATTAATAAATTAGGACAACACAAATATTATGGTGAACAAATAGGTGTTAACAGTCTACCGTACCAGTGTACAAATAGGAATTTGACCAGTGCAATAGCTTCGGGAAGCTAAAATTGCATTGTGAATGAAATAATAGCAGGCAATTTGTGTTCATAGTAAATCCGTATCAGATAGTAAAGTTCACAGTGGATGATTTATTTACTTATTAATAAATGGCAGTTTAGTATTGTATTCAAATTGTGTCTCCCTAACGAGCTTCTACCTGACACGTAGAATCGTTTCACAGTTACTTGCTTTACATCAAAGACACTGTTAACCAATAGTACTGTAATAATTACAACTTCAACACGTTACAGACTTGTGTACTTACATACATCAAAAGAAAATTACTTCCATTGTTTATTATAACGTGAAGCGGCTTTGACAACCTCCGACGGATTTACTGACTGTTCCTACGTTATTGAGCGAGCGCGCGCGCGTTCGGAACGGACCGATAAGCGTAATATTTTGTCTACAGCCTGCTATTAATTGTAGGCTATCTTTATATTCCAGTTTTCCTGGTGAGAGATAATTTCATAATTTACAAAACGCATCATTTTTGTTGTACGATTCAATTTTGAAAATAAGATTAGAGTTCAATTCGATTAATTTTAACTACTGTACTTCATAACTGAATGAGCCAAGCAAGTTCTCACTTATGACTCGACCGTTTGGCAATTGTCTGCCTGCCTACTCACGATAACGTGTGAACGTATCAACCGATTTTCGAAAAATCGACATACTTGTGTCCATACTTGTACCCTACAGAATGCTGTTGTTTTTTATTCTTCGTATTGTTTAAATTAGCAGCCATCCTTACTTTTCTTTTATAGAATTGCTAAACTGCTATAATTGTTTTTATTATTTAGACAAAGCTTTTCGTCATTACTGACATCTTCAGGTCTTAAACAACCTAAAAAAAAAAAAAAAAATGTTGTTTTTTAGATTAATACCCCCAATAGAAGGGGCCGGGGGTCAAAATTGTGAAAAAATCACAAAGGCCATGAGGAGTATCAAATTAAAAGGAATTTTAACCACAATATGAATATAGTATATAGGGCCCACAAAGTGGGTGAAAATTTTGATAAAATCGCAAAAATTCGTGTAGCGTATCAAATCAAAGAGTAATTTTAACTAAAATGTGATACAGTATTAAGTTTTGGAAACTTAAAAATGATTGGACTCTAGGGCCCAAAAAAGAGATTAATTTTTTCCATTGTGAAAATTCAGGAAGGTTTTAGAGTAAAAGGAATTGTCACCCAAATACGAATGTGTCTAAGTTTTAGTGTTTATTGTATGATCGTATGCCCGACAGTCGTTATGTTACTGAAGAAATAGTAAATAAATCGGGAATTTTTATAATTTTTCCCATAATTGAAACATTTTTTAATATCAATATTTATGTAATAATAAATGTACTTCCTTCAAAATAGTCTGCGAATTCTGGAGCTTACTAGTTTAAAAAAAATTCGATAGTACTGTAGCCTACAATTAGAGAATATACGATCTTTTGGAAGCAGGATATGCTTAATTAACCGCGAAGCACTGTGTACTTCAGCGCGAGCCTGTAGTATGTGTAACACAAGCGGTAATTATTATCCTGTCAGCTTAGTGCAGTGAGATAGCACGAGAAATATAGATTTTTCATGGGTATCATTGAATTACTTTAAGTATTACGTAAGGTTTTTTCAGCCACTGAGATAAACAAACCAACGTCTCGTCCACAACTGGGCAATACGTTAATTGCGGGAAACTCGCAGAAGCATCGTAGGAGATGTGAAGAGAACTGGGAACCTGTGATTCCGTGAATTATAACAGTGTAGATGAGAGGAGCACTGGAGTCCTGTGAGTCTCTGAACAGACCGCATTTGTTAATATTCTTTATCGTACTGAAGCGCAAAATAATACTTTGCAAGTAATTTAATGTTACCCGTTAATATTAAGTCATGTTGTCTATCCCCCTTTCTATATTCTTCTTCTTCTTCTTCTTCTTCTTCTTCTTCTTCTTCTTCTTCTTCTTCTTCTTCTTCTTCTTCTTCTTCTTCTTCTTCTTCTTCTTCTTCTTCTCCTTCTTCTTCTTCTTCTTCTTCTTCTTCTTCTTCTTCTTCTTCTTCTTCTCCTCCTCCTCCTCCTCCTCCTTCTTCTTCTTCTTCTTCTTCTTCTTTAGCACTACAGCCCAACTTGAGCTCTGGCTTCCAACACCAATCTTCTCCAGTGTCTATTATCCATTGCCATCTCAATGTAACCCCTTACATCTATTATTCTTATATCTTCCACCACATCATCCAACCATCTTATCCCAGGTCGCTCTCTCTTTCTGCTTTTACAGACTTACGCCCTCAGGATTTGCTTTGGCGTACGCTCTTAGTCTCCATTCATCTTGTATAACCGGGCCATAAACACGTCTTACAATCTTTCTTTCAAACCTTCTTAGTGTTCTTTGTTCCTTTTTTTTCACATTTGTGCTAACACAGAACTAAATAACTATGTTTATAATCTAAATGACGGACTTTTGCCATCAAAGAACCATTGTAGAGACTATCAAAGAACGACGTTTCGGCCACCCAAAATATCGGCAGCCGAAATAAACTATCTTTATAAACTTAGTTAATAAACTAAGTTATCTTCAGGCTAACTTATAAAGTATACACGTTGAACATAAGTAATAAATAATACACTAATAACGAGTGATAAGAGTCAGAAAAAAACTAATGTTTACACAGTATACGATAGTGGAGTGAATGTTCATGTCTCGCCTCCATAAGTAACAACCGGACTGATGTTATATTTTTGTTTTTGTGTTATGACCAATGAGTTTGCTTCTTGTTGGCATAATATGCGCTATTTATATTTGTGTCCTGTCGTGTTTATGGACCCTTCATTATCTATCATGTTACCTAGGCATCTGAACTTACTAACTGCATCAAATGAATTATCCTCTATTTATAAATTACATAGATTTTATCTTCTTTCTGACGCAGAAATTAGCAAGTATTTAGTTTTGCTGATATTTACATTCAGTCCCATTCCAACGGATTTTTGATTCAGCTGCTGTTTTGATCTCGCTATTATCACATCGTCACCGTGAACACGTATTTGACTTGTCTTATTTCCTCGCTGATCTGTCTTTAATGGCGTATCATAATAAAGTGCAATAATAAACAGGGTGGCTGATAACCCATCGTCACCGTCTTATCAACCTTTCTACCAAGCAACTCTATTTCAGTATGTTTGTGTTTATCCGAATCGATATGTATTATTTTAGGAGTGATTTGATTTCGTTATTGCTTGGAACGTGCAAACGGAACTACTCATACGATTAGTTTCGAATATATGTAGGCCTACACCAAATATATTCACAACAAACGTTTTTATGATCATCGCCTACATAATGATATATTTGTGATTATTAATATTAATTTAATATCAGTAAATTATAGTTGTTTAAGTTCGTATCTTTACAACTATATCTGTATATGTTTAGAGTATATCAAAAAGTGAGCGAATATGTATAGTATGTAAAGAAACTAGAAGATATATTTTAGAATAGAAAATATTAAAGTGACTGCTGGTCTACATTTGGTAAATTGTCCACGGACTAGCTATTGTGAAGGTAGGGCCAGCTGGAAAAGCCTGATTTTGAACGTCTGTTATACGTCAATGTGAAAGTAATTGTACAAGGGACTGACGGATAGACAGAGAGCATTACTTTCTGGTCGTCTTCTGTCTATTGTGATAAATCATCTCTCCGGCTATATATGTAAATATTTATGAATCGCTCTGTATAAACTCCTTTGTTAGGAATGGAAATTTAAATTTTAAATTCTGATAAATGGTAAATAGCGTACGATATTGAATCCATCGTTTAATCGGCGATAAACGCAACGTTTAGATCAATATAAATCTTTGTTCTTTTTCAGGTGTTTACGAACTTAACCTAACTTTTGTTAAAACTATAAATATACTCAGTGTCAGCAAATACAGTAGCAAATCGTCTATGAAAACCGAGAAATAACAGGTACTAACGTAAAATAAAATACAGTAAGCTTCCAATTTTCAGTGCTACTGTCTGGCTCGCCGAAAATCGAAGTCGCCGATAAATCACAAAAACACTAATAAGTTATATTCCCCCACTTTACAATACAACAATAGCTTTCAATACGTAATAGTTGATTAATAAATAGGTTTACGTATCTATATTAATAAATACGTAAATTAGTTAATAAACAGATTTACCTGTTACAATGGCTGCTCGTTAATTAGGAATTTTCGGTTATTAAGAAAATATGAAGTCTTAATCTAAAACTCGATGATTTACAAAGATCTGAATACGTTAAATACACTTTTTAAAACACAGATACTAACTTTTTAAAACAAAAAATCATACAAATAAATAACTGTAAACCAACACAGAAACAATGACTGTTTTTACAATCTAAGTGACGGCCTTTCGCCATCACAAAAAATTATAAGGAGCGACGTTTTGGCCACGCAGCCGTCTTCAGGCTAACTATAAACTATACATGATGAAAATAAGTAATAAATAATACTCTATCAACGAATGATAAGTGTAAAAAAAACGAATGTTCACACAGTATATGATAAAAAGATTAAATAATACATACGCTTACTAGTAAAAAAACACAACACTCACAAAACGACACAAGACGCAATGCACACGAACTGTTCTAAAGAAGTTAACTATTTTTAATTAATATATTTTCACTAGCAACAAAACATTAAATTATTTATTTATATTTTTATAAATAATCTGTAAGGTTTGTTTGCTTTTGACTATAAAAACACTTTATTTTTATTTGAGAAAGAAGTTTCCGCAACATAATTTTATCGGCATCATGTGAATAATTTTGACATTCTGCGTAGTCTAGAATACCATCCGCGCAAATAAGAGGTCGAGAATTTGTTGTTAACTCTGGTGTTTCGTGCTGATCGTCGTCGCTTTTGTTTTCACTCTCGTTAGTACAAACAGCATTCCATTTGGCTACAAAAAAGGTTGTCAGCTGCACTGGACTTTGTCCCCATAATCCGCATCGCCTATAATCGGGAGCCTACTGACAACACTAATATAAAAAAATTTTTAATTTAATAAAAATTAAATTTTTTTACTCAGCCTTGACAGTCCGCAAAGCAGAATCGCCGATTGCCAACTATTACGTTTACCAAAACTGATGTTCATGAGGTTGCTAGTGTGGATAGTCCCAACAAAAATTAAACAAAAAAAAACAAAAAAAATTAATGTATGAAAAAAAAATACAGATTAGAATAAAACTATTAAATAAACGTTAACAGAACATTTAAAACCGGTCAGGGCCTGCTGCTACTCACAATAAAATCTTACAGTGAGTGTATGCATTTTTGGGTTTAACAAAGTCAAATGGGTTTATTTAGTTTCAATTGCAAATATCATGCAAATGGTGCTAACGGTAGCACATCCTTTCTATGAAGAGAAAATACACTTTGATGGTGAGAGACTTTCACTAAGGCGAATATTAATACGCTTAGTAATAATGTTCCACAGTAATAAAAGATTTAGTGAGTGGCAACCAACTGTAATAAGTAAACACAGTTCATATGGAAATTTCAGTTCATATGAAACAGAATTTCCATCATCCAATTGACTGGCAGTCCAACTGCGCAACTGACGTAAGCTTTAAGAATATAATTATAATCTACACAGTATGGGTGATATCGATACTTAATATGCAATTTTCAGTTAATCAGAATACCCAGCCCATAATGATATCGAAAGAAATGTAGAGATAGGATCATAAGAACGAGTTATGGCGGCATTGACACTAAAAGAAGACGTAGATCGTTACCATTAAAATTTTCTTCTTCCTAGCGCCATATCCGGTACTGCCGTCGGTTATCATCCTGAAGATAACAGCTTTACTTACTGGGGGAAATAGTTCTTCCGGTGTTTCCACATCACTGTCTCGGGTTCCTCAAACAGGGCCTATACGTCGCGTCCCTGGATCCCGTTTTTCCTTACTTTTTCTTGGATGGTGGATCGTAAAATATTATATTTGTAATGAGTCAGTTTTCTTCTTTGTATAATTCTTATAACATCTTGTATATTTATTTTCTACTGTGTCAGCTCTTTAACATTAATAATGTGATCTGTTCATCTAATCTTGGAACTTTTTAAAGTTGTCCTTTTCTTTTTGGCTTCTGTCAACGTTGTCAATATTGTAACAAAACAAAATTCTGATGGGTTTTGATTATATAATAAGCCACACGTTGTTGGCGTCAATTTTGTAACATAACTCGTTTTTCTTAAATTGATTTTCGGGGTTACAAAAATTATAATATAACTTGAAAGAAAAAATGTTGTTTGAAAATAAAAAGTTTTTATTTATTTATTAATTTATTAATTATTTATTATTTATTTATTTATTTGTTCTTAATTCCTTGAATTATTAATTTAGTTAATTTATTATGTTCGAATAACAAGAATTGTTTTTCCGCGTTAACTAGATTATAAAATGTAATAATCGATTAGTGGTCTTCCGTTATTCAATGAGTGTACTCCTTCAATGATGTTATTCTCTTCTTTTCTTGGAGTCCAGGTGTCAAATATTATCTAAAATTCCTCTATCTATATGTTTACTAATAAATAAAACTCAAAATTATAATATTCAATGAATTTATTAATGTTATAGAGACTAATCGATTTTGAATCGATCTGCTAATCGACAGCTCGCAAACTCATATCTCAGGGCAATTGATTTCGTTATATAGATTATTAATACTGAATTACAGGTTCTTTTAGCTGTTATTTAAATAGTCAGAGAAAGGGCAATCTGAAAAGTACGACACTTACAATAAAAAATTCTTAATTATAAAATAGAAATAATAATTAATATACAAATGTTAGTAATATTTAATTTTTTCGAACCAACTGCTCTGCATAGTCTGACGTCATCTCAGCTGATGCTTGGAGTCTAGTCGTCACAATGGCCGCCCCCGTGCTGCGTATGTACAAAGTCTTCACAACGGAATTTCTTCAAATAAATGTTTATTCTCTAGGTGTTCCTCATCCAAGCAGTAGTGATTAATTTCTCTTCGTAACAGTGTAATTATCCTGGATTAGTGGTCAGTTATTCGGCTCGGCAATCAGTGTTCAAATGTGTTCTTGTTCCATATAGTTCATAAGGTTTACAATGGCAAATTCCGTATCGATAAAATTCTGAATTAACGTTTATATGTTCTAATATCTGGGTTACGCCTTCCAATCTTCATAAATAGATTAATTTGGTTTATTCCATTTGAACTCAGTGTTTACAACTCATATTTTTAAATTTCTCTGGTTTATTTTTATAGGTTTAGTTCATATCCAAAATTTTTCTTCTATCTTTTTTAAATAATTAATTTGTGTGAGATCGTTCCGATGCGTGTATCTCAACGTTTAACAATCAACTCCTTCTCTCTCTTCTCCATACAAAAGGTCCTGGCTGATTTAATATTAAAATGACATTGTTTTAATCATCTGGCATTTCCGCCTAATTATATGTCGAACTAAATAATTGACTTTTACATTATATGATTAATTACATTTTGCGTATTACTTATTTTTATTAAATACTAATTACATAATCAATTTCCTTATTTAAGTCTGCGTTATTTAATACCAAACATGATATACTTTATAGCATTTTCTAACTCAAAAAGTCATATTTACAGTATATTTGGATGTAGGCTTTAACTATTGTACTTCCTGCTACATTATATGGTTTACAATTTCTGTCATATTCTAATTATCATTGAACAAGATCATTGATTGAATTAAAATGGTTAGTTTTCTTTAATTCTCAGTAATTTTATTATTTTATTTGGTTAACTAATTTCAATATTATCCTTAATTTAGGCTTTTCCTTAGATTCCAGGGTGATTACACTTGCTTTTTTTTCTAATAATATTTTATACATTCCTTCAATATCTTTACAAAGTATTGTTACATTTATAATACACAGTTATTGATCTACACTAAACAATTTTCATCGATTTAATTAATTTCATTAACTTATTTACTAATTATAATGTGGGTGATATTTACCATTTGGCCTACATTTTATGTTAGTTCAAATACAATGTTTATTATTATTTCAGCTTGCTAATACCCTCTCTGACATACAATTCTTATAACATCTTAACTAAATTACCCTTATTTAATTACAGTAATGTTTATTATTAATTGGTATCCTTAAAACATAATAAATATATTCTATAACACAAAAAAATAGACTCAATCTCAAACATTCAAGTCTTGAGTTCAATGAACTGTTAACATCAACACAACACAACTGTTTTTTCATTTAAATTATTTATTAAAATTAAATTTTATGCAGTCCTTCGCTGTTTTTTGTTTTAGTTTAGGGATTTCCCCTTGTTCACTTCATTATTTATTGCATACTCTTATATTATTTTTTGTCATTTTATCTGGTATTGTATGATAAAGAATATCACTTATATGAGATCATCAGGATTTGCTTTTCATTATAAAAATAAATTGCACTGGTAGATTTTTAGTTATATATCTAGAACTTTACTTACACATACTTTACATTTACTCTTATTTTATTGCATTGCACTTTTCTTATTTATTTTCATCTTTTTTGGGGGTTTCTAATTTTATAATATATTTTTTCCAAAAGTTGTCCTTTTATTATAGAGGTTTGTTTATCCTGGGTATTTCCTGACCTGCTCCTATACTACCTGCGTATTATTACTACTCTATACCTTGGATTGTCATTA
Source organism: Magicicada septendecula (assembly GCA_034769895.1). NCBI lineage: Eukaryota > Metazoa > Arthropoda > Insecta > Hemiptera > Cicadidae > Magicicada > Magicicada septendecula. The sequence goes on along the minus strand of CM068371.1, from coordinate 333,432,875 downwards.
TTTTCCTATAATTTATTATATATTGCTTGGTTGTTTTTACTTCACTTTATTTCTTCGAAACCATGATTTCAATTTACTGTTGTCCTTGATTAATTTTCATAGTAATTTTCATTTAAGTAATTTTATTTATATTTTATTCATGATTATATTTTAAATTACAACAATGTGGATTTTCTGTCATGCTACAGATTGCTCTCCTCCAGAAGTGATTAATTCAGATCATACGTTGAGTATGTATGAAATAATTGCTTATGATATTTATTAGTTATTACCTTCTTTGTCTTCCTACCCACTTCTATATCTGCTTCTTCGTAATTGAGCTTTAGTTTTCCTTCCTTTTTTTTTTCTTAAATTGATTCTTATTTGATAGTTATTGTTATCTGAGGTTTATTATTATTCTTATTATATTTATTTTTTCCTTAACTTAGTGGTTTATCCATGGGATATTCATTCCCTAACACGTGAGCTGGGGCAGTCCAGAGAGGCACTTGTGGCTACATATACTCTGCTGGCCATACTACACTTCTATTTGAGATCAGAGGAACATCATCTCTGCTCAAAATATAATACTGCTGGAATTCATCTACAGACAGTCATTAAATAAAAATTATACAAGAATAGTCTATTTTTCGACTAATAAAAAACATCCTTGGATACCTCACTTCGTAGTTGCTCAGATTTGCTAATATTTTCTATCTCATTTATTCTTCTTATTATTTATTCTTCTAATGTTTTTAGCTCTGCTGATATATTTATTCTTATCATGGTTGGAAGCTCTGTTGATACATTTATTTTTCTCATGGTTGGAAGTTCTGTTGATATATTTATCACTAGTTATTGGTCGTAAACTTTTTTCGCCTGAATTCTCTTTATTTCTTCTATTGCTCGCACAATCTTCTTCTGGTTATCAATATTAATAGCATATATATTATTATTTTTTTTCTTGGTTCTTATTAATTGTTCTACTGGTTTTATGTTATGACAGTCATTCTTCCAATTGTTCTTATTATAATTAAAATTCAAGTAGTGACCATAGTTATATTATTTTTTTTTTTTCAAAAATTATTATTTCGCTCTTGGTTTCATCCAAATTATTTCATTAACATTATATTATTTAAGTGGTCTTTACTTCCTTTTGCATTTCGTAACCTTTTTAATATTTCCTTTCCAAAACTAGTTTATTCATATTATTGGTATAAGTTGTTCTTATCTTTCCTTTAGAATTTTGTTGATATCTTTTTTATTTCAACATTAATTCCTGTAAATTATTGATATAAGTTGATCTTATTTAGTTTTAGAATTTAGTAATTATATTTCCATTCAAAATTAAATTCTGTAAATAATTGGTGTAAGTTGATCTTACGTTCTTTTAAATTTTTTAATTTCATTTTTTAAAATTCTAATCCTCGTAATATTTTTTTATTGATGCCTGGTTATACACGCCTTTTATTTTTCCTGAAACAATCTCTTTTAGTTCATAGGTGTTATTGTTATTTGTTCTTGTGACTAGAAATGGTCCGGTATATAGCAGTAATAACAATAACTTCTTAGTGATCCCTTCTAGGGTGCTTGGTAATTCGCGGTTTTTCAGTAGTACTTTTTCTCCTATTTTATATGTTATTTTTCCCATTGCTTTTTGATACTTGTTTTGACGCTTCTCCTGGTCTTCGGCCACCTTATTATAAAATTTTATTTTATCAAATTTATATTCATCATTATTAGGGAACGTTATGATTTCCTTGATCTCTCGTGGGGGTGGTTTCTCGTACATGGCGGAGTCATCCCTATAGCTGGATGATGAGCTAAATTGAGGAACTCCTCCGTGGCTGTCAGATATTCATTGCCATTTTTTCTGTTGGTGGTGACAGTACGTCCTCAGTATTCTTCCCACTTCTCTTAACACCCTCTCTGCCGGATTACTACTTGGGTGGTAAACCGATGTTTTGTAAGTTTTAACCCCAAGTGATAATAAGGTATTCCTCCATCTTCTCCCCTTAAATTGCGTACCATGATCAGTTATGATTGATGAGGATTTCCCTATTTCTGGAATATATAGTCCAGTTATCACTCCCAGAATTTTCAGAGTAGATGCACGATTAACAGGGTATAGCTTTATAAATTTTGTGAAATGGTCCATTATGATTATCAGATATTTATATCGGTGTCGACCGCCACTACGAGGAAATGGCCCGCATATGTCTAAGAATACCTTTTCTAACTTCTTTTTCGAGGTGATTGGTATCATAATGCCTTCCTTCTTATCGTTATTTGTCTTCACCAGTTGGCAAATATGACAAGTTTTTAGGTAATTCCTTACTTTCCGATTAATGTTTTTGATGTGACAGTTTTCTTAAAGGTGCCTTTATCACCTTCAAGGCTCCCATATCGTAGATGATAATCAAATATATTGGAACTTACCGTCTGCGGCTTTCCAGAAACAGCGTCTTTATAAATTTACATGTTTCGGGACCCTTGTCCCATCATCAGAATTTAAAAGTAATTGTGTATCATTTAAATATGATACACTTGTCAAACACTTAAAATATTAAAATCTAATATAAAATAACTTACTATAACATATTATAATATTTACAACGAGTACGAAGGTTACCGATGTACATCGTATGAAAACCGACCGCGCACTAATCTATGTCTATATATAATCTATGTCTCGCTCGAGCGAGACATAGATTAGTGCGCGGTCGGTTTTCATACGATGTACATCGGTAACCTTCGTACTCGTTGTAAATATTATAATATGTTATAGTAAGTTATTTTATATTAGATTTTAATATTTTAAGTGTTTGACAAGTGTATCATATTTAAATGATACACAATTACTTTTAAATTCTGATGATGGGACAAGGGTCCCGAAACATGTAAATTTATAAAGACGCTGTTTCTGGAAAGCCGCAGACGGTAAGTTCCAATATATTTGATTGAACAACACGTGGCTTGGTACTAAACATTTGGGATTTATTCCTTTTAAACGTAGATGATAGTCTATAATTATGTCCTTTTCGATATTTGTCGGGATAATAACCTTCCAGTTTTCTTGATTTAGAGAAGTTTTAATAAATAATATTCCGTGGTTAACATAGTAGAATTTTGATACAGTGTCATCTTGTTCTGCTAATCGATCCTTGATATTTCTTAACTTTGGATCAGATTGCTGGTGGATGCTGATGTTCAGTAATAATGCCTCTAAATCTGATCTGGTTCTAATAATGTTGTAAATCTTGAGTATACTCTCCTTCTCTCCCTCAAAAGTTTGATCTTCCAAATTAATCCGTGATAAAACGTCTGCTACAACATTCTTTTTTCCTGGGATGTACTCCCATCGTAGATCATATTCTTGCAGGGCAAGTATCCACCTGGTCAGTCTACCATGGCTCAACTTACATCTCCTTAAAAACGATATAGATTTATGGTCCGTCCGGACTGTTACTGGGTAACCCAAAATATATGTACGGAATTTACTACAAGCAAACACTACACTAAGTAACTCTTTTTCGGTTACATTGTAGTTTCTTTCACAGTGATTTAATGTTCGACTAGCGAAGCTAATCACTAAATGATGACCATTTTCATCTTCTTGATACAGTGTAGTTCCCAGACTGATGTTGCTGGCATCGCAGTTTAAAAAGAAAGGTTGTTTAAAAATTGGATGGTGAAGTACTACTATTTTTAAAAACTAGTCCTTAATTAGCTGAAAGGTAACGTCTTGCTCTTGACACCAGATCCACTTGTTTTTGGAGGATAATTGGTATTGAAATTTGGCTGTTAGCTCTGAATATTGCTTTTGGAATTTTCTATAATAATTACAGAGTCCTAAAAATGACTGTAATTGTTTTCTATTCTTGGGTTTAGGGAACTTCTGTATTGCCTCCACCTTTTCTAATGACGGTGAGATTCCTTGGTCATTCAAATTAAATCCCAAGAACTGGACTTCTTTAGCAATGAATTTTTATTTTTCTAACTTAAGGGTTATATTGTTAATGGCTAATTTTTCTAGTACATGTTCCACTCGGTAGCAGTGTTCCTCCCAGTTTGCCGAGGTAATAAGTAGATCGTCTACGTACACAGTTGTAAACTGGAGTGCTTCTTGGCCAAGTATCTGGTCCATACATGCCACAAAGATGGCTACTGAATTCACGAGTCCGAAGGGCAATCTCTTGAATTGATAATTGCATCCTTCGAATATGAACGCCATATACTGGCGACTCTGTGGGTGCAACTCCACTTGCCAGTAACCGCACACAGTGACCCATGTACTAATGAACTTGGTACCGTGGAACCTCTTTAAAATTTCTTCAATTTCACCGGGCGATGTTCTATCATTTATAATCATTTTATTGATCTCGCGCGCATCCAAACAAAGCCGGACTTGGCCGTTTTTCTTTGGAATATCCACGATTGGACTGGAGAATGGAGATCGACTACTCTCTATAATGTCACTACTGATCATTTTATTAATTTCCGCTCGTACTGCCTCCTTCAGTGAATGCGCTATAGGATAGGACTTTCTGTTAAACTCCACTGGTTCCCTGAATTGAATTTTGCATTGGTAGTTTTTGATTTTACCGGGTTCATCTGAAAACACTGTTCGATACTTCTCATATATTCGTATTAAATTGTTTGTTTGTTGTATTGATAATTTTTCCTTTGTATTCCCGCATCGGAAGTTCCTTATTTCCTGTATCTTCTGTGCCCATAAATCATCTTCTGTATTATCGTATACTATTTGATTACATAATGAATTGTTTTCTATATAATTGATTTCGCGAAGTTGTTGGTGGATACTACTGGGAAGTACCGTCTCGCTACGTGCTAAATCCGCCGTCCACGTTACCCCTTCTGAGAACAGCGATACTTTCTCCTTGCTCAAATCAATAATAGCTGAATTTCTCCTTAGTATATCACACCCTACCAATATATTAAATGGGAATCCTGTTGCAATTAAAAACACCATATTCATAGCTACACCCTTGCTAATAACATTTAAGGACACTTGTTTTCTTATAGTTTTGTTCTGGCGACCAATGGCCCCTATTAATATAATATTATTTACCGGTAATATTGGCAATGTTCGACCACATTCCTTTTGGATTCTATCCAATTCAACACTATTAATTATGGATACATTAGCGCCCGTATCAGTCATTATTTGATCGAAAATCCCTTCAACTTCTGCGTTTATATATATTATTTCATTATTTTGACTATTGAGACTTGTATTGTTCTCTTCTAATAGTTCATTTCTTATATTTTTTAAATAATTACTACTAATAATGGTAATGTTCTTAAAGTTATTTGCACCTTGCAATTCTTGTTCATACCCAGGAGATAGGAGCAGTGAAAGGTCGTGAAAATTTATCACTGCCTCCTCCCGTTTAAATTATCATTGTCGTTGTTATTAATTGGGCAGACCGGGATGTCGGTCTGGAAACCTTGAGTCGGTTCCTGCCGCTCAGTACGATGGTCAAATGGTGGTTCGTGGTTTGGTTGTCTGTCTTGATCATCCAAACTGGTACTTCGCCTGGGTCGATTGTATACAGGATTATCACGTCCCCCATTCATCTGCCGATTATCATAATTGTGAAAACTGTTCCGTCTCTGATGCGTATACCTCCTTTGACCATTATCTTCTGCCCTTATAAAATTTACTCTCGGTCTAGAAACTCTATTGTTATTATTGGATTGATAATTCCTATTATTATTATAATAATGTTCTGTATTAACTTGGTTGGAGTTTCTCTGACTATTATAATTATTATTATTATGGTTATTATTATTATTATTATGATTATTATTACTATGATAATTAGAGTTGTTGCGGTTCCCGGGGTAGTTATTACGATTATGATTATTATTATTATTAGGGTACTGATGATTATTTCTCAAGTCCGGTCTATCATTTCTCCTCCTACATTGACGATAGTAGTCTTCATGTTGATAATTTCTAGTAATTCTGCCATAGCTTGCACAGTTTTTATTTGGCTACCCCTCCGCGCTCTTATGATATTTTCATCATAGTGGTACGACAATTTATTTACCAGGCACTCCTCTGGTATGGTTGATTCCAAGTGTTTTACTAAACACACTTTCCCTAGGAAATATGCAGTCATTGTATTACCTACATGGGCATTATACCTTCCGTGACAGATGTTATCGTGTATCAAGTTTTGTGTCGTCTCCGACCAATATTTTGCCTTGAACAGGTTCTTAAATTGTTGGTAGTCAGTTATTTCACTCCAAATTGCCATCCACCAATTGTCTGTCATTTCTCTGAAAGATTCATCTAACAGTTCACGGTTGGTGCTCCATCTATTTCCCCGATGTCTAGCGAAATATTCCTCAATCCTGGCCAAAAATTCCATGGGTTTTCTTTTATATTGGCGAAAATTCAGCCATTCTCGACTTTCATTAGTAGGGATACCCATAATGTTAGTGGGCCGATTTCGAATTAATTCTATCTCTTCTTGGCTCTGCCGTACTTGACCGGTTATATTTGTCATGGCAACTTCAATACCGTCACACCTTTCTGTGAATTGGTTCCGTACCTTCCCCAATTCTTCCTGTGTTTCTTTTCGGTTTTCTTCCATTTTATTACGATGGTGTTCTTCGATGTTAGTAATTTTGGTGTGTACTTCTTCCTGAAAACTCTGTACTTCCCGCTCAGTCTGACTACATCTTTCGTCCGCTTCCGTAATTTTTTGTTCTATTGTTTTATTTATTTATTAATTTATTAATTATTTATTATTTATTTATTTATTTGTTCTTAATTCCTTGAATTATTAATTTAGTTAATTTATTATGTTGGAATAACAAGAATTGTTTTTCCGCGTTAACTAGATTATAAAATGTAATAATCGATTAGTGGTCTTCCGTTATTCAATGAGTGTACTCCTTCAATGATGTTATTCTCTTCTTTTCTTGGAGTCCAGGTGTCAAATATTATCTGAAATTCCTCTATCTATATGTTTACTAATAAATAAAACTCAAAATTATAATATTCAATGAATTTATTAATGTTATAGAGACTAATCGATTTTGAATCGATCTGCTAATCGACAGCTCGCAAACTCATATCTCAGGGCAATTGATTTCGTTATATAGATTATTAATACTGAATTACAGGTTCTTTAACTGTTATTTAAATAGTCAGAGAAAGGACAAACTGAAATGTACAACACTTACAATAAAAAATTCTTAATTATAAAATAGAAATAATAATTAATATACAAATGTTAGTAATATTTAATTTTTTCGAACCAACTGCTCTGCATAGTCTGACGTCATCTCAGCTGATGCTTGGAGTCTAGTCGTCACAATGGCCGCCCCCGTGCTGCGTATGTACAAAGTCTTCACAACGGAATTTCTTCAAATAAATGTTTATTCTCTAGGTGTTCCTCATCCAAGCAGTAGTGATTAATTTCTCTTCGTAACAGTGTAATTATCCTGGATTAGTGGTCAGTTATTCGGCTCGGCAATCAGTGTTCAAATGTGTTCTTGTTCCATATAGTTCATAAGGTTTACAATGGCAAATTCCGTATCGATAAAATTCTGAATTAACGTTTATATGTTCTAATATCTGGGTTACGCCTTCCAATCTTCATAAATAGACTAATTTGGTTTATTCCATTTGAACTCAGTGTTTACGACTCTTATTTTTAAATTTCTCTGGTTTATTTTTATAGGTTTAGTTCATATCCGAAATTTTTCTTCTATCTTTTTTAAATAATTAATTTGTGTGAGATCGTTCTGATGTGTGCATCTCAACGTTTAACAATCAACTCCTTCTCTCTCTTCTCCATACAAAAGGTCCTGGCTGATTTAATATTAAAATGACATTGTTTTAATCATCTGGCATTTCCGCCTAAATTATATGTCGAACTAAATAATTGACTTTTACATTATATGATTAATTACATTTTGCGTATTACTTATTTTTATTAAATACTAATTACATAATCAATTTCCTTATTTAAGTCTGCGTTATTTAATACCAAACATGATATACTTTATAGCATTTTCTAACTCAAAAAGTCATATTTACAGTATATTTGGATGTAGGCTTTAACTATTGTACTTCCTGCTACATTATATGGTTTACAATTTCTGTCATATTCTAATTATCATTGAACAAGATCATTGATTGAATTAAAATGGTTAGTTCTCTTTAATTCTCAGTAATTTTATTATTTTATTTGGTTAACTAATTTCAATATTATCCTTAATTTAGGCTTTTCCTTAGATTCCAGGGTGATTACACTTGCTTTTTTTTCTAATAATATTTTATACATTCCTTCAATATCTTTACAAAGTATTGTTACATTTATAATACACAGTTATTGATCTACACTAAACAATTTTCATCGATTTAATTAATTTCATTAACTTATTTACTAATTATAATGTGGGTGATATTTACCATTTGGCCTAAATTTTATGTTAGTTCAAATACAATGTTTATTATTATTTCAGCTTGCTAATACCCTCTCTGACATACAATTCTTATAACATCTTAACTAAATTACCCTTATTTAATTACAGTAATGTTTATTATTAATTGGTATCCTTAAAACATAATAAATATATTCTATAACACAAAAAAATAGACTCAATCTCAAACATTCAAGTCTTGAGTTCAATGAACTGTTAACATCAACACAACACAACTGTTTTTTCATTTAAATTATTTATTAAAATTAAATTTTATGCAGTCCTTCGCTGTTTTTTGTTTTAGTTTAGGGATTTCCCCTTATTCACTTCACTATTTATTGCATACTCTTATATTATTTTTTGTCATTTTATCTGGTATTGTATGATAAAGAATATCACTTATATGAGATCATCAGGATTTGCTTTTCATTATAAAAATAAATTGCACTGGTAGGTTTTTAGTTATATATCTAGAACTTTACTTACACATACTTTACATTTACTCTTATTTTATTGCATTGTACTTTTCTTATTTATTTTCATCTTTTTTGGGGGTTTCTAATTTTATAATATATTTTTTCCAAAAGTTGTCCTTTTATTATAGAGGTTTGTTTATCCTGGGTATTTCCTGACCTGCTCCTATACTACCTGCGTATTATTACTACTCTATACCTTGGATTGTCATTATTTTCCTATAATTTATTATATATTGCTTGGTTGTTTTTACTTCACTTTATTTCTTCGAAACCATGATTTCAATTTACTGTTGTCCTTGATTAATTTTCATAGTAATTTTCATTTAAGTCATTTTATTTATATTTTATTCATGATTATATTTTAAATTAGAACAATGTGGATTTTCTGTCATGCTACAATATGAAACACAAAAATGTTACACATTTACACCGTTACGGTACGGTACACATTTATACCGTAAGCCAATAATGAGGATATATAATATTTTATCATTCTTAACGATGTTTGAGTGTTGAGACATAATTTAAGTTGCATTTTTCGATTACTAAGAAACACGCCGTTTCTCCCTCTTTCGATGGCGTATTTTTTTTTTGAGTGGTATCAATCGTCATTCAAAGGCCATGGAAGTGCTAATGGTGGTGCGAGGTGATGTTAACTTTTCGCAGCTTTATAATGTTAACAGAAAAATCGTGGTAGCTCTAAATGTTTACTATTAAAATCGAATTGAAAAGAGAATGTCGCCTACTACTATAGAGTACAAATAGGCTAAATTATTTTTAATATAATAAACACTTTCATAATGTTATTCTATGCGTTAGGACATGTAGGGACAGGCGTTCCATAATTCGTATGCTTCGTAATTTATTATCAGTATAACTTAAGGAATTAAATAATTTATTTCCAAATAAATTGGCCCTGTTTTATTAAACATAATGTTATAATGACAGATTATCATGATTTCGTGCAGTAATTCTATTTATTTCATGACCTGATGTCATTTTAATTATGCAGATAATCATACGAAATTCTCAAGTAAAAATGTAGCATGACATTATATATTGTTTAAAATTCCCAAATCGTGTAGTACTTATTTCCCGTATCAATTCTAAAGTACTAAAAGTCAGTATTTATTGTGCAAATCTATTTGTGTCTGTAAAAAGTGCCGAGCTTGGATAAAATCTGTCAGGCGGAATTGTCTGTTCATTTATATAACGCGTGTAACAGAATAGTCCACCACTCCGACCTTGTGAACATTCTGTGCGGTTTTCCACACTGTTTGGTATCATTTACGCGCACTAACGTATCGTAGGCGTCAGTAAATATATACTAATGAAGAACTGTTTCAGCTCACGCGAGTCGTGATTACACAAAGCTACAGGTATTTGTTTGTCAACAAAGGGTTAGGTAGTGCAAACCGCACGTGCTCTTTTGTGTGTTCCCACCTCAAATTGGCGTGAAATGCATGAATTTACTCAGTGAACCCGATTACACAAATCGGGTTACAAATATCCCCAGTTTTGTATATTCTCCTTACCTTCATGGATACGTAGGCCTATACATATACGTATTGTGACTACTCACGTGCAAGTTCAGTTAATTATTGTCATCTTATTAATCGCGCAGACACCTACCGTTGTTTTAATTCAATTACTTGCAAACGAGATGCAGGTAGTAAATAACTGTATTATAGGTCTGCAATTTGGTTACAATAAGATCGGGATAGGCTAGTCTTGAAACGCGAACGTTTATATTGATTAAATCGTTACTAGACAAACTTAGTATGCCTGAAACAAAACTAAGTCGCAAAAGGTGAAAAACTGTAACGAAGAAGAGGTTGGTGGATGCTTTTTTATGTAGCCGACAATCGTACAATGTACTCTGAGTGATTTTGATGTTTTACAACGGTTTCTCCCTGACATCTCGTAGCGTATCTCCATTGTTAAAGTGTTCCTCGCTAACAGGTTCCGATTTCAACATTCACAAACATCGACTATTAATTTTCGCATGCTTTAGGTTATTAAGGTGAAACATCCAACATTGGGTCGTGGGTTCAATACCTGCAAGATCAAATTAAAGCGAAATTAAGTTCCGACCATAAACAACTTTACGATGCGTAGCTAATAGTGTCGTGCGTAGTAATTACTTTTCTCCTCTTTTTTTAATAATCATTTAATTTAATTTAATAGCATGACTCTTTTGATAATTAATTCAGTAATTCACTTTAATATCAATGTCGTGCCTTAATCTTACAAATCTTTGAAGCTCAGTCAAACACATAATCACTGATTGTTTTGTTCGTTAGCTGGTTGTCGGCGTGTTTATGAACGTAAACGTACATATTTCAGTTTGTCAGAAGATATCTAGTGTCATTTTAAACATGAACATTGTATAAAATATTTAATTCTTTACTTCATATTATGAACATTATTTTCAATAAAAAAGTGGAAGAAGAGTTCTTGAGTACAAAAGGTATTCAAATAGTTTAATTAAAAGTACCCACTACTCTGTGATGAAGTTTATAGATTTTCTTTTTGAAGTGTAATGCTATCCAATAGCGTCATTGCTCTAACACTACGAGGGAACAATTTTTATGCTTTCTGTTCAAAACAGAGTCACCGCCCGTAGTTTGTTTGTTAAATATACAGTATTATTTACTATGCTTGAGAATCAGTGCAGCCCCATAATTTAAATTTATCTTCTTATTCCTTCCACCTCTGTCTGTCTGTCTGTCTGTCTGTCTCTCTCTCTCTCTCTCTCTCTCTCTCTCTCTCTCTCTCTCTCTCTCTCTCTCTCTCTCTCTCTCTCTCTCTTTCTTTCTCTCTTTCTCTTCCTCGTTTTGATGAATTAGACCTTAATGTATCTTGCGCAGATGCAATGCAACATCATCTTGCAACTAACTCATTTTAATCCCACATTTCATATTCTAACCCTTATTTGCAGCATTGAAATCTTAATATGTATTGTAAAACATATATTATGAGTCTTCAGTCTTAACTCTAAGGTGATCTTACAGAACACATAGATAGAGCTGACACCTATATGTTGTGAGCGTTATCTGTTACATTAATTGTTCTGACGTGGTGAAATCCGTATATCCAGTCGGTCGCGAATTAACTAATATGTAAAATGTAATGAATTTAACGGCTGAAGATGAATTGCCACACCAGTTTAGGAAAGTTTTCGATTTGCCACACCGTCTAGCAGATAGGAAAAGGGTCAGATCGCAAAGTAGGAACTTGAGTAAACTGCCACACTACAACCTCGTGGAAAGGTAAATGACCTTGAGAACTGGTATGTGTTGACAAAAAGAAATGGAGAATTTTTTAGTTGAAAACGACCATGAAAACAGAATAGTAATTTATGGCTGTCAAACTAATATTGATGCTTTAAAAGAAAAGTGCTACAGTCCGAGGGATGGCACTTTCGAATATTGCTGTAATTTTTTCAAACAGCTGTTCACCGTTTTCAATGTGGAAAAAGTTCATTACGTTTACATTTTGTTTTCTCTATTTCCGGATAACAAAGAGTAAACTTACAAGATAATTTTTGTGAAGATAAAAGTCATAATGGCGATGGAATGTTAAAGGATATTGTGGGAGGCTGCCATTCATAACTCTGTGAGGTTAGTTTGGCCAACGTCAAACACGTTGGATGCAGATTTCATCTTTAGACAGGGTTGGCGAGTTTTGTGTTTTTACAGATTAAATGAAATTATATTTTGTATGCAAAAACCAAAGATAAGCAAATGGTCAAATTTTCTCTAAAACACTTCCGCAGGCCAAGGTCAGTTACCTCCCTGCACGGTCGTGGTGTGGCAATTTACTCAAGACGTTTCCTTATGACTAATACTTTTCCTACATGCTTCGCCGGTGTGGATGTTCATCCATAGTTCTTGATTCTTGAAACGGGCAATTTACCTTCTCGCGAATTTTACAGAACCACGACTTGTTTGTGCAATATGCAATGAAACGTTTTGTTAATTATAATACAAATTAGACACATGTAATGCAAACACGAGAATGTAAATAGCTTATAGGAAATGATATCAAGTCATTTAACCCAGCTGTTCCGTACGCTTGCGTTGGCGCTGCAATCTACTTAACTGCAGTCAGTGTTATTGCCGTACCAAGTCCAGTTACAGACGGTAATTACAAGTCTGTATAAACGACAATATGATGAGTGCGGTTGTACTGTTTGTTATATAGGTCAGACTGGTATTTATATAATGGTTCTGAGTCTGAGCAATAGAACTTTACTGCTCTGTTACCGTCTTCACTTGAAAGAGGTATTTTATTCGTTTAAATTAATACATTTCTTATGCAACACTCCTTCTACCCACTGAGCACTGATTTCTAGACATTCGCTGTGCGAAAGAATTAGTTTGATTGCCCGTGACACTAATCAGCTATACTAACACAAATGAATGCTATAAAAATTAATCACTCCCTCTGTTGTACTTATCATATTGCGTGCTAAATGACCGAGCTACTGAAATGCACGTACACAATACAGAGGCAGAATAATTATTCACAATTTTACAAAGGCTAAGTATCTGTAATTAGAAAGAAAGTCCAGTAAAGAAAATATTATCAAATAACAAAGTAAGGTAAGAGTGCATACCTGATTAATGTGTGCGTTGAAGTAGCAGTGAAGCTGAAGAAGAAAGAGTTACGTTACAGCGTAAAAGACGGATTTTTAAATTTTAGCTTAATATGCTGATGAAATATTGATGTTATTTTACACGATGATATATAAGAAATGATGGAAAATGCAAAGTAACTAGGAAGAGCACTGAAATATGTAGACCTATTAATAAGAAAGGAGTTACACCAAAGTAATGAAAACCAAAATAATGTAAAACATATCAACCAGTGACAGCGCCTATACGTGGTAACAAATTTCAGAATGTTATTTAATTTTTTTAAAGTAAAGCGTCAAAGGATAGCCAGTGCAAGGAAGCCATCAAAATTGAACGACGCTGGCAAATAGACCTGTCTTCCAGACGAAAGAATATTAATGACCTGTATTAAATTGGAATTGAGGCGGCTTAGTAGACCAGTGGGTATGGCACCTGGTTACTAATCTAGAGGTCCCGAGTTCAATTCCCGGGCCCGCACCATACAATCAAGGTGCGATTTTCAGCCCCCAGGTCGACTTAGCCTGTTAAAAATGAGTACCTGGGATAACATCTTGGGAATAATAATAAGCGGTTGAAGCGTAGTGCTGGCCACACTGCCTTCCTTGTATACCGTACAGCTCACATAAGGCAGCCTACCCTGCCTACTTCTAAGCTACTTCGGTGGTACACATGAAAGCCATTATTATTATTAAATTGGAATTAAGAAGAATAGTGTTAAAGGCACTATACTACTCGAGGCACTATAGCAAATATTTTTTTAGAAAAAACTGGACAGATGAAGCGACAAATCTAAAATTCTAGAAGAACTGACAGCAATCTATGTTTATAAAAATGAATTGGTAAGAAAAGAGACAAACATTTACACAAAAGCAATGCAAGCAGGGGATAAAGGAGAAGTGAAAAGTGGATAAACTCAGAGGGAGTAAACCTCCATGAAGTAGATTTTTGAAGAAGTAGAATGTGGCAGTGGCGGCTGGTGGTTGAAAATTTTGGGGGTTGCAGTTGTGGGTGGATGGTATTAAATTGTTTAAATAGAAAATGGTAAAATATCACTAAGTTTATATGACTGAATAATAAAGTTAGTATTGTTTTATTTAATTCAGAATTATGACTTATACGGTAATATAACATTTTCTGTGTAACAGCATCCAAAAAATGTATTGAAATTACTGTATTTTGAAATTAGTTAACGTAATAACAGGCCTATTTATTTTAGTATTAATTCACTTTAGATAAACTATTTTACTGTGTATACATAATTAATATTGAAAAATATAGTTATACTTGGGAATAATTTTGTCACTTACCCTTATTTGAAAAGAAAACCCATCCGCCTTTCTTTCAGACGGGCAAATTATTCAATCACCTTCTGATTGAAATCAGGAATTTCCATGATCAGGTCCCTTTCTATTGAGAGCATGGCCAATGCAGACAACCTCTCTTGCGACATGGTGTTCCTTAGAAATGTCTTTATTCTTTTAAGCGTCGAAAAACATCTTTCTGGTTCAGAAGAGGTCATTGGTATTGCAATCAAAATATCTAAGAGTTTTACAGCTTCACTAAAAGTTTCATCTAACTTATTGTCTTTGAAAAAAGATTACAAACTAACAGCCCCTGACAGTCTTCTAAAATCAGTTGCACTATAGATTGTTGCAAGTTCCGTACAAAGTTTTTTAAAATTGAGAAAATTGTAACCATTGCACACAGTTTTTACAGTGTCTTCTGGAAATTTAGAATCATAATCTGGAAACTTTTCTGACATGAACAAAGATGCTCCTACGAGATGGCTCGTGAATCTAAACCGTTCCTTTATTTGGCATATAATCACATCACATACTTCCTTCGCCTGTCTCTTCCACTCAGTTTTGTCAATCTTCCTTTTCTTTGGAGGTGAACTTTGTGATGACTGTTGTGGCTCTCCAGTGTCTGTGTCAATATTATTTCTGATTTTCAACACATTTTCTTCACAACTTGTAAGAGACCGTTTTATAACAGTGAGATCAATGTCTACTTTCTGGAGCTGATTAAAGAGTATGTCAGTAAGTGGCATCATTTTTCTAAAAAATGAGAGCCAAAAATAAAGTTTTGACTTACTAAAACTTTTAAATGGCCAGAAGCCTGTGAAAGAGTACTGTCATTTTTTAAGTGATCAAAATCTAATATTGTTTTCATGCACTGTATTAGGTCCTGCCTGTGATCATAAATTGTTGTGACACTTCTCGATTGAAAATTCCATCTGGTAAGTACAGATCTGAGTAACCGCTTTTTTACTACTGCATCTAGTATTGATGTTCTTGCGGACTAACTGAGAAAAAAGCGCAAAGACCTTGAACATTGGTAAAGAAAACTCGAACTTCCCTGTTTATTGATGCAGCTTTCATCACAACTAAATTCAGCTGATGTGCATGACAATGAACATATTCGGCATCGGCATAACAATTTTGTACAATTGCATGTACACCAGTAGAAGTTCCAGCCATTACAGATGCTCCATCATATGTCTGTGCAATGAGCTTTTGGGGAGTTTCATTTATTTTGTGGTGTTTTAACTCATCAAGAATGGTTTTAGAAGTACCCCTAAATACTGCTGAAGTTTCAAGATGCTTTTTTAAAACTGTATCTAGTTCTGCACTAAAATCTATTAACCCTCTAAAAATCCCTGGATTATTTGATTCTTTAGACTCATCGTGGCATCTTAAAGCTAGTTCAAACACACCACAGAAACGAATACAGTTGATAATAATACTTAGCACATATCTATTCTGCTTAACTTGTTCATTGTGAGCTACAATATTTCTCCTATAAGCTGTATCTAGTTGTTCTGCTATGTTAGTTATTCCTAACAATGCTAACTGTAAACTATTTTTTATGTGGGTACCTGAAGCCTCAAGTTTTTTAGTTCTGCCATTAAAATGGTTTAAGTGTTTAAATCCAGTCTTAGTCCAAGTCTCCTTCCCTCCAAACAATATACAAGGAAAGCAAAATAATGAAATTTTAGTGTCACACCCACTTAACAAGGAATATTTATTGTATAAGTCTGTTTTAAATTTACGATTAAAAATTCTATTACCTGACTTTACAGTTTGATTAAAACTTGAAAGATCTGGTGTAGGTCTACCTACTCTCTAATTTCAATTTTTTCCTCAATTGGACGTAAACTGAACGGTGTTTTCGTTAAGTTTTCGACAGAAT
Source organism: Magicicada septendecula (assembly GCA_034769895.1). Lineage (NCBI taxonomy): Eukaryota > Metazoa > Arthropoda > Insecta > Hemiptera > Cicadidae > Magicicada > Magicicada septendecula. The sequence goes on along the minus strand of CM068371.1, from coordinate 333,416,122 downwards.
TCATTGCGTCCTACGAGTTATATATAACGAATATCTTACACTATGACGCCTTAATCCTTTAATATGAACTGTTATTTATATTTAACAATGAATTGTACTAGCACTTAACTGACACTAACAATAAACTTCACAAAAAATTCGACCGTCACTAATGAACTGAACTAATAAAACAACATAACCATACAAATTCCAACAAACTGGTGGCGCCGTGACTGACAAGCGGAGTTTGCAGTCCCTAATCACACCAGGCGAAGCTATAGCGATGTAATAGGAACACCCTAGTGTAGCCAGCCAGTGCAAAACTACATTGGGTTTCTCCATATACCAAGCGCGTCACAGCTGGTGTACACACTCATAGTACACCGCGGCGAGAGCGTGTACGGTTTTTATTAAGTGCTCTGCACTTTTCAATCAACAAATGATTAATTACGATTATTTAGCTTGAAAACACTTCTTAATTATTGTTGTTTTCATAATTTTATAATTTAAATTACAGTTTATGGGGGATTTACAGGATTAAAAATGCAATTAAAATTACAGGATTTAATGGGGGTTGTGCAACCGTGCAACCTAAGCACGGGCCGCCACTGGAATGTGGTAAGTATGGAAACGTCAAAATATCGGTGGAAGATAGGCGAGGCTCTGGCGATTATTGCAAACTAATCAGGGGACCGTTGATGATAAAAAAATAACCCATCCTCAGTTATTAAAGTTGGAAAAGACAAACAAAATTGTAGAGAACGTAGACTGAGTTATTAGCGAAATTAGCGTTCGACTAAAGTTACTGTTAATAATGGTTTGACTGAATTATGGTTTTGCTTTTAAACAGAAATTGAACTGTTACAGACCACTTTATAGATAATCCCTGAGTACTTATTTCGAGCCTTTCAGCTCATCATCAGGCCGGAAATGCACGATGATGAAAGCTCATCTAACGATGAGCTGAGAGACTCAAAATAGCTACTCGGGAATTATCTATATATTGGTGTGCAACAAATAAATTTCCGTTTGTAAACATAACCACTTACACAAATTTATTGTTTAAAATATTGTTTTGTTTTTGTTTCTTGACATAAAATATAAAGAGAGACAAGTATGTTACTATTTTTTCTATTTACGAACTTTTTCTATTTACTATTTTCTATTGCACTTAAGGGTCTAAAAGGAATATCGCAGTACTATTGGAGCAAATTAGTACCAGGCAAAAATTTTACATGCCCAAAGTTACTCATACTGTGAATAATCAACATTGGAACAGAAAACAAAATATCAAAACCGCAAGACGTGAAAAGTATTTAGAAGTGAAGGTTTAAAGCTGCCGAAAGAGAAAAAAATAATTCAACCACAGACATTTATATTTCGTAAACCGTAAACAAACAGATATAGGTGTTTCCAGATTTTCCCGTAATTGTAGTTGCTTTTAAACTGTGTCTCGATGATCTACATTTGTTAGTAACACATATTCTGTTTTTATTAACATGGGTTACAATATTCTTTTTAGTGGGATAGACAGTTAATATTAAGTTATAATATTGTAACAAGTGCTGTAATCTGTATTTTTAAGTAACTAACATTGTACTTAATGTTTTGATAACAATTACTCAACTCTTGTGACAGACTTTACATTTAGGTTAAAAGCTGAAAGTGTCCGATAGCGAAAGACTGGACACAGTATAAAGACGAAGCCGAACTGAAAGAAAGTTGGAAAGACAGCCTGACAAGCGGGAGTATCGATTATCGATCACAGATAAACAAGTCTGTAGTCGTAAGAAGTGAAATTTATATAAATATCACTATAATATTGACGACTCGGAACACAATGTTTTTTATAAGTAAAAACGTAAAGTTTTACCTTACAGCCTAAACCGGCTTTCACCTATAGAAGGCTTCATCAGAGGCTGTCGTTAGTAGCGCTGCTCGTCTTGTTGTTGGCGACGAGAAAGTGTTTCAAAAGATTGAAGCTGTGTGTGTGTGGTGAGATGTGTTCGAATAATGCGTGCGATTTGAATTGTGTCTGTTCGTTTAGGATGTCGTTTTTATTTGTTTTTGTGTGTTTGTATATTTCTAATTGTTCTAGAGTGTCTAGTTTTCGGCCTTTTGTGTGTACGTGTAGTATGTTCATGTTATTGTCGATGTTTTGAACATACTACACGTACACACAAAAGGCCGAAAACTAGACACTCTAGAACAATTAGAAATATACAAACACACAAAAACAAATAAAAACGACATCCTAAACGAACAGACACAATTCAAATCGCACGCATTATTCGAACACATCTCACCACACACACACAGCTTCAATCTTTTGAAACACTTTCTCGTCGCCAACAACAAGACGAGCAGCGCTACTAACGACAGCCTCTGATGAAGCCTTCTATAGGTGAAAGCCGGTTTAGGCTGTAAGGTAAAACTTTACGTTTTTACTTATAAAAAACATTGTGTTCCGAGTCGTCAATATTATAGTGATATTTAGTTAAGTAACGGACACGTCATGGACAACGAAATCCAAGAATGAAATTTATATGTTTACCGGGTTCAGCTGTTCGTGAGTACTTTCGATAGCGCGGTAATGTTATGATATATATTAAACTATTTATGGTCTATTTTATATACATACTTTACTTCTGCAGTTCAAATAATCCTAATGCTTTTAAGCAAATATCTTTATCTTCGTTACGTTTAATATTGCTTGTATATCTGCGTCTAGTAAGAGTGCTTCCGTACAACACAAAGTATATAATTTGTTCGTAACGTAAACCTCAAAGATTTTGTACAATAAATTCTGTTTAGATGTCTTCGTGTTTACGTTCAACCTAATTTACTAAATCCTGGATATCCCTGACTACTTGTTGCTTCCCAAATTTCAACATTAATTAGTTTGAAACTATTTACTTGAACGTTAGTACTGATTTTTTGATGCTTAGAAATTGCTGAAACGTAATATAAATGTAATAGTAACTACTTTCTGAAAGTTTGTGACGCTCGATTTGACAGGAGAGTTCTCTCGAATAGGACTAATAACATCATAACATCACTGCTTGTTGTTTTCTTGATTCCAGGTTTTTTCTTAATAATTTAAAAGCGCGTATTTAATAAATTTTATAATAAATAAGGCGCTGAAAAATGTTCGTCCGTTGGAACCGAGTTAAAGTCTGTTACTGCTTCACATAGTCAGAAAATTTCTACAGGTTTCTGCAGGACAATCTACACTGCGTTATAAATTTGTGTACATTTTTTGGAAGAATGTACTTGTTTTGGTTAACAAATGTATTTGTATGGGGGTGCCCTCCTCGATAAACAAAGATATAAAGAGAATCAAGAGTGATCACTGAAAATGTCTTTAAGATTGAAGCAATGCATTAGTAAACAGTGGGATATTCAACTGTCCTAAAACACGTGACTCACACATGAAGTACGGCGCACTGTACAGCTAAAATAATTACACACGAAACGGGTGCCTGGTTGCGCTGCGTCGAAAGATCTCATTGCGCATGCGTAGCTTTGATGCGCGTTGTTTTCGAACCAATTATTTTGTGTTCAGAACAACCGCACGGACGGTGTATCACTGCTTGGTTGGTCATGTCACACTCCTCTTCCTGCACTGCCTTTCCTGCCGCCACTACGATCTGCACGAACCGTTTCATGTCTCACTATTTCATCAAACGGAAAGGGATAACGTGATGGTCAGTAATATCTCAGAACAACAATGACTTGAATACTATGAGCCACTATGGACCCAGGATCAACTGGAAGAAACAACCTTTGCTGATATCAGTGATTGTGTGGACCCAATAACAATGGAAAATTACATTACGTTAGCTGCTCTACACCCCTGTAAGAATAGAAAAGCACCAGGTACTGATGGGCTGAACGTGGAGCTTATAAAGTGTGCACCAGCTTTGCTGCAGTTCATTAATCTATGCTGGACCACTGGTCATGTTCCTGACGATTGGCGGATTGCAAAGGTAATTCCCATATCCAAAAACGGTGATCGTAATGACTGCAGGAACTACAGAGGAATCAGCCTTCTTAATACTTCATATAAATTAGATGGATCTATATTAAGAACACGGCTGAATGCGATAACGGAGACAATACTTTCAGAGGCCCAGAACGGTTTCAGGAAGGGCAGATCATGTTTAGATTGTATATTTACAATAGCCCAGCTCATTGTAAAGCGTAGAGAGTATCAGCTGCCCACATACATAGCTTTCAGAAGGCTTCGAGAAGCCTTTTGACAGAGTGAATCGGAGCAAACTATGGCCAGTAATGGCAAGGAAAGGGATCCCACAACATCTAATTAGAGGAATACAGAGTCTGTATATGGGGAATATAATCTTAATAGAAGCATGGAGACCGAGAACAGCTCCTAGATTTGGCCTGATCAATTGTGGAGTACGACAAGGGTGTCCACTATCACTTTCTCTTTTTAATATATATATATATATATATATATCTCGATGATGTCATACAAAACTGGCAGATGTCTCTTCCAGACCATTTTATGATTGGTCACTCTACAATTGACACTATGTTGTTTGCGGACGATCAAGCTATTCTAACGGACTCTGAAAACAGATTGCAGATGGGTATACATTTGTTAAATGGAATCTGCAAAGACTCTGGATTGCAGATATCCACAATTAAAACAAAGGTGATGGCTTTTTGTGGAACTGATCCCGTACGGGCAAAAATGGTTATAGACGGTACTGTCCTGGAACATGTTATCAGTTTTGAATACCTGGGCTACAGTGAGTCTTATAATGCAAGCAACGACGTGGTGAATAAGATGCATAAGTTCAACCTTAAGTGCGGGACCATCAGGCGAACCCTTAAGTCAGCAAGTAAAGAAACACACCTAAAATTCTACAAGGTGATTGCTCTTCCCACACTTCTTTATGGGTCTGATAATTGGACTTTAACGAAAGGCCAGGCCAGTCGCATCCAAGCGGCTGAAATGAGATTTCTCAGGCACGTGGCAGGGTGTACTCTCCATGATCTTAGAAGAAACACAGATATACGGCAGGAACTGAATATTATGAGTATACTCGACAGGATCGCCCAGTATCGCCTGAATTGGTGGTAACATCTTTGTCGAATGGATGACTGCCGCATCCCCAAACAACTAAGGAACTATAAGCCGAGTGGACGGAGAGGTGTGGGACGTCCGAGGAAGCGCTGGAGTGACCACCTGTAATATTTGCCTATTTGAGACCGGAACAAACCATTCTTGGTTTAAACCTTGTGGATGATGATAATGACTATTTTCATCTGTACTGTCTACAGTTATGTTATACCATTGTTCTTACCAAACGTCTGGTTCCACTGAACCATCTATTCAACTTAACGTTGTTAGACTAATTACGAATAGTACCCTATCAGTCGTTATTATTCTTGCTGTCAAAAAGTGTACTTTAACTAACTTCAAGCGAATTTATGTGAGGAGAGAAGTAACTGCTCTGTACTGCTGGATGCAACTAACTTGGTGCACCGCAGCACGGAGCATACCACGTAGGCCTATAAGTACTGTAACTAATAGCATTAATAGTAAAAATTTCAATAGCCAGTCATATAGTGTATATAACAGTAATGTTAATAAAACTTAACAAAAAAACTTATAAAAATTAAAAAATTAAAACAAAACGACTTATATAGTATTAAATAAGATAATACGTAGTACTCTCGTAGTTTGTGCGCTTGGTAGTTGTGACATAAAATTATGAGACATTGGTGGTACTGCTGCACGGCAGTTGTCCCGAATGTATTACGATAGGTGTCCGTTCGCATAATACAGCAGGTTACACAGAGGTGCAGATCCCTCCGGAAGGCCATATTGCAACCCCCCCCCCCCAAGTATTCCTAAATCCCCCAATTTTATTTCGTGGGTAGGGGGGGGTCACTGTTGGGTTTGGAACAACTCTCAGTTTACGGTGAATCTTGTTGCTTTATTCATAAGTTTTTGAAAAACTAAAGCCATTTAAGCAATTATTGGAATCAAAAAACTAATTTATTCTTTTTATCAATACCAAAAAGTTTTCTAGAATGCCTAATCAATAACTAAATTATGAGAAATGTAAAAGCCTGGTAAAACCTGGCCTAACATAATTAGTAGTATATATTGCCTTATCAAGACAATCTAACTTGATTTTATAATTGCATTCTTTTTCTTCACTGATTTGTTTGATTTACTGAATAATGTTATTCTTTGGACTATAAATTTGGTTCTGACTGTTTTTTGGCCGAAATATCACAACACACTTTGACTGAATGGTTAGTAAAGCCATTTATATTTTAATAAGCCGTTAATATTAATGAGTAAGAACGTTCAAAAAGAAATAAAAAAATTTTACATAAAAGGGAAAGAATTTCTAAATAGAAAAGGGAAGTTTAAAGGCATAGGAAATCGGAGGCATGAAATTTACTCTTATTTTTAAGCTTCCGGAGGTGTTAAGAATTTTGAAGGTGATTTACTGTTCTTATTGGGTGTGGGCTAACATTTCCTGGGGGGAGTTTGAAACTATTGGAATATTAGATGGGAATTAAAAATCGTTCTAAACTGTAGGCCCTAAAAAGGTTATAAAGTTCAAAAAGAGAAAGATTGAACACTGTATTAGGGGTAGGCTCTATTCATTATTATTGGAGGGGTGGGGGCTAAATTCCTGGGGGGGATTTGAAATACGTGGGAGAGAATTTAAAAGTAACAGGAAAAGTTTGTGTTCCGCGGAAATTCCACCGCCCAAAAATTACAAAAATCGCCTTAAAAAATCCCCCCCAAAAATTCCAGTGGCGCGACTTGCACCATTACACCATGCTGTGGGCACCCCTGGGTTACAATTATCAGGACAGGGATAACTTTGAACTCCCTGCTTTACACATTTGTGGAGTCAGAAAGCAATAGCTCTCTCGGGTTTTGTAACACTTTCTATGATGTCTTCCTTGAATCTAAATTTAATTCCAGTAAATGAATAACTTCGGACAACGCCAAATATTGTGTTGAACAAACAGATGTTAATAGTCTACCGTACCGGTATACAAATAGATTTAATATCTATTTAATGAGTACTATACCAATACAATACATTCGATAAGCAAAAGTTGCATTGTGAATTAAATAATAGCGAACAATCCGTGTGCATAGTAAAATTGAGTCAGGTAGTAAAGTTCACAGTAGATTATTTAGTTACGCTAATTTAGTATTGTATTCAGTGTCTCACTAACGAGCTTCAATCGTTTCACAGTTACTTGTACTTGTCAAGGACACTGTTAACCAGTAGTTATAATATTGTTAACATTGTAATAATAACAACTTCAACACGTTGGAGCCTTGTGTACATCAAAAGAAAATTACTTCCATTGTTTATTTAGACACGACGCTGCTTTGACAGCTTCAGGCAGATTTACTGCCTATTTCTGCGTTATTGTGGGTACTTGTACTCGTACGTACAGAGTGCGCGCGCGTACGCAACGGAACCATCAGCATAGTCGTTTTCCATCTACTGTGCGTAATAATTGTATCTTTATATTGCAGTTTCCCTGGAGGAACGTAATCACATAATTCGAGAGACACAAATATTTCTTCAGTACGTAATATTTCTGCTGTACGATACAAATTTGAAAAGATGTTTGTAGTATTCGGTTTAATAATTTCACAGCTTAAAACATTTAGCTATTATTGCGCGATTAGATAATATATGATCTTATGAAATTAGGGTATGTTTAATTAACTAGGAAGCACTGTGTACTTCAAAGCGAGCCCTAGCGTGAGTAACACATAGAGGTAGGCCTAATTATTTTCCTGGCAGCCTAGCCCAGTGAGATAGCGTGGGGCATTCGGTTTTTCGTGCATATCCTTGAATTAGTTTCTTATTAAATGGTTAGTAAAGCTTACATCGCTTTTTTCAGGCACTCAGGTAAAGTAACAAACGTCTCAATCACGTTATCTCAGGAGAACTAGACTGAGAACTACGGTCTTTGGAATCTGTGATTTCCTGAAGTAGGCTATAGGCCTAACTACGCAGAAGACGTGTGGAGTACAGCGAACCTGTAATTCCCTGAATTATAACTACGCAGGAGACGTGTGGAGTACAGCGAACCTGTAATTCCCTGAATTATAACTACGCAGAAGACGTGTGGAGTACAGCGAACCTGTAATTCCCTGAATTATAACTACGCAGAAGACGTGTGGAGTACAGCGAACCTGTGATTCCCTGAATTATAACAACGTAGATGACGTGTGGAGTACAGCGAACCTGTGATTCCCTGAATTATAACAACCTAGATGACGTGTGGAGTACAGCGAACCTGTGATTCCCTGAATTATAACAACGTAGATGACGTGTGGAGTACAGCGAACCTGTGATTCCCTGAATTATAACAACCTAGATGACGTGTGGAGTACAGCGAACCTGTGATTCCCTGAATTATAACAACTTAGATGACGTGTGGAGTACAGCGAACCTGTGATTCCCTGAATTATAACAACGTAGATGACGTGTGGAGTACAGCGAACCTGTGATTCCCTGAATTATAACAACGTAGATGACGTGTGGAGTACAGCGAACCTGTGATTCCCTGAATTATAACAACGTAGATGACGTGTGGAGTACAGCGAACCTGTGATTCCCTGAATTATAACAACCTAGATGACGTGTGGAGTACAGCGAACCTGTGATTCCCTGAATTATAACAACTTAGATGACGTGTGGAGTACAGCGAACCTGTGATTCCCTGAATTATAACAACCTAGATGACGTGTGGAGTACAGCGAACCTGTGATTCCCTGAATTATAACAACGTAGATGACGTGTGGAGTACAGCGAACCTGTGATTCCCTGAATTATAACAACCTAGATGACGTATGGAGTACAGCGAACCTGTAATTCCCTGAATTATAACAACGTAGATGACGTGTGGAGTACAGCGAACCTGTGATTCCCTGAATTATAACTACGCAGAAGACGTGTGGAGTACAGCGAACCTGTGATTCCATGAATTATAACAACATAGAAGACGTGTGGAGTACAGCGAACCTGTGATTCCCTGAATTATAACAACGTAGATGACGTGTGGAGTACAGCGAACCTGTGATTCCCTGAATTATAACTACGCAGAAGACGTGTGGAGTACAGCGAACCTGTGATTCCCTGAATTATAACAACATAGAAGACGTGTGGAGTACAGCGAACCTGTGATTCCCTGAATTATAACAACGTAGATGACGTGTGGAGTACAGCGAACCTGTGATTCCCTGAATTGTAACTACGCAGAAGACGTGTGGAGTACAGCGAACCTGTGATTCCCTGAATTATAACAACGTAGATGACGTGTGGAGTACAGCGAACCTGTGATTCCCTGAATTATAACAACGTAGAAGACGTGTGCAATACAGCGAACATGTGATTCCCTGAATTAAAGCAGCGTAGAATATGTGGAGGATACTGGAATCTTGTCATTCTCTGAACACATGACATTTCTTTATATTCTTTATCGTCGTGATAAACTTTCATAAGGTAAACATATCGTAAGGATAACTCTGAACTCCCTGCTTTACACATTTGTGGAGTCCTGTGGAGTGTAGGAGTACCCCTCTAGGGCTTTGGAACTTATTCTATGATGTCGTCGTTGAATCTAGCACGTTAAATAAATAACGTTAACGTATTTCGTTAATAATTTTAACATTTTTTTAACGTTTGCATTTTCTGACGCATTAGAATTTTGGGAACACGCATATTGTTACTATCATTGCATCAACAATGAACTATAATAGTGGAATTACTAATCAAACCCTAGAGAAATCAGCTGTCACAATTTTTGTTTACACTAGCATACAAATATTGTACTCTTAGTTTCGGAATTTGTCTGTGCATACAGACAACAATATGGACTATATATAACAAATTACAACACTTTTCGGTTGGCAAAGGGTGAGGTATGCGTCAGGATGAACAATTATTTTGTTAAAGGATGCTTTTAAATGTGCGAGTCTCTGTGTAGGTAGTAACTGCCTTGAAACATTATATACACAGTAGAGTTAGTTCGTTAAACTTTTTTTTTTTAACAATACAGTAGTACAGCTGTCAGTCGTCTTGTCCTGCATTTTAACACACACACTATGCCTATACATTTGCTGTTATCTTATAAAATAGTAACACTTACTAAAGTGACAAATCTTATACCCGCAGTTGTAACAGTTTTGTAACACTCACCAAGCACAGTGCGCACTAATCGCTGTTAACCACTCGTTAACTCGTCATTTCCCTATGCCCCATGGCCATTTCCTATGAGCCATCAACGATGACAATAACTTCAACAGTCGGAAAATCGATGGCCTGTTTATTACAATTCTTCCGTAATCATGTAGAATATATGGTGTGCCTGTTATTACAAGACTTCGCTAGAATATAGATGTTTAAGTTCACGCCACTTATACGGTATCAGTTGATATATTAATTTATTTTGGACGGCATACTCTGAATTCTTCCTTATTGGATAACCACCTAACGTGAAAGAAGGTCATTAGACAGCGTAAGGAAAAATGTTGAACAACCCAATTCTCCAGCATGCAGATGGAGAGCGATCAGCGGCACTTGATACCAGACTAAATTTATAGTTTTGTTGACGGACATTTCCAGGTGTACGTACATTTTTTTATATATACAAGACTGCTAAAAGTCAATAAAGGCTGAATTTATTATCAAACAGTGCCTTGGCCGTGACAAAGTATGTTTCCTTTTGTTTTAATATCTATAAGACTTTGATTATACCACTGGTTACCGTATCCTTATCGTCAGACAGAAGGACATTAAATATCGTGATGTCTTATTCCAAAAATGATGAAAGCCTACTGGTGCAAAACGTTTTACGTACTTTTTCACCTGCAAAGTGCAAATTGTCGTTAAATTTAAATGCTACGAATCGCGTTAACGCAATGCTTGTAACGTTCGTTTCACTTTACGGCAAGCGGTAATTTGTTCCGGTAATTTACAAACAGTCCTGGAGTCAGTCAGGAGTGCAGCGTTAAATATATCGTGTTGTGACCTGTTACGTTTATTTTAAATACAAAATATGAATGAGCCTCTATAAATAGAAACTCATTCTGTTTATAGAAATCTTTGAGTCACGAGTATAATTTTCTACTACCTGGGATCGGATGGTCTGCCAGCATGTTACACTTTACGTTAAGCAAGATTTACACGTACAAGTTCCATCTGAGTTAACAGTATTCTTAGTAAATCGAATCATCTTTTCCCCTAGTGTCTGTGAAATAAAAGCTTATGTTCAGTGTTAACAACAGTTAGGGAGATTACAAAATAGTCACATTTTAAACAAAATTATAATTTTGGAATAAGATACAAATTCCTGCAGCACAAAGAATAATTATGATTATACAAATAGGACGTACTCTGACAAACCAAACGCGTTTTATTTGTACGCTAATATCGTCTGTTACAAGCTCTAATGGCTAAACTAGTTTAACAGAAAGGCATTTTAATAACGACTGAGTTCTCGGTAAGTGCAAGCAACATCTAGGCCTAAGTTCCGACAATCGCGCATAATATCGGTGATGTAACGGGGAATACGCAAACAAAAGAGTTGTACCTGATGGAACGATGATAGTATCAAATCAGATTTGTAATAACATCAAACGATGGACATTTTACAGCACCAAATATGCAAATTATTTTTGGCTTATCTACATTAAGGTGTACTGCGTGAATAGCCTACAATGGAATTTAAAGAGTGTATATCATGTATATATTTTATAAAATCAGAATAATTGTTTGACAACTATGCTACCCTGATCTTGGTATGAAATTCTGTCTCTTCAGAGTTTCATCCCCCCCCCCTCACTTCCGGTTCAGAAGTTACTAATCAATAATACTTTGTCAGAACTTTGTACAAATAATTTAGGAAAGTACTTTTTAAAATTCAGTCTTTACCGTTGCTAGGTATCAAATATTTAGCTTAAATTTTAGCTTCTAACTTTAAACATTTTACCTTAAACTATCGTTATTACTTTATTCGTTAACTGACTCTGAATCTACTTGTCAGATGAGAGTAGAATATTCAATTTTCAATGACGCTGTGTTTTCAGAATAATATTATGATTTCTCTGTATTCATATGATTATGAACTTTTGGCGATGCTATTCGAAGTTTAGTTAATACTGAACTATGTTTAATATTCTCTTGAATTTATTAAATTTACAGATCGAACTGAACGTACGAAGAACATAAATTTTATGCTCCTTATAAACGACAATCCGTTGCGTTCTGAATATAATGCTATAAATGTATAAAGGATTTTTAGTACTTACAAGTACACCTCTAGGTATTCCAGTCGGTGATTTTCTTAGTTTTTCATCCCAGATGCATTTCAGAACAGCTGCGTTCAATCTTCAATCGTACTATAGCATCTTCATCTTCAATGCTATAAAGTCCCATATACCCTAAACCTCATATAATACATGCACTTCAGTATCGTTGTTTTTATTCTTCTTAAGTAACTATGGTTTTCAAAATGGCATAAAATTCGAACCAGTGGTAACTGTAAGAATCGCTAACTTTCCTGAACACTTGCGAAATTAATCTAATTTTTTTTTCAAAATTAAGTAATCCATTGTGTACACTTCACGTTTTACATTATTTCTGATACAACCGTAGTATTTAATATATTACCGTAGTATCAATTCACAGTCATAATGGTTGCCATTATTGGACACAGATTCTTCTTCACTTCATCTCTAATAAACTGGAGTCTTTACAGTAAAGGCCACTGGAGCCTTTATAGTTTCCAAACACTAAAAAACAGTAAATCAGTTTTATAACACCTCCTTTGTTTTTCTATGCCCGTTTACTCAGTTTCTTTAAAGCCATCTTTTTCGATAACCTCAGACATGTTACTGGTACTCACTCACAGTATGCAATATACAACTCTCTTTTACGGCAGTTTCACAGTATTAACCCCCAGGGATGACAAAACTTGCAAAAGATGATATAAGAATTGTGTTTTCTTTCTCTCACACGTGCTAGTTTCTTTCTCTTTCTACGCTACTGCGACAGCGTATTCAGTTTAACACTCAGACAGCAATCTGTACATAACTTCACATTGTGGAAGTTGTCCGTGGTTTAATTTGTATATATTTCACCACCGATATTATTGATAAAATAATACGATTTGCAGTACCTTTATAACCACGTGGGTTTCTCAATCAGAAGCGTCCGTCCTGTTCTGTCGTTCTGTCGCTAATAAAAGACGTAGTTCGATCAACGTGATCGCGAGTTACTGTCACACATGAGTGAATCAGTTTTTTTTTTTTTTTTTTTTTTTTGCTTCCTCTCAGCGTTAAGATTATGCAGAAAGATTATCAATTCGCGCATTCGAAGTACAATTACCTCAATTACTGTGTAATTGTCATCGCATTCGATACGGACATTACCGGTTGAGTAGTGTTTACTAGTTCTCCTGCTGTTGTCTACAGTCATTATAATTTGTATGTAAACTGATCGTCAGAGGAAGCTGTTGTAATGGAATTAATTCACTTTATTCTCCTGGTAGGAAACAATTTTCGCAGATATCAAAACTAATTGAACAAGGATCATCCCCACCTTACTTAAGTTTAGTTTCTGGTTATCCGCTTTAAGTTCTGGGGCGTTTTTTTAGGGGGATACGAACGTGACCGCACCCCCCCCCCCAGAGGGTGGAAAAAGTTGACTAATATTGTTAATCTCTTAATTTTTAGGCTCTTTTATTATTTTGTTAGTTGTGTTTCATTTATTAACTCTTTCTTACATATACAAACAGGTTTATTACACAGCATTTGCGTATAGTTTGAAATATGAAATACAGGAAAACCGATTCAGTCAGTAAGTATCGTCTAAATAATGTTCTAGTAACGGAGTAACGGGTATTTGTATTGTGTTATTGCTGTTTACTTTAATAGAACTGATTTCAGGATGTTATCACACGATTTTCAGGCACTTTAAAGATAGTAATCTTGATTAGTCTTAAATTGTTTTTTTCTCTTGTATGAAGCCGACTCGACTGGACCGGGGATGTCCGGGACCCCCCCCCCGCCAGGCCAAATTCTAGATACGGCACTAAAAACAATTTTTACGGTATTCGTGCCCACTATTTAGAGAAGCTCTTTGAACCACTTTCAGCTCAAGGAAGCGATAGAAATATTTTAATATGTGTTAAACCGTTTTTTAAATATTACACCAAAAGCAAATGATGTAGAAAAAAGAATAGTGCATTACACTAAGAATGATGTACTGAACGTGAAAACACGTGTTACAGATTCTATTTAGTCCTAATTTGCAGAACACTACTTTGTACTTTTCTTATTTTCCCCCTTAAGTTAGCCGATTTCAACTTCCATAATCATCGTGTCTCTTTGTGGCCAGCTTGCGACCGTTTATTCTCCATCACGTCTCTCATGCGTTTCCCACTACAATTCATGTGTTTCCTCTTTCACGTTTTTTTGGCGGTTGGTAAACGTGTCCATGTTACTGCAGAACTCAGTTTTCCAACATCATTTGTAATTACGTGTTACTCCTACGTGCCTCTATGTGTCTTCGTTACTTTACATGATACTCTGAATTTTGTTCGGTTGAATTCAACGTTAGTTAACGCCGTATATTATGTAAAAGGTATTTATGTTTTGTGGACCATTCTTCCTCAGAAGGTCTGAGATTCCCCACATAATACTTATAGTATGTTAACATTTAAATTTGCTATTATGCTTGTATTCATTAAGACCAAACTTTTAAACACCAGCAGCGCAAAACTCCAACCTTTTCACCCCACAGGTACTCAGTGCAGAAGACACTAGCTTGGCGATAAAGTAATGATATGAACGTTATCAAAATGTCGTCATGCAGTGCGTATTAACGCGTCAATTTGATTGGTATATACGCGGAATTCTGTGAATTTACATGCTTTTGGTTCTGGAATCCATCCATTAATGCGTTTATGATTTCTCCTGCATTACACACGCGTGAAAGCAAAATGAGGATCCGTTATTGGCGTATCACACATAACCGGTCCATTGAGTCTACCTTTTACACAATCTGTATACGTTTCTGCCCTCGTATTCGTGTGTTTGCGTACGTTATCTGAAATAGCGACAGAGGGGACAAAACTTAAAGAGGTGAATTGTAACTGAAGCGTAAATGTTGAAAACTGACTATGACTGTATATCGGTTATGAACATTCGTAAACTGTCTACCTGTTACATCGGTCAAATATGTATATTGTAATAAGACGAGTAAGTCCTTCAGTCTTTAAGCCCCGCGATGGAAGCCAATTTATAAGTAGACGTTTGTCGGTATTTATAATTATTTTATTAATATTCTCAGGGTTGTTTTTATTTAATATGGGGTCTTGCAATCTGTTGATTATTATTATTCAAGCTCGTATTTTATTATTATATGGTTGTTTAGTGACTTATTCCACTCAATTCAACCTATTGTTGAATCCAGTAATGAATAAGTCGGTTACTTACACTCTTTTTCGACGTTTTAATTGTCAGTTTAATTGGTTTAAATAAATGTTTTTTATTCACTGCTTAGAATTGTTCCACTCGAAGTTCCGTTGACTCTCCGTTGATCAGCGGTGGTGAGAAGATCAGTAATGTCCTGCCTATACACTAACATAAACATACACAAACATAATATTTATGATAACTTATACTTTGTAATAATATATATATAGGTCAGTACGGTTGTAAAAAATCATTCCATTTGAATGATTCGCACTGTAAGTATGGTACCAACCGTCTCGTTCTTCTCACTAAGCTGTATTTACTGATTACAATAAAAGTCAACTCTTCAAAGGTAAAAATAACAATGATGATTTATTCAATTCTAAAACAATGAAATTTAGTACAATAATATGGTTTGCTCTTCTTTCTGGTTAACAATTAATATTTAAATTCGAACATGGACTCTAAAACATTTAAAAGCTCAAGTTGGCATGACTGCCTTTGGTTAGTCACAAAAATGTGTTGACAAACAAACAGGTTATGTAGTGTTATTAAACTTGTAATGTCATTAACAATTGTAGTAGTAGTAGGTTCTTTGAGTCTGCAAAATACACATATTTGATAAAATTGCTACGGCTATAACAAGTATATAAGATATGAATTCATGGATTATTAATTAAAAAATATAAAATATGAACGACTGTTCATGGTTAGACATAGGCTTTGAATATAGTTTAGTGCAACCTTGTTTGGTTAAAAGTTATTAATTATTTGTTAATAAGTGATAATAATCATTATAATTCAGTGTCAAGGATTATGATCATCTCCAAAACTGGATGTACCTATTTCAGGTAATAGTAATTCATTGATTATATTTATACCACTCTCTGGGGTAACTCTTATTCAATTTTAGAAACAAAACATTAAACACTCTTATCTGACTAATAGAATTAGGGCACATACTCCCTTCATTGATGATACAATGTCTTTCCTTATTCTAAACATTCATGTTATACAAATCGTTAAAATTGTCGTTAATTATATCGTTCAACTTTGACATTGTTTATTTGTATTATAGAGATCCCTTCCTTTAGGAATAGGATATTTAATTGCTTATCGGATGTTAATTCAAGTCGCTATTAGCGTTCTGTTATATTTATTATCATACAATCATAATATAATAACTGTGGGTACTTGATACTTGCGTAACTGGTCGTTCATAGTGTTTACACTTTTTTTTCTTAAACTTTTAAATTAATTAAAATTTTTTAATTAATTAATTAATTTTATCACTGCACTGCACTCACTCCTATGCGCATGTACTCCGAATTATTTTCACTTAAAAATATACTGCACTATTTCTTCAGTTGACATAACCTCCACTCCTGGTTTGAGGTTAACGTGTACTTACATCTAGTTGCTGTCAAAAGCACGTTTTTCTGGAGATACGATGAGCATGCAGTTCGCTTCGTGGGTGATAAAAGGCTGGCTTCGCTTCCTTTGTCGGAATGATGAATCTCGGATTTTTTATAGGCTCTGATTGGTCAATTTATTTTAATTCGTCTATCTCCGGCGGGTTCGTCAAAACAGACGCCTTCAAGCGCGTCACTCTTTGGGAACAAGATTAAGAATGTCTGGTCGACATACCCACGCGGAAGGGTTCAGCATTATACAATTATTTTTATAAGTCCAATATCTTACTTATAAATGTACTGATGACATTGTGATTACCCTCATTGTTTATGATTTTTTATGACGATTAATTTGAATCCCCTCATCATATATTTCGGATTCGGGGTTGCTGAATTCGCACTTGGTATTTATACTTAGTGTCCATTCAGCCATTAATTATTAATAATATATTGTTTTTATTCCATTTTCCATGGTAATAACTTGTTCTTAATCTACTGTACAATTTTCCCTTAAAACTATGCCTTAATACTAACACTATGTCCGTTTTCATAGATTCAAACTTAAGCTTATGATTATACATTTTTGTTTTTCTTGTATTCTATTAATAATAACAGTTAGTTAAGTTCTAACCTGGTATATTTATACATTGATGGGTTTAGTCACTACTGGCAGTGTTCTTTTTCCTTACATTATTAGTTTA
The DNA here is from genome assembly GCA_034769895.1 of Magicicada septendecula. Lineage (NCBI taxonomy): Eukaryota > Metazoa > Arthropoda > Insecta > Hemiptera > Cicadidae > Magicicada > Magicicada septendecula. The sequence goes on along the minus strand of CM068371.1, from coordinate 333,398,522 downwards.
GTGCCTTAATTATAGTTTATTAATTAGGCTTGTCATACTTTTATGGAGTTACCTTGCTATATGTTTGGTACTCTTCATATACTATTCGGATGGTTATCCAAATGATAGTTAAAATAGTCACAATGGTATTGTTATTATTGTGATGCAGTTCATTCTGCATTTGATTCTGTTATAATCTTGGTTTAGTAGCTGTCAACCTTGCTTGCAGCTAGTTGTTACAATAGTTTTGTTGTTATTACATTTATATGGATTATTTAAAAAGTTATTTTGGTTGCATTTGTTTATCTGAACAGTATTCTGTCTTACTTCAGGTTGTTAGTTGAGTTACTATCTTTGTATAATAAGTTTATAACATAATTTTGGTTGCATAATGTGTCTTTGCTATTACAAGCATATTGTCATATTTGGATTACATAAGTATAGCTTTTATATTTAGTTATTCTATTATCTATCGTGTACAAAACATTCCTTATAGTATCTAGTTACTTCCTAGCTCAATACATTTTGGTTTAATATTGTTTTTATTTTGTTTTCATTAAGTTTTATTGAAAACTGGATGCCCAAATTAGGTTATGTTGTAGGTTCAGTAAGCAGTAATGTGTTGCTCCTGGCTGTGTATTTCTACATTAATTTTTGTTGAATGGTTTTCATTCAATGTTTGTACATTGTTTATTATTATTGCACCTTTAGTTTACTCTTGTATTGTCTTATTTATTGTTAATTAGTGGGTTTTTACTAACATCACTCCCACTGTACAATTGGTCATTCATATTTTGGAACCTAGTCTGCTGTTTATTTTATAACTACACATCATTCAGCTACAACAAACTTATCTTATTCTTATTCAGTTTACTTGTGGCTCTTTATTTACAATATTTAGTCCTTATTGATAATAATGTGTTTTACATAGACAAGGAATGTATTCATTAAATGAGTTGTGGTCAGTGTTGACTTTACCATACAGCTTAGGGATTTATATCATGTAATTAATTAACATTTCTTCTTTCTTCTTAGTACAATTATTCTTTTAATGGTTTATGTTAGTGTGTTATATTTCAATTTCCTTCCCTTTTTCTTGTGTCTGGTCTGGATATCTTCCTTCTTCTTTCTTCACTGATCTCTTTCTCACTCTTATTCATTTTATACATGATGTGGTTTTCACTTAACTTCTTCACATTGTTTCTTCCTTCTTCTTTCTTGAGGTCGTTATTGTTGTGTTCTTCTCCCTGATTCTTCTTTCTTCTTTTGTTCTCTTGTTCTTCTCACTGATTCTTCTTTCTTCTTTTGTTTTCTTCTGTCCTTCTCACTGATCTATTGGGTAAGGTATGTCAGTCGTCTCGTCCTTATTCTTCTTTTCTTCTTTATTGGTACATTTACTAGTGATTTCTTTTTAATGATGCTTCACTTATTTAAACTTATGGTACTTTCTTCTTCTGTATCCATGGTGGTATTCTAGACCTTTTATGTATTCTTACTAGTGGTGGCTTTTAAATTAATTTTCGGTACGTTGGTGGATGTGGTGTTATATGTACCGTTACAATATATATATTGTAACATAACAAAATTATCACGCTAAACATTTGATTTAATGCAACATAAATAAAGGAAAAAGTTCCATAGTGAGTGAGAAGAATAACTTGTTTTAAGGATTACACTAGAAACTGTATATTAAGTCAATAAAATGTTAATAAAAATGAAAAATAACAAAGAAAACCATTGATTAAAATAACTTACTATGTAAAAACCAGTTAAACCAGCAGTATACCCAGTAGATTGGGGAAGCAGTAAAAAGGGAAGGTCCATAAAAAAAGGAAATAAAAGGATGAAACCATATTAATAAGGGAATAATAATAAGGTCAAGATGCAGAGAAACCACAAGACCAGAAACTACTAATGTGATATTGAAAAAGGGACAAAATATATCAAGATTCCCACAAAGAGACCAGAACCAGGAAGAGATATTCCAAAAAATGATAGTCATGTAATACATACCATGGAACAAAATTAAAACTGATATATGTAGACCCAGAACAAGTTACAAGATACAATCCCAGAAAACCAAATTGTATACTAGTTGTAAGAATAATATGTCAAAAAACTATTAAAACAGACTACTATTAGTGTAGCCAAAATAAAGGACACCTTATAATAAAGTGTGATATAAAAAATATATTAAAACAGACTACCATTAGTGTAGGAAATACTGGATAAAAACTAAAGAGACAGTCTAATGACTGAGTGTAATTTAGATAATAAAAGTGTTTTAGTGTTTAGGCATAATAACAATATGATAGGTATAAGATGTTTTTATTTTATTGTATGAACAAATTAAGTATAGGGAACACGAAAGACAGTCAATAACTGCAAGTGTTAGTAGTTATAAGATGTTTTTATTTTATTGTATGAACAATTTAGGTATAGGTAACACAAGAGACAGTTAATCACTGAAAGTGTCAGTAGTTCTAAGGTGTTTTTATGTTAATATTTTAGCAAAATAGTTATAGTAAATAAAAAGAGACAGTGAATAACTGAAATTGTTACTAAGAATAAGATATTTTAATAGAATAAGGTTGTGATAAAATGAAACATAAAAACAAAGGACAGCCGAAGACTGATAATAATATGTTCTCATTATAATTCTAAGTATAGAGAAAATTAGGCATAAGATGTTTATGTTATGGTTCAATGATGTTATTATTATAAAGAAAGTTTAGTAGATACAAGATATTTCATTGTATTTTAAGATCATGTCATTTAATTTTCCATTGTGTAAGTCAGAGAGGCAAGTAGGACATAAAAATGTAATAATTTTATTCAAAACAGTAAACCATATATAATGTACAAACAGACCAGCTAAGACACCATTTTAGAAAACACAGACTGGCATATAAACCAAAAAATTATCTATCAAAGAATCAATCTATGTAATAGGAATAGAATTCAATACATACAATACAGAAATTGAAAATATAATTAATACAGATACAGTTAATAGCAAATAGAATGACAAAGGAAAGGAAATTAACTTCTTTTGGAAACAGATAATAATAGGCCTATAATAGTAATCAAATCAGACTAAACAGTAAATTAATCAATATTGAAATGTTTTAACAACCAAATTAATAACAACAAAGTAATCACGGAATTATTAAGTATATTCCATGGAAATATTATAAGAAAAAACAAATAAAAACCATTAAAACACTGAATTTGTACAAAATATGAGGCATACAATCATTATATAAAATTGTAATTTTTGGGCTTAAATGAGCTTGAAACAAACCCAGCTATATATCAAGAGATGTAAAATTAACTAATCAATATTACTGAGTAGTTAGATTTATGTAAAATTAAGAAATATTTGAAATACAGTAAAAAATAAGAAAACTTATTATGTATATTTAGATGGTGAACCAAGTCTTAGACAGATATTTTTATAGTTAAACAATATAAAGAGGAAAAAGACATAGCACAAATTACCCTAAAACGACGACGTTGCGTCTATTAGTCTATTGTTAATCGTGAAGCCGAATAGTTGGAAATGTGTTAGCAGAGTACTGAAAACAGAATAATTTGTGTAAAACCAAGTGTGGTTATGCGGCGTGTAACGGAGATGATCTAAAAAGTGAAAATAACCTTAACTATCAATTTCTAACACTTCACAAATTTCCAAAACACAGTAATAACACCATAAAACTCAACACAAGAAATCAACAGCCATTTTGAACAATTTTGGGACAAGATTCACAGAACACCAATACACATATTTGAACACCGAACACAACACAAGAAACCCATCACGAAAACGACATCGCAGAAGACGAGAGGACACTCTACACTACATTCCTGGACCAACACCACTTCGCAGAAAAGGGAATATCATTTTATTTCTGCGGGAGAAGCTCAGCCAATTCCAACAGCATCGCAGTTAAAATCGAGGAGACGTCGGCCATACTTGATTTCTCACCAGCACGGTGCAATGCCAGCTTGAAAGGAGTGACGTCATTTCATCGACTTGGTTCGCAATTTAAATTTTTTTTAATTGACAATTTCAATGATAATTTTGTTCTATTTCAGCTATTACCATTTAGTTTAAGAATACCTGTTAAGAATGTATCTTGTTCCTTGCCCTCTGACCATTTCGACTCGTTAAAAGAACCACAAATTTAACCTTGTAAAAATATATTTGTTGATTTTTTCGCTACCGACTGGAGCAAATAATAGTTAATGCCTTGGTCATGCGCAGTTTGACTGGCGCATAATTTTGAATGTTAATAAACGCAAATCATTACTCAAGTTACAAGAATTGTTTTTATTTCTATAATTATTGTTACTATTATTTTTTTTTAACAAAAAATAATTTACAGTGAGAGAATAGATATATAAGGAAATTACACACTCAATTAATTAATTAATTATTAATTAATTAAATTAAATAATTAAATCAAAACTCAATACAAGAAAAAAAAATATTTTCACAATTTATAAAGTTTGATTTATTTGTTATTTATCAATCAGTCACACTTAATCATAAAACATATTTATATTAAATTTATTCTTTGTATTTGGTGAATCCAAAGTGGAGCTGTATCATCGGTGAGTTCAATACCGAGATCCAGACAACATACACAATTCTTATCATCAATATCTTTATATTTTATTTATTATTATATTTGAAATTATATTACAAATTGACTAGCCTAAACAGTGGGGCTTACAGTCAGGGAAAAACTAACACATAACACGTATATTTTTATTTTTATTTTTATTTTGAAAATTTGTAATTTATATTACAAATTGGCGTCCAACTTAAGGGGCTTTAAATAGGAGGTAATAGTGTTATAAAATAAGGACGAGTGTCCAATTTCCTATTTTTAGCTTGGCAGCGGTCAATAGGTCGAAAGAGGGAGCGAGATGCACAGGAGAGCTACATCAAGGAAAAGAGCTATGGAGGCCGAGCAGGAGGTAGACATGGAAGATAAAGAGGCGACACCAGTGGAAGATGTGGAGTCAATGTTACCGCCAGCAGAACCAAATAAGCCTGCACCACAGAAGGAACAGCCGGAGAAATCCACCGCAAAGGAAGATACAAAATTTGATCAAATGATGGAGATGTTACTCAGAGAATTTAAAACAACGAAGGAGGAATTAAGAGAAAACAGTAAGAAGATGGAGGAGGAAATGAAGAATGATAACCAACGATTGAAGGAAGAGTTGGGCAATAAAATTGGAGATACTAGCAAGAAGATGGAGGAGAAGATGGAAGCAAATAGTAAGAAGATGGAGGAGAAAATGGAAGAAAACAGTAAGAAGATGGAGGAGAAGGTGGACGAAATAAAAAACGAAAATAAATTATTAATGGAGGAAAATATTAAGAAGATCGAGGAGAAGATCGAGGAGAAGATGGAGGAAAATATCCAGAAGATGGAGGAGAAAATGGAGGAAATAAAAACTGACAATAAACAATCGAAGGAGGAATTGACCCAGATAAGCCAGAAACTGGAAGAAACCAATAAAAAGATGGAGAATAATAGTCAGCAATTGAGAGAAGAATTGAAGGAGACGAACCAAGAGAACATGAACCGGTTAGACGGAAGAATGGAAATATTGAAGGAAGAATTGAGCCAGAAGATAGCTGAAAACAAGGAGACAAACAGCAAGAAGGTAGAAGAGGAAATAACGGTAATCGAACAAAAGGTTACCAGAGCTGACGAAAAATGGAGTCAAACCGAACGAGAAGTACAGAGTATCAAGGCCGAAATAAATACGAAGGTTAACAACATTGAAGAAACGACTAGGAAGACATTGGAGGAAAGACTAAAGGAAACACGGGAAGACTGGGAGCGAGTGCAGGACCGATTCACAGAAAAATGTGACGGCATTGAAGCTACTGTAACCAGTATCAACAGTCAGGTGCGACAGAACCAGACAGATATAGACCTATTCCATAGTCGACCGACAAGCATTACCAGTTGTCCTAACAGCGAGAATCGTGAAGGAATTAACTTCAGGTTTTATAAAAACAAACCAATGGAGTTCCTAGCCAGAATCGAAGAATACTTCACCAAACACAGAGGTAATCGCTGGAGGGAGAATAAAGAGGTGCTTGACGAAGCGTTCAAGGAGATAGCAGATAATTGGTGGATGGCGATAAGAGACGAAGTGACCGATTATCAACAATTCAGAAGGCTATTCAAAGCCAAATATTGGTCTGAATCAACACAAAATATCGCCAGAGACGGGATCTGTCATGGAAAGTACAACCCGTATGGAAACCAGACTTTAACGGCGTACTTTTTGGGAAAGGTGTGCGTGGCCAAACATCTAGAGCCCCGAATACCGGAAGAATGCCTGGTCAGCAAACTCTCATACCATTATGAGGAGGATATTATAAGAGCCAGAAGAAACAGTCAAATAAAGACGGTGCAAGCCATGACCGAGCTTTTAGAAATGTATGAGCATGAAGACTATTACCGTCAAAGTCGCAGGAGATATGAAAAGCCGGAACCAAGAAGTAACAACAATAATTTGAATACTAATAATTGGCAGAATGTGGGTAACAATAATAATTATAATTTCGCAAATCGGAATAATGCCGAATACAATTATAACACCCGAAATAACAATAATTTACCGAGATTTAACAACAATAATAATAATAATAATATTCCTCGCATTAATAATAATGACAACAACCACAACAATAATAATAATAATAATAACCGTCCACAAAATAACAACGGTTATTATAATAATAATCGTAACTATGTTCCAAATGGTCAGAGGAACCCCAACCTTTCTAATAACAATTATCATGGTAATTATAACCGGAATTACCCGAATGGAGGTAATAACAATAATTACAGGACATATCGACCCAATATTAACTACATCAGAGCGGAAGGCAGTGGACAGAGGAGGTACCAGCCTCAACGAAGGAGCCGATACTACGAGTACGAGACCTTTCAAGGAAGTCAGGGAAGTAATAGGTACAGAGAGTACGAGCCCAGACGTAGTTCTAGCCTGGACAATCAGCGAAGACTACCTGTAACAGAAGCCCAACAGGACGATCGAGCAGAACCAAACGAAGCAGTCTCTGGACTCCAAGCTGATGCTTCCAACGGCATAATCCGTAATGAAGCGGAACATTTAAACGAACGGAGGCAGTAATAAACTCCAATAACCCTTTACTGCTCCAATCTGCTGGGTTTAACCAAGAAGGAATGAATTCGAAGAAAAACAGAAAAAATTTTACCATAATATACAGCAATTATTTGAAAGATATCCGTAAGGACCTACTAGAAGAAAGCGAGATTAATATTAATAATAATGATAATGAAATAATATACATAATTGCAGAAATTGAGGGTATTTCTGTTCCTATAATGATAGACACTGGGGCCAATGTCTCCATAATAAATCGAAATGAGTTGGACCGGATACAGCAGGAATGCCACAAAAACTTACCGGTACTACCTATTAATAATATTGTACTTGTAGGAGCTACCGGCCGACAGAACAAGACCATAAGAAAGCAAGTATCCCTAAGTGTCAACAGTCAGGGCATTAGTGTGGATATGATATTTCTTGTTGCAGCCGGATTACCTTTCAACATCATGATAGGATGTGACATATTGCGCAGAAACTCAGCAGTTATCGACTTGTGCCGAGGAAAGGTATCACTCTTTGCTGAAGGTTCGACCTGGGTAGCCAATTTAACTAATAACAAGACGTTAGACTCCAGACAACTTCTCGACCACCAAAATAAGGTGAATTACTTGTCCAACTACTCAACAAACAACAAGCCAGTACATCAGGATTCGGAGGAAGACCTATGGCAACAAAAGATTCAGGAGATACGTAACTTCCAGTGCCACAATACTAACGAGCAATTAAAGGAAAACCAGCTGAATCAATTGGTCGAAGTATATGAAAAATATCGAGCTGTATTTTCGGACGAACCTGGAAAGATCCGGAACTACCAATGTTCCATACGATTCAGAGAACCGGTAGAATTTAACCGAAAGTCGTATCCAATAGCACAATCTTTGAAGGAAGCCGTACGCACAGAGATCCAGAATATGATCAGTAGAGATATCATCGAGAGCAGTCAATCGCCATACACTAGCCCAATTGTGGCCATACAAAAGAAAAATGGGAAGGTAAGGCTTTGCCTTGACGCACGTGAGATAAACAAAATGATAATTAACGATCGTACCTCACCTGGCGAAATTGATGAGATTTTGAAGAGGTTCCACGGAACACGATTCATTACCACTTGGGATACCGTATGCGGCTATTGGCAAGTGGAGTTGCACCCAGCAAGCCGGCAATACATGGCGTTCATCTTCGAAGGGCGCAATTATCAGTTTAATAGGTTGCCCTTCGGGTTGGTGAATTCAGTAGCTGTTTTTGTCGCCTGTATGGATCATATACTAGGACCAGAAGCGCTCCAATTCACGACTGTCTATGTTGATGATCTCCTAATAACATCAACCAACTGGGAAGAACACTGTTACCGTGTGGAGTATGTCTTGAAGAAGCTTGCTGAAAATAATGTCACCCTTAAACTAGACAAGTCCAAGCTTATAGCTAAAGAAGTACAATTCCGGAGTTTCCAGCTAAACAGTCAAGGAATAACACCATCGACAGAAAAGGTAGACGCCATACAACGATTCCCTACACCAAAAAACAGAAGGCAACTACAATCCTTTTTGGGCCTGTGTAACTATTATAGGAAGTTCCAGAATAATTATTCCGAACTGACAGCCCAGTTTCAGTACCAGTTATCGTCCAAGAATAAATGGCGATGGGGTCAAGAACAAGACGAAACCTTCAAATCAATTAAGGAGAAGTTCTTAGACGCAGTAATGCTCAACCATCCAGATTTTAACCGACCCTTCTTTCTAAACTGTGACGCTAGTAACATTAGCTTGGGATCAACACTGTACCAAGAAGATGAAAGTGGAAACCATCTAGTAGTGAGCTTTGCTAGCAGAACCCTTAACCAGTGTGAAAAGAACTATAATGTGACGGAAAAAGAACTGCTAGTGTAGTCTTTGCCTGCGGGAAGTTTCGGACGTATATCCTCGGATATCCAGTGACCGTTCGAACAGATCACAAGTCAATATCATTTCTGAGAAGATGCAAGTTAAGCCATGGTAGATTGACCAGATGGGTACTCGCCCTGCAGGAATACGATATACAGTGGGAGTATGTTCCTGGAAGTAAAAATGTAGTAGCCGACGTATTGTCGAGAGTGAATCTGGAAGAACAAACGTTCGAAGGCGAAAAGGAGAGCATCTTGAAAATCTATAATATTATTAAGGACAAATCCGATTTAGAGAAGATAGTGCAGGACATCAGCAAACACCAGCAGTCCGATCCGAAGTTAAACCATATTAAACTTCGTCTCTCCAACCAAGATGACACAATAAACAAATTTTATTGTATACATAATGGAATTTTATTCATCAAGACATCCCTTGATGAAGAGATATGGAAGGTCATGATCCCTACTACAATCGAAAAGGATATCATCCTGGACTATCATCTACGATACGGTCACATGGGAGCCATGAAGGTGATCAAGGCAATAGAAGAGAATTGTCATATAAAAAGTATCAATAGAAAAACGAGAAACTACCTCAAAACCTGTCTGATATGTCAATTGGTGAAAACCAACAATGAGAGAAAGGAGGGTATGATGATACCAATTACCTCACAAGCCAAACTCGAAAAGGTCTTTCTGGACATATGTGGTCCATTTCCCCGCAGTGGCGGACGCCATCGATACAAATATATTATTATTATGATGGATCATTTTACAAAATTCACAAAACTATACCCTGTGAACAGAGCCACCACTTTGAAGACTCTAGGAATAATAACAAATCATTACATTCCAGAGATAGGGCGCCCGACATCCATAATCACCGACCATGGAACGCAATTTAAGGGTTGGAGGTGGAGAAACACTCTGAATACATTGGGCATTAACACTTACAAGACATCTGTCTACCACCCCAGCAGCAATCCAGCGGAGAGGGTACTGCGAGAAGTCGGAAGAATATTACGGACTTATTGCTATAACCAACAAAAGAAGTGGCAAGAATATTTATTAGCTACTGAAGAATTCCTTAATTTGTCATATCACCCCGCTATAGGTACCACGCCATACACGGCAATGTATGAAAAACCGCCTCCGAGAGAAATACAAGACATAATAGAGTTCCCCAGGAGTCAAGAATACAAATTCAATCGAATCAGATTCTACAATAAATTGGCAGAAGACCAGGAAAGGCGCAAGAACAAATATCAAAAGGCTGTTAAGAAAATAATAAGCTATGAAGTCGGAGAAAAGGTACTACTAAAAAACAGGGAATTACCCAGTACTTTGGAAGGCATTACCAAAAAGTTGTTACTGCTGTATACCGGCCCATACCTGATTATTAAAAACCATAATAACAATACATATGTACTAAAGGATATCATTTCAAATAAAGTAAAAGGAACTTATAATCAGTTATCCATTAAAAAATATTTGGAGGAGGAATAAAATTTCAAAATTCAAAAATCAGTAAGTACAACTTACACCAAATATTTGAAGGATTATTATGAAGAAATTAAGAATTTTGAGGAATAAAAATTACAAAATTACAAAAGTTAGTAAGTACAACTTACACCAAATCATTTGAAAGAGTATTATGAACGAAAAAAGAATTTGGATGGAGATAATAATTTTCCAAATTCAAAAACTTAGTAAGTACCACTTACACCAAACATTCAAAGACTATTATGAATGAGAGAAGAATTTTGATGAATAAAGATTTTCAAAATTCAAAACAATAATAAGTACAACTTACACCAAAATATTTGAAAAACAACTATGAATAAGAAAGAATGTAGTTGAATAAAAATATCTAAGGTTAAAAAATATTAAGCTCATATCATTACTCATACAAATGATGAGAAATAACTCTGAAATATGAAAAAAGATTTTGTAAGAAAGAGATACAAAATTCTAAAGGAGAAAGGAAACCAGAATATCATATGACTTAATCGAAACAACTTAACCAAACTCACAAAGAAAATAATTTAATAAAAATGGAACAATGAAGAAGGACCAACTCAGTAAAGACCAAATAGTGAGACCAGAAACCAAAAAACCCTGATACTAATAATGATAATGTTGTTGCAATAACCACTGTTATAGTGAAAGTGATAAAGAATTAATTCATGTTATACTATGAGCAATAAAAATAACTCAATGGATACCAGATGGTAGAAAGAGTAAATATAAATACTACTTACTATGTAAACGTGATGAAATGTATATTATACCACATACCTAAACCACCTAATATGGAATAAGCTTTAAGAGAGAAGAAGAGTCAAGTGTATAAAAGTATTAATTAATATAGCGTATTATGAAGTGAAGAATCTAAAGATGTTTATTTTAGTCAAAAATGACTACTTTTACTGTTTATTTATTTTTATGACTGGATGTAGAAAATGCCATCAGTCTTATGTTTTGAGCAGAGATGATAATACCTCTGGACTCAATTGAAGTGTTGGACAGCAGGGATTGAAGCCAAAAGTGCCACTCTGAACTGTTCCAATTAATTTGTTAGGGAATGTTAGGGAGTAAACATACTGGTGAGGAAGCACCAAATAAGAAAGAATATAAAATGATAATGTTATACACAAGATTGAAGATCACTTATTAATGAAGAAAGAAACTAATGAAGGAGATACACATCATCTGAGAGGAAGCAACGGTGGAAAAAGAAGGTATATAAAGTGAAAACATGTAATCACGAAGAAAATGTAAATACAAAAGAATTAGTAGTAATTATTTCATCCATACTAAGAGTATGATCTGAACTAATCACTTTTACAGGAGAGCATATGTAACATAACAAAATTATCACGCTAAACATTTGATTTAATGCAACATAAATAAAGGAAAAAGTTCCATAGTGAGTGAGAAGAATAACTTGTTTTAAGGATTACACTAGAAACTGTATATTAAGTCAATAAAATGTTAATAAAAATGAAAAATAACAAAGAAAACCATTGATTAAAATAACTTACTATGTAAAAACCAGTTAAACCAGCAGTATACCCAGTAGATTGGGGAAGCAGTAAAAAGGGAAGGTCCATAAAAAAAGGAAATAAAAGGATGAAACCATATTAATAAGGGAATAATAATAAGGTCAAGATGCAGAGAAACCACAAGACCAGAAACTACTAATGTGATATTGAAAAAGGGACAAAATATATCAAGATTCCCACAAAGAGACCAGAACCAGGAAGAGATATTCCAAAAAATGATAGTCATGTAATACATACCATGGAACAAAATTAAAACTGATATATGTAGACCCAGAACAAGTTACAAGATACAATCCCAGAAAACCAAATTGTATACTAGTTGTAAGAATAATATGTCAAAAAACTATTAAAACAGACTACTATTAGTGTAGCCAAAATAAAGGACACCTTATAATAAAGTGTGATATAAAAAATATATTAAAACAGACTACCATTAGTGTAGTAAATACTGGATAAAAACTAAAGAGACAGTCTAATGACTGAGTGTAATTTAGATAATAAAAGTGTTTTAGTGTTTAGGCATAATAACAATATGATAGGTATAAGATGTTTTTATTTTATTGTATGAACAAATTAAGTATAGGGAACACGAAAGACAGTCAATAACTGCAAGTGTTAGTAGTTATAAGATGTTTTTATTTTATTGTATGAACAATTTAGGTATAGGTAACACAAGAGACAGTTAATCACTGAAAGTGTCAGTAGTTCTAAGGTGTTTTTATGTTAATATTTTAGCAAAATAGTTATAGTAAATAAAAAGAGACAGTGAATAACTGAAATTGTTACTAAGAATAAGATATTTTAATAGGATAAGGTTGTGATAAAATGAAACATAAAAACAAAGGACAGCCAAAGACTGATAATAATATGTTCTCATTATAATTCTAAGTATAGAGAAAATTAGGCATAAGATGTTTATGTTATGGTTCAATGATGTTATTATTATAAAGAAAGTTTAGTAGATACAAGATATTTCATTGTATTTTAAGATCATGTCATTTAATTTTCCATTGTGTAAGTCAGAGAGGCAAGTAGGACATAAAAATGTAATAATTTTATTCAAAACAGTAAACCATATATAATGTACAAACAGACCAGCTAAGACACCATTTTAGAAAACACAGACTGGCATATAAACCAAAAAATTATCTATCAAAGAATCAATCTATGTAATAGGAATAGAATTCAATACATACAATACAGAAATTGAAAATATAATTAATACAGATACAGTTAATAGCAAATAGAATGACAAAGGAAAGGAAATTAACTTCTTTTGGAAACAGATAATAATAGGCCTATAATAGTAATCAAATCAGACTAAACAGTAAATTAATCAATATTGAAATGTTTTAACAACCAAATTAATAACAACAAAGTAATCACGGAATTATTAAGTATATTCCATGGAAATATTATAAGAAAAAACAAATAAAAACCATTAAAACACTGAATTTGTACAAAATATGAGGCATACAATCATTATATAAAATTGTAATTTTTGGGCTTAAATGAGCTTGAAACAAACCCAGCTATATATCAAGAGATGTAAAATTAACTAATCAATATTACTGAGTAGTTAGATTTATGTAAAATTAAGAAATATTTGAAATACAGTAAAAAATAAGAAAACTTATTATGTATATTTAGATGGTGAACCAAGTCTTAGACAGATATTTTTATAGTTAAACAATATAAAGAGGAAAAAGACATAGCACAAATTACCCTAAAACGACGACGTTGCGTCTATTAGTCTATTGTTAATCGTGAAGCCGAATAGTTGGAAATGTGTTAGCAGAGTACTGAAAACAGGATAATTTGTGTAAAACCAAGTGTGGTTATGCGGCGTGTAACGGAGATGATCTAAAAAGTGAAAATAACCTTAACTATCAATTTCTAACACTTCACAAATTTCCAAAACACAGTAATAACACCATAAAACTCAACACAAGAAATCAACAGCCATTTTGAACAATTTTGGGACAAGATTCACAGAACACCAATACACATATTTGAACACCGAACACTTCACAAGAAACCCATCACGAAAACGACATCGCAGAAGACGAGAGGACACTCTACACTACATTCCTGGACCAACACCACTTCGCAGAAAAGGGAATATCATTTTATTTCTGCGGGAGAAGCTCAGCCAATTCCAACAGCATCGCAGTTAAAATCGAGGAGACGTCGGCCATACTTGATTTCTCACCAGCACGGTGCAATGCCAGCTTGAAAGGAGTGACGTCATTTCATCGACTTGGTTCGCAATTTAAATTTTTTTTAATTGACAATTTCAATGATAATTTTGTTCTATTTCAGCTATTACCATTTAGTTTAAGAATACCTGTTAAGAATGTATCTTGTTCCTTGCCCTCTGACCATTTCGACTCGTTAAAAGAACCACAAATTTAACCTTGTAAAAATATATTTGTTGATTTTTTCGCTACCGACTGGAGCAAATAATAGCCAATGCCTTGGTCATGCGCAGTTTGACTGGCGCATAATTTTGAATGTTAATAAACGCAAATCATTACTCAAGTTACAAGAATTGTTTTTATTTCTATAATTATTGTTACTATTATTTTTTTTTTAACAAAAAATAATTTACAGTGAGAGAATAGATATATAAGGAAATTACACACTCAATTAATTAATTAATTATTAATTAATTAAATTAAATAATTAAATCAAAACTCAATACAAGAAAAAAAAATATATTTTCACAATTTATAAAGTTTGATTTATTTGTTATTTATCAATCAGTCACACTTAATCGTAAAACATATTTATATTAAATTTATTCTTTGTGTTTGGTGAATCCAAATTGGAGCTGTATCATCGGTGAGTTCAATACCGAGATCCAGACAACATACACAATTCTTATCATCAATATCTTTATATTTTATTTATTATTATATTTGAAATTATATTACAAATTGACTAGCCTAAACAGTGGGGCTTACAGTCAGGGAAAAACTAACACATAACACGTATATTTTTATTTTTATTTTGAAAATTTGTAATTTATATTACAATATATATCTCTGTAGTAAATCGTACTGCCTGTTGCGAAATTTTTATTATCATATAAATCATATAATTTCACGAACTGTAAAAAATTTCAACCCATGACTTATTAAAGTAGTTTAAACTGTTTTTAATAAAGCACTTCTATGTTTGTATAAGAGAACTAAAGTAGCCATCTAGCCTATAATAGAAAGGATGCCTCCAAAGGAATAACTATTCATCCAAGGTTGTGAACTGTCAGCTACCCTTTTATATATAATTATATTAAATAATTAGACACTGGAAAGCCAGGTCAAAAGCGGAAACAGTAGCGTAACTAGGAGCTGCGCGTGGGAGTGGGGGCGAGAGTAGTTTGAAGGATAGACTTCCAGTTTTCCTCGGGACTAATGTAATATGCAATATTCTCCCCGTATAATTATTTACACGTTTATTTATAAGGCATATTTTAACACGCACAACTGGTTTATAAGTAGACCAACGTTAAGTAATTATGGAATTTCATTAACATTTTTAATAGCTACTGAGCGGAAGGATTGTCGATGAAACTCGTTCGTACACATAATGTCTTAGTTGAGAATGATATAATTCTCTTTGTAAAATAAAAATAATAGTCACAAGTGGCCATTTCAAAGTCACGCTGAATTTGTCAATATTTTTATCTCAGATATTACTTGACATTTGTACGAAAAAATCCAATGAGAACCAAGATGAAATAAGAATTTCTAACCGACGTGACTTCCCATCAAAACAACGTAACTCAGAACAAAATTTCTCAAGAAATCACCTGTACGATTCTCAATAAAAAGGAATTGGCACAAACACAACCTGGATATGAAATTTCAAAGAAATACAAAATAAAAAAAGAACATAAAAAAATTCAATAACTTATAAAGAATCATAGGAGGACTAATTATTTTTAACTGTTGGTTAAATGTAGACATAAAATTTAACAATAATCATAGACGAAAGTGAACAAATCGTGTCAAAATGATAACAGATTGTCAGTACTAAAAATTAATTCTCCATTATAAACTTCAGCAGAGAAGGTCGGTCCACCTAAAGACGGGCTGACCTAGTTTCATTGGAAGATTGGAAGACATAGAAGATTGGAAGATTGGCCATGAAAGAAGGAATGACATGATTAAATGCGAGTGACAGGAGTTAAAGCTGGACATTCCCATTCGTCTTTACAAGCGTTTGTTTATACTGCTAAAAGTGTCGTTCCATTTCTGGCACGGGTCCAGACATGCGTTTAGACATTAGCCAAGGATAACGCGCAGGGCTACGCTCACAAACACGCTAAACTATTTATTTAATGAATTGAGAAGAAATGAGTTGACGTTCAGTTTGCATCTAACCGACATCCCAATTTTAATAACTTTTATTTACGGTAGATAAGATTCGTCAGTAAATATCTTGTGCTAATGAATGTTATCTAAACAAACGTATCGTTGAATTATGAAAAATATCCGGGCTGTTTGGCCGTGGTCCATGGTTAAAAACAAAACCAAACGTTTCGGCAGCACCACTGGCTGCCATCATCAGTGGAATAAGATTTCTGCACTCGGGGTGTTTACGTGCAGGCCCACAGTACTGTGGTATAGACTGATAGACTGATGTGGTATAGATGTCTATACCACAGTACTGTGGGCCTGCACGTAAACACCCCGAGTGCAGAAATCTTATTCCACTGATGATGGCAGCCAGTGGTGCTGCCGAAACGTTTGGTTTTGTTTTTAACCATGGACCACGGCCAAACAGCCCGGATATTTTTCATAATTCAAGTGACACCGGCCGTGAAAGCCTAAGGAATAATTTAAAACGTATCGTTGTTGTAAAGTACTGGAAAGTAAGCTGATCCTGTTCTCAGTACATATAGAAGTTAGTATTCTCAATAATGTTGTGATTTCAATTAAATATTCACTCAAAAACATAGTGTTAATTTATTTAAAAACACACACACACATACACAGCTTAAACGAGCACACCATTTATAGCTTTCATGTATTGTAGTTGTGTGTTTTCAATAAACAAAACAACCATTTCCGGAACTACCCACTGAGGTCTACCTTGGACCTGTCATGAAAACGAAGGGTGGTGTATTGGTGTAGGAAACAGGAGTTGTTTTGCTGCCCAATAAACACCGAATATGGAAAGTACCTAACACTGGAAGACAGTGTTTCTTTTTATGTTATCACAATGTTAACCTTGTATATTTAACCCAGGCATTGTCCTTTAACAAACTTTCTCGGCTTTCGTATATATTTTGTATGCGAATTTTCTTCTGCGTTTGAAGTCCCTTATTACACTTTCTTCAAAAAGGTTTGAATGTTCTGATAGCAATATGTATTGTTTACTGCACACCCTTGTAACTTAAAATGGCACATAATTGTATTGTCATATACTGAGATCTAGCTTGGTACATCTTTCATCATCAGCCGTGGCTCTACAACGCTTAGTGGGTCTTGGCCTGTTCTAAGAGTCGACTCCATTCTTCCGTTTTGCGTGCCCTGGCTTTCCAGTTTCTTATGTTCAGCTTTCTGAGGTCCGTCCTCTATCTGATCTTTGCATCTAATTCGGGGTCTTCCCCTTGCTCTACTACCAATTGGTTTCTTTTTTCTTTTTGATAGAAGATATATTTTGTAGGCAGTCCTTCCTCCATTCTCTCTATGTATCCAACCCACCTTAGCCTGTATATTTTGATTATCCTGACAATGTCCGGCTATTTGTAAAGATGGTATAGTTTATAATTATAACGCTTGCGCCTCATTCCATTGTTTGTATTCATCTAAATATTGTTCGTAGAATCGATCTTTCACAGCAACCTAAACGTCTCTTCGCTGTTTTTTGTCATTGTCCAGGTTTCTGAAGCATATGTCAACACTGGCCTGATAAGTGTTTTGTAAATTTTGCATTTCGTGCTTCTTGAGATGAAGCTAGGATGTCAGGTGCTTCTTTAATCCATATGTTTTATTTGCGAGATATATTTTTCTTCTTATTTCAGTGTTGATGTCGTTAGTGCTGTTTATCTGGGAAGCAAGATACATGAACTCTTTTACTGCCTCTATATTTTTTGTGCCTATTTCAAAGTTTTTAAGGGTTGGGTTTAGTGGTAGTTTGTTGGTAGCATACATACTGCAACGATACAAATTAAAACTGCATAGATAAGTTACATTGAAATTATTACAACAGAGTATATATCTGGAGGAGGAAAAATTTATTCATTAGCACAATAAAATGTACTATTGTCTTATGGCTTTATAATATAAAATTGTTTATTAAAGAATTGTCTTCCAATAAATGAGTCTATTGGCTTGTTTTACATACAAGTTACTTGCATGTAGAATTCCAACTGTTTGCGTGGACACCAGGCGCTTCGCTCGCTGCTCGTCTGCACTTCGACCGACCGAAGATCACCACGTCGAAAAACTACGTCTCGGCGCATACACGCACTGCGATATGAAACTGTTATTATTTATAAGTTGAATACTCTTAACCTCAGGGATCAAACTGGGTAAAAATAGATCATTTATTATGCTTACACAAATCCGGCTTCTTGAAGTGTTCTCGCGTTAACTGTCAAAATAAGTGTTCTTGACTTACTGTCAAGGTAGATATTTTGCCCCGAACGGAAATCTTCCACTTACGCGAAAAAGCACTAGAAATTGATCTATTTATTATTTGAGTTCTATAAAGTGGCAATGGTTACGAAGAACTCGTACCGTAAACCAATTTCTAAGTCTTTTGGAAATCGACTTGTCTTGTCACGAAAATCTTGTGACAGTGAGTAGTCTTTCTATGGCAAGACTTCGGAACAAACGGAACGATGTGCTCTCGGCAGAGCACCGTCTCAAATAATTTTTAGAACCTCTAATTGGTGGAAAATCTAGCAACGTCATTGATTTTCTTACTGATAGCCAGACATCAGGCTGAAACTCTGTCCGATTCTGCAAATGCCTGTTTAGATTTAATCTACAAATTGTATTACTTTCTAGGAGATAACGAAAATAAAACAAGACTGATTTCATTTTAAAAAACAAATAAAAAATATAGTTGTGGAGAATTAAGTATATGGAAAATGTAGCTTATAACCATGAGAATACTCTATCCAAATTTCAGAACTAAATGTTAATTTTCAACGAAGTTATTAAATAAAATGTAAATCACTTACACGCGCACCCGCGGACTTACACACAAATATTTCACATGACATAAAAGAGTACAAAATTATGCTCATTTTGACACAACGTACTTTTTTAAACATATTTTGGTTCAAAACTTATGACTACTTTACAAAGAAAAGAACACAATCAATTTTTAACATGTCTATGGCCGTCAGAAAATGTGTTATAGCATTAATATTTCACTTATATGAACATCCTGTGTTCTGTTCCAATACATTTTGTTTTCTCCAAGTTTATCTGCAGACCAATTTTATTTGAGGCTTCCTCTAATGCTGTAAAGGCACTTATGAGATCTCGTTTTGTCCTGGCAATTAGATCAATATCATCTGCATATGTTAAAAATGTATACTTTTGTTTAGGATCGTACCTCTTGTGTTTATTTGGGAGTCTCTTATCGTTTTTTCTAGTGCTAGATTAAATAACAAGTATGACAGTCTATCTCCTTGACGGAGTCCAGTTCGAGTCGTGAACGAACGTGACGCGGTTTTACATTCTATTTTCGAGAAGATTCTTGGATCAATTTAATTAAGTGTGTTGGTATCCTGAATTCCTTCAATGCTTTGTACAGTGCCATTCGGTCCATACTGTCATAAGCGCTCTTAAAATCAGTGAATAAGTGGTGTGTTTCTATACCAAATTCTCGTGGTTTTCCAGGACCTGCCTTGATCGACTGTAGATTTCCCTGGTCGGAAATCACATTGGTATTTTCCAGTAACCTGCTCTGTATATGGTTGCAATCTATCATATATTATATACGCCAAACGTTTATAGGCCATATTTAGGAGCGTGATTCCACGATAGTTGTCACAAGTGAGTTGGTCTCCTTTCTTGTGGATAGGTACTGTTATATCTATATACCAGTCTTGGGAAGTTTCACTTATTTCCATATTAGTCTCACTAGTTGACAGATATGCTCTTCTAATACTTATAGGCCATTTGTTAGCAGTTCTGCTGGTATCGCGTCAGTACCAAGTGCTTTATTATTTTTAGTTTTTTGACTGCATGTCTTACTTTCTTCCTCTATCGTTGGCAATTTATCTTTTTCTCTGTCATCTTCCATATCCAGCTCAATCTCGGTATTCTCTGTTTCCTCCGTTATATTCAAATGCTATTCAAAATGTTCTGTCTACCTCTCTTATATTTGCTGTTCCTCATTAAGTATTTCACCATCCCTACTTCTACACAAATTAGTTCTTGGTTTAAAATCTTTTCTACTCTTATTAAGTTTTTTATAAAATTTTCTGGCCTCATTTTTCATAATTAGCTCTTATAAATCTTACAGTTCCGCTTGCATATTACAACACTAACGATTTTAATGCGTTAGCCCCACGTTTTTGGAAGCCATTTACAACACTTTTAACGAGTTTAATGTGCGACAAATCTTTACATAACACTACGACACATTTAAATTCGTGTGTTGATATGATGAAAGGTGTAATCGTAATAATAATAACGCTATGTAATCTGGTTAAATATCATTTCAATATTTATTAATAAAATTGCTTATTTGTGTTACGAATCAAAATCATTATTATTTGCACGTCTAATAATTACACATAATTATTCTCTTATTAATTATACTCTTATATTACACATTGACATGTTATACAACATTATATTCTAATACATCGTTATAATTTTTATATTGCTCTCAGCTAGCTCAATTTGTATTATACTGATTAGATTATCTAATTTTCTAATCATCTGATCTCCTTTAACATTACTGCATATGCATTGCTTTCTAATAAATTCTCTAATGACTTTATCAATTTAAATACCAAAAATTATAGATTCCAAATTATATCTTCTGCGTTACAGATAAAAATTATCGTTAAATATTCTTTAAATATTACGTTAATTATTATACAAACAAATATTTACAGTTATACAATATTTATTTATATTTATTAATATTTATTAATTCATATTTGAATTGAATTGTCTCTTTTTTCTTTGTTAATTATTGTCTTTTGATTAAGTCTCGGTTTTCAAGTGCATGGTTGTGTGTCACCTTATTGTTGTGGTACATCGGCAGCGTGTCCTCTTCGGTCCTTGATACTGGATGCTCCTTTGTCGTCCTGGATTCTGGAGTCCTGGAGTCTTGGAGTCCTGGTCCTTAGTCCGTCGGATTCTCGTACTCTGGATTACTGCTTGTACGTGGCTGCTCTCTCGCCTCCCGTCATGGCCTCAGGTTACAAGTGCTCACACGAACTGATGAGTAGTCGTGAAGTTCCTGACTGCTGCTGTGTTTGAGATGTAACTGTTGTTGTCTCTACGCAGAGTCTCTGGCTGCCATAGTAGTCGATCAAGAAAAGAGTTGTACTCGTCAAGCAGAGCCTCCGGCCGCTACGATGGTTGATTTAGGAAGAGAATGATGTTATCGCGTCTCCTGTATTTATACCCAGGGCGCCAAAATCATGTCTCGACAATATTCTGCATGTTTGATATTGTCGAGAGCGTCACTTTTCACCCACGATTCTTGTCACAATTAATTCGCTCGTCTTCGCGAATTGCGAAGTCTTTTGCACATTACCCGATATTCATTCTGTCGGTAATTTATATTTGTTCATCATGCACAAACCGTTTTTCTTTATCTTAATTAACATAAGTACTATTTATTTTTATTCTCATATAATTACACTTTTTGTTCGTTTTTCACTATTTTTTATACACACATTCGTTTAATGTTTATACACATTTTGGTGTGTTTGGTTTTGTGCCATTATGCACACAAGTATTACAAATTAAATAAATGCAAATAATTGATAGCGTTCCTTAAGGGTTGACGCTTTTCAGGAATGGACAGGTCGCACACACACACACGTAACATACGTGTGTATACAGAGACAGAGCAGCTGGCGTGTTTCACCTATTCCAACCTGCACGTTTTGGTCGTTCATATTGCAATCTGAACTATTATTATTAACAAAGTGAATTATTTATGTATTCTAATTAATTATTTAAATTACTTTGTGCAATGCACTGTAACCTATACATTTGTACTGTTGCAATATATTTTTTTTCTTTTTTTATGTATCTTCTTCTCCTCTCTTTTTAATTTTTTGTATTCTTCTTCATTTTGTCTGGTTTTACTATTCTGTAGTCTTATATAAGCTGCAATTTTTCTTTCAGTAGCTTCAACACATTCCTCGTCGAACCACTCTGCCTTTCTCTGTGCAGTACTTTCTTTTCCGATGGTTTCTTCAGCTGCGTCTTGTATCATTTTCTTACACGTTTCCCAGTGTTCATTTATTTTCTCACTTATCATGTCAGCTTTAGCCTGCAGTTTAGTTTTTAGTATGTCTTTGTATTTTCGTGCTGTATTACAATCCTTCAACAACTATACTTTAAATTTTTCCTCTTTTTCCCCTTCTTCTTTTTTGTATTTTAAATTCTTGATCTTATTTTTACTTAGATCATGAAATGAACAGAGTCCATGTTTGCCCCTATCCGATTCCTTACATCTAGTACATCGCTAAAATGACGATAAGTACATGGTCAGTTTGATTAATTGTCTGTCTATCTGGAGATATCCATGTTCCTTTATGTACATTTTTATGGACGAAGTGTGTGCTAGCTACTACCATGTTGAGTGCAGCTGCTAGGTGTACTAACCGAGTTCCATTATCGTTAGAATCTGCATGGAGGTTATGTTTACCTATAGTTGCCATATAATTCCTCGTGTTGTTCAATTTTGGCATTTAGGTCTCCTATAATGATTTTAATGTCATTGTTGGAACATTTTTGTATGTAGTTTTCGAGCTCTCCATAAAAAACTTCTTTTTAATCGTCTTTTTTTCCTTCCGTCGGGCATGTACATTGATTGAGTAGTTGAAAAATTTTCCTTTCATCCTTATCTTACACATTCATTCATTTACTGCTTTAAAATCTATTATTACTCTCTTTATTCTATCACTTAATATAAATCCTGTTCCAAATATATGCTCGTTTCGATTACAGCTACTGTATATTCTATATTTTTGCTTTTCCCGTATTCTTTTTCCAGTCCATCTTATTTCCTGCAGCGCCATTATGTCTACGTTATACTTCACTAATAAAATAATAAGGATTTGTAGTGCACCAGGTCTATAAAAAGATCTCACATTTCATGTGTACAAACCCAAAGCATTTGCTTTTTCTTGCCAGGTCGTTGCCTATAGTTCCGTCCGAATGTTTTCTCTTGAGCATTCATAACAAGAGCTTTTTCACAGGGTGAGGTCGTCAGCCTCACGCCCAACCCCCAACCTGGAGGACCAGGTATTTTGATTTCGAGGTGTTCTTCCCCTAGACAGGCTGCCTTCACCTCGGCTATAGGGTCCTGTCCACCTTCGCAGTTCATCTCCTGTACCACTGGCCTTAAGCTCCGCCCGGTGATGTTCAGCTGTGGGCCCAGCTGACTACTACTGTTTTCGGCCCTATGCCAATACTGGTAAGTGCTGCTGCCCTTCACCAGGGATGTTTCTCGACTTCCCAGTCTAGATCCGTACTGTTCTGCGAAAAGAGGGTCACCTCGTGTAGGATGTGGCTCTTCACCACGCAGTACGGTCTTGGCTGGGAAGAAGCTAGGGGTTCCATTGGGGCGCCACCGCTTCTTCCAACCCTGGGACTTGTGAGGACCGGTGCCCAGTCAACCCAAAGCCAAGGTGCTACCTCTCCAAGTTCCCTCGACCCCAATACATCATTTCACCCTTCTCAAACTTTTTGCGTGTCATACTTCGATGATCTCTTTTCGCATGATCGCCGCTTGTATACACCGAGCTAAACTCTTAAATGGTGTTTTGGTTGCATCTTATTAATACGAGATTTTGTAAACTGAAAGATTTGATTGGTGAATTCACTTTGACGAAGTACAGTTCTTCAGTGAATTAACTTTTGAATCAGGCAGTTGAACGGCGTAAAAGTAAACAACGTTACGAAAAAACTGAAGAATAAAGGTTGTTGGTTTCGCCAGGTACAATTCAGTATGTTAATAAGTCAAAGAGTTTTGTCGTTAAGAAAACAGTTTTTCTCAAAAGACTCTTATAGTTCACTGTTCAGACTGAAACGATTTCTCGAGATCATGAAGCAAGACAATTTAAAGAAACTGTACTTAGTATGTGATTAAACAAGCTATAACAATGCAGCTGTTATCAGATGATACAAAAGACGGAACTCGACCGTCAGAACAATGATCATAAACATATGCTTGGCAAACTGTAGATTGTTCCTTGGGGATTTTTCACAGACGGTTTTCCGTCAGAATTACATGAGGTGTTGCCGTATGCACAAATACCCAATAACACATGGCCATCGTCAACATCGACGTAAAAATTGAGATTATCATTATCGAAGTTTAAAAAAACATATATATATATATATATATATAACGGTTAAATATGGCTAAATGAATTAAAAATACAGTTTAAATTCCTATCAGTAGATAAAAACCGTTAATGTTGCATTGCTTTAATGTAGTTTCTGAAAAATAAAAATTCAGTTTTTCAACTTATAAAATTAACTTATAAGTTAATATTTCATTTTTTATTTTATTTCAATAGATGCTTTATTTTATTTTTGCACCACTCCAATATATATATATATATATATATATGATACTGAAAGAAGAAGTTTGATGACATGTCTCACACGAAAATGTCATTGCTTAACTTAAAGTTACTTTAAAGAATCGGTAAATTAAAAACACACATTTACCAATGGGGATCGTTTGAGTAAAGTCATGAAACGTTTTCAAGTGCCACAGTCAGAGGTTGATAACACGGATTTCAAGTAGAAACTGCGGAGTAATAATTTAATTAAAACGCGGAATGACATGAAAATGGTAATGTACCGGAATAATTTATTGAATTTCAGCATTGATTCTCTGCCAACAACGTCATCAAGACGTCGGACATACTCATGAGAAGTGGGAAATTCATTGACGCTTGTGCCAGGTACATGTTATTTTAACATACGGAAATGTTTATTGTAGAGTGCTTAGGCGAAATGCTGTTATAGTCTGGTGAATAGTTCTGACCATCCTTTTGTAGCCTACTGTATCTAAATTTATAAATTGAATGTCATATTCATTCACTTTTTTAAACTATCCTTCACCTATTGCCTCATCTCAGTCCATAATATAATTTATTTTTAATATCTTGTCTATACACGTTTCTGTTTAGTATTGCCATTTTATTATTTTCTGATTGAGACATTATTAAACAATTTTTAATTGCTCTCTTATGTCTTTCTGCGTATTGTCTACACCACGCCAGTTATTAGCATTCAATATTTAAGAACTCCCTAATACTACCCTCTGTGTAATTATTGTAAACAGGTCTTCTTGCAACTTTAACCAAGTTATTGGTAGATTCGGATATTCTGAAATCATCAGGTTGCTAAGAAATGTTCTGAACAAAAGAAACTCTTAATTCTAGATACCTACTCTAACGCAATGCAGTATTAGCAGAAAAAAGTAAGAAATCATCCATCAGCAATAACAGTCAAAGTTCTCTCGAGAACAATTTGTTAGCAAGCTTAGTGTGTATACATGTACTGGCCTCCAATACCTTCTTGTCATCAAATAACCAAATAACTGGGAAATGGAAGGAACAGTCAAAAACAAGGTAAAGAACTGATAAATAGGAGGTACAAAAGAATTTGGGGAAAGTTCCCAGAGACGTGAGGAAAACGTCCGTGTAAGTTTTCGGTAGTGTAAGAAAGATTATATTTTAACTGTTCAAATAAAAATAAAAAGTCGGGGCTTTCTTGTCTACAAGAAAATACTTATAACCCTTTTTATTTGTTCTATATATGGTAGAATAAATGCATAAGTAATAAAATATACACTGTGTAGTTAACTATTAATCAATATTATTATAGACATTTTAAGATTCAAGAATGTTATTAAATACTTATGTATAGTTTTGTTTCTCAGATCATTAACTTGTATAAAAATTACATTTTAGATTTGATTATTAAATTATGATTAATTTAACAACAATAGAAATTTCCTCCAATATAATTTACCCCCCCCCCCCCCCCAAGACAATTCTGTTGATCACCTTCCATTATATTCTTGCAGTCACTTGAATCAAGAGCCTTACCTCAGAATATTTCGTATAACTCTTTCTCTGTAGATACCATCATAATCATTTGTGCGTTATTGTTCCCTCTCCATTCATTTGACATTTCCTCCTGAAGGAGTTTCTACACAAACGTTTTTTATCGTCTTAAACACACGATCACTGCTAATTTTATCCTTCCATTTAAATTCTCTATATTCTCCTCCAACACCGTATGTTAAATAGCTCTGTCTTCTGTCGTTCTTTCTCTGTCCGCATCCTATCGATCTCTGTCTAACCGTCTGTCTTCCCAGTGGTTAGTAATTGAAAGCCATACAGACTCAGGCTTTACTCAAAAGACTTGATTTAAATTTTCCTTGATTTGAGTACATTTTTTTGAAGCTAGCAGCTTCTTCTTTTTTGATAGTACTCATTGTTGTTAATATGTCTAAGGTATTTTTTGATCTTCAATCCAGTGAGATGCTACCAAGTTTGCCTGAATTTTTACAATTTCCTGTCTCTATTTTATCTGTTTCCGATGTCCTTCAGTTCTGTCATTTGTGTTTTCTTTTCGTGTATCTTCATGTCAAACACACTCAAAAATAAGCAGTTTTCTGTGTAAATTATTACTTTCACTTCCACCCGAAGTAGCTGTATCATCTGTATATCTGACCATAGCGATTACCTCACTCTCCATCTTGCTATCTGGTCAACGAACGCAGTGAACAACAGGGGGGAAAGCCACAGCTCTGTCTCAGTTTTTCATTATCTGATCTCTACTCCGATCTCATCTTACACCTCAAGACCAGATTTTGACTTTCATTTTGTGGTCAAGAAAGTTTTTATGGACTTCAAAAAGAATATTATGAATCGCATTGTCAAGGACCGTCTTAAAAGTCTACTTATGATAAGAAGAATTACCTCTTGAGCTGTTTTATTTTTTAGCAGCCACACGAAGTTGCAAGGTAGCTGTCTCTGTATGCCTACTATATGCCTAGATACTGTTGTCCCTCTATATTTCAAAAACGATCTTTAGCGAGTTTGTTAATTTCTTAATTATAAAGCATGTCGCACATAATTTTATTATACTTTTAACGCAATGGTTATTAATCTTAATCCACGACATTCTAAGAATTTAAGATTTTCTTTTGTCTTTGCAAACACTGTCATAACTACCTGAAGTATTCTGCAACTGGTCATTCTGTACGTGATCTTGATGGTGTGAACACCCTATTTTTGCTTTACCATGTGCTGTCAAATATCACTAAAAATCGCACCATACTCTGGAAATTTCCATTCTGAAAACTGTTTAGAATCTTCTGTAATCCGTGCCTTATAATATTCTTACAAGGTTCTAAAACGTTCTCCTCTACTTTTTCGTGCGTTTCCTAGTTCTTCTCGATCGGTTATTTTTTCTCGGTTCTCGCGTTTTATTCGATATCCTTGACATACTTCTCCAGAGTATGTTCTAACTAACATAAGGTATAAGTTATACCTAACAAGGTAAAATATTACTGTTATTCATACTATCATTTCTTTGTTTGTTAAATATTTTTTTTTATTTATTTGCTTCCTCTGTTATATTTATTTCTAATTTTCATCTTTAGTATTATAACGTTTATAGACAAGTATGCAATGTAACTATTTTGTGTTATGTATTAAAGAAACAATCTCACTGTTGTCAATCGATCAAAATGACGTCAGAATAAAACGGTTATAAATGTTCCCTTTAGAAGTGATGTTTGTTGTGTATAAAACTTTCGGATATTGTGTAGAAAATCGATGTGTGACGTTTTCTAGTTCCCTTCTCATAAACGCTGTCAACAAACAAAACAAACGTTGTTTAAGAATGTTGCCAGTAACTTTATTACGATTCTTGGATATCATATTTGTAATGTATTTAATATTTTGAGATTTTTTTTTGAAATTTTGAATATTGCGAGAGAAGTACACCAGCAATTAGAGCCCGTCAGAAGTGACACATGTTAGCTTTGTTCGAGGGTGGGCGACGAAAAGGGAACAAACCTTTCCTTTCCGTTAAAACGTCGTAAAAACCATTTACGAACAATGAGCTGTACGGCACATGTTGCCACGAACTGGACCATGCGTGGGAACGCTTGACTCCACAATTACAACAAAGGAAGGCTACCCTTACATCTGTCCAGTAACGAGAAAAATACATAGCCAACGG
Organism: Magicicada septendecula; assembly: GCA_034769895.1. Lineage (NCBI taxonomy): Eukaryota > Metazoa > Arthropoda > Insecta > Hemiptera > Cicadidae > Magicicada > Magicicada septendecula. The sequence goes on along the minus strand of CM068371.1, from coordinate 333,369,960 downwards.
TAAGAGTATTGTTCGAAACCATGTGTGCGACTTCTAGTAAGACAATAGTTGACGCACGGACAATGGGACAGGCGACAGAGTGACGCTTGTGGAGAGCACATATGTTATGCCACCCGTAAGTCATCGAAGGAAGTCGATAGTGTCTCAACAATAAGGGAATTCGACACGCTACACCAGAAGTAGCAGATGTGATTTCGGAAGCAAGGCCTGAACACCGATTCCAAGAACGGGGTAACGGACGAAAGACAGCCACTCGTCGAGTCCACGTGGACTGCGTCAAACTCAAGTTGAGAAAGCCAACCAGCCAATGAGGAACAAGAATTCCGAAGGAAGCAACTGAAGGGGATGGTACTGACAGGAGCCGGAGACCAGAGAGCAAATCTCGTGTAAGAACATCCCTCTCCAAACGGCACTGGGTGGAGAATTCGCCAGAAATACAGACTGGAGACGAGAGGACACAGGGAGGTCCATGAAATAAGCTTATCAGAAATGATTTGGTGGGAAGTTGGAGCGATCATCGGAGTTACAAGAGTGGGAATATCGAAAGAAATAAAAACTGTATACGCAAGGGAACGCGCTCTCAGTCTTATGGAATTTTTAGCTCAATTTGTTGCAATTCTTATCTCAGTTCATTTCAATTTTTTTTACTCAGTTATTCAGAACTTTACTCAGTTCATAAAAACTTAGCTCAGTATTTCAGTCATACCGTATTTCAGTAGAGACGATAAAGACTTTGGTCAGACTAAATGGAAGTGCGTGAATGAGACTTAGAACGCCAAAACGGGACGGTAGTGTTCGCGATGACGCGCGGATAACGAACTTTATAAATTAAATGTAATACACTGTCATAAAGGTGATAGCATTTAGCAGTGACATTCTTGAACCTTTACATAAAAGTAGTGATAATACACTATTTCGTAATAGAGTCAAGTAATAGCAGTGTGTATAGTTGCCTAATGAACTTGAAAACAATCTAGGCGCCGCAGGAGAGTGAACGCGCAAGATGAAAAACTATTAGGTGCATAACGGTATCATACTGTGAATCGCGTCAATGGACTCACGCGAATATGCATAGTTGACAGATTCCAAGTGATATGCCGCAACTTATATTGTGGTAATCTCAATACTCATAGTGACTGTCGCGGAGTGCGGACTGGAGTTCTCGATCGATGTACGTATAGAAATCGGGAGTGTCAATCACGAGTGCTATATGGATTAACATCAACCATCAACGAAGGAACCCGCCTGGATACACCATGGGAGTGATACATCACGACAGAACGAGTAACGTACAAAATTAATCTCTTATTATAATTATTAATTTACCAAATACCACTGACCTGACACTTAGAACCAAACCACCTGAGAATTTTATAAATAAGAGTCAGATAGAATACGAATCCATGGGTAGGGATCATTATGTTATAGAGTATTGCACATGTATTCTTGTTAATATATATGTTTATTGTAACTATGTATGTGTTTTTGATATGTCTGTTGCAGGAACAGGATTTTAACTATATATATGTTTAATATGTGTATTGTTAGTATATGAGTATTTCACGTATATAAATGTTTAATGTGTTTTGACGTAAAACTACTTAATGCAGATTTTGAGCACGCCACAGTAGTAGCTAGTAACGTCACTACGCACGAATAAGTGCCTATGTGTGATTGTTCTTTTAATTATTTTAAATTCGTTCTTTCAATTATTTAAATGTGGTATAGAATTTTATTGTTTTTTTTGAAGATTTGTAAGTGTTCTTATTATATGATTATGTTATGACATGAATAAGAATGAGATACGATATTTTAATAAACGTACTTTAGAATGGATTCGTTCGTGTTCTATTGATTTGTGTAAGACCTGACTCACAACTTAACTTCTCACTAAACAGGATCTATAATTCATGATTCAATTCAATATAATTTATCAATTACATCGCTTACAAAGATACCCACACTAGAAGTTTAATTGACAGTTAAAGTCAGAATCAATATCATGTTTAACAAGTTTGATTGTGGATTATAAATTAACTCTAATTTAACTCATGCAACTGTTTAAAGGAATACATTTAATTACATTGTATATGGTGCTCAACGCGTGGCAGAAATAACATTGTATATGACCTCTCAAACTTGGGGTTAGTTACACTTTAATCATGACCCAATTAAAAAATAAAAGAAAAATCAATTAATTTATGCAATAAAATCAACATAGATAATTATATTGTATATGGCATCCAATTGCGGGGCTATATGAATCAGTGAGATACGATAACAGTAACAATATTAATTAATCATTAACTCTAAATTTATAATTAGATGAAATATAATTATGCTATAAAAAATACATAATTATATTAACGTTGTATATTTAAAGCTCCTATACGATGTATTAAATACGTCAGGAAAAACGAATTTAATTACGGACGACCTTTATTGCAGTAATTCTTCTTATACTCCAGTGTTAATTATTGTTATTTTTACATACCTTTGTTGTATAATTTGTTATTTAATGATCTTACGTTTACAGTTTTTTAGGACGATTATAGGTTTTTCTTCTAATGTGACGTTATTCGCCAGAACGCTAGAACTCGTTCAATGCTGATGGCAGTTTACTGCAACTGATCACTAACTCGTAGTCAGTTAAATTCGGATAACTTGAGTTCTCGTAGTTTAACATTCCGATTGTAATTTGAAAAGTTTGTTTGCCAAGATAGTGTCCTTCACTGATTCCTGGCAACATTCATACTCCCGCCTGTACATTCGTTAAGCTTTATCAATCCTACATTCACAAATACACTAACGTACTTATTTAATGAATTTTTGAAGTAAGTACAATTTTATTTCATTTCAGTTCTAACTAAACGGATAGACTAATTGCACAATATCCGACTCTAACAGATATTTAATAGTATCCAGTTTTAACATGAATAATAAAATATGGCTACTTCGTTGTTGTACAAATTTAAAATACTTTAACTTCCTCTACACAGTCACTGGCATCGAAATGGTAATTGGTGATATTGACTATTACCTATGGTAAAAAATAGTCTTTTATTAATATTGACTAAATTCGCATTTGTGAATGTGAATACATAAATAATAGAGAACCTAGATGAGATATTTAGGTATTGACATTTAAACAGTGACTATTCATTTTCCTTTATTAGAAACAGATAATACAGACCGCTTAAAGTGGATTCATAGTGTACCGTATACGTTTCATAAAAGCGTTTGAGTGATGGGATTGTTTTTTTTTTACCAAAGAATCGATCAATCTTTTCCGGACAGATTCCCGACATTGACCATAAAGCTGTCACAATAAATAAAACATATGATGGAGTGGTAAAAAGTGATGTTTCGTTTCTCGGAATAAAAACACGTAGGCCTATCAGTTTTTTATCAAGTTAAATGGTGCTCCATCGAAATTGGATACGGTGTTGGTTACGTTACTGTAATAATTTTGGAAATTTAAACTTTCATATTTCGTTCAAACCGTTCATTAAGTAACTTCTTTTAACTTACACTTTGCGCGTCCTTACTCAGGAGCGTTCGCTGGTCCGCTATTTACTGTGCTGGTTGTGGATATTTTTCTGGACACAGGTAGAACAGTGGATAATGAATTAAACGGATATTACTAACTGACGTGACTTTCCAGTATTTGGATGCGCAAAGGAAATGAGTTTATGTTGAGTAGTAGAACAGAGGAAATTCAGTTAAAACCAAAGCTGCTGCTGCTTCTTAATACTAAACAACTTAACTAAAAATAATATGTTAATTTACTGTTCATATTAACTAAACAAATAAATGTTAAAATTCCGAGTAAAACAGAATTTTCATATTTAGTAATAATAATAATAATAATAGTATGTTTAATCCCGTCATTGAAATTTACAATATTCATTACATTCACAACACTGGAAATTACCTTCCCGCCGCAAACTGTGAGCAGTGACAAGGTAAGGTTTATTAACGTCCTCGTTATATTTTTAATTCAACGTATAGCAATCTTTCATAAGTCCGATTAGACCTTATCGCCAACAGTTTCTGTCACACATTCGTTGTGCAGTCACTGAAACCTTACACGTAGGCCTTACCTTTGGTTGGTTGGTATAGTAAAAATAATAGTAACTGAAATAATCGTTTTTTAACCCTACTTCACATCAGTGATTGCAACTAAGATATATTGTGAACAATTATATTATTATTAATAATATAAAATAATTAACCTAATGTTTGGTAGTTACGACAGCTATCTAGTTTAAGTGTTGATATAGAATATACTTTGTTAATAAGACGATTTGTTTAACGACAAAATTAATGAAATTTTTTAGTAATAAACAAATCATATACCTACACACTACAACTAAATCTACACACACTCTTTACAAATAAAATTAAATCACAGATTAAAATACTTCTGTTAATGATGGTATCTCGTGTGGTTAAAATGATTTGTTACAGTATGCAGTGTGATAAAGAACTGACTTTTTATTTATTAGCCAAATTTTTTCCATTTTAAGAAAAATAGGTTTATTTTTTTTTCAATGTCAGTAGGCAAACGATTATAGAATGTAGGACTCAAAACATACATAAACTTGTTATATATTTCCTTTTTGGCTGAAAGTATCAAAAGAGTTTTATTTTCACGCCTTAATTTTTAACGTTCATTTTCCCATAATCTCCACTACTAATTCCGTAGTGTAACTGCTACTAGTAAATACTCTACTACTAGTAGTGTACTGTAGTACTAGTACTACTGTACTAGTAGTAGTAGTAGTAGTGTGTACTAGTAGTAATGTAGTACTAGTAATTTGATACAGTGACTGGTAATTTTGTGTTAACACTGAATAGTCAGCTTATTATTCAAACTAATTAAAATGTAATTCTCTGTTAATAATTGCAAGTCAAGCACACAGAAGGGTGTTAAGTACGAATGTCAAACAATAGACGGAACAAACAAGAGTTTTTAATGGGAATAGTACAGTAATTTAATTTCTGAAAGAGTCGTAAACTAATTTAAATCAGATTGAAGTCAGTTTGATTGAAGAGTCAGTGAAACTTTCGCAATTACATATACCGTTAATTAGTTCTGCAGTATAATGTCAGCCAAATACAGTGTTCCGATGGTTCGTAATAAACGTTCATTTAAAAACTATAAATCAAAGTCTATTAAACGCTGTGGTTAACCCAGACGCACGTAGTAACGCAATCATTCAATAAGCGGTATAACCATAATAGTAGTATGCTGAATACGATCCTCTTTTCTATGAGACTTTTCTCTGTTATAATACACGGATTTGGTTTTTGGTGAAGGAGCGATGGATTGCCTCCTGTAGAATGGTGGGATGAGAGTACACGGGAAGATATATTAGGCATTTAGATACTGGAATAGTTAAATAATAGAGTATATACAACTCTCATGTGTGTTGCCAACAAACTACCATTAAACCCAACCCTTCAAAACCTTGAATAGGCACAAAAAATATAGAGACAGTAAATGAGTTCATATATCTTGGCTCCCAGATCAACATCTTGGCACTAACGACATCAACACTGAAATAAGAAAAAGAATGTATCTCGCAAGTAAAACATATTATGGATTTAAGGAGCACCTGACATCCTAGCTTCATCTCAAGAAGCACGAAATGCAAAATCTACAAAACACTCGTAGGGCAGTGTTGGCACATGCTTCAGAAACCTGGACAGTGACAAAAAATAGCGAGAGAGTTCTAGGTTGCTGTGAAAGACGGAATCTAAGAACAATATTTAGAGGAGTACAAGAAAATGGAAGTGACGCAGGCGCTATAATTATGACCTATAGCATTTTTACAAAGAGCCGGACATTGTCAGGATAATCAACATACACAGGTTAAGGTGAGTTGGACACATGGAGGTAATGGAGGAAGGTCAGCCTACGAAACATTTTGTACCAGAAACCAATGGGTAGTAGAAACATGGGAAGACCCTGAAGTAGATTCAAAGACCAGATAGAGGAGTTGAACATAAGAAAGCTGAACATAAGAAATTAGATAGCCAGGGCATGCAATAGGGAGGAATGGAATCGACTCTTGGAGCAGGCCAAGACCAACAAGGTTTGTAGAGCCGTGGTTGGTGATGATGATGATACAACTCCTCTCATTTAAGGCGTCAACTGTTATCTTGGTAATTAACTCTTACTGGCACCAGTGTAGTTATTAAGAAAATACGTTTTGGTCATGTTTCTGCACGTAAATGGGGCGGTTCCATTGAATCTGATAAGCTGCGGTTGATGAATACTAATTGTGACAACATGGACTAAAAACAGAAATCTTATCTTACTAACGACGGAATCCGATTGGTCCACGGTGCGATCCGAATTGTGAATAGAGACAGTACCGTACCGGGAAGTGCTGCGCAATTAAGAACACATAATTACATCAAAGGCTTCCCAACGTTAATCGTCAGGCTGTTTTAGTAATGTATGAAGCAGACTGCTGTAGACGTAGACATGCAAAGTGTGCAGAAGCCAGTAGAGCTCCTTAGAAGCTAAGGAGCTGACAACGAAATGAGACAGTATGTTTACGCGATCCCAGTCTGGACTAGAGGTGTGCTAAACTAGTATTTGAAAAATATCAGGTACGAACAATACCGTTCCAAAAAAAGTAACACGTACAAATACCTGTTATTATATACTTGTTATACATAGTACCTGTATTATAAAATTTGTTATCAAAAATAAATTGAAACCAAAAGTATTAACAGCGTTACTTTACACTGTGACTTTATTAAGTTGTTACTGTTTAAAAGAAAATAAGAAACAAGAGAATTTATAGGCCTATCTCCCTTTGGGAATACTAATTCAAGTTTTCACTAGGAGTAAACAAACTGACGTAGATTTAATATCAAATTATTTATTCTATTTTGGTTAGACAAATCAGTTGCGAAACTCAGGCAATGAAATTTAGAGTGCACCTAATAGCACAACAAAGAATGTCAAAACAATTTACGTGAGATGTGCAGTGAAGTTAAAATCATCTCCGAAGTCACATAACAAAAAGTACTATATAGCCCGTCAGCCACTCTGTAGGCTATAACACAATAAAATTCGCTTTTTCAAAATTGACTAAGTTGGTGACTAGTATAATATATAATTTGTTATTATAATCTGTATTATATATCTGCATAACACACGAGAATAAATGTAACATCAGTATGAATTTTTTTTGTTTATTAAAAACGGCTTCGTCTCTTTGGCATAGAGATATTCTAAACCTCGCTGTTTTTCTTCGTTTCGTACTTGTATGGTAATCGGTACATGCGCAGAATGAAGTATTCAGCACCAAAAAGTGCCTTCGTACTCGTATATTCCTAGTACTCCTAATACTTGTAGTACTCGTTTACTTGTTACTTGAGTACTTGTTTACTCGTTATTTACGTAGGGAGGGGGTCCCGCGACTCGGAACCGCGAGGCCGCGAGTAATCGGAACGGGTATTTCGACTTTCAGTTAATGTTGAATCGGAACTGGTATTTCAACTTTTCAGTCACTGTCATATCCGTTCCACAAAAATATCGTTCCAAAGTGTCTGTTATAGGTATATCGGCCCACCTCTAGTCTGGACTGCTTGGGAAAGTCATGTCCGGAACAACGCGCATTCGACGAACTACAACTCGAATTTCATATATAAACAATGGTGTTTTGTAATTTATTTTAGTCTTTAAGCGAGAACGACATGGTGTGATGAAGTAACATATTGATTTCGGCATTGATTCAGTGCCAGCCCCCGCCACAGGGTCGTCGGATATTTACATGTTCTAGTAAATTCATCGACGCTTTGTGCCAGATACATATTATTTTAACAGTCGGGATCAGCGAATAAACAGTTCTGACTCACTGTGGCTGTAACTGGAATTGAATTGTGACCACTAAGTATGCATGCACGTGAACATAAACAATTATGTAAGCTATCGGTATAGGTTAATTTCATCATTTGTAAGGCAAATTGTGTCATTGTCGTGGATTCAGCATTGTTAAAATATTGTTGTGTAGTTCTTATTTAAAATATGGTAAATGATTTCGTAGGCCTGTATACTTACGTGACATGCAGTATATGCTATAAATTACGGGCGCCTTGAGTGTGAGAAAGAAAGAGAAAGAGAAACAGGGTGAGAGTAAGTGAGTGAGAGGGGAGGGGGAGATTACTGATTCTTATACTTTTCGTTTTCAAAAAACATCCAGATCGTACTATACAATAATGCGTATGTCATTGCATATTAAGGAGTGAGCCATAAGTCGCTTGACAGACTTGCATTTTATGATAATTCTGTTGAAGAAACAGGTTTTGTAGGATTTTGTCATTCACTACACAAAATTTTAAAACATTTTTGTTGACTTTTCGAGAAAATTTATTATCATCATCAGGACGTGTATAGGCCAATGTTAATGTTGTTACGATGGTCTCACGGATCGCCGTATGGTACAGTGGAAACAAAATACAGACACCAATGAAGTCACTAATTACCAGCTTTAATGAGTCACAAATAACAATTTGAAATCAACAAGATACTCTCATACACTAATTCAGGTTAAATTAGCCACACCCAATAATAATGTCAACTATTAGAATCCCACACTAATAATAACACAACAATAATCACTTTCCATTAATCACTTGATCCGCGCTCTACAATCTCGCTAAGTGTAAATAACTGTCTTAGCCGGTCCCTGTTGCTTATATACAGGATAAGTCAAAAAGTAAAGGCAAATTTTATTTTCCCTGCTGCAATGGATGGCAGCACTGACTGAACAATGACATAAAATAACCTCAAAGTTTTTTTGTTCTTTAGCTGTGTTGTTTCAGTGCTCAGCTCCATTCGTAGTGATTTCAGGGCATTTTATTATGAGTGCCCCGTTGTCCGTGTGCACCAAGGAAGAAATGAGGGGAGTGGTACGTTTTCTGCACTCTGAAGGGACTAAACCTGCGGAGATTATTCGCAGAATGCAGCAGCAGTACGGTAAGAGCTGTCTTAGTGAACGCAAAATTTATGAGTGGATAAATCGCATTAAACATGGTCGTGTATCTATCTGCGATGACAAGCGTTCAGGTAGGCCATCCACTTCGAAGACGGACAAGAACATCGAGACAGTTGAGCGAATGATTCATGATGATCGTCGTGTCAAAATTGATGGTATTGCGCATGCGTTGAACATTAGCCACGGTTCAGCAGTTGCAATCGTCCACGAATCACTAAATTATCGCAATGTGTGTGCTCGTTGGGTACCACATCGACTGACAGACCAGCACAAACAGAAACGTTTGGAAATTTCGAAATCACATTTAAGGCGTTTAGAAGAGGAAGGAGAAGAGTTTCTCAGTCGCATAGTTACCGTTGATGAGACGTGGGTCCATCACTTCGAACCACAGAGTAAGCGGCAGAGTATGGTGTGGAAACATCCATCCTCGCCTAGAGCAAAAAAGTTCAAAAGACAAGTTTCTGCAGAAAAGTTGATGATGACAGTGTTTTGGGATATGAAAGGTCCACTTCTAATTCGTTACACTCCTAAAGGTCAAACAGTGAATAGTGACAGCTACTGTGAGCTACTGCGAGATCTGAAACCCAAAATCAAAACAAAGAGGCGAGGAAAACTTTCAAAAGGTGTGCTTTTGCTTCAGGACAATGCCCGTCCTCATACTGCGGGGAAAACGATCCAGTGCATTCAAGATCTTGGTTTTGAGTTGCTGGAGCATCTGCCGTACAGTCCTGACCTAGCTCCAAGTGATTTTCACCTTTTTGGTCCGATGAAGGAGCACCTGCGTGAATCCAAGTTTTCGTCGGATGACGAGGTTGTGGAGGCGGTGCGCGAGTTGCAAATCTTCTTCCAGGACGGAATTACGAAGCTTGTCAAGAGATGGACCAAGCGCATAGAAGTTGAGGGAGATTATGTAGAGAAATGATGTTACTTGTCATCTTGTTTTCACAATAAAAAGTTCCTTTTTAAAAATTTGCCTTTACTTTTTGACTTACCCTCGTAGATCTCGCATGATCTCAGTCAGTCGTTTTTCCAATTTTTAAACTCTTATACCTCATTTTGGCTTACTCAAAAAACAAGAGAAACAGAATTTATATAATGTATTTATAAAATTATATGGGAAGATTCCTGAATTTCACACTTGTCCTGACGAAAATGAGGGTCCAACTTTCAAGCTAGTTCACCCTCCCCCTAGAAGGTTACCTCATCCCCAACCCCCAGGAGCAGCTCCTAGTTACGCCGCTGCTATGAATAATATTTAGGTAACTTTTTCTTCTTTTCACATTTATTTCTTTAGAAATCAACAACTTTCATTTCTTTATGAATACTACCTTGACCATTATAATTTTAATTTAAATACGTATTTTATTCCGCCCATCCTTAGTGATTCTACCACGTAATTAGGTTGACGATATTAGTCTGCCCATTCCTGCTTGTTCTGATAGGCTAATGTTTATATGTAGGCTTTACCAGATCAACTAATATATTCATGGTAAATAGTTTCAGAGTAATACAACGTGCCACGACTCCATATGAAGACGGATTCCTTGTTCATTCAAACATCTTATTGTACCAATAAATCCGAGTAACATGTTAATGAATTCTTGTCAGTGAAATTCCTACGTGTAGGAGCAGATTGATGTAGAATCTTCTTCAAGAAGATGTCCAACGTCTACGTTGAAATTACAACTAAAACAAGAAGAGTGCGAAATATTAATGTCTGTAAACTGTCTGCCATGTCGCTAAGGCTGTAGCGTCAGGGAACAGTTCAAATAGTAACAGGCGAATCAGACGATTTAGATCAATGCGGTATGTGAAGCGAGCAGAACTGCAGAGATAATGTGAAAATTTTGGCGACTTCATCATAAAACAAACAGTATCTAACGCAGAAGTTTGGCGTTTTGTCAAAAGGGACACGAAAAGTAATGTGCCGAATTATGAGACGTCTGAACACTGAGGAAACATCACGCGTATTTAAAATACTGGAAGGGGTTTGACACTGAACCCGTGACACACACAAAATCCCAGCTTACACAAAACACAAAAATTTGTATATTCGTGTTTAGTCATAGTATAATGACTAAAATTAGTTAATGGACAGACACATCTGAAAATTTACAATGGAATATTAAACTACGAACACACATCACTACATGAACAAACTTTAGACAGTGATATTAAGGCCAGGAACAGTGTGTCTAATATTTAAACTTCGCCTTCAGTAAGTGACACCAGTACGCCCCATCGTATGTAAGTGGCACATAAACATACGTTCTAAATGTTCTTTCATTACATTACACAGTAGTTTAGAAAAATATTCATCTTGTTTATTTCAATGTTTCTTATGTTTGTTCCAGAAGGTCTCTCTCTCTCTCTCTCTCTCTCTCTCTCTCTCTCTCTCTCTCTCTCTCTCTCTCTCTCTCTCTCTCGCTGCTTATCTCAGTGTTCTTATTGCATTCTCAGAACTAATATCTACAAATCTACCAACATTAATTGCTCAAACGTCTGCAATCGGTATATTATTATGCGTATGTCATTGCATAGTAAGGAGTGAGCCATACGTCGCTTGACAGACTTGCATTTATGACAATTCTGGTGACGAAACAGATTTTGTAGGATTTTGTCTTTCACTACAAACAATTTGAAAACATTTGTGTCGAATTTTCGAGAAAATTTATTATCATGATCAGGACGTGTATAGGGAAATGTTAATATAGTTATTGACTCCATACAAGCTACATACCTGATACATGCTTCTGGTATTTGTTTATATCGTCCACCACTTCATGTACATGGCTAATACTACGTCCCATATAGAGTATATACTTTAACGCTGCAAATATAAAGCGTTTGTCACTTTTGGCTTTCCTAACAATCAAACGCGTGCGAGTACCACAACGGTATTGGGTAACAGTTCCTAAGCGTTTTGTAAACAAAGATAAAAATAGGATAGTTCAGAACTTGAACTTAGGCCTTGAAGATCAGAGCTGTTGACGGTAAGGAACTTTGCCAAAAGAACTGCTTAATGAGTGGACAGTTAAGAAATTAAGATATAAATCTGTTTTACACGTGGCACCGGTTTTGTTTGATTTTCCTGTTCCTGTGTTATATTTTGTTACTTGCAATACGGTATTTTATATATCATATATTTTATGTACGAGATGTTATATTTTGCTTCTTACAATACTGTATTTTATATCTCATTATACAAAATACAGACGCTTGTCAACGGGCCGTTTCATTTAAATAAAGTGATAATTAATTGTCATTTGATGAGCACATGTGAGTGGAACGTGCCCGCGACTCTCCTTAAATAGGCTATAGGCATACTCTTCATGCCTGCAGCCTCCTAGCTGTCTCCTCAATCAATAACTCCCTACATTTTTTGGTACCGTTGAATCACTGAAGGTTAAGAAAGAGTTACAGTTACCACTTCTGTACCGAGAGAAAGAACAAATATGTTCCATTCTGCCTCTACAAACCTTAATTTTTTCGTAATTAATTCTGGACTAAAATTAAACGTCCCTGCCTTTACAAAGAAGTCCCTTTCGATCGACTCGTTTTCACGACGCCAAATTCGAATTTTCACGTGCCCATGATGTAAAAACATTAATAGAACCAATCTGGTGATTAAGCTCCTTTTTGTCGCCGTTTATCAATGACGTGATGAAGCTATGTGAGATATTATATGAGATATGTTGTTGTCCTGAAAATATAACAGTAGGCCTATAAATGATGTTTGTTCGGCAACAGAGTAACATTTCCGTTAGGCAAATGTGATAGTTCTTGCCAGCGTCAGTGTGTCTATAAAAGACAGAACGTTAACTGTACATTGATTGTTCAAGCGTTAGGCCTAATTAGACTGAAAACCTAAATGAACCTAATTGCTTCAGTTACAAGTCTCAACAATGATTATAGACTCCTTATAGGCCTACGTTCAAGAATTTTTAAAAGATAGAAAAAATAAGTGAAATTATTTTTTTTTATTTGGCTTTACAATAATTACATATTAATAAAAAATATATTTATATGTATTTATGAAAAAACACCACATAAAACAAGTCTTTCGTATTTCTCAAATATTCGTATATTTATCATTCTCAAATTTCGTATTTATATTAGAGCGTATATGGCCTACAGGTTATAACGTAAAAGATGTCCTCACTGTGCATATTCGGATTCTATGCATCAAAGTTCCTAGACCGGAACCGTCTCGTTTACAGGCTACCCGCCATTTTGTGTTTCTCAACAAGAATTTTATATCTGAAGAAGGAACTGAGATATCTTAATGAAATTTGGCACATTTCTTGACATTAATTTTCTGCAATAAACAAAAAATCACGGTATTTTGTGATCTCAAATTTCAAAATGGCGGCCACTTTAATTTTTTATTACTAACAGCAGCTCTGTAAATTTTAATGTTATCAAATCGTGGTTCATTAAGTACTATTTTAACTCACTAACAGTAACTTTTAAAAATGCAATGGATCGATTTTTTTAATGGGATTAATAACTTTTAACAAAATTAACTACAAGTATTTACAGATGACAATTTGAATCACAACGATTAAAACTATTTGAAATTAATAGAAAACAACAGTGGCATGTTTCGACTTGTAAATCTTTTGCTTGCTTTAGTGAGTCCAGTTATAACGTGTGTTGTTTAACAGCATGTTATTATCGTCACTTACGTTCCTTGCAGAAAATTCTTAAATTCATTAGCTCGTGTTTCTTTCCTTATTGTTTGTCGAGTAACTGTTGACAAAGTTTATAGGAACTTTTTTTCTTATACTAATGCATAAGTGAATGTGTTTAGTGAGGACGCCTTTTATGCCACACTCCGTACATTGCAAGTACTAAACGCCGTACTTCATTATCCAACTCTAGGACATACAGTAGATGGATACTTTGGCTCGCGTGTCGGGGGGGGGGGGTATGTTCGTGTATCGCTTCCCTGTAAAGTACAGACACGCTACGTTCACAGGATAAACCTAACTTACCCGCTACTGCTGGATCAATAATCGATGTCGTTCACTACCCTATTATCTCTTTACCGAGACAGTTTTAACAAGGCCAACTTTATGAAAACCAGGACTAGTCGTTTTTTTTAATAAAAGTTCTCTAACCGAACGTTATGTGTTGAAACTCGTTTCACAACTCTTCGGGCTGTTATAAACCCGTGGACCACCGCTGCCGCATAAAACAGACGTTTCGGCCCCACCGCTGGAGGCCATCTTCAGTGTAAACGACTCGATTTACTGGTACGATCTTCACCACTTAACCACAGTTCTGTGGCAAAAAATTATTGGAATGTGGAATTATGTTCTGCCACCACAGTACTGTGATTAACTGGTGAAGATCGCACTTACTCGAGTCATTTACACTGAAGATGGGCTCCAACTTTGGGGCCGAAACGTCTGTTTTATGCGGCAGCGGTGGCCCACGGCCTGACAGCCCGGAGAGTTGTCAAACGAGTTTCAACAGAACTGACGCCGGCTATGAAAGCCTGAGATACTGATTACGAACGTTATCTGTTCCCACGCTTTTGGACACGCCAAACGATTCCTGTTCAATGATTAAATATTGTCATTCATCACAGCGAACTAATTTACGTAAGCCTTCGTTCGTCTACGTTTATTGGGTACGCGCGCGCGCCGCGCGTACGTGTGTTTTGGCCAGAAATTTCGTAGTTGAAGTTCGCAAGCATACGCACAAATAGCAGTTCTGAGTCGACTGTACATGATATGCCTCGTATAATAAAATTAAGACGCAACGTACCTTTCATACATATACTGTATAACGATTTGCAAAGGCGTTAAAATGTAAATAGACAGCGTGGGCATTTAAACAGATCGGCCAGCAAAACGAAGACTAGGAAAAAAGTCTGCATAACATAAATTCACGTGTCACTACGAGATTTATTGCAATGTTTTATTAATAACAGATCTGATTGCCCCTTCAGACAGACTTGCTGTCCGCACACGCTACTCGTATTAAATAGAGTAAGAGGCGTTCAAACTTTTTTTTTTATTGTTTCCATTAATTCCAGTTAATAGATTCGCAGTTTTCTGGACTTCTGTACAGCATAAATTATTCACAAGAAGCCAGAACATGTGTTACAATAAAATTATATAATCCGCTGTCATAAAACTCTAAGTCGACTGACACGTGCTGGAAACGATCCAGCTTCGAATGAATAAATTTAAACACTTGGCATTTGTTGTTTAATGTCAGTGCTAGACAATAAGGTGTTGGTGTGGGTGCGCGCGTGATTGTGCGCACGCGAGTGTTCACATGGATGTACAATCGAATGCAAAAACATTCGTGCTCTGAACAACACGTTGAAACGTTTGTCAGACAAAACTGCATTTATATATGAAATATTTGTTTTTTATTCGGTTTAATCATGTTTTGGAGGTATTAGTGAGTAGTAGGTAAGATAGGAGACTTCACATTGACTAAACAGTGGCTCTTGTGGGACGCGTTTATGTATTCTTTACGTCAAATACTATAAACTAATTTCCGACAAATGGGAATAGTCACGTGATAGCAACCGAACAGCAGTCGTAACATTTCTAGTGTAATAACGTTATTTACTGTTGCTAAGCTTGTCAATTAATTCATTTGTTGCGTTCACATGTTTCATCAATATGTTAAAAAATAAGAAATATTCTCTTTACCATCGCTGTTTATATTCTTCCGTATCGCCAATTTGGTGCAGTAAGGTTATGAGATTGGCCTAAATGCTGGTACAATAATCTGCCAGCCTCTGAAAGACGTATAAAGTTCCGTGTTAGGTAAGTCGTTATCTCATTGGCAAGAGAATGTTTCTTATACGTATACTTCAGTTTTTATATCAACGTCTCTGAGTCTATCAAATCGTATTCATCATTTTCCTCTTTTGAGGGATTTTATTCCTTATTTTTGTGCTCATTGTTCGTAGTTTTCGTCCATACTTCGCATCATATACGAGGTTTATAGGCATGACAGTTTTATAGAATGTCATCTGGAAGTCATTACTTGTGTTGTTTGTAACAGCTGTATTTATTGTTGTTCCCCATATTCTTGGAAACCAACTGTCCTTCTTTTCTGTAATGTTATCACACTTATGCCTGTATTACACTTCAGATATCTAAAGCTGAAGACGTGTCCAGCTGCCTGTCTATTTATTTACTACTCTTTTAGTTCTCAGTAGCAGGCTATACTCCTTAAAACGCTGTAGCCTTTGTTTTTCTACTGATAACAGAAACGTAATAGAAGCCGTATACCAGCGTTTAAACCATTTATTCTTTCATTTGTATTTATTTTTAAGTTATAAATCGGTATTCCTTATCTCACTTTGTATTTGTTCATTCGCTGCCGATTACTTACAGTCAATTACATTCTTGCATTCTTTACAGTTGCTACTTTTCTGTATTTAAATTTTATTTGGGACACGAGTGAAAATATTACTAAGCAGACTTGACACGTAATAAGATTTTACAAAATGGTGGACGTAAAATAGTGCGGAATCTTTATTTTTGAGTGAAAGCGAAAAATTCTGCTATTACAGTGCAGGATATTTTTGTTAACATTGTAACGATTAACTCTGGGATTGGTTAGACTAGTGTTTTTATTACTTTAAAGAAATTTGAGAAGGATAGAACAAATAAATTTTTATTAAAAATAAATAAAAGATTGCATGAACGTGAAGAAGTGTGCTCATTTAGAAAAAGGAAACATTTGTCTTGGCAAACAATAGACTATTGAACAATATTTCTCCGATCGCTCCCTCTCCTCCTGGAGTAACAGAAACAGCAAGATATCTATTTTGGAACCCGTCTGTAAGGAAATGATACAGATATAAATTATAAATGATACTGACCACTGCCGTCCGTATTGCATACTGATATACCATCCCAATTAGCATTTGCTAACGCTGAAGCCAGAGACGAGCCAGCCAACATCAGCGATCGTCGAATGGGAGACACATATACCACACCTTTACAGACTGGTCCTGTCGAGCGGTGATCACAGATGTTGGAAACCGAATAACAGACATTATAAACCGGTTGAGATGAACTTTAATGTCTGAAAGACAAGTAGCAAACTAGGGGCAAAAAGAATGTGATAACTTTATTAGTGTTTATATTCGCTTCTAAACAAATATGTTTACCGCTTGTATTTACTAATAATATAGACTTGAAGATCACGTGCGCGTATAAAACAATATGCGTACTTCCGTCTGAAGAGCATTAAGAAATCATTATACACTTTATGAATTTTCATACGATTTCGAAATATGTTTTTCCATAACTTCATACGAAGAACAATCACGTGCTAAAAATCCACGCTGTTTGGCAGCTGACATGTTTCAACTTTTATACTGAATAATATCTTAACTTTCCTGTTTTATGAAAATTGTACTTAACTCTACTGAAACACTGTTAATTTTCTAAATGTTCATATTCCCGATTATTATACAAAAAATATTCGTAATTGCATGTACGTGTTTGCCAGATACTGTAAAAATATCACGAGGACGTCTTGTGTGCTATTGATATTGCAGATCTTTTAAAGATGTTCGTTTTAATATTTTATTCCACACTTCACCGATTTTTTGTCCATTTTCTTGCACTGCCATTAAGTCGTTAGTTGTTAAGTTTTTACCCGTTCTTCTGCGTTATACTGCAGAACTCGGATGGTTTTCGTTTCTTACCTCAGTCTTAAAAAGATCATGAAGAGATCAGTTACACTTCTAATACAGTATTTAGTCAGCTGCTGCATTGTATACTTGCATTATATAGACTTGCACAAAAATCTCGCTTGTGGCATTTTGTCATACTATAATTTCCTAATAACACATAAAATGTTACGTTATGCAAATAGGCAATTCGTTCACACTTAAGAGAATATACTGCCATATAATCGTCGGTTGAAATAATATTGCCAAATATTTATATTTATTAATCTTAAACAACGAGTACAAAAAGTGATGAGCACGAAACCAGACGGAAGACGTTCTGTCGGACGTCCGAGGCTGCGATGGTTGAACGAAATTGAGGTCGACTTGTGTAAGTTGGAGCAGTCTGGCGGCATCGACAGACGAATGGCAGAGACAAGTAGTCTTAAGGGATTAAGACTTAGAAGAAGGTCAGACGGATTAACTTAAGTGCAGTTCTTGAGTAAAACTCATTAAATTATTAATGACCGTCAATCAATAATAATTGATTAGGTTTAGCAAGGATAGGTCAGTAAGTGTAGACACAATTTTAATATAATTTGTGTCGACGTTTCGACAATATTTATTGCCATTATCAGGACAATTGTTGGTGAGTCGTTACGACACCAGAGGGACAACTGTGACTGTATGCTGTTTGGTGTCGTGACAACTCAACAATTGTTCTGATAATGGCAATAAATATTGTCGATACGTCGCAACACAAATGATGTAAAAATTGTGTCTACACTTACTGACCGATCCACGCTAAACCTTTAATCATTTAAGGACAGTAATAGTTAAAACACTATTCCTTGAAAATGGTAAACCAAATATTTTCTTAATCGTAGCGTAATAGTATTGCTCTATCAGATTTCATGGTAATGACGAGAATTCGAAGAATTCGTTGCACGATTTACACATTACAAATAGTTTTCTTCGCATCGTGTGCTGTCCAGTTTGTTTAAGCAAGCCACTTCCTGGTGAAAGGAAATCGTATGCGTATTACGCGGATAGAGACTGCGGAGGCAAAACGTGATAACCGATACGACCAAGTACAGTAACAACATAAATAATTCATTAGCTGTCTACTCGTAGCAAACCGCCAGCAGACCCTTCGCAGAATTATTTGTTTTCTCCCGTCGCGTCGTTTTCTTTGGAGACTTTTTCTTTTCGATAAAATTGTTTTGACTCGGTAAGCCGTCTTTGCGTTTAACAGTATTTTATACTTAATTTCTTGAAACATCGATTATTCCTGTTATTGTAAATTGAAGGAACACTACTTTTACTACATTTGTAAAAGATTTTTTGTTGTCTACAAAGCACCCTTTAATGTTACTTTTATTTCTACAACTATTATTACTACTATACTCCTCCTTACTCTTGTTCCAATTCTACTTCACTGTAGAGACGTTTTCTGTGTTCAGGATAAAACTTAAGACAAATATTTCGTTTTAACCCACTGTATTCCTCTAACGTCAGCAGTATGTATTTCCCTTCAGGTGCATACGGCAGCCAATAGAGGTCACTCCCTGGACGGGACCCTCCATTCCGGTTGTTAAAATAACTATTTTCTTAGATAACTGGGTGCCATTAAAAAAAATAGTCACAAATAAATGTTTTGACCTCTACTACGATCTGCATCAACTAAGAAATAAAACACATTTTTTGTTAGCTTTTTGGCTAGTCAAAGAAAAAAGATAATAAAATCACTTTCTAGTGGTACATGGTAATTTCGTTTTTATGCTATAAAGTCTTTAAAAGAAAACTATAAATCGGTCGATTCAGATTTTGAGTCAGTAATGAACGAAAATAAACAAATTTCTGATACCAAGTTAAACAGATGGAAGCTTGGAAAATATGAGACATCTGAAGTAGTCGTTCATACTCTTTTGTGTAGCGATACTTTGCAATAAGTATTATTAATCTTAATAAAATCTTATTAAAACCTATTTAGACTTTGTCCTCCTCCTCTTGCGCTGGCGCTACAACGCGAGGTTTCGCGTCCACCATGATAAGTCGCCATTGGTCTGGATTCTGAACCAGTATCATTCGATTTCAAACATCCAGCTTATCCACATCATCTTCAACCCCCATTTATCAAACATAGTTTAGACCTGACGTTTTTCCTACGCCCGTCTCTGATGCCCCATAAAACGCCACCACCATATGCCATTCTCCCTAAATCCTCCTCAAGATCTTCCTTTCAAACGTGTTCTTCTTGTTTTCACCCTCTTCTAACATTTTCCAGGTCTGAGAGGCATAAGGTAACATGGGTCTTGCCAGGATTTTGTAAATCACAAATTTTATACTGTTATTTAAAGTCTACATTATAAGTGATTTAAAAGACCATTGTAAATTTATTTCTCCTATGAATCTTGCTCTGATTTCCTCAAACACATTGGTCTAATTTTCTCTACCTGTCGTAGGTTACTAAGGATCGTAAATAAGGGTGTTTATCTGTCACAATAAAAACTGCATTAGGAAAGTTCACAATGTCCCTGTTCCATCAGATCGTTGCACTTATTCACATAACCCTGCTTCTCACGTAAGACACAGGCCTACGTAGTACATGGTAAAATGTTTGGCCAGTGAATGTGAACAGCGAGACAGTAGCGCAGCAACTATATAACGAAATGTGTTAACCCATCCATTGAATTCCACCTAATAAACATAAATTCCTAATGTTCCCTGTTCCACTAACCTAAAATGCCACCCTTATTACAAATAAACGCTATTCTAATTACTACTAATAAGGTATAATGAAAAATTATAACGTCTCCTGAACAGATACTGGTGTGTGACATACGGTATTGTCACCCAGAACTGGTGGTGTTCGGATAAACAGTCGGTTCTCAATTTGGTTCTATTGGCGGTTCTCAATTTGGTTGGTGACAGTTAGAATGACAGTTGTGACAGATCAGAATTGTCAGTTATTTTATTTTTCTAAAGTGAGAATTTGGCTATGTTAACAAAAATGTACTGCCGAACATTTTTTTCGTCGGTAGTGATCCCGGTACATACAGACAATAGATTATCCGATATTATAATGTCTCTCCTGCCAAGACATCATAACACAGGGACCCCGTTCAATTGGCCTCTGTCAATTAAACTGGCTGCCGTTGTTAGTACTAGTTATTTACCAACAATATAGGAAACTGTAAAGAACAGGAATTCATGCAAGGTTACTCAAACTTACTTACTCTCTTTTGGTTTTAGCAGAAACATCTCTTTATTTTTACTTAAAAATAATGTTTTGATTCATACTACCTTTAGTGGTTATTACCTTTTTCTTTTATTTTTTAAATTTTCTGATAGATTCTACATCAAGAGCTCTTATATTCTTTAAAGTGTTACTCAGATGAGTTCAAAGATATACTGTTTTAGATAACATTAAATACCACGGATCCGGGTTCTAATTTCATAATATTTCAAAATACTTCCACATTATGTAAACTATTTGAAGAATAGATTGATTAATAGATTAGATTAATATACAGTAAATAAAAAATTACTATGTTAAGATTTACATGGTTTGACAGAGTCTTTTCAAAACTTGAACTGTTTTTTACTTTGGTTGTTAGAAAACAATATAAGCACAGAAGTTCTTTTCTGTGTCACCTGGGTATAATGGTGATCTGCAGCTGGTCCTCTTGCGGATCCTCTTCAGTCGGTTTTCCGGGATGATCTTCGTAGTAGGTTGAGTTTCTCCATTAAGATTGTCGATTCTAAGTGGTGATCACAGTCATCACGCTAGAATTCTGCTACCTGGTGCTCGTGATGTTGACGTCGTTGCTTCTTGTGGACGTGCGAGTTCACTTCTCACATTTTAGTTTAATGTACACTAATGTTATCATCCTACATGGTATGAAATATACCTTAAAATTTAAACTTTGATTTACAAAGAGATGTGTCGACTATTATTTTCCTTTTATTCATTATCTACATATAAGTTACATTATCAGATTTACGTTGCACTTAGTTTCACCTACATGTCGAGTATTTTACCATAAAACACTAACTTTCTGTAACATAGTTTGAAATAAAATGTACGTTCACGTAGCAGCCACATTGTGATGCTGTTAACTCGTCGGATATTCTGAGTCGACTGGGGTTGATTTAGCGGCCGTGTGTAGGGACGGGGGCGCAGTTCACGAGTCAAGAGAAAAGTAGTTCGTAATTTTATTATTAGTATCTTTCCACTAATTAACTATTATTAATTATCCTACCTTTCTTTATTTAGTTAGGTATTTTATTAATTATTCTCACGTCTTTTTATTAACTTAGAAAGATTATTAGTATTCACTTCATAACAGTATAATTTGCATGTCCGTACTAGACTTTCTACAAGTTGGTACAGGTATTTAGGTACAGCGGGGAGGGTGGATTATTTTCTCACGCGGTATTTAAACAAAAATTTATTTTTTTTATTTGTGCTATTTAAATTTGCTTTTAAATCGTCACAATATCTTCCGTCTGAATAAAAGATAGTAACAAACAAATGGCGCCTCGCATGTGTCGTGCATCATCACTTAAGTTTCCAGGTGAAGAGAATTGCCTAAAAGATAAAATAGTCCTTTATTAATACCCGTGTGCAGTAGAAAGTAAAGCGCAACTTAAAGCCGAAATGCTACACCTGAGCTTTGCGCTTTGTTGTTTACTCAATCGTTAGGTCGCAAACTTGGACTGAAGGACGCAGTTAAGATACTGACTCAATGAACCAAAACTGACTTTGTTTTGTCGAAGGAATACGGGAAATAATCGTGGAACTAAATCGTACGACGTGAGAAAAACATTAATGTAAGCTACATAATGTTACGTGGGGAGGAAGGAGTTAGCATCAGAAAAGGAAAGTAAATTAAGATTCGTTTATGATGTGGTGAATTTGGCGGATTACTCGGCAAGTATACA
The DNA here is from genome assembly GCA_034769895.1 of Magicicada septendecula. Taxonomy (NCBI): domain Eukaryota; kingdom Metazoa; phylum Arthropoda; class Insecta; order Hemiptera; family Cicadidae; genus Magicicada; species Magicicada septendecula. The sequence goes on along the minus strand of CM068371.1, from coordinate 333,347,334 downwards.
AATCTTGTTAAAAAAAAATTATAACGTGGAATAAAAATTTAGGAACGAATGTGAATAGAGAAAACGAAAACGATGAGACTAAGTGATGAAGAAGATTTGAGAGTACAAATGTCAAAGAGGGCAACAGAAACTAGTATTCAGCTGCAGATACTTATGAAGCGTGTTGATTAAGGAATGGACTCGTGAACGAGAGGTCATAATAGCCTTAGCGACAAACTGTGAAAAAATCGTGGAACTACGGGAAAATGTAACGGAAGAGTTCAATACGGAAAAACGAATGTGGATCTGAGGTAATGAATGTTTTATATTGACCGCGATCAGAGACATAGAAGAGGGTTAGAAATATGGGATCGATAATGTGGGTTTGGAAACGGAAGATGGCAGGATAAAGCAAGTAATGAAAATCGCTCAAAAGAATCAAGGAGGGTAGAACATTTCTGCGGATTTAAAGAAGACAAAGGAAAGAGGGTTACACTATCAGCATATAGACTATTAACAACTGTTTCTGAGTAAACAGGGGAAAGGAAGGAGAAGAGAAGGTTAAGAAAACTGAAGCTCATAGATAACGTACAATATAGCATGTGGTGCGAAGAACTGAAAGCTGGAACAGATATGACGACTTACCAAACGATAGAATGTCAAATGATAATAATGAAGGTGCATCGTACACACCAAAATATTATATAACAAATGTTGAGTTTTTTTGAGTGGGCTGGATAACACGATAAAACTGTTAACTTAATATCGTCTGAAGAACACTCCCAACTGAGCATCTTGTCGGACGTTAGGCTCGGAAGAAGCGTGCTGGAGAATACACAATTCAGAGCGCACGTAACATCCGTTCAGAAGTAAAAACAGTGAAGTATAAATTGAATATTATTTTACCACTGTCGGCAAGAAGAAGTGGCGATCGTGTGGCACAAATCACCGTGAAAGAAGCACGCATGACGGCGGCACTTGGCAAAATTGTTGTCGGGCCGAATCGATCTCATCAATCGCGAATGACTGTGCAGCTTTGTGGCGTTGCGTGATGTGTACCGTCACACTCCGTTAGTATGTAGACCACGACACAACGGTACCCGACCCGCACTTTACGTAAACCTCGCGTTTTCAGTGCTCAAGTTTTTTTCTACCTTCCTTACTTATTGTTGATTGCTGCGAATTCGTCTTCCACGCTCTCCGGAAATGTTTTGTAATAATGTTTTCTTTGATTTTTTTAAGGTGGTTATCAGTAAATTGTGGTGTAGCCCGCTATCCGAGCATTGTTACAGTCTGTAAAAACGTTTTCTTCCGTTGTTTCCCGTTATGAACAAAATTTTAATGTGTTTGTACTGCTGATTCTCTTTGCGTGTGTATAACTTGGGAATAGACAAATTGATTAAACAAACAGTAGCTGACCTATTCAGCGTTTAAATACTTACTATATTTTCTGTAGAATTAAATAAATCTGTGTATAATTTGAGTTACCTAAGTTTTCTTATCGTAAAATCATTACAAAAAAATCATTCAACCCGCGTGCAACAACGATAAGCTTCAGCTCTCTGTAATGTCACATTTATGCCGTCGTTTTTACTCTCATACGATAGTTCAAACGATTTACTCTTTCTTCAAATGAAAGCTTGTCATAGAACTAACCACAGTGACGACTGTATTATACTGTACTTTCCTTTAAAATATTAAATAGCCTATATTTAAATTGAATAGTTTTTAAAGCGAGACTATTTTACTTCTTTTACCGTAATGTTTCTTTTTCTATATAGGTAACTCGAAGTTTCTTGCAGCAATTATGTAATCTTGTGACGTTATTTAATTTGTTTCTTGTGCAAGTAGTGTAAATTTCGTATTTTCTTTTTAACACCTGACCCACGTTTCACTGAAAAATATCAGTATCATCAGATGAAACCTCTGATGATACTGACATTTTTCAGTGAAACGTGCGTCATTTTTTTTTTACTTACAAACCTCTCATGATACTGATATTTTTCAGTGAAACGCGCGTCAGGTGTTAAAAAGAAAATACGAAATTTACACTACTTGCAGAAGAAACAAATTAAATAACATCACAAGATTACGTAATGTTTTTATATTAGTTTTTTTTTTTTTGCTATTGCCGCCATCGTAATTGTTAAATTTTGTTTCTTTTAATTTGTTCCGTTGACGAGTATAATATTCTGTCGGTATTTTAATTTCGAAAAATAATTTTACAATACTATGGGAAGTAATCACTTTGTAACGTAAAACTAATTTTATTAGTTCGAGAGTCGTCAATTTTATCGTAATTCGACACTGCAAAGGAAAAATATTTTTTTTTAATTTCTTCCTCTTTTCCATTCAGCGAAACGTAGCCTAAGTCTCTCATCAGATCCGCCTTTAATATCCTCGCCATTATTTCGGCAGTGGATAAACAAAGTGACGGAATGGAGTCCATTAGTAAGGAGAAAAAGGGGAAGACCGAGAAGATCTTGGAGGGACGAAGTGGATAAATGTATGCAACGTATAGGACTTGAGGAAGGACAATGGGAACATCGGGAGAATTGGAAAGCCAGGTTGAAGGAAGGGATACGGCACTAGCTGTAGCAACCCTATTATATATATATATATTATTTCGGCCTGTGCACATTTCTTCTTCGACAAGTTTTAGGTTAGCCATGGAATTTTATTTCATTATTTCGTTATGCTCTTTCATTCATTTTTGTTAGTGCTTTAGAATCGGTTACCTTAGTTTTTATTTCATTGTTTATCATCTACCCATTGTAGTGTTCTCGTTTATTTGTGTAAGGTATGTATTAATTTTTTAATATTTGTAACGACTAATTTAACTTTTATTTAGAATTGAGGACCACGTGACAATGCCAAGACGGTGATCAACTCGAATAATTTCAGCCGAGTTTTCTTTGTTCGCATCCCCCGTAAACTCTTCACATCGTACTCTAAATCGCTTGGAATTTACTGACATCGTTGTGGCAACATAGCGTATAAGGATTAGTTTGTGAATCGTGGTCAGTTCGTTTCCCGTTTATATAAAGGCTGACTCCGACTAATGCCGTTGAGTTCCATTGTTTGAAGTAAGATTTTTTGGCAGCGAAAGCGGTCATTAGTGTAATATTGAGATTTACACGTCTATACATCTATAAATAAAGTGAAGAAGAGTTAAAAGTGCCAACAGTCGCTGAAGGTAATTCTAAATGAAAACACAAGAAAAGCAAATACTATTATAACATAAAGACCTGAATTATACAAAGTTTACAGAAACAGATAGTATATGTTTTAAATGTTTTAGATCGTAATTTAACTAGTTGCAAACGGAAAGCTTTCGTGTAACCACGAAGACTGATGGAAAACGGAAAACGTAAATTGTCAGCGGTCATAGGTTAGAACACAACATAATACTTGGCAACCAGTCAAAGAAACATTGGCGTGTCTCTTGGTGTAGTGTCAGTACCGCATGTGGACAGCTTCAAATGTATACGAAATATACACAGCAACTTTAATAAGATTTTGAATTTTAATTAAGCGTTGTGACTGTAGATGCCTCTGCGGTACAGAATTCTTTTTAAATAAATAATTAAACAAGTCGTTTGATTACCCCAAGCCGACAGACGGAATCTGTTAAAACTGCTTTTCTTATGTTTATTTTTAATTGCAACGTGTAATTGCAAGTTATTCCAAGCTATAAAACCTTTCGACCTTCCACGAAGTATCCAAATTCTGTGTAAATAATAATTAAATCGTTGTCGGCTGTGTAGTCAATTACAGTGAATCCCGTTCGTTCCACCTTCTTCATTACTAACTAATCCTCTCCATCTTTCGAGCCGGCGGCATAACTATTATATCTTTGAAGGCTTCAGACAAAGTTACAACGTGAGCCCCGCGTATGAATTCGTAACAACTTTTAATATTTTTCGATGCTGCAATTATGTCTGTACAGAGTAGTGTTTACTTTTTAATATTGTATTTTATAGTTTCAGTGTACGTGGTTACGATGTACAAATTGAGTTGTCGATTTGTTGCATAAAACTCTTCAAACGAGTGATAGTACGGACAGATTCAACGGTATTTAAAACTTTCACCGTTTTAATTTTAAAACACGCTAGGGAGACCAAACGAGATGAGGGAGACTATGTGATTTCTTGTAAACAGCAAGCAGCCGCCGCGTAGAAAGACATTTGTCCAGAAATTTTATTTTCCTACTTAGTAGCACACTACTACAATAGCACTGCTCACAAAATAATAAAATTTGTAATATAAATCCATGGTAATGATTTCAATAGCCGTAACGTCATTGACTTTAAGTACATGGCTCCATATTGAAAGGGGAATTGTATGGTTTCATAAAGCAACCATACATACAGTGAAAAACTTTTGTACATAGTTGTAGCCTATCAATTTTACTTCCATGTTCCTTAAGGAATGGAAGTATGGTGATGGCAAAAAAAATCGTGTTCGAGATTATTGCAGATTCTGATTCTACTACACTCAAAACATGAAAAAAAGTCGTTTTCCGAAATGTGTGTGTGTGTGTGTGTGTGTGTGTGTGTGTAGATTTTTTTTCTATGGCAAACGATAACTGCCGCAAATTCAAACAGAATCAAATAATTTTTTGCATACAGCCCTGATTTGTAGAGTACTCGCGACCTATTGTTTTTGGTGAAGATCGGTTGAGGGAAAGGGGTAGTTTACCTGCAACGGTTTTTTTTTATCAAGGGAAATTTTTTTTTTTGCAAACGATAGCCGCATATTCAAACAGAATCAAATAATGTTTCGTATACAGCCCTGAATTGTAGAGTTCTCAAGACCTATTGTTTTTGGTGAAGATCGGTTAAGGGAAAGGGGTAGTTTACCTGTAACGTTTTATGTTTTAACAAGGGTATTTCCTATGGCAAACGATAACAGCCGCAAATTCAAACAGAATCAAAAGATTATTTGCATACAGCCCTAAATTGTAGAGTTCTCAAGACCTATTGTTTTTGGTGAAGATCGGTTGAGGGAAAGGGGTAGTTTACCTGCAACGTTTTTTTAACAAGGGTATTTTCTATGGCAAACGATAACAGCCGCAAATTCAAACAGAATCAAATAATGTTGTGCATACAGCCCTGATTTGTAGAGTACTCAAGACCTATTGTTTTTAGTGAAGATCGGTTAAGGGGAAGGGGTAGTTTACCTGCAACGTTTTTTTATCAAGCGTATTTTCTATGGCAAACGATAACTGCCGCAAATTCAAACAGAATCAAATAATTTTTTGCATACGTCCCTGAATTGTAGAGGTCTCAAGGACTTTCGATTTTGGTGAAGATCGGTTAAGGGGAAGGGGTAGTTTACGTTTTAACAAGAGTAAAGTACTTGAAAATTTATTTAAACTTTTTCAAACAATGGTAATTGTTAAAAATAAAATAATTTTGTTGCCAGGCAATAAAATTAAAATTTTTTCATTTTAATGTAAATCATGTATAAGAGAAAATATATCGCGCTTGGCAGGCGATATTAAGATTTAAATATAAATCTTAGAATATGGAAGTCATGTATGGTTCTCCATACCGATATTTTATTTATGTATACTTGATGTAATGCACATTGAAATTGAAAATGTAATTATTATTATTATTATAACAATATAATAATTATTTTAAGTGTAACAATTTATATAACACTGTGTGTGTGTGTGCGTGCGTGCGTGCGTGCGTGCGTGCGTGCGTGCGTGCGTGCGTGCGTGCGTGCGTGCGTGCGTGTGTGTGTGTGTGTGTGTGTGTGTGTGTGTGTGTGTGTGTGTGTGTGTGTGTGTGTGTGTGTGTGTGTGTGTGTGTGTGTGTGTGTGTGTGTGTGTGTGTGTGTGTGTGTGTGTGTGTGTGTGTGTGTGTGTGTGTGTGTGTGTGTGTGTGTGTGTGTGAATTTATAAAACATAACATCGTCCTATGCAGATGATATTAAGATCTCACTTCCCATCGAGTGATCATCCCAGCAAGATAGATCATCTTACACTTCAACAGTGCATATGTTTCTAAAGTGGGCACGGAGGAATTGCATGCCACTAAATCATAATAAAACTGTAATAGCCACATAAACCCATAAGACCAATTCGTCTTATTATGCTTATATTGTCTGATCTGGATACAAAAGCTTCTCTTCCCTCACCACGTGAAAGGTTGTCTCCAAAACTCGCAGAAAGTTAGGCCTTGTTAAATAGTTTGGGAGACACTTTAAGAATACGTATTCCCGTGGACTCTTTATAATCTTTGGTCCGAAACCATCTAGAATATGCTTCAGTCGTATGGAATAGGAATCGTGAATACACAGCATTAACTCCATTGAGGGGTGGAGTTCAGAGAAGCTTCTTGCACTGGATGACCAACAGATTCAACTTATTGGGTCTTGGTGTGTAGCTCACGAAAGCTCTTGTTCTTCTTTCACTCTTGACTAGAAGAACTCACACAGACCTACTCTTTTTTCATCGGGCCCCTTAGTGGATTGCCTATGACCATTAGTTTGAAGGCCACTACCTATACACTTCGTGTAAGTTCCAAGTTTATTGGTGTACATCAGGATCATGTGTTGTCCACTTGTGAGATGTATTGAAGTTGCCAACCTTTGTGTTGTCATCCTCGACTTTTTTAAAGACAAAAAGACGTTTCAGCAGGCAGTGAGGGATGGACATTTCTAACTACACGTGTCTCACCTGCCACATTCATTTTGTGGTGGCTTGTTAGAGCTGTAAAACGTAGAATTTACTATGTCTTCTATTTTTTTTTTCTATGTCTTCTTACTTGGCACAATAAATTCCTCAGATTTATGTCTTTCAAGTGTAATGCACTAAGTTTCTGTGAACAATTCTATCACACCTGTCCACTGTTCCTCTATACTGAGTGTCATTCTGTCAGTCGGGTGTAGGTGTGTGTGGGAGCCCAGAAAACATTATTATTATTATTATCATTATCAATACTACTATTAACGAGATTTTGTCAATTCATGTGCATTTATTTAACCATTATTTGTGTATTTAGATGTACACTGAATAGAACATCTTTTCTCCGTCGCTTATTTCTCTCTCCCACACACACACACACACACACACACACGCGTGCGCCCGCGATTCAGTTCCCTGTGGAATATTTACCTTGTGTATATCTGGAACTGATGCGCATGTAGGCCTATATACCTGTGACATTGTCGTACATTTTAATGCTGCTGTACCGTAATGCTTTGCTAGTGGGTTATGAATAATTTCTTATGGTCTTGTTAATTGTACATACAAATGCAGGAAGCTGATGGAAATGAGACAATGGATTTTCACACATTTAAAATATTCAATTATTATTTTACTTTCCACTTGATTGATTCCAAATCGTGGAGTATTTTAACAGAAGACGCTTCTTACTAGTTGCGCAGTCATTTGATTTAAACATATAACATAAAACACGTCATAATATTCTTAGTATGAGTGTGTACTTAATACATTTGTATTATTACGTGATAGTATTCTTACCTGATACGCATATACTCACACTATGTAAGTAAGCATGTATGTACGAAAACCTTTCAAAAGCCTTAAAAGCCTTCGACCACGACGCATCCATCTCCAAATGCGATCGATCTCACTGTGACAACCTCGGCCAATCGCACGCTTCCACCACTCTATTCTCTGCGACTCAAGGCCAAAGAGTTTACAGAGCAGTAGAGTGACAATATGGGCACTTATTTGTACAGATCACGCGTTCTGTGTCAGATTGTGAAGCGATGACCAGCCATTTAACGTCCGAGTTGTGATGTCCTGGCGTTTTTAGGGATACAGTCCAGACAGCCCGCAGAATTCGGGTGCTTCTGCCGTAATTGTCGTCTGTCGCCTCTTATTCCCCTATTATAGTCTCCTTCCTCGTCATCATTTTCACGTTACTACTGGTGAAACGTTAGTCGAATAAATCGTGAACTGTTATTTATATAGTTTCTGACTTATCATTGTGTAGTTTAGTAAGTAGAAAATTTTATGAATTATAATATACACTTATCAGTACTTAAGCCACTCTTAGTACACTGTGCTTCTTGCAGTAATTTTTTGTATTCGGATTGTACCTTAGAAGATCTATGTTAATTGAGGATGCAAAGGAAATACGGCAGCGACAACCCATTTATTTTAATAGAGCACGAGATTTATTTTGTATTAAAGGGAAACTTAATTAAGAAAGTTGTGTTAGTGGTTATAATCACAAGCAGAATTATCACTGTTGCACACCACTATAGAAAACTTATTCCGATTCGCGCTTTCAAGAATTTCCGATCTGACGATGAGCTGAGAATCTGATTGAAAAAAGAAGTTCTAAAATTACTACAAGACAAATATGACGTAGAAAATACATGGAATAATCTATTAATTCCATTTAATATATGTGTACGCAAGTTAATTTTTATATCCACTTCCATATCTAAAGACGTGATCGATCACAAAGTCTCATGTGATTCAACATTTCTTATAAACTAACATAGCCTACTCTGTGTGTATTTCACTTTTACATACGGTGTAGGCCTACTTGATTTTGCTCGTCAACATACGAGTACAACTAAGTAGCAAAGTGTGTTGGGAGCGACCAAAAACATGAATATGAAAGTGGAGTCATCAAGATCTGGTTCATGCAAACTAGATCGTGGGAAGGTAATCCTAATATCCTCCGCAGATATTCATCTCTTTAATTACTGCTCACGACGTGTTCGTAGATAACAGATCTGCAACGCGCCTGTAACAAACAGTTTAACGTTAACCAGTTCGTAATACGTTTTAACATGATGTAGACCGATATTGCCAGTTATTACACTGTAGGCACGTGGTTTTGCAACTGAGCAACAAAAACGTTTCCCATTAAAAAAGTTTTTTAATTCAGAAATTGTGATGATTTCAACACATAATGTAAGTGATAACAGACTGAATGAGTCTATGTTGCAGTTGTACTAGTATCTTCTTGTAATAGGCCTACGTTTTATTCAATAAATTTAACCAGTTACGTACATTTGACCATAATACGTCATCTACCTAAATATACATCCCTATCACCGCTCTACATTTTGTTGTTAAATTGTATTAGCACAAATAAACTTTTCTCTTAAAGTCTGAACCAATTTTGCACATTTTTTGCACTTCTTACTCTATGAAACTTGGGGTCTAAATTTATCGTTTTTTGTAAAAAGTGAAGGAACAGCACACTTTCCCTGTAAGAGTTAGGCCTATATCTACGTATTTTTCAATATCGTAAGTTTCACTTTACTTTCAAGCATATTTCTGTAGGGTATCAAACTGATCCAGTTTTCAGTAACTTAATTCTTTTTATATTTCAATTGCAACCAGTGGCTTACCTAGAATTTGGCCATGGGGAGGTCTGGTCTGGTCGAGCCGGCTTCATACATAATAAAAAACAAGTTACGACTGATCAACATTACTGTCTTTAAAGTGGCTGAAAACCGTGTAATAGCCTCCTGAAATCAATCGCATTAAGTTAAACGGTAACAGCACAATGAAAATACGCGTTATTGAAACATGGATTAGGCCTAGATGGTACTTATCGACTGAATTGTTTTTCCTATATTTCGTATTTCAAACGAACACGCAAAAACTGTTTAATAAACCTGTTTGTGTATTTAAAAAATACATACTACTATATTAGCATACACAGCTGAAAAAATAATAAAATAATCTAAAAATTAAGAAATTAACAAAATTCGTTAACGTTTTTTACCCTGTGGAGGGGTCCGATTCAGTCCGCCCCTCTTAATACGCATCTGATTGCAACTGGCTTGTTTCATTGCAGTCAAGAACTGGAGTTGAATCCCCAATTTGTCGTCTACTGGTTAAAGGTAATACATGTTCGGCCACACTTAAAAAAAATTTTAATACCACTTGTAAACCACTTACACTACTTATTTGTAGACCACTTGCAAAAACTTTACATAGTTCATACAAACTGTTACCGTACTGAATTAACACTGTTGCACAGCACTGTAGAAAAATTATTGCGATTAGCGGTTTCAAGCTTCTCAGCTCATCATCTGATCGGAAATGTGATGAGCTGTAAAGCTTGAAAGCGCTAATCGGAATAATTTGTCTATAGTGGTGTGCAACAGTGTTCATTCTATTTGTGATTATAACCACTAATACAACTTTGATTACTAAATATTTTACCGTACTGCTTGATTTTGATAACAGCGTAAACTGTATGTAGTTTTATGCTCTCTGCAACCAGAACTCTTGTCACGGTGCGATGTTTCCCATTGTCGAATTATTGATTCAGGTTATTTAAATTAAAGTAGCTGGCAGTCAGCTTTTTAAATTGTCGGCAGATATACCAACTTATGGTATGAAATTATAGTACGTCTTGTATAGATTTTTTTAACTATAGGTGTTTCTGTCTTTACTTGTTGAATAATTGTCGTATGCAACCATTTTTTACCGTAAGTAAAGTTACACCTGTCCGGATCGATATCAACATCTGACTAAAATCGTGTGTCATAGATTATCACGCATGCGCTCACACACACACACACACACACACACACACACACACACACACACACACATGATGTATCATAATTTTTTGATAGGTCAACTGCGCCTACTACGGTCCACATTGTATATTGCATAATATACACTTTTTACATTATGTAATATCTTCAAATAAATACACTGCAAGTAGGTTTATTTTCACTGCAGTGTATTTATTTGAAGATATTACATGGGAGACCTGCAGGAAACGCAACGAGTTACTTAGAAAGGATCAATGTGTAAGTTTTTATATTGCATAGTCATCTAATACATCGATTAATTCAGGCGTAGTGAAATAAATGCGCCTCCATTAATCAGGATTCGGTTAAAATTTTAATTCAAGTGCTGCTAGCGACAATTTAGAATTAGTGCGCCCAAGTTTTGTGAGAGTTCGCACACCATTTCTCTATAAAGTCCGTCGGTGACAAGTAAAATTACTCAGTAAATGCAGAACCCGGTACGCATACGAAACATCTTGTTAATATTTCTGGTTAATTCACGAACTAATAGTAGTGGTCATTTTTCTGTCTAACGCAGGGGATCTCCTGTATTCCAACATACTGAAGTCTGTTGTGATTTCACTTAGGAAATATGATAATGATTCCAGTGGCGATTCCTGACCCGATGGGTAGGGCAAGCATCGCGGCTCTAAACGCAATATAAGCATGTGTAGGGCCTATATAAAATTCAATGCTAGAAAATAATAAAAAAATATTCAGGTACGCTGTGTACCTGAATACACAAAAAATGTTTGTGTCGCTGTGAGACAAATATTTACTAAATGTAATTAGTATGTGGGTTAAAACAGTGGCAGGTTGTGTTTTTACTTCCTAGTTTTAAAAAATTACGATTTCAACAGCCTGTACCCAGGACACGCCACGGGAAGCTAACCTCAAACAGTGACAACCAAAACAATGAACAAGAGAAAAAACGACCTCATTTTACACCGAGCTGGTACACTGCTAGCGCTACTAGCGGCTTAAAGCACTAGTAAATAGTGCTTGCGTTTTGCATCTCTGAGAGCTAGGTGCTGTGCCATTTACCATTCTACATAGGTACCTACAAATCGTTTTACTCATAGGTTAGATTGTTATAAGTTTTAGTATTACTAACTGTAGCCTAATGTAAAAAAGAAGAGTAGATAATGAAAGAGTAGTTATAAAATCCTAAATAAATGCAAAGATTTCTGAAATATGGCTAACTCGTAGTAAGTGCACCAAAGCATTTTTTAAACCGATTGCCTTGGGAGCGGAGCGGTCAGTCAGTTGTTTAAACAGTGCGCAGAACTGGAAACGAAGTGATATTAATTACTTTGATCAAATCAAGTTATCAGCCTCATTTTGACTGGAAGATAAGTGACAAATGCACCGACGACTTCCAAAAGATAAGAGATAACAAGGCATGTGAAAGAGTTTTTGATGATAACAATCATGTTGGTTACACAATTATTTATTTACTTTTGCCCGATTTTCTTCGGACAAGCACTGCTTGCGTTGCTTGCTCTGAGGATTCGCGTCTGAATGTTTCAACAGTAGAAATCCGATCCCAGCCTGCCATTATTGTAGCCTATGTGTAACACATAGTGACATAACTTGCAAAAATATATCTGCTTAAGTACAAACACAAGACATCATGTTCGAACGTCATGATGTACTTGTTCGGTAACGGTATATTTTTATACTATATACCAAGTATTATAAGTATTTATTCAATATAAACTATACACTATAATTACACTATTATATACACTGTTTTCAAAATTTGCCTAGATCAGACGTTGAGACCGTGGAAAATGAAATAACAATGACGAACCAATACCAATAACAAACGCTCTAAGGGTATGATCAAGTGGTCGTCGCACAGAATGAGAAGATCTCAGTTGTGTGATAAGGAAATTACAATAAGTATGTAGAAGAAACGGGCTAGAAATAAATTTTGATGTAACTAAGTATATGAAAATAAGAAGAGAGTAGATTCAAAATCTGGACGATAGACGAGTTAAAGGAACAGGGTTAATTTAAGTTCTTCTTCTTCCTCTGGCTACATCCCTCTATGACATTTGGTCTCCTCAACAATCCTACACCGTTCCCTTCTGTTCTCAGCAACAATCTTCCATCCTCTGATCCTTATGGTTCGCAGGTCCTCCTCAACACTCTCCATCCACCTCTTTCTCGGTCTTCCTCTAGCCGTACACTCCAAGGGTTTCCATTCGGTGATAGCTCTCGTATTTCTGGTCTTCTCTATTCTATAAATATGTCCTAGCCATCTAATTCTCCGTGGCTTAATAAACTTTACTATGTTTTCGCTGTTTATTAATGTATCAAGTTCAAGATTTCCAAGTGCCATCTTGTTGCACTACTGGCCTAAAAATCCTCCTCAGTATTTTCCTCTAAAATCCTTTATGATCTTCTTCACCTTTCTTCCGCATGATCCATGTCTCAGAACCGTAAGTCACTACTGGCCTTATAAGTCTTTTATAAATTTTTAGTTTAGAATTATGACTTATGATTCTAGAGCACAATAGTTTCTTGTTTGTAAAATACGCACTGTTTCCCTTTGCTATCCTTGATTTTATATCCTCGCTGTTCAAAATGTCCTCATTTAGCAGTGATCCCAGGTAGGTAAAATTATCCACTTGCTCAAAGCTACAGCCTCCAACATCCAGTGTATTTCTTTCATTATGTCTTGATCTTTAACAACGCATGTACTTTGTTTTGACCTTCTCTTTCTTCTTTATCTGTTCTTCCAGGTTTACGAATGTTTCCCTTACTGCATTTTTATTACGTCCGAGTATAACTATGTCATCAGCATAAGCACCAGTTTGCTTGTTCTTAGTAATTAAATTTTCATGTTTTAATTTAAGTACTTAAGGTTTATACAGAGGAAGTGACATATAACAGTTTACAAAAAACTGTAACCAACATTAGATAACTAAATTCCATACTCTGTGATAGACATATTACAAGACATATCAAAGCAGTGATATTAAAAACCATGGCGTGTAGTATAATGACGTACGGAGAGGAAAACTGTGTCATACACAAAAAATAGAAAGGGAAAATAACAGCAGCGAAGATGGACTACAGGTGGCGAAAATATAGACTGTCACGGATGAACAGGATCACAAGTGATGAAATAAGTAGTAGAATGAAGGTGGAAAAAGACGTACTCACTTGTATTGAAGAGAAAACTGATGGACACGACACTGATGGAGATAGGTGGACAACAAAGGTTAAGAACTAGAATTCTTCGGGAAGAAGAAGGAGGTCTCTAAGATCGAGTAGAAGTAAAGTGAACGAGGCGATAGAGAGACGGAAATTGAGGAAATAGAGAAGATTGGACACTGAAGCTGAGAGGAGGAAAGCAGCGACCGCTCTGTTCGCGCGCGCAAGCGTGTGTGTTTGTGTGTGTGCGCGCGCTAAGTTTATTTGGCAGACTGTGTTGCACAAAATAAAATTATAGTTGTTACAGCGAATACAATATTTTATTCTGATGTTCGGTTCTGAAGTAAATTAAGAATGTTTGTTTAATAAGCGATGTGTATTTGTCTAATAAGCGATTTCAACAATTTAAAAAAAGGACGTTACCTTACAGCTTATTTAACGAAACAAACGAAATGTAGGCGATAAAGTTTTGCAGTCAGCGCATTACTGATTATGTCATTTTAATATTTTTTAAACCGATCACTGATACCGATAAGTAACATATTAGAATGTCACCAATCTGGAAGGAAATCATCTCACTTTTTATTAATATAAAAAACACAGACTACATTTCTACGTAGGATCACAAGCTAGTGAAGGTGAAACACGTGCCTAAGTGAAATAATATGCGAAGTGTAGCTTGGAGTAAAGAAGATATAAATTTTACAAAATATATAAATCTATTTATATTTTAAATTAATACTATACAATGTAGGCCTATAGATTTACAGTTTAACTTGTGGTATTGCTTTGTACCTTCATTCAGTCACCGTTATAACCGATCAGACATGAAATAATAAACGTCTACTTAATGAGTGACCGACTGAAGCCAGTATACTGTCACGACAACTACGTAACGCTCTCGAAAAATGGAGAGAGGCATTCTACGTGCTTCTCGAATACCCCAGCGTGCGGCGTCTGTGTCAAGGTCGTCCGCTAACTTAGAACTCCAGACTGTTCGAGAGCACTTTTAACAACACAAGTTATGCTGGTACGCGGCCAGGAGTATGGAACATTATTCTGGAACGTCTACTGAACATATATTGGCAACAGCGGCCGGTTTAGAAGTTTGTTACACCTGGCGAGATTGTAAAGTACGGATCAAGTGATTGTTGCTGATAAGTGGAAAGTTATTATTATGTACAATTAGTGCGGAACTCTATTAGGTGACATTGTTAATGCATGTGGATAAATTTAAGTTGAATTATTGTATGAGAGTACCTTGTTTGATATCAGATTGTTATTTGCGACTAATTAAAGCTGGTAATTATTGATTTAATTGGTATCTGTATTTTGTTTTCCCTGTACAACACAACGAAAACAAATACATGTTTTGTATGTGCAGTACATACAAACCACAAAGACATGAGACCGTCTTAAAAACACTGTTCAAATTAAACAGCTAACCAGACAGTTTTTTTAACCTGCTTAAACCAGATTGTCAGAGAATACAGTTATAGAATAGACATAACAAAAATACACCTTTCTAATTTAATTAATTAGGCCTACTTTTTTACAAAAGCACTAAGTAATATACTACTTTATTCGTCTGTCTCGAATCCAATTCAGGGGTTTGGTACTCGTTACAGGCGTTTGGAATCTAAAGAGTATCTCTGGGTCTGATCGGCCGAATAGGAAGACAAGATGAGGAAGGAATACTGTTCGTTGGTGTTTCATCATCTTGTGTCCAAAAGGTAGATTATGTATTGCCCGCCGCGGTAATCGAACACAAACCTCGTAGTGTAGCGAGGCAACCCACTTACCCATTGTGCCGCTCTCATTTCACAGTTTGGGCGTTGAGTTGATTTAATTGTGATACGATTAGATTCAAGTAAAGATACTACTTAGTTGGCAAAAGTTAACACTCTAATGTTAGGCTGCGGTTCTAAGAAATTTTCCTAATAAACGATTACGAAATAGATTCATTTCGGAGCTGAGCCACCGCGTAGACTCGTTACTGTTATAACAAATCGTCTTCATCTACTATTGTGAAAACAAACCCGATTGCTCAACATAGCCTCCGTTATTAACTACTAATGCACGAGTGCTGTACTAAATTCTATCTTACCTGATAAAATTAATCATTAAGATTTTCCGTCATCTTCTTTCCAGAGTCACCATCTGTTATCAGCTTGTTAAAATTTGCCACAAGAATTCATAGGCTACACACATTTTTGACTCCCACTGTATAATTTATTGGTGAAATGCCAATAAATACGTTGATTGATTTTTGAAGTTACTATGGCCTTACCTTAGGTTACCAGAGTATATTTCATTTAGTTGTTTAATCAGTTTGTTTAATCGATGTCTGTAACGCCTCTCGAAACTGGGTATTAAGTGGCTACTTTCTAATCGCTTACTTTAATACGTTGTATCAATCAGATCGTAAATAAACTCATGGCGTATTTTTTTGTATATCCAATTTGTTTAACAAGTTGTTTGGAAATGAGTGAAATATTCTTAACTTGTAAACAGATTATATTCCTGGATTTCGTTGTCCATGACGTGTCCGTTACTTCACTAATTATAATTAATTCACTACTGACTCGGAACACAAAGTTTTTTATGGGTAAAAGAGTAAACGTTTTACCTTATAGCCTGAACCAGTTTTGAAGCTATGTATCTTTGTTTGAAGCTACGTCCTGTCTGGCCTGTGTAGAATTTGTTGCAATCTGAGCAGTTCACATAAACGAACAGACACAATTCAAATCACACGCATTATTCGAACATATCACACCCCACACACACAAGATCGATTCTTCAAAAGTTGATACAGTCGCCAAGAACAATATGGACAGTGATCCCAACGGCAGCCTCTGAAGAAGCTTTTTAAAAGCGAAAACTGGTTCAGGCTATAAGGTAAAACGTTTACGTTTTTACCCAAAAAAACTTTGTGTTCCGAGTCGGTAGTGAATTAATTATAATTAGATTATATTCCCTCTATCATTAACATCCTTTATTTTATTAGCTAGGTCAATTAATAATTGGTTAAAAAATGATAGAACACACCAAACATCTTATGGTGGTAGTTTTACAAAATTTTGGAAAGACAGAGTCGACTTATAGGCCTAATAAAATGTTTAATGAGAAGATGTAGATCTTAAAAAAATTATAACCTATTGAGAATAAAATAAAATTCACATTTAAAAAATGTTACATATACTACTGAAATACAACAAACATCTTAAAATATACAATAGACATGTGCTTACCATATCAAATTTTTTAAAAGCAGGAGAAAATCAGGACACTTTATAGTTACTCGTAAAATTAAATTAACAGCCAGACAAACTTACTTTACCCAAATATCGTGAGCTATTCAATGTATAATATTTACAGTTATTATACAATTATATTAATTAGTATATTTTTAAACTGACAGTAGGAGTATTCAATTACACAATATAATTTATATAAATTTGAAAGAATAACATTCGATTCTATTTGGAGGCAACTTAAAATATCAAAAGACTGGCTAGTGGGAATCATATAACCTTAATAGAAATTAATACAAGAAGGGAGACAAACTAGAATGCTCCAGCTACAGGCCTACAACGTTGTTCAACGTTATCTATAAAGTTCTGTCAGGTGTAATATACAATAGGTTAGTAGAATATGCGGAAGAGAGATTAGGAGAATACCATCCGAGCCGCTCCACAATGATCAAATAGTCACCATACAGCAAATAGGCTATAGGAAAAGTTAATACAGCATACATCTATCTAACCTGTATGTAGCCTTCAGACAAGCCTTTGGCAGTATTAACAGAGGAAAGATGTCGAAAGATCTATTATCACTTGGTAGCCTACAGAAATTGATACAATTCGTGGAAGTAACTATGGCTGGTTCCAGTTCCGTAATTAGAATCTTGGGAGCCCTGGGGCTGAAAATTTATCTGGGGCCCCCTCCATTTTTGGTAAACCAATATGTATTTACATGCGTGCAGAACTACTTAAACTACAGATTTACCCTTAGGCCTATGTGAATATTGTCTCTTATATGTAGACTACAGTTTTACTTACTTCTGTTCGACTTAAAAATGTAAGAATTGTAGACAGATATAAATAAAAGGGATGAAACAGAGACGAATAACTTTTCTCTTCAAAATTTATTCATATACACATACTTTACTTAATTGATATATTCAGCAAGTTAGTTTACTTATTCAGCAGGGTACAATTTGTTTAGAGGAATTATTTTTTTCTAGACTTAACTTTTGTAAAGATGACAATAATTCTATTGAAATCAATACTTTGCGCTGTGTCGTTCTCGATAGACAAAAGAGCCAAACTACTAAGTCGTTGTTGGTCATGGTGCTTCGTAGAAAATTCTTTATTAGTTTCAGTTTTGAGTATGATCTCTCAGATTTTGCTACTGTCACAGGGACTGTAAGGTACATCAAACAAACAGTGATCACATCTGGGTAGCTTAAAGCTAAGGAACTATTTTCAATCAAAAGTAGGTTTGCAACCTGTTTCACATCTGTCAAATGCTCTAACTTTGATCTGAAAGCACATCTGACTGATATGTGTAGACTAAAGTTTTACTTACTTCTTTTGGACTTAAAATGCATGAATTGTACACAGATGTAGATAGTAGGGATGAAACAAAAGCGAATAACAACTGTGACTGAAACAGTTTTGACACATGATCTGAAAATCTTTGTGCAAATTTATCAGCTTCGTCCAGAAGTTTAACCTCAGTAGATGTGACAAGGAAATAAGGATGTACTACTCTGAACGCTTATATAATTGCTTTCTTACCTTTGAATATCTGAATCTGTTGTCTAGCTGTGATAGTATTGTATCAGTGATAGATAAAAGACTTTAAACCTGCTCTTAGGTTCTGTTAATTTTTGGTTATCACAGAGTTCATCAAAGTGTTTTTTCACCTTACAAACTCTTTTGTCAGAGAATTCATCATCTGTAATTCCCCACGTTCCACATATCTTTGTACATTCTTTAACGGCCATTTCAAAGGAATTACGAAGATCCACTACTTCTATCAGTGCATTTCCCAGAAGATCGTAGGCTGTCGTTATATCTAAGGACTCAGGTTGTAAAGCTTTAGAGGCGATATTGATCAGCTCCAAAGGTGTCGTTTTTAATTAATTAATATTTGCCTTTTTGGGTCTCCCTCGACCTGGGGGCCCCGGGATAATGCCTAGCTACGGCCCTGGCTGGTTCCAGAGCAGCAATACGAGTTGGCAGTCAGTTCACATTCATATTTCCCATTACCACAGGCGTTAGGCAAGGAGATACAATTTCCTCCTTACTCTTTAACCTAGTTTTAGAAGCAGTAATCAATAAAATTGAAATTCGGGGACATACAGGAACAAAAACAACACAAAGTCTTGCTTATACTGATGGTATAATCATTATAAGTAGAAACAAAAACTCTTTGAAAGGAGCTGTAATTAATTTAGATAGCGATGCAATGGAGCGAGGACTGAAAATAAATTATAATAAAATTAAATATATGGAAGTAACAAGAACGCATTTACGGACAAACTGTACAATGCGAAAATCATGAAACTGAACAGGCAAGCGAATTTTCCTACCTGTGCTCACACGTAAACTACACTAACACTACAAACAGTGATATCCGGGCGAGAATCCTTTGTGACAACCGTCGTTACTACGCCTACTCAAATTCAATGAAGTCGAAAATACAGAACAAATCATTAAAATCAAAAATAGACAAAAGCATAATTAGACCAGTTGTAACATATGCATCTCTAACTTAGGTACTAACGCAAAAAGATGAATAGTATTTAAGAATATTCAAACGAAAAATATTGAGAAAAAGTTTGGACCAGTGCAAAATAACGACAGCTCATGGAGAATACGAAGGAACCATGAAATAAATAACCTGATACAGGGAGCTGATAAACAACCTGATATAGTGTGGTTTATAGATAGTAGAAAAATAGCCTGGCGGGGGCCCACAATGAACGATGGACGAAACAGCATGGAATCCCCAGAAAAATTCTAGAATGGATACCAATAGATACCGTGAGGACGGCCAAGTAACAGATGGCTCGAGGATGTTTAGGAGGATCTGAGAAATATGGGGATGAGAAGATGGATAAGACTGTGTAATAGGAGGGCTGAGTGGAGAAAAATGTTTAATATAAAATTTCCAGATACAAGGAAGCTTCCTTGATCGCCCTCCCACCGAACAAGGAAACCGGTAATTTGGGTCTACAAACAAATTTTATTTTTGTATGAAATTCTTATTACAATAAGGTACAGTGCCTTTCAGTTTTAGTAAAAAGTAACAGTAGAATATTTTTAAGATGCATTTTTAAAAATATTTTGTTTAAAATGTCTTCTTTTACTTCCAGTCATAGTTCACTTAAAGTCTAAGAGTCGTAAAGAAAGAATGTATCTTACAAAGTCTAGGAACAGAGGCCAAGTGCCGCTATCGTCAGATACGGAGATATCGTCAGTGCTCCAAACTGGAAACATACGTGGGGCCTGAAGCACTTGACTCAATCCGGTGGGTATCTTAACAAAGTGTAATAAACATTTCCCTCAAAACAAAGACCTAATTAAAGTATTTAGCAAGTCCCTTTAATTACTTCAGTAACATTATTTTACGGGTCGTTTGGCCGTGGTCTTCTTATAAAATCAGACGTTTCGACTGCAGCTGTGGCAGCCATCTTCAGTGGGTCTTCCGTTTACTGCTCTGCTCCTCCGACGATTCACGTATCAAATTTATTACTATTCCATGTCGGAAAATGTGTATAAATAGCATTATTGATACTGTGGCACATCAAAGACAAAAAAAGGTATGCTGCAAAACAAACCATCGTCCCTGCGTATACAGAAGAGCTAAAAAAAATGTAATTTAAAGTAATTTCATCGCGACATAAAATTACAATCACGCTAAACACAGATATTTATTATTCAATAAGCGATTTTTAAATGGTGAATTGTTTTTTTTCTATTAAGTATACTTTGGAAAGAATGGAAGAGTGTGAAGAAGGGAGGAATATGTAATGAGTTTCGTTTTTGAGACAAGAATGTGGTTGTAATGTCAGTAGAGAAATTGAAGGTAACGTATTGCAAAACGTACACTTCAGGTAATGCATATATTGCATACTACGGAACCTAGTGTTTCCTCGCTAACCAACATTCCTCCAACGTGTACATTTATAAAACTCTCTCCATCTATTCCTATTATTCTTTTATCTACGTTCAAGTTTTTGTATATATATGATGCTTTACATATCTTCGTTTTTAAGCCTTGCCAATCTAGTGCAAGCTTTAACTTTTTTCAGAAATTTTATTTTCTGTTTGAATTATGTCTTCTTGCTTCTTTTTCATTATCCGTAATGCTGTAACACAGACTTGTATAATCGTAGGCACCGCGACCGTTGTATAACCCACCGGAGGCCTTCTTCAGCAACAACGCGTTCAACAAAGGATGGCAGGCCAAACGTGCCTTAAGGAGAGGTACAATCAATAAGTTACCAGAGAGCGAGGAATAACTAATTGCTTGGGCCGAAACGTTAAGAAGAAAGAGTAAACCAATCGACCACTGCCCAACAGCCGGGTGGTTTCTAATTTTCATAATGTTGATTCCGGCCGTGACAGCCTTCGTAATAGACTCAATCTGTGTTTCTCTCCTTGTCTTTTTACTCAAGGTTCTAAGTGTAGCAAATTCATGAAGCAAAACGGTTTATCATGAAGGTGTTACTTGGTCGTAGTTGTTTCCTGATCTGATACTAACATACTGTGTTTGTGTTTTTCAGGTGAGTAACCATGCGGTTAACTTGGTAACGAGACGTTAAACTTCTACACGTCGGAAAACAAATTCTACAGGTAACGGACATCTTGGTACATGTTACACTCCAAGTTTTTTTTTTTAATTTTCTAGATCCTCTTTCTCGCTTCCGATTTCTAACCTTTGCACAGTATATTCTCAGAGTTGATTTGAAAACTCAGTAAGTTAGCGCCAACTATTTATGTATTTAAATTAATTTACGTTTGGCGTACAGCTAGCTTTTATTTGTTTACAGTATGCTATATCATATTGAAAGCAGTCCGTTTTGAAATGCTACGTTATTTATTAAAGTATCTCTCATTGTATTATTTTACAGAGACAATGTTCTGTTACCTGTATGTAGTGCAATGAATATGCTACTACATAATTTTACAGTACTAATAATTGCGTGGGCCGGGAATGTCGGTCGAAGATGATAAATCCTGTTTCTCAGAAGAAAATAAAATGTAGGGAGAGTATATTCACAACACTATATTTTGGGGATGTACTTTTTGTGAAACGAGGTAATGCCAGATCTTAGACTCCAACCTTTTTCACGTTATCAAAGATTGCATTATTCTCAGAACCAGTGGCGTAACTAGGAGCTGATCTTGGGGGGGGGGTAGTTTCTGGGGTGGTAATGAGACTAGCTTGAAGGTTATAAATTCTTTGCGTTTCAAAGTTTTTGAAAAAGCCAACGTGAAGTAGGTATAAGTGTTCAAAAACATGTGGAAAGAGTTGATTCCAAAATATTCTGTCATGTCTAAAAGTTATTCAAATTAAAAGCAATAAATCTCATGCTTTAGAGTCACTTTCATTCTAAATTCGTCATCATCATCATCATCATCACCACCACCACTCCAAGGATTAAGCCCTAGACCTGTTCCGGACGTCTTCCTCGGTCTATCGACATCTCTCTTCACAGTAGGGTGATAATCTAAGGCAGCCGGACGGACGGATATCAGGCATGCGGTTCAAGTGTTCACACCATCTCCTTCTGCGGTCTTCAGTCATCTGGTGCAACGATACAATGTTTAATTAGCGTCTAATATCTTCGTTCCTTTTCCGATCCAGGAGATAACAACCTTACGTCTCTCTTAGAAATTTCATTCCAGCTGTCTGAATCCTCTGTAGGCTGTGTCCTTTTTACCAAGATCCCATGTTTCACTACCATAGAGGGATGTGGGGACAGCTACAGTTTTGTAAAATTTCATTCGGGTATCCTTCCGTGTTTTATTTTTCAGGTACCTATGAATCGTTCCACAGATGCGTCTAAATTTCGTTAATAAATCGTATACGTATTCTTAATAAATCTTGTGAACATTAGTCTTTCTGCAGATACTTTGACAATCCGGTTTTATTACCTCTTGTTCTACCTCTTGTCGTCACAAGAATGTTTTAAGCAACTTATAGTTTACGTTAAAGTCGTTATTTTTTATGTAAAATTCCGGTAATCAAATATTCTCTTTTTCCCGGATTAAAGTCAAGAAACTGTTAGTTGACTTGTGCAAAGATGTCGGCTCTAACCATAGAGATATTAGACTACATATTAGATATATAGTATAGAGCTATTAGAGTCATAACATAGACACCCTTATAAGGGGAAGTATACCTGAACGAAAAAGATAGAGGTAGAGTAATAGGCTCTAACTTCGTTTTCTGGCGCGTGCATACTGTTTTTTAAGGCTAGAAAAAGATGTAAGTTATTTAACCAAATTTTGAGGGATAATCTTTGTTAAGGAAACTCTGTTTATTAATTTACACATGTTGTAATTCATTATGTTTCTACAATTACTTATAAGCCTTATTTTAACATATGAAACTGGCTTAGAAATAAGGCTACGTTAATTGATTATGGGATTTCGCTGAAATAGCTATGAGTGGGATTGACATCCCTGATACCTCTTCCACCGTTATGCCCGGAACAGTGGACATTATTTCCGACTTATGGACTTTCTACAATGGAAATGCTGTCTTAATTAGCATGAATTTTCAACATTTAACAGTGAACCAAGCAAGAAACTTTGTCGATCCCAAACCGGAGCTTATTCTCCTTCTGGGAGGACATCAGGTCATACTGGCCACCAGGGTAAAACAATAGATAGGTTATGAGGTTAGGTTCGCTTATATTTTAATTTCAATGAAGTTCATTAATTACTTTTTGTTTATAAGCACTTACTTTTGTGTTCTACTAACAGTGAATACAACTTTTTGTACAATTTTTCGTTTCCTTGCTAGAGGGTTGCAGCTAGGATTTTTGTTGTAATTAAAGTAGTTGTGACTTTTGTAATGAATTAAACTACAAAATTTAAAAGAAAAGTAATTTGTTAGTTGCTGTTTATTTTGTTATAATCAAGAGAATGTTGTGGAAACATAAGGGTAACATTAATAGATGTATAAAATTTAACAAAGTCAACAAAGGTGTCATACATCATCAAAGATGATGTCAACATAAAAGAAACTTATGCTGTCAGAAAACTGGCACTTTCCTCCTATATTTTGTAAACGCTGGTAGTCTCAAATATTTTGCACGAATTATATAAAACTTCGCCTTAGTAAGTAAATAAGTTTACGTGTCGAAAAAATTTGCACTTAACGTAAGTAAATCGGTCTATCTGTCTCGTCACAGAAATGAATCAAAGACTTTCATAAAATGGGCACTACCACGGCCGTCTCTAGTGTCAGTGTCGGTCACTACACGTCCTCAGAAACGAATGTTTCACAATTGCGCTACGGGATGCGTAAGTACGTGGTTGGCTGCAAATTTGATTGAAGTTAGCGTACAAATCAGGTCAATGGTAGAAATTATGGAACGCTTATAAATAACGTTCCGAACGGTGCCTTAGATCTTAGAATTACGTATTACGAAAAATTGACTATTTTCAAGATTTTAATTGTTGATTTGTTTTCGAAACGTTAATGAAACGTAGCATTTAAAAGTACAAAATCTTTATTACATATGGATTGGAAAACCGCGTAAAATAATACTCACGCCTGTATAAGATTCGAATGGAAATCTACAAACTGTTTTTATGGATTTTTTTTAAAGTTACTATGGAATAAATCAGTGCACTATAAATACCGTGAAAAGAGGTGGACACACTGAGGGCTGAATAAACAATCCATGGTTGCCAGTTTCCTACAAACCTCAAAAATTATGTTTCATTAAGAAGTCGCTCGACACAATGGGGAAGACATGGAAATACGCTGCGTATATGGGTTTTCGTTCGTATGTACCACGTGAATTGAAAATTTCGTCATCAAAAAATTAATCTTGCAGGATTATGATTCTTCATCTTTTATAACATTAAAGTTGTTATTCTCCATAATTACACGTTTTCATATTATTCTGACCGTAAAGACAGCTGTCCAAAATATTAAAGCAAAAAATTGTACATTTCAACAATTTTCTGAACTTTGAATCATAACTTGTTGTATTTCCGTTGTTTATTGACATAAAGGGATCGTTTTTATTTCATTTTGTAGTCTAATATGTAAGCGAGGCGATGGAATACTTAATGTCTCTCTGTGCTCTTCTTACTTGTTAAAAACAAATCTTAAATGTAACATTTGTTTACGACGAATTACGACATGAAAAAGTTGGTCTGTGAGAAAGTTTTTTTGTTGTTATAAGAGATAAGTGTATAGTGTAAACGAATGAAATTATCAGAATCGATTGGATTTAATTTTTATTCAGTTTGTAAGTCTCTAGCTCAATAGATATTTAGATTCGATTCGAGAATCGAGTGTAACGCTGGCGCTGTGTATTTCCGTATCTTCTCCACTGCGTCATGCGACTTTTAGATGAAGTTTAGGATAACAATTTGAACAATTTGATACTTAAGTACTATACAACTAACACTTGCTTGACCAAGGACTGTGCGGGCCGAAGGGCATGCCCGTCGCCCGTTCGTATGCTGCGTCCCGAGCTTCAAATAGAGCTCCTGCCGCAGGGACGATACATAGGTCTGGATTAAGAGTGTGCCCTGCTACCGGCCGTGGGTGTCAATTAATCACTTAATTGAGGGTTAGGGTATGCCGAGGCCAGGTCCAAGATTCACCTGGCACAGATTGATAGCGACCTAGGGCGCTAATAAGGTGGTTGCCCTGAAATCGGGCGGTGCGGCGATAGAATTTCCGGGACAGTGTCCGTATAGTGGCGTCCCAGGGAACGGACACGCAGGGCTTCACGGATGGTTTTATTCGATGTCAGATAGTGGGCTTTGCACACCCAGCGCAATCCTAGGTCCAGGAGAGACTGAAGATTTCGCTTATGGGTCTTAGCCAAGTAGCCCCATACGGGGATCATCGGCGCCACACAGGTGGAGACGATAAGCTTCCCTAGGCGGCGGGTCATAGATTTGCTGCATAGCAGGGGACGGAGTGAGTATAGGCGATGAGCGGTCTTGCGGGCTACTTGCTCGGAGTGTGTCCGCCAGGTAAGACGTCGGTCGAGGTGGACCCCGAGATACTTGACCTCTCGAGACCGGGGTAACTGAGTGTCGCCTACGTACAGCCTGTCAGGGAGCCTTAAGCGTCTGGAGAAGACTACGGCTGTGCTCTTGCCCGCGTTGATGGCGATCCTCCATCTCTCTGCCCACTCAACGTATTCGTCAAGCTGGTCTTGGAGCCAGATAACTGCCATTTCAGCACTACGATCGACGGCGTACACCGCCGTGTCGTCGGCGATCATGGCCAAAATCTGGTTCCCATCAACTTGGGCACGTCGTTGACGTACACAGAGAAAAGCAGGGGGCCCAAGACGCTACCCTGAGGTACACCAGTCGTACTAGCCCTTCGGGAAGAAAGGGTGTTATCTACTCGAACTAACACTGTTTACACAAAGCGTTTTCGTAATCGCAAGAGTACCGTACGTTTTTTCAATTTTTGAGATTTCCCTTTTACTGTATTGCTTGTAGGAGGCGTTACCTCTCAAAATCGCTGCGCCATCGGCTTGCAACACAAATAGTTTGTGAACAGGCTATGAACTGCATTATGCGACATAATAATATATGGTATTTTGAAGGCTTCCACGGCCGCCGTCAACATGTAGAGATTGGTTTCTGCCGGGCTGTTAGCCCGTGGTCTACTGTTACTAATGTTTACAGACGTTTGGGCGCCAATAGGCAAACACCGTGCCAATTGCTCGTCGTTTTTGATACTGAAGATGGGCTCCGATGGTGAGGCCGAAACGTCTGTTAACATTAGTAGCGCTAGACCACGGCCTAATAACCCGCCAGAAAGCAATCTCAACAATAATAATAATAATATATTATTATATTGTAACGTCTTTTCGCCGCGTTACAAATCCAGGGAACCCCTCGTAATTAAACTCCGTTAATTAGATGGGCTGCCTATGTTGTAACAGAATTGATCACAAATAATTAATGTAACAAATTACTTACTAACTGTGTAAGGAAACAATGGCAAGGTATACAATTGATTTAAGCACTCCTCATATGTGTGTAACAAGAAGACTTCTCTTTATTTAACATTTAAAAAACATATACTGACAGATCCCATGACATTACTAATTCAATTATTAAGTTATTTGAAAGGTTTCTTTAAACTTTGAGATCAAACTTGATTTTATATAGCTATACCTCGGATCCGGGTCAACTTTCTGTATTTCTGTAATTAAGACTTTTAATTATACTCATTTCATGATATTAGCTTGCAAGACTTTCTTTTATTCAACCATTGGAAGAATGGTATTATTGCTTGAATTATATTACTCTACATTAGCATATAAATTGTTACAACGTATGAAGTTAGAATAGTTACATGAAATTCTTAGATTTAATTTATAAGTCTTTACAAAGTTAATAGTTTCTGAAAAGTCTCTTTCAAGATGTGTTGTGTAACAAATATTAGTAACCCTCGATAGACAGGCTATCGAGTCACCTTTTAATTGGTATGCAGAAGACTCGTCCTGGGGTATCCGTCTTGGGAAACAGGAACAGCTACGTCGTCATCTCGGTCTGGCCTTCCTCTGTAAAGGGCTCCAAAATTTCGCAGGTTGAACAATATGTCGTGTAGATATCTACGATGATCTTGTAGATTCTCGGATGTCCTGATCTGCATATTCTGTCGCGTGCGGTAGAGTTTGTGGCTTCTGATAGTTTACATCTCCGGGTATGACTTTGGAATTGTTGTTATTTGTTGAAGCACGAAGTCATCTTGTGTTACACTCCTTTTTTCGTTTCGATTTTTTTTTACTTTACTTTTCTTGTCTATTTACATGACTATATTAATTAACACATCCAGATGCTTTAAACATCTACATCTGGTACACCATCTTAAGGTGAGACAAAATATAGTTAACATATTTTAAGCGCACAGCTCCTACGTCTATACTGTACGAAGTCACCATTGCAAGAGAGAGAAATTCCGCTCCCTTCGCCTGGTACTGGGCAAAAGTTAGTGGGACAATTTCCGCGCGAGAATATAGTTCCTAACTATATTTAAGTTAACTTTTTTATTTATACAAACTATCCCTAAACAAATATACATAATTTAAATCAGTTGTTTTAGCGACTATTTATGTCTTCAGATTTTTTATTATTAACATTAGTTTTTTTTATCTTATTCTTACTCACACAAGACTCGGAAAACATGTCGAGTCTGGAATCAACAGGACAGCGCCTGCTTACAAGCAAAGGGTTAAATACGATATTAATAACTCTTTACAATTTATCTTTTTATTAGAGTATCTTCTAAATAACTAATTAATTACTGCTTCCTCTCATACTGAGTACATACAGGTATTTTATATTAATACAGTGAGATTTAAATGGCTTAAGAGCTCGCAACCTTAATTTTTTTTTTAATTTTTTTTTCTTGATTATTTCTTTTATTTAAATCGTCACAATATCAAGATTAGTAAATGTATACGGCAGTTAACATTAAATATAACTTAGTGAAACGTAATGTTGGGTGATGTATGTGCTATTTACGTTTCTTTACTTTTAGTAAATAAAATTGTTGCAAATGTTTTAACAAACGCGCGGTCGCCAATTAACGGATAGCACCACCGACGTTTACTATAGGCGTTCGTTGCCACGCTACACAACGTTTGAACGTTTGCACACTGCACATAGGCGAGTGGTGTTACATAATAACCTCCTGTCACACAGCAGTGGATCGCTAATCGCATTCTGAATACGTGACCTTGGCGCCCAACACCATTGTGTTTACTAGCCCAAGAATACTCCGTTAATTATTATTACTAGGAAACGTCGTAAGCCCCACGTATTAGTAACCGCTCGACACTGTTGTTGTCGCTAATTATAATTAATATTTCTGTTGTCGTCGTTATTGTTGTTGATGATGGATGCGAATAATGTAATTATTAATCGAATAATATAATTAAATGAACAGCCTCGAACTGGGCACATCGTGATAAGCGCTCGCTGTTAGGCCACTACGATGCACGCTTTCCATTCTCTGCGCACGGCTTCAAAAAGTGCAACATATTTTTTGTTGACCTTGTTATTATTGAACGTACACGTGAGTTTTTCGAGTGTATTATTCATACTTCTACAAATTAGCCAAGTAACGTGTACTTGGAAAACGTTTTGTAGTATAGGGGAATACGTTTAACGCGAATGGCGGGGACCGAATTTCGTCTTAAACGCACAAAAAGTGAAACAAAATGAGATGAATGAACAATTACTGAATAGATAACTTACTGTATTGTGTAGTAAAACAAAGCAATAAAGAAAATTCTGAAGTTACTTACATATCAACGTTTTGTTTATCCTCCTGAATAATTTCTTGTTAATTTGGGGGAAAATCTTCTTAAAAATTTAGTAGGTCTATAGGCCCTACATGTACTGCAGCTCTTCTTCACTTAGTCTTACGGTTAGGTTTTCTTGTACAGTAATGTAGTACAGTATGTCTTTTAAAGTTCCGATAACGACAATGTTCAGTTCTTTTTAAAATAGTCCGTTATTTTCTTTTTCACACAATTCTGCACTACTTTATTTTCAAAAAATTTTTTTAATTTATCAATGTGGTCAAACATTTCGGCTTCCGAGTTGGTTTCTAAATATCGACAAACACGGCCCAGCAACGAAAGCATGTCGGTAGCGGTAAGAACTCGTAAATTTTCAATGCAATTTTTCGTGTCAAGTTTTGATGTCGTGAGTGTCAAGCACACTCATCACTTTCACAGTTTTTAACTTGGGCGTACATGAATGGGTTTATTTATTATGCAGCTATAAAAAGCCAGCAACAAAATTGTTATAACAAAATTTTTTCGTGTTAATCGATATTCTGTAGGTAAAACTTTCTTGTTAACCGTACAAACTGGAACTGTAAAGTAGACGCAGCCATCAGGACCAGAGCCATATTTCGTGTTAACAGAAATTTTGTGTTAACCGTTTTCGTGTTAAACGTTTTCACTGTATCTAGATTTTTTTATTATTAAAATATTAAATGACAATACTCCTCTCTAATTCGTCCCCTGCCTTAATAAACCTCTCTAATTTGTCATCTTCAGTTCGTCACCCGTCTGAATGTTTGTGTGAATATTTTTTGGCCATAATATCACGTTAGAATTAAACAACACAGAATATACCTGGAATTACATATAGGCCTACCAGGAGTATACACATACATATTTCAGCATAGGCCTATACGTAATAAAATTGTATGTAATAATATTGGCAAGAAAGCTGTTACTGAATGGGCGATAAAACTCTGATACGAAATTTTAAGCGAAAGAAATCGTCTCATTTGTTGAAAACGAAGTCACTTTCGTTAATGAAACTACAGGAAAAGAATGTGATTTTTGCCCGAAAAATGACGTAGGGTACAAGGAACTTCCGAAATGCATGGAATGCTACAAAAGCCGAAAAAGAAAAACTGAAGAGTTGGAATCGGCTACATGACAGTAGCCGTAGTAAAAGAAACTGACTCTGCTGCAAATAAAATAATGGATTCCGTTCAAAAATTAAAAAAAAACACTGAATGACGATAAAAAATGAAATGATTATTAAATTTGTGATAAGGTTTCTTTTGTTTCCGTTATTATGTTTATGTTCTTGCATTTTTAGTTTGATATTTTCTTTTGAACGTGTTTACAAATTGTTTAATTTCCTTACAGTGGACGTTAGTATATTCTGTGTTCTTCAGTTGCAGGAAGATCGTTTGTGTTCTTCATGTAACGAATTGATTTTATGTTGAATTAGCGTAAAAGCAGTTACACGATAATTTTATGTTTTCTACAAG
The DNA here is from genome assembly GCA_034769895.1 of Magicicada septendecula. Lineage (NCBI taxonomy): Eukaryota > Metazoa > Arthropoda > Insecta > Hemiptera > Cicadidae > Magicicada > Magicicada septendecula. The sequence goes on along the minus strand of CM068371.1, from coordinate 333,316,611 downwards.
ATTATGGTCTAATTTGAATATATTACTAACATTTAGCTCATGTATTTTTTCCAATCACATTACTAATACGTGATGTTATTGCTCCCCTTTACCTATTTCCATTTACCTATTACCATTTCAACCCCTTTACCTACGTGATGTTCGTTATTCATTATTGCTCCCAGTCCGTCACACTTACGGTTCCGAGGGTGTTCTACTATATAAGTAATCTCATACGTGCCCTCATATGTTCTTATAAAGAGATATTATGTGTGCACCCTCTTCGATTTCTAATTTACGAAATCAGCATTTAAAAATTAGATTTTGGTGCAGCCTTAGAGGAATCCAGAATTTTAGAAATTTTTATGAGTACCTTCACTAAATGACCAATTTTAAGTGTAAAAATCCATGCCGCAAGTATCAGACCTAAAACTTGGTATTATACAGCTGTCCACGTGAATTTTCAATCAAGATTGGTACTGCTATATTTTTTGGCGCAGATCACGCACACCAAAATGTCACGCTCAGTTAAACTGAGCTACAAACTTTTCGTAACGTACGTTGTCAGTAAGTACTTTAAAACAACCAAACTGTGACCACCAGTTTGTTTGGATTTAATTATGGATGTTTCCGTTCTCTTCCCCAAACAGAAACAAGTAAGAACGGAACCAGTGCCACACCACAAGTACCTTCACCAGTGACTTCTCTGTAAACGATTAACACAACTGACAGTGTGGCGATTTCTTTAAGCAAATAACTTTATGTTCTTCGATTAAATCAAATCGAGGTGATTCGTAATCCACATCCCTAAATCGTGTATCCTGTTACTACACATAACCTCCGTTAACATGTCCAGCTCGATTACATATTTCATTATTTCAGATCTTTCATTTCCTCCCTTGCCTTGTCAAGGTTGTTTTTCTGTCTCTCAAAATTATACATAGTATGCATCATTCCACATCGCGCGTTGTAGCTAATTTCTTTATGTTCAGTTTGTAGTTTGTCAGACGTGTGGTTTCAGTACAAAACGTTATAATATTGTATCACTATGGCTGTATTCAGACGTCAGTGGGGTAGTTTTGCTTCAAGGTGATTTCATGTTTAAGTAAGTAATAGCTGGCTATTTATGCATAGGAAGGTATGCTTCAATCTGACCTAGAATCACCAACTGTCATATCCAATATGTAAGATAGGTAGTGATAACCGAATATTCAGATTAACTCATGACATTCGAACATTGTCTTGAGGAATATCCTGCCATTACCGTTTGAGGCCCTTTGTTGGTTTACTAGAAAAATGCTTAAAGTTAAGAAGTTCGCTGGAAATAGCCAAGACATGTAATGCGAAGCCGTTTGGAACTATGCGAAACTCAGATTCTAAGTCCGCTCAGAAAGTAGGGTGTACCTTCTGTGCATAGCAAATAAGAGCGCACAGTTGGGGAATTCAGGCAATTAAAGAAATTCCGTATTGTTTTTATTTTATTTACTTTGGTAAACTTTTAAATATTTATCGTATACGTCAAGTTATCGAGACTTGAAAACATTTTGAAAAAAATGTACCAAATTGTACCACATGGAGCACCGAATTATGAGGAACTTAAGGGAAATATAAAATCGAAATCTTTAATACAGTCTACAATATCTTAAATAAAGTTTAATAAACATACAATTCTTTAATACATATAAAATCGACATGTTTAATATATTAAAGTGGTATCTGTAATAACTTGACAAAAGTAATATCTGTTAACACCGCCTCCAAAAAGTCTGGACCGCTTGTAAGCTGTTTACGGAAAAAATTTTATTGTTATCATTACATACGTACGGTTGTGGTATGGTAAGTATTCCAAATGGGCGTATAGATATCTATGGAAATGTGCACAAACTGAAAACTGTGACTAACTTATTTGCTATTTGGGCATTATGGTTACAAATTTAACTAAAAAGCCAATGGAGTGTTCAGGAATTTTAATGGTTATTATTACATTCGATGGTAGTAAAAAAGGAATAACGATTGTCTGCTTTGCAATTTATATATTACAAAAAAAAATAGTAGAATAGTAAGGGGTTTCGTAAATTTTACTTTTTAAGTTAGTGCCAAAATTCCAGTCATCAGGGGCGTATTTGAAAGGGGGCGAACGGACCGGCCCGGGAACGGGATCGGGAACAGCCTTAATTTTTAGGCTGTTTTATTTTATTTTATTTTTTTCAGCTGCGTACGGTAATATACTAGTAGCTCTTTTTTAAATATACAAACAGGTTTATTACACAGCATTAGGGTATACGTTTGAAATACGAAATATAGGAAAATCAATTCAGTCAATAAATATTTTTTAAGAAAGTTTCAACAACGCTTATTTTTATTGTGTTATTACCGTTTACTTTAATGGGACTGATTTTTATCACACGGTTGTCAGCCACTTTAAATATTGAGTTATATTGATTAGTCCTAACTTGTTTTGCCTTTTGTATGAAGGCGACCCGACCCCGAACCCCCCTCAAAGCAAAATTCTAGATACGCCACTGCCAGTAACCGTGGAAACGATGCATGGTCATCTGTATGTGGTGTTTCTGAGGTAACGCTAAGAATCATACATGCGAAGAACATTACTTACTGCTTAAAAAAAATAATATTTATAATTTTGATTTTATTAAATAATAAATAGGGTCTATATTCGTTGAAAATAGTGAGCGAGGTCTGCAGCTCAGGGAGTTTAGTAGTACACATACCATATGTATTGGGTAGACAATATTATACGATATTAAGATATATATTATAAGGAGTAAAAAAATTAGATTAACGTCCAAACGATACACACGACCCGCTAACTTAGTTTCCACTGCGCGAGTACTATTTTCTCGCTTTAAGGAAATGTTTAGGATAGCGATCGTCAGTGGGTTGGAAAGGTACGTATCGTCGTGATACAATGAATTTAATCTGTTGTTTCCCATACGCACACGCACACACAGAGTGGCAGTAAAGAGCGAACTGGAGCAACGTCCGCGATAAAGCGTTCCAGCGACAGTAAACCCGACGTGTTTATGTGCTCCGACGGAGTGTTACGCCAGTGCGGTGTCTTATTCTCTCGTTACGTTACTGTCGTGCTCTCTCTAAACATCAACCTATATTACGCTGTCTTTTTATTCTTCAACTTCGACTCCATATGTTGTTAATGTCTAGCAGGTAGTTTGCTTTTAACGTTCACATTAGTCCATATTACCAGAGACGTTAAGGACTTCATACGTCAATAGCAGAACTGCGAGTTTTACATTTATTCGATTACACGGTATCTGTGCGGTCGTAGTGTCCGACCTTTTTTAAACCGGTGCATGTAACGATACGCTATCAGTGTACATTGCCGTATATTTATAGTTGTCATCAGTACAAAGTCATGAGAAATCGTTGCGACGTTTGTCGTGAATCGCGGAGACTCGTGTGTCACTGCCCTTTGTATTGTGTAATAATAACTTTTTGCGCCACCGAAGTACCTTAGGAAGCAAGCCGTTCGGCACTCAGGGTTCAGTGTGTACGAAGAAGGTAGTGTGGCCTGTAGTCATTACGCTTTAGCCTCTCATTATTACTCCCCCAGGTTCTCATTTCCACAGGTTGTGGGCCCGGAAAACATGCCTTCACTTCACGGTGCGTCCAGTAGTTCGTATCGGTGCAAAACTTGGCATTGCACAAGTATGCACTTCTAAGTATCAGAACTGAAATAGATACTTGCGTATTGAAATTCTGCGTATTCAGCGAAATTGAATAGGACAGCTTTATATAATCGTAGTTCTGTTGAAGCTGAACAGAGAATTCAGGTCACAATGCCGAGATGATAGAGGGATTTATCGGACACCTGCGTTTCAACGTGACTGTGTGGAGTATAGAGAAAAGAATAATATGCGTAACATGATTTAATAGTCCTTTTTACTTAAATTTACAGTTATTAAATTGTTCGTTAATTATTCAGAATCTTCAACTTCTTTGAATAACACGGAATGCTCACCTTCTCGTCTGAATGTCTCTTCATAGAGTTATTCTGACGTGATTTAACAGTAGAACTGGCGTGAATTACAAGTGACTTACTTATTTACACGACATATACAGAATAAAAACCACCAAGAAAACAATTTGTATGAAGACGACAAATGTGTTGTTTAAGGCATGTATATACGTTGTTGGCATTACACGGGGCGGCATACGTAACGCCCCATTGCCGAGCGGTGCTAATATTCTTTTACTCGCTTCACGCAAGCTGTATTTTATCGAGCATGCATCGTTTGTGTGTGTGTGTGTGTGTGTGTGTGTGTACACATATATGTAGATAACGACCAGACATGGCACATCTCTCGGGACAATCAGAATTTGGACAAAAAGTGGTAGCGACAACGCTATTATTTGTAACATAAATTATAACATCATGCAATAAGGAAACATCCCCCATAAGCAGTATCAAATAACAACACAAGTAATTAAGATCGTGTGTAAGAACAGCGTACGACAAAATGAAGGGCACTTGTATGACAATAAGATATCTCGTCGTCGTCGTCCTTTACGGCTTAGGCTACTAGCCTGTTCCAGTCTCAATTGAAGTCATCCAGCCATACGCGGCCTTCCCACACTTCTCTTCCCCGTTGGATGACAGTCAAGGACTCTTCTTGAAAACCTAGTTGGATCCATTCTCTCTACGTGTAACCGCCACTCCGTTTTGAACCGGGAGATTTTCTCATTTAAGCTTTCAGTTATGCCTAGCTCTATTCTAATATGATCATTTCTGATAAGATCTCTCCTGGTACAACCCCTTACAGCCCTCAAGAACCACATTTCCGCTCCTTCTATTCTAGGTAGGTGCTCGAAAAGGCGGGATAGTAGCCTAAAATAGGTCGATTACAGGCTTCAGATTGTGCTTGATTTTCTTGAAAGAAAAATCGTACTTAATAACATTTTATTAATTTTTATGATAAGGAAAGGTCTCTTCTAGGCTATCATGGTATTTCATTATTGATTATTAGACAGCGTTAGAAGATTCCTTTATGCGAACATCCTGTTTTTAACTTCTATACATAATATTTGCTTCTCGTGTCTCTTATTAAATATGCTGTTGTAAACAAAAAAATTTTTGAAGTGTGTATATATTGTACAATCCATACTATATATCCATAAGGGCTTGCATATATTTATTTATGCCCTTATATGAACTCAGATAAAAATAAAATTACGTATTTTTATTAGCTAAAAAATAGTAATAAATATAATGTAGCACCCTATAATCTAAAGGCAGAAGACATAAATACACTAATACATTGTCCGAATAAAGTCCTTTACGATCCATTTGATTCGATGAAAATTTATTTTCTGGAGTTAATAAAAAATTATAAATATGGTTATGGTATATGGTTTTAAAGTATGCCTTAAAATAAAAAAGTTTATAAAAATATAATGGCTATAATATAAAGTTCTTATTTTTTCAGTTTCTTCTTATAATTTCTAATATTTTTGTTGAACAAGTATACATTTAAACGAATAAATTTATATAATACCAAAAGATATTTCTCCTTGCGAAAACGGTGTAGAAGTTAAAAACAACCTATAGAGGGAATGTTACTTATAGTACGGATTTTGGGAACTTAAGGGACTTAACAATTTATAGACTAACAGTTGGTAATAATTTTATATCCACGTTTACTTTCGGAAAAATATGTATTAAAATATGTAGAATAATAGATAATAAATAAAATAGATAAACCGTATCCTTCTTTATGTTTATTTGGTGTTGTTTTTACCTTATCCAGTCTAATTTTTATTTTTAAAATTTAAATCTGCTTTCCGCATTGCATTTATTTCTCTTACTAAACAAGATATAATAATCTTCACTAGATCTTCAGTTTTCACTACAGATATAACAGTTTTCAATATTTTCGAACTGTAAAATATTTATTTCTTTATCACAATATTACCACAATGATTTTAGTAAATGTAATTTTTATAATTAAATTTATTCTGTATTCTGTAATGAAAATAAATATTTTCTGAAGGCTCTAAAAGTTTTAGATAATTAAATAGTAAGAGATTAAAACTACAAACAGTTAGAACAAAAATAATTACTTTCCTTCTCCTTGGTTTGCTGGTAATTTAATTCCAGTTAATTTCTTTGCCTTTCCATTTTCCCAGTATCATATTTTTGTAGATTCATTATTAAATCTACAGAAAAACTATTTTGTATACAATTTGGTAAATGTTTCCACATTTTCTGAATTTTTTACTACCTTTTATTATATTTAAACAATGTTTACCATCTGTATTATCATGATTTTCTCCTCTCGAACACTGTCGTCTCATCGACAAGGCCTGTTTTCAGATAACTTCTGACTCCGCATCTCTATCTTAAGCGTCGAAAAGTAGAGCACTCCTTTATAATGGTTTTACTGTGAGTGCTCTGTCGCATGTAGGCTACATACTGACCCTTGTTGTTCAGGTTTGTAGCAGCTACGACGACGTCAGGTTCGAATGTTGTAAAGGTAGTTTTGTGAGATGGACCTGATCACGTCAACTACGTTCTCCTGCCGATATTCTCTTTTGCCGCTTGCAGTTTGGTGCGTAAGATTTCCCGTGTCTGTTGCCACGAGGTAATCTTCAGATCGGCGAGTCTTACAGCAAAGAGGTCTATTTCGGGACTCCGCAGCAATTCGTGCTGCTTAAGCAGCGTCTTCGTTGCCCTTGTTGCTACGTGGCTTGCCACCCGTATAAAAGTAAACTGCAAACCCTGATGTCCACCGGCACCCATATAAAACTAAACTGCAAACCTTCGTGTTCCAACACACAGCACAGGGCCCACTTATATACAGTTTTGTACCAGTACGATCTAAGCTGGAAAGATGGTACACATACCAGCACATTGATGCTGCTTTTTATATAAGAGGGCCTTCTCAGGCATAATACATAGTGCCTACCTCATCTTTGAGGTGAATTGGCGGACACAGTGCCAATCTAGACACTGATGATGGCTCCGATGGTGGGGACGAAATGTTTGACAGTAGCAACAACTGTAGTCCACGGCCTAACAGCCCGGCTTGTAACAATAATTTCAACAGGGCCTATTATTATTATTTACAATTAATTTATATTATTTTTATATTATACGAAAATTATAATATTAATTTATTTTAAAAGGCTAAATGATTACATAATATTATAATTTGTATATTATATTCCTTTAATATACCGTATATTTATGTATAATATTTTGTAAAATTTATAAAATAAGAAATAAAGTTATTATTTAAATACTTTTTCATATCTTATTTTATAAAAAAAGTCATGCAAAATAATTTTTGTCTCTAGTTATTTATGATGCAGGGTGCACAAGAAATATTGGATCACTGTTGAATCAACGTAGAGTGCAATTTCGCATTTAATCTCTCGATCTGTTGTAACACATTTCGTGAAACAGAAATCCATAATTGTTTGGGTATCAGGCATGCGTACAGACGGCAGTATCCTATGGTAGGGAAAAACACCACACTGAGGCAGAAACCAGCCAATCTTGTATGTGCCCAGTGTCAGCTGATTATTTTCAAACAGGTGCAAGGGCGTATTTACGGGGGGGGCGAACGGGACCACCGGACCCCCCCCCCCCCAGAGGGTCGAAAACATTTTGACGAATTTTGTTAGTGTCTTAATTTTTAGGTTATTTTATTATGTTTTTAGCTGTGTACACTAATATAATAGTAACTCTTTTTTAAATATACGAAGAAGTTCATTACACAGCATTTGCATATACCTTTGAACTAGGAAAATCAGTTCAGTCAATAAGTACCTTCTAAACAAGTTTCAATAACATTTTTATTGTGTTATTACTGTTTACTTTAATGGGACTGATTTCAGGATGTTATCACATGTTTTTCAACCACTTTAAAGATAGCAATGTCGATCAGTCTTGTTTTTTCTTTTGTATGAAGCCGACTCGACCCCCACCCCACCCACGTTGTTGAGGCCAAATTCTAGATACGCCGCAGAACAGGTGACAAGTGGATAAATCCATTATGGCCTTAGATTAGGTTTTCGGAAGCCGTAGACAACGTGTCTAAAATTGCAGTAGATTGTACGTGGATGTGTGCGCGAGTGATTGTTTTATGTCTGGCAAGGTCATGGCTGCAAGGTAAACTCCTGCTTTTTTACATAATCAATGCGAATTCGTTAGTGTGTGTTGCACAGTTGTTTATGCATGTCAGCACACGGGTCAAGGACACTGTACTTGCGTGGCGTCTGCCTCGGCACAGAAAGTACCTGGTCTCCAATTTGTGTTGCAAAACGTGTTTACTATAAGGTCGCACTAACGACTCTCATTAGACGATCTAATTTTCTCATTTACAACAATTTTGGTATCGAGTAATTAGTGTTGCAATTTTTGATCTGACAGATCTGTCTGTTCCTAATTTTGTTACACCGTTTCGTGACACATAAGCAGTATTAGCACACGAAATATGACAGCAGTTCGTTTACTTAACGTAAGAATATACTATAATACGTGTAACCACTTGTGATTAAGTTTCTTTTAAATTCAAGGTAAACTTACCTTTATCCCGGTCAAACACTTGCTGAAAATTTAATCATAATTACAAAAAACGATCTTCTTGTAACATTGCTTTAAATCTGAGCACTAAAGTAAGTAAATATTGAAAGAGATTATTATATCTGTGATTCACGAATTACTATGGTAATTACTTTTTGTTTAGAACTATGCTGCCCCGTACTGTCCTGTACCAACGGACACAGTCATGTACGATCCAACGGCCATAGCCTGTTTTGTAGTAAAATAAAGAATGAATGAAGATATTAATGTTTACATATAAGACTATTAGGGGAAGATAAGACGTTTGATTTTTGCGCAGATCTGAGTGAAATACGTGTCTCATTTCATAGAAACGGAAGGAAATGAAGCCGTTCACTTTCATACACCAGCAGAAATTCGGTTAGCACTGCACGTATTGTTCTTTTTCTTCGGCACTATAGCCCAACGTGAGCCCTGGCCTCCAAAAACAATCTTCACCAATGTCTCTTACCCGTTGCCATCTCAGCGTAACCCCTCACCTTCATTCTCCTGAGATCCTCCAGCACACTATCCAACCATATCGTCCTAGGTCAACCCCTCTTTCTGCTTTTGTACACCTGTTCCCTCAAGTTTCCTTTGGCATTCGCTGATCGTCCATCCGTTCTAAGTGTGACCTAGACTATTGTTTGTGCTTTTGAGAATCTTACAATGTCCTCATGCTTCAATAGCTCATTTGTCCCTTAGTTATTTCTTACTCTACATTCATTATTTCCTCGTGCAGCCCATAAACACGTCGTGCAATATTTCTTTCTAACCTTCTCAGTGTTTCTTGTGCCGTTTTTGGTCATGTCCACGTCTCACCCTCGTAAGCAACAACTGATGTAATGAGTATCTTACATATTTTCATTTTTCTGTTATGAGATTGTTTCTCAGTAGCCTACTGATGGCAGAGTATGCCCTATTTGCTATTTGTATCCCGTCATGTATTGTCGTGTTTGTGCACCCTTCATCATTTCGTCATGGTGCCTAGATATCTAAACTCATTAACAGCATCGAATGAATTACCATCAGTATGCTATTGAGAAGCAATCTCATAACAGAAAAATGAAAATATGTAGGATACTCATTACATCGAATATGCATAGATTATACGTATGTCTGATGCAGAAATTAGCAGTGCATTTTGTATTATACGTACGTTCGTATTTAGCAGTATGCGAAAACCAAGTTTTAAAAATGTAGACAAGTTAAAACAAAATTTAAATTAGACATTCTTTAAATTTATCTTGCGTTTGACCATACAACATCTAATATGCGATCGTTTATCTACGTAACGTAGTTAGATAGCCAAGACGTATACTAAGTGATGTCCGATAAACTTTCTGAACCTACTGATTTAAAGTGAATCTCTTAATTTTAAAGGAGTCTCTTATGACCAACCTGTTCATTATGTAATTACATTTTCTACTAACAGAATAGAATTCATAGTGGTTTATTGAATATAATAAGATCAAAACGCGGTGTAAATTATGTGATAGCGTGATAAGAGTTATGGAAGTTTTTAATTAACTAGAGGAAGTTAATCCATCACAACGCGCACGCGCGCGCGCGTGTGTAAAACACTAGACTGAGTTTATTATTCTTGATCTTGTTACAAGTAAATACATTTTTCTTCACTTTCTCTTGGACATAGCAAACCTTTCACTGCATACACCGTAACGACTCCGCTGTTTACCAGCGGACTGAAGTCTATTTAAGAATTAATATTATTCGTCTTGTTGTTTTATAAGTAGACTTTTCACAGCGCAACAAACCGTCAATGATTTTACATTTTGTATTTAGTTCTTCCTCTTTATCATGACGATAACCTTCTGTTTCTTATTATTATTCTTCAGTAAGAGAATAGGCGAATCACCTATTTCAGTCCCAAAAGAATACATCCATTTCACCAACGATCTCTAGGTCTTCCTATACTTCTTTTCCCAATAAGCTCGTATTGCCGATCTTCCTCAGGCAACCTGCCATCTGGCATCCTACTCAGATGAGCAATCCATCTCTATTCGTTTTCTGCAGTAGCATCTTCGATATTAAATATGTTCAATTCTCTGCGAATGTCTTCATTGGAGAGTCTATCTCTTCGTGTACAGCCTTTAACACATCGCAAGAATATCTTCTCCGATTCCTGTATCGTACTCAGATGTTTTACCGGAACCCACTTTCAAAGCCATACATAACACTGGACAGTCATAACCTTATTTTTAGTCGAGTATCTTTCCTTGTTTTCCTCTATATCGCTTGGCGAATCGTGCCACAGATTGAATGAAACTTAGCCAACTTATGATCGACATCATAATCCAAGTTATAAGTGATGTCACAACCAAGATAGCGGAGATGTGACCTCTGCTCTGTAGGCTGCTCTTATTACCGAATACAATCTTAGTTCACAACGGATATTTGCCCATAAATGCCATAGTTTTTGTCTTCTGCACAGAAATTTTCATGTTATCACACGCCTATATATTTCTTTTTAATTTGCCACTTCGTTACAAGAAATCTGTTAAAATCTCGAGTTTTTCTATTTTACTTCAGTGAATCTACGAGTGGTCCAATATACGAATGTCCCAATTTAATGGATCCATTGATCCACATGGTAATAAGGTATCTTGTCAGGCCAGTTGAATGTGGTCAATGTTTGGGATAAAAAAGAAAAAACATACTACCATACTTAAACTTACTACCATCTGTTCATGTCATACGGCAGTTATAGTATTCCGGCAATCCCTCAACATTCGTGATGGTTTAATTCTTATAAAAATTCCTGAATGTGAATGTGGTTAATGTCAAGTCTATCTTTCAATGATAAAATGTAGATTATTTTCCGGAAAATAAAAGTCGTGCTGTAGAAGTGGATGAAAAAAAAATACATACCCTATTTGAGAAACATTTGTATTCTACGTACTAGAGTATTTTAAAAATATGAAGCATAACTTTTAAAAATTATAATTCCACTAAACCATCAAAAAATAAAAATTAATTTGGAAGCAAAATTTGCAAATATTTTATTATTCTAGTCTGTTGTGGGGTGTACCTCATGTCATTTAAAATCTCCGAATGTGAAAGAACGGCAGATTCAGTTTCCCTCTTGAACTTCAGAGTACTTTTTAGTATCGGATCTCATTTTATCGTCTTTTCTATAAGGGCTTGCTGAAGTTTTAAAATCTCACTGAATGTTTAGTATTAAAGTTTCTCGTAGACATAATTGCTGCTACAGCTTTGTCATCGTCACCATCATCATTTCTCTTGAATTTTTCTTACTGTAGTCGATTCCATACGATCCTTTTCATTAAGCTCAGAAGCGTATGAATTGATAAAATCCTCAACGTCCTTTCTCCTCGAGGACTATTATTTCTATTATAGTAACTATAACTCCTGGACCTTACGCATTCTTCCGTCAATCTATGCTACCACTCATTAGTTCTAAAGAAAATAGATTGGCTACTTACAAGTATTTTTATAACTTGAATGTTTTCAGTAACGTGTAAACCATCTGGTTTTTATTGATCTTGAAAAAGTCTTCGAATATATAATTCGATTACAACTATGGGAAATCTTCTTATTATATCAGAGACTAGGCGAAATCACCTGTTCCGGTCCCAATGGAATATGTACACTTTACCAACGCTTCCTAGGTCTTCCTATACTTATTCCTAGGTCTTCCAACAGTCTTGTATTCCCAAACTTCCTTAGGCTACCTGACTTCTGGCATCCTATTCGGATTGGAAATTCAACTTGAAAACCAAATTATTTTCCGAACAATTAATAAAGGTAATCCAGAAGCTGGTACCACGACAAACAACTTTAAAATGCCGAAAGAAATACATTCTGACCTACAATTTTAAAATAAACTAAAATATAAAATAAAGTATAGGTGTAAATTTTACTGACTAAATGAAAACACAATGGTTGTGTACGTCCAGAAGAATTAAAATAAATGAAACGTATTTCTTAAAACGTTGATGAAATGGAAAGATCTATTAACCTAAAGCGAAAAAAAAGTGACGATGACGTTTTTTCTATGTACTCTGATATACATGAGCCAATTCTGATTTTTCAGAAAAACACTGTTGTATATTCGGAATATACATTTTGAAAAAATACTCCTTATTGCGGTGCCTCCCGGCAAAGGTTAGCAACAATCTGGTTGATGTGCTGTGAAACCATCCTCGCAGATCAAAAACAGTGATATTTACTAAGAAAGTAACCTGGAAAAGTAGTTACCATTTTTATAAAATTTCAAACAAAAAAGGAAAACCGCAACAGGAAAGAGCTGCTTCCTATTAAGTGGGTTCAGCCAAAGTCATGGAATCTCATTTTTAAACAGGTGTTTATCAGAACGTGAATTTGTTTCTTTGGTTTTATTTCTAGTTCTGTGGGAAAGAAAGAGGTGGAAGGGGGGAAGAGTTAGCGAGAGAGTAAGAAATTCACAAAACTACACTGCTACAGGAATAAGTTGTTCACGAGTGATAACACGCGGGCAACAGAGATAGCGATTCTAACCTGAAATATCAGTTAGTTTCTCTTAATATAGTTGCTCATGAGAACAATGCATGTTGACTGTCCGCTAATATCTTTATGAACTGACGCAAGCTCAAAAGATGCACTATCACTACATTACATCAAGCCAGGTAACTTCTCTTGAATCAATTACAGGAATCTAGTTTACATAAAGCACTCTTAATCTATATGTATAAAAAAGCGTATGTATGGAAAACAATGGGAAAAAATCAATCACCGTTTGTTCTAAAGTTACCTTTTTCCATAATTTACATATTACTTTATATAATAGTTTTAAGAAAAAACGTTCTGTGTGTGTGTGTGTGTGTGTGTGTGTGTGTGTGTGTGTGTGTGTGTGTGTGTGTTAAGAGCGTAACATTTGTGTGCTAAAATAAAATAGGTAGGAAAACACTGTCTTCAGTATTGAACACCTGTGAACAACTGCGTGGGCTTCTTTGTAGTTTCGTTCTCGACAATCTCTGCCTATCTCTCTCTCTCTCTCTCTCTCTCTCTCTCTCTCTCTCTCTCTCTCATTGTCTACTTAAAGACGGTCATATCAAGAAAGATTATACCGTTTATATGTAGTCAGGTGTATTGACACGCTGAAAATACATATAAGCCTATAAGGATTATTATATTACTTGCCAAAAGATAATATATTTTGTAGATAATAACCAAATTTTTATTATAAATAAAATTTTTACATATTGATGAAATTCTTCGAAAATGGCTTTCGTTAGTGGTATACAAATGAAGATATACAAACAAAATTAGGCGCAATTGCAAGAAATTTTTAAATCCTGAAAAGTCCACAACCCTGAAATGAAATATTATCAGAACCCGCTTTCATTTTCCTCTACTTTTGAAGATTTACTAATAATTTTTCTTTCTAGTGTTTGTCCGCTTTTTTTTTATTGGAGCTCATCTATTTCCCTCAGTATATAGCATATATTTACGACAATTTTTCAGGTGATTCATAATATTTGGCTATTGTTATACTGGACTTAAAATAATATAATATACAGTTTAAGATTGTTTAATAAAATTTGAGTTTTATTAATTGTTTTTCAAAAATATATGTTCAGTTATTTTCTCTATGTTAGTAGTCTTCATCAAAACTTTGTCAAATTTTGTTGCTTCCCTGCTATATACACTTTTTCCTCGAACGAGGCCTCGTTCGAGGAAAAAGTGTATATAGCAGGGAAGCAACAAAATTTGACAAAAAATCTATGTATTAAGAAAAATCCAAAATCCAAAGACGTTCTTCCAAAACTATGTCTCCCTTTCAGGAGGCTAACGTGGTTGCCCTGTTCAAAAGAGCAGGAGATTGAAGAAGCTACAAGAATACAAGGGGGCCAGAGAACTATAAAGTATGAGTTCTGTATTTTCCGTTTTAATTAGGAAAATGATTTGGAGCCTATAAAGTATGTGCGAAGCGTTATTTCTGTTGTGTTTATTAAAGTTTTAAAAAACATCGATAAGGTTAGAAATCGCACTCGAAACAAATCAATTCGTGTAAACATTGCAGCGTGTTTAAGTAATTATCGCGGACTGTAGTTATTATAGTAACCTCGTGTGTCTCTGCCAAGGACGATGTGGTATTTTTATCACAAGGCCGAACTATCATACAAACACAGCTCCTATATGTGAGTGTTTATAAATATTAGTGTGTATGTTGACACTTTATAAGCCCACATCTATTGTTGTAGCGTACTGAATAACGTCCGACAGTTTACCTACTTTCTCTCCATGTGTGTGTGTGTGTGTGTGTGTGTGTGTGTGTGTGTGTGTGTGTGTGTGTGTGTGTGTGTGTGTGTGTGTGTGTGTGTGTGTGTGTGTGTGTGTGTGTGTGTTGTGCGTACGCGCGTCTTCAAACCCCAAGCAATACTAGACGATTTTTTCGTATTTGTTTTGGATTAATTTCAAGGCAGCAAGAGCTGTAGACAACGCCTTTTACCAGTTTATTTAAAGCGGACAGTGTAAGGCTACAGACATTCTAGCCTCCCCCGAACATGAATCGGCCTGAAAACCAAGCGTGTGGAGAATTTTTGTTACCGATCGACACTTACACAGATCGTTGTTTGTTTGTTGACGAGGTTATAAGTTTTGCCTAGCATGCATGTGAGGCATAAACCACCGTTTTCTAACAACTGTCTGTCTGTCTACCTGCCCCCCCTCTCTCTCTATCTCTATCTCTATCTCTCTCTCACACACACGCGCGCGCGCGTGTACGAAACACTAACATAAAACAACACAACATAAAATAACATTGTCATACAAAGGTTACCATAACTATCAAATAAAATACCATAACTATCGTCTTGCTGACGCGATACTTTGGATAGTCACATCTTTAAGAAGAAATCCAGAAAACGCGTTGGAGGTCGATCTTTCCAGTTTTAGGCACCCGTCTATTGTACCAGGACTACGATTATCATCAGGCAGCCATTGGGCTCGACGCAGGTGCTGCAATCATGCACCGGGCGCAAAGACACCCCGCTATTTAGGCCTAATGCAATGCACTAAGGGAAAAATGTTAAAGAATTTGAGGGTGTTCAGGAAAATGAGAAGCGACAAATAAACACTATCTGAACGGAAGAAAGGTAAAATTAAAAAAATATTCAAGTACCGTCTGCCTAGTGGCAAAAGCTAAAGAGCACGATAATGTCTTTCGGCCGCCAGCTAAACGCAACATTTGCAGAAAGGAAACAATCAGTCAGTCAGTAACCATAATAATGTTGCGTTTAGCTGGCGGCCGAAAGACATTATCATGCTCTTTAGCTTTTGCCACTAGGCAGACGGTACTTGAATATTTTTTTAATGAATAGATCGTTAGCTGAATCACATACGAAGACAACCATTAACTAGAGACAATAACCCCAATAACCTATCTACAGCTATGCAGTGTTGTTCGCTTGTTAGGTCTTTAATCTGCGACGACGTTAGCATGTTAGCGGTCGCGGTTTTAGTTAACGATTCCCGGCTGGTAAATTGTGCTAACACTTGATTTTAAACTTTCAGGACGCTTTATAAATCTGGTTTAATTGTTTGCAGTGATATTATTTTTAACACATTATATATATTGCGACGTATCAAAACAAACGTTTATTTACAACAATCCCAATGACGTCACGCAAGAATGACGTCATGCAGCGTGATGCGTTACAGTTTACAGCGTTACAGAAATTTTCAAATGATGGCCAGCCAAAAGACATTATCATGTCAAAAATGATAGTGAAAGGATGAAAGAGTACTGGAAGGAGAGAAAAACGAAAAAATTGAAAATGACGATGTTGTTTCACGCTGTCCGTAGTAAGCCAAAATCGAAGAAAGAAAAGACGACAAGTATCAACTGAATATGTAGAATATTTGCCGGGCAATCTGCGGACTATCCATTATTCCTTCCTTTATTGTTAATACAATCGTAAAGAACCGTGAAATGTTTACGTGTGAAATAATTCTCCTTGCTGTGGTATAAAACAGAATCCAGCCTGAGACAAGCTTAAAACAGATTTTTTATGTTGACACCGGTTTTGTTAACCTAAAACTGTCACGGCCGGCGTCAACTGTGCTGTAACTGTCACGGTCTGCGTCAATTGTGCTGAAACTGTCACGGCCGGCGTCAATTGTGCTGAAACTGTCACGGTCGGCGTCAATTGTGCTGAAACTGTCACGGTCGGCGTCAATTGTGCTGAAACTGTCACGGTCGGCGTCAATTGTGCTGAAACTGTCACGGTCGGCGTCAATTGTGCTGAAACTGTCACGGTCGGCGTCAATTGTGCTGAAACTGTCACGACCGGCGCCAGTTGTGCTGAAGTTGTGCTGAAACTCTCACGGCCGGCGTCAATTGTGCTGTAACTGTCACGGTCGGCGTCAATTGTGCTGAAACTGTCACGGCCGGCGTCAATTGTGCTGAAACTGTCACGGTCGGCGTCAATTGTGCTGAAACTGTCACGGTCTGCGTCAATTGTGCTGAAACTGTCACGGCCGGCGTCAATTGTGCTGAAACTGTCACGGTCGGCGTCAATTGTGATGAAACTGTCACGGTCGGCGTCAATTGTGCTGAAACTGTCACGGTCGGCGTCAATTGTGCTGAAACTGTCACGGTCGGCGTCAATTGTGCTGAAACTGTCACGGTCGGCGTCAATTGTGCTGAAACTGTCACGGTCGGCGTCAATTGTGCTGAAACTGTCACGGTCGGCGTCAATTGTGCTGAAACTGTCACGGCCGGCGCCAGTTGTGCTGAAGTTGTGCTGAAACTGTCACGGCCGGCGTCAATTGTGCTGTAACTGTCACGGTCGGCGTCAATTGTGCTGAAACTGTCACGGTCGGCGTCAATTGTGCTGAAACTGTCACGGCCGGCGTCAATTGTGCTGAAGTTGTGCTGAAACTGTCACGGCCGGCGCCAGTTGTGCTGTAACTGTCACGGTCTGCGTCAATTGTGCTGAAACTGTCACGGCCGGCGTCAATTGTGCTGAAACTGTCACGGTCGGCGTCAATTGTGCTGAAACTGTCACGGTCGGCGTCAATTGTGCTGAAACTGTCACGGTCGGCGTCAATTGTGCTGAAACTGTCACGGTCGGCGTCAATTGTGCTGAAACTGTCACGGCCGGCGCCAGTTGTGCTGAAGTTGTGCTGAAACTGTCACGGCCGGCGTCAATTGTGCTGTAACTGTCACGGTCGGCGTCAATTGTGCTGAAACTGTCACGGCCGGCGTCAATTGTGCTGAAACTGTCACGGTCGGCGTCAATTGTGCTGAAACTGTCACGGCCGGCGTCAATTGTGCTGAAGTTGTGCTGAAACTGTCACGGCCGGCGCCAGTTGTGCTGTAACTGTCACGGCCGGCGTCAATTGTGCTGAAGTTGTGCTGAAACTGTCACGGCCGGCGCCAGTTGTGCTGTAACTGTCACGGCCGGCGTCAATTGTGCTGAAGTTGTGCTGTAACTGTCACGGCCAGCGCCAGTTGTGCTGTAACTGTCACGGCCGGCGTCAATTGTGCTGAAGTTGTGCTGAAACTGTCACGGCCGGCGCCAGTTGTGCTGAAACTGTCACGGCCGGCGCCAGTTGTGCTGAAACTGTCACGGCCGGCGCCAGTTGTGCTGAAGTTGTGCTGTAACTGTCACGGCCGGCGCCAGTTGTGCTGTAACTGTCACGGCCGGCGTCAATTGTGCTGAAGTTGTGCTGAAACTGTCACGGCCGGCGCCAGTTGTGCTGTAACTGTCACGGCCGGCGTCAATTGTGCTGAAGTTGTTCTGTAACTGTCACGGCCGGCGCCAGTTGTGCTGTAACTGTCACGGCCGGAGTCAATTGTGCTGAAGTTGTGCTGAAACTGTCACGGCCGGCGCCAGTTGTGCTGTAACTGTCACGGCCGGCGTCAATTGTGCTGAAGTTGTGCTGAAACTGTCACGGCCGGCGCCAGTTGTGCTGTAACTGTCACGGCCGGCGT
This sequence comes from Magicicada septendecula, assembly GCA_034769895.1. Taxonomy (NCBI): domain Eukaryota; kingdom Metazoa; phylum Arthropoda; class Insecta; order Hemiptera; family Cicadidae; genus Magicicada; species Magicicada septendecula. The sequence goes on along the minus strand of CM068371.1, from coordinate 333,298,090 downwards.
CAATTGTGCTGAAGTTGTGCTGAAACTGTCACGGCCGGCGCCAATTGTGCTGAAGTTGTGCTGAAACTGTCACGGCCGGCGCCAGTTGTGCTGTAACTGTCACGGCCGGCGTCAATTGTGCTGAAGTTGTGCTGAAACTGTCACGGCCGGCGCCAGTTGTGCTGAAGTTGTGCTGAAACTGTCACGGCCGGCGCCAGTTGTGCTGTAACTGTCACGGCCGGCGTCAATTGTGCTGAAGTTGTGCTGTAACTGTCACGGCCGGCGTCAATTGTGCTGAAGTTGTGCTGAAACTGTCACGGCCGGCGCCAGTTGTGCTGAAACTGTCACGGCCGGCGCCAGTTGTGCTGAAGTTGTGCTGTAACTGTCACGGCCGGCGCCAGTTGTGCTGTAACTGTCACGGCCGGCGTCAATTGTGCTGAAGTTGTGCTGAAACTGTCACGGCCGGCGCCAGTTGTGCTGTAACTGTCACGGCCGGCGTCAATTGTGCTGAAGTTGTGCTGTAACTGTCACGGCCGGCGCCAGTTGTGCTGTAACTGTCACGGCCGGCGTCAATTGTGCTGAAGTTGTGCTGAAACTGTCACGGCCGGCGCCAGTTGTGCTGTAACTGTCACGGCCGGCGTCAATTGTGCTGAAGTTGTGCTGAAACTGTCACGGCCGGCGCCAGTTGTGCTGAAGTTGTGCTGAAACTGTCACGGCCGGCGTCAATTGTGCTGAAACTGTCACGGTCGGCGTCAATTGTGCTGAAACTGTCACGGCCGGCGTCAATTGTGCTGAAACTGTCACGGTCGGCGTCAATTGTGCTGAAACTGTCACGGTCGGCGTCAATTGTGCTGAAACTGTCACGGTCGGCGTCAATTGTGCTGAAACTGTCACGGTCGGCGTCAATTGTGCTGAAACTGTCACGGCCGGCGCCAGTTGTGCTGAAGTTGTGCTGAAACTGTCACGGCCGGCGTCAATTGTGCTGAAATTTGACTTCTCTGCTGGCTTTTAAGCCGCGGTCCACTACTTTCCCAATGAACAGACGTTTCGGCCTCACTGTTGGAGGCCATCTTCAGCGTTAAAACGACTCGAGAACTGGCACCGATCTTCACCAGTTAACCACGGTACTGTGGCAAAAGATACTGACACAAATTCTGATTACAAATTGCAGAAAGGATAAATTTTGATAATGTTGATGATCTAAATTAAACAACATACTATTTACTATTATGAACTTGAATACCCATAGTGATTTATAATTTGGAACACGTATTAACATTAAAAAGTACTTATTATTACACACACACACACAAACACACACACACACACACACACACACACACACGCACACACTTTCACTGACACTAGCTCGTGACGATTTTTGTGGTTTCTTGTAGTAATTGATTATATAATGTATTAAAAAATTACATAATAAATATCTTCTAGAAGTAAGTGCATATCCCCGCCCTGGTTTCCCGGTATCAATACCTCGGGCTTCACCTGGATCGTCATCTCACCTGGCGGACACATTCCGAGCAAGTAGCCCGCGAAACTGTCAGTCGTCTTTACAAACTCCGACCCCTTCTTTGCAGAAAATCTTTGACCCGTCACCTAGGGAACTCATCGTCACCACGTACGTGGGGTCGGTGGTTACCTACGCGATCCCTGTATAGGGCTACTTGTCAAAAACCCATAAGCGTAAGCTTCAGTCTCTCCTTGACCGAGGACCGCGCTGGGCATGTAAAGCCCATTATCTGACTTCTAACCAAAAGAAGGGATTATCGACAATCCCTTCGTGTCCGTTCCTGAACGCCACAGTACGGACACTTTCCAGCTTTCCAGAACATTTTACCGCCGCAATGCCCACTTTGAGGGTGGTCAAACTTTGACTCTTGTAAACTTTGTATTCTGAATACCGCATTGCGACACGTGTAGATGACGTCACGTTTTTGTCTGTTATCTACAGCCGGTCTTTAGCCGGGCTGACTCTAGTAACAATTACGTTAGTTCTACTCAAGTCTCCGAGGAGGCCACTCGTTTCAATAACCAGTCGCGGCTACAGGATTTTTATTAGTTGAATTATTAGCATGTTCAACATGCGCTAAGTCTACTTGGGCGATCTCAGCCTTACTTCTCACGATTATGTCAGTTGATATTTAATTCTAATTTAATTAGCGGGCATCATGCCGCGGTAATTACTACACGTGCCAGCAATCGCATCAAATAGATTTCAATAAACAATTATTTATATAAAAAGCATACAGTCCACTTAAAACTTCATTTCTAACCAGCCATCTCCAATTAGCGTTCCTAAGAATAACTGAAGAGTACATCAAGAGCTTCTAAGACGTTACAGAGGGTAACCCCCTAATTAGCGCCCTCGGTCACAACCCATCTGTGCCAAGTGTATCTTGGACACGGCTCCACGCTCAATTAGACCTATTTAATTGAAATCCCACGGCCGGTAGCAGGGCACATCTAGGAATCCAGAGTATCCTGGCCCCCGCGGCGGGAGCTTTATAAGAAGCTCGGGACGCGGCCAACAGCGGGCAACGGGCCTGGCCTTCGTCCCACACAACCTCTACTCCACTAAGTGCATATAATAATAACAAAATCTATTTACAGAAGGAATTTATTAATTTAGTAATACAATACAGGCTACATATTGCAACTCGGAACAACACAGGTTGGGGTCTGTAGGATACGTAAAATTGCATAGGTTTTGGGCGAGGAATTACATACTGGCTATACAATCCATTATTTATTGTTAAACTCATAAACCTTAAATAAACGAAGTCCTTTTATGCCTTAATGGAGAAAAATTAATGTTTAATCTGCCACCTGCAGATATTGATTGCTTAATATTGGAAAACTTCGACACCTGCCATTACGCTCGAACCCAATTCGAAATTTGAAGACTTCCAACATAAAGACTGCATGTTAGAAATGTCCAAGTTCCGGTTTCAAGTATATTCCCAACCGCGTGGTTTGAATTACTAATTAAATTGTTTTAATTTTAATCCATTATTAAGGGTAAATAATAATTTATTTTACCAAAATTTAAATTATTAATAAACAATGCTTTTCACCATCCTGCACGCTAATGTGATAGCGATAAATGCATGTACTTCACTTTCACTTATTTTCACAGTACAGTATTGCAATTCAGTTTATGACTTAAACTATTATTTTAAGTAAAACTTAACTAGAGTATTATTTTAAGTGAAACTTTTTAACCTACTTACATAATTTCTTATTCATTCGCATCTTCGTTATAGACAACTCTGATTTTGGCCTGCAATGAATCACGACGTTTTTTATTAATTATTTAGTGAAATGGTTATCACATTTCAGTATAGTACAGCTAAAATAATTAGACATAAAACGGCTGCCTGGTTGCGCTGTGTAAAAAGATCTCATTTTGCATGCGTAGCTTTGACGCATTGTTTTCGGACCAATTATTTTGTGTTCATAACAGCGGCTTGGATGGTGTATCATGGTTGGTCACCTCGCACACCACTCCTGCACTGCCTTCCCTGCTCCCACTACTATCTGCGTGGACCGTTTCGTGTCTAACAATTGCATCTGTACACATATCTGTGTGCTTGTGGGAGGGATGATTGGTACAATACATCGATTACAATACAGCGACGTTGGATGAACTTCGCTAAATTTCAAACTTTAATAACTTTTTATCAATTGTCATTCCTTTCTTTTCTTTATTAATAATTACGTAATAATGATTATTCATGCATGAACGGCATAAACGCTAGTTCAGCGTTGAGCGATACACGATCAATAAAAGAAAATGTTACTTGATTTGAGATTATACACCCGTATTGATATGCGGCAGACATTAGGCCTACATACGTTATCCAAATTTCTATTAATATATGCAGTAGCGTATCTGTTTGGCCTTGGGGAGGGGGTTTCGAGATTGAGTCGGCTTCATACAAAAGATAAAACAAGTTAAGATTAAAAAACGTTACTCTCTTCAAAGTGGCTGAAAAACGTGTGATAACGTCCTGAAATCAATCCCATTAAAATAAACAGTAATAACACAATAAAAATAACACAATTTTGTTTAGTCAAATCGAGGGTAGAAGGCCTGTCGGAAGACCCGAGCATCGCTGGATTGACGCAGTGGCGAGGGATGCTGATAAAATAAAACGATGGATATCGATCGCCAATGACAGGGAAAAATGGAGGTGGATGATTATAGAGGCTAAGATTCGATTCCGAAGTGTGACGCTATAGAAGAAGAAGAACACGATAAAAATACGCGTTATTGAATTACAAGATATATTGATTACAAGATACTTACTGACTTAATCGATTTCCCTATATTCATATACAGTATCAATACATGAAAGTGTTACTTTTTTTCTGAATATACTTATGCAGTGATATACAGCAGATGTTGCATACGTTATCCAAATTTCCGTTAATATTAGCGCGTGAAACAGTGGCGATATGAGTATCGCGCAGCCGGAAATCGATTCGTTTTACTCGCGGCAATGAATCCGGCAAAATCATTAAGTCGGGTTTAACTAATTTACGAGGCTACCACGTTCGCAGTCGATGTGTAACTTGATTGGTGAGAGATAATCGTGCACTGGAGACCGACCGAATCGTGCAGATCCTACGCTGAATTGGCGCGGTAATAACATAGATTTTAATGGACACATATAAATTGCTGTTTCCAACACGGAATCGCAATGCACATAGTATTTCTTTTAATCACCCCAAAGGATTTAACGTATAATATAATCTGATTAACAGCTGCAAATAACATATTGTTCATTAGTTTCTGATTGCGTAGCCTATTTATTATTAATTGATTGTATAATACATGTAGGAAACGTTAACACATGAAAGAGACAATACGTTACTGAAAATGTTAACATTTTACATTGAGACATATCTGTGTTTCATAAGGCTTAAAAACAAAAAATAACGTTATCATAGCTTTTAAGTTTATATATGTTTTCATAGATATCTATGGGCTTATGTCTAATACTTTGCGGAAACTGATAAGAATTATATAGTTTTTTTTTTGTAAACAAATTACAAACATTTTGAAAGTGATCCAAAATTTGCAAGGAGTGTTGAGAGATATTGTTCTGTGAAATTATTACAGATAACGAGTTTACATTTTCAATAAAACCTCATAAATTGATGCCTACACAGACATTTACAATTTACTTAAACAGTTGAGTTCTGTTTTTGGCCCTTGGTGCACCCATAGTGACAAAATGCTCATACTAAACGTTACATTTGAGTTTGGATTAGAATTCTCTTTAGTCTCACACTTAGCTGGATTTTTTCAATACAGTATCAGTTCAATTTTTTCAGATTTTCTTTGGGCCCTGGTGTTCTAAAATCATGAAATTTCCAAACGTTTACACTATATTCGGAATTGATTAAAATTTAGTTTCATTTGATATCCCACCTAGATGTTTTAAATTTTATCAAACTTTTGACCTACTTTTTGGGCCCTGCCGTCCCAATTTTTGCAATTTCCAAAACATAACACTATATTCAGACTTTGATTAAAATTCTCTTTAATGCGATACCTCACTTGGATTTTTGCGATTTTTTCAAAATGTTGATCTCCCTAAAATGTTTGCTCCCATCTATATTGGTGGGGGGGGGGATCAATCTTAAAGTAGGGGTTTTAGGGTAAAGATATGGGTACACAAGCCAAGTTTTCCGAAAATCGGTTGATATGTTCAAAAAGTATCGGGAGACAAATCCCAAACACACAGATAAACGTAAAACGGTTGAGTTAAAACTGAGAAGCAGCTTTACTCGTTCAGTTATATATGATTTGCGTATTCTGTATACCGTATAAAGGTCCTGACGGTTAAGTATGTTTCGTCGAACGTCGACACAAGTATTTTAAAATTTTGTCTAGTTAATGATCGAATCTGAAGAAACTATTATTAACTATGAATCCATTATTTATGAATTCACGGTCACTTCCAGTGCCGGATTTAAGCATAGGCTACATAGGTTACAGCCTACAGTTCTGCACCACACAAAAAAAACTAATAAAAAATCAGTCGACTTGTATAAAAATTATTTGGTTCGGGTTTCAGAGAACAGAAGTTATTAGAGGAAAAGGTGGTATTATAAGCCACGTATAGGGTACAGTGGGGCAAGAGTGCGCACTTAAATTTTAAATTCATCTCAAACTACACTCATTGCACTGAGACTCATTATGTTTTGACAGAAATATCATGAATCCCTTTAAGTTCGATTAAGATTCCTATTTTATAATTTCGACTATTGTAACACATGTAAATAAATATATTCTCAAAACGTGTTAAATGTGATCTTTTTCCTCCATAGGTGGGGAAAAAATCCGCAATTTAATTTTGAAATTAAATTAATTTGGAAATCAGTTGTTTTTATTTTTCCTACACTTTTATTCTGTTTAGGATGTTTTGAGTCTACTACAAAAACGAGTGAAATTTTTTATTTTTTATTTTATAGATTCCAGAATGCTACTGTACATTGTGATACCTTGAAACCGTTAAATTGTTTAAACATAGTATTAAAAAAAAAAAACATTGTATCCCAATTTAATTTGTACACTTAACAATGATTTTATTTGCAGTTCTGGAAGATATATTTTTCAAAATTTTCAGGGGGAGGACCCGGACCCTCCTTTTACTGGGGGCATTCCATACCCTTCAGACCCCTCCGGTAGTTGAGGGAGCCCGCACCACATGTTCAACCTATGGGCCCACTAACTCTATTCCGGCCCTGGTCACTTCTAAAGACAACTTACGGCCCATTGTACTTTAGCAAAACTAAAGTCGTATTATGTACTAGAAGAATCTAACATCGGATTTCATCAATAGTTCTGTAAATTAAAGAAGGAAAGTTTCAGCCGTCTGATTGACTGTGTCTTTAATGGCCAAAAGTGTACCTACATAAGTTAGTTAAAACTCCATTTGTTTTAGTAAAACATATAAAATATAATCATAAATATGTAACCTACAGTTTCAAGCTGTTTGGAACCGAGCAAGCGTGCAAACGTTGATTCCCCAACTGTGCATTTGTACTTTCTTTTTCTCTAAATGTGCCTTCTTGCAGATTATTACGTCTACTGTTTCGAATGGTCCATCTTTTTCTGTCTCACGCTAGTATTAAATAGGATAATCTGTTAAACGATCATACGTTAGGTGACTGTAAACATTAAAATTGTGGTGCAATTAGGCTGACACCAGAGACAGAAAAACAATCAGGAATATTTTGTGTTATTTATATTAAGTATTTATAGTATTAATTATTTATTATTATTAATAGTATATTATCAATTACTGTTTACAGCAAGTATAATACGCATCATATCATTATTCAGTGTTTCAATATTTGGTCCATTACGCAATAAGAAACACTCTCACATCGCTATAATAATATTGATATACATTTTTTCTGTGTCACCGTAAAATGAATAATTTTAGGAAAACTTTACAAAGTGTACTATCCGATTTGATTGCGTTATCTCGCGGTTTGAATTACAGTACGTTCTGCTGTCCGAGTTTAATAGGTAGGCAAAGGAAAAAAGTTTAATGCTGCCTCGGCCAGTAGGATGACGTCGGAATGTAATAATGTGTTCTTAATTGTGCGGCATTTCCCGACACTATCCCTATGCACCAATCAAGTAGCACCGTTAGTATGATGAGATTACCACTTTTCCTCCGTGTAGTAAGTTTTGAGCCGTTGTCGTTGCGTTACCACAATTACTATTCATCAACCGCAGCTTCAATGGAGCTGACCCGCGTATCGTCGTCATTCTCCTAGTATCTCTGTTGTTACATGATGTGTAGAAACATGTCCACAAGGTAAGTACACCGATGCGAAATAAAGCTAATTACGGCTGATAACGGTTGTTCTGTTGCCGACTGTCATCCTTTTACATCAGGTTATTCCTTCTTAACGCTAAGCGGGCTTCACTTTGCGTAGGGGAATACGCCAGTTAACATAATAAACGAGGTTCATAAGTGATATACCGAGACCGTAAATTAACTGATTTGCATTCCGTGCTTGACTCCGAATAAGGTCGTTTTGTCTGTAGGTGAGAGTCACTTTTTATTTATTTCGTTTGAAATACGTAGGTTGAAGATTTATTTACACTATTCTCGTAATACGTGAAGGGGTTTTCACACTGATTATAGAGGTATTTCCATCATGTTAACGTTATGTTACAGTAGCATTATCGATACGTTTATGTCTGTAACAAATTTATTAAGTAACTCGCTACCTGATGGTGGAAAGAATCTATATTGCTTGCTTACCTATAAGCAACATAATATTGTGTGTTTCTGTGCAAACCTTTTTCACATACCTTCTTCATATGTGTGTGTGTACCTTACATGTTACTTCTCATAATTGAGTTTTCTACGTATATACAGCTTATTTTTTGATCCTGAAGACACTAATTTCTGCGGTGCAAATATACAAATATTGCACGGTAACTTGACAACCAGTGGAGAGAATCTCTTTTAGATGTCAGACATCTTACATATCCGAGATGGATAGTTTTAAAATACACACGTAATATATGTTAAATTACTGCTTACAACCGAAACCTTCGTTTTATTTAAAACAAAGAGTTTTGAGGGTTTATAGAGTTAACCACTTCTGTTTCTCTCTCAGACTCTACTTTAATGTACTAATATTAATCCACTCTATCAGCGTGAAACCATTTTTTATTACTTAACTCTTTTCAGTTGTATTACAACTTCGTGTTGTCCAGCTTTCGTAGAACTTCTTCCATTTACATGTTCATACATTCTTCTTTCGTTACTGCTAGATGAATACCACTTAATGAAATAAAATGTTTTATAGAAAACGGCTACACCAGCGCTGTTGTATAACAGCTAACGTTCTCGCGGCCTATGGTATGACAGTGTGAGACTTCAAGTTCCCCTTTTACGTGTATAACGTACACATTAATAGAAGTCATATTTCTTAACTAAAAATGAACTTTTTCATGTGAAAACTTACTGATTTTATTGCCCAGGCAGTCTGTTACCAAAGCTGAAGAAGGCGGATACGTAAGCCGAAACGCGTCCAATAAAATCAGTAAGTTTTCACATGAAAAAGTTCATTTTTAGTTAAATGTTAGTGCTGTGAAAGAAGTGATGAATAATCAAGACAACTGTCATATTTCTGTTAAAGAAGAACCTATAGTTTACTATATTTTCTCCTATAAAATTCCGTCTAGGACCCAAAAGTCCGACAGTCTTGAAATTACCACTAGAATTTTACAGAAACATGAAGGCGTTTGAAATTTATGTAATAAGGTCGAAAAAAAAATGTAGTGAACGGCATTTGTCACAAATGTGCCGGTGTGTACGGCGGTCGTCTCGTCCAATCACCGTTCGATCAAAGGTGTACGGGGCACCGAGTTGTCGGTGTGATTTTGTCTGGTATAGACTACAGTTTCCGGGAGTAGAGTGTCGCTGGATCACAAGGTAAAGATCTGGTTGGCTACCCAGTGGTGTGAAACCAATGCGCATCTCATTAATGGCGTCAACACTTGGCCGGGAACCTTTTCGGCAGCGTTACTCGACGAGGGGCTATAAAAGCTGGTGCAATGACATAATATGTTATTATGTGGGAATTATGTGGAAAAGGTGGTTATTATGTGGAAAAGTAGTGTTGGTGTGTATCAAACCTTTGTGAATAATAATAATATGTTTATGTTTCGTTTTTCTTTATCAGCCAATTGGGGCGTTAATGTTCAAACAGTCCTCGTATGTTTCATAGAAGAATATACATATTTTACATTTACTTATATTTTATATAACAGTGTTTCGTAGTGGCGTATATAGAATTTGGCTTTGTGGAGGGTCGGCTTCATACTAAAGGAAAATTAAGTTTGAAGCATTACTTAAGACTTAATTAAGACTAATCAGCATTATTATCTTTAAAGTGGGGTGAGAAACACGTGATAACATCCTGAAATCAGTCCCATTAAATAAACGACAATAAAACAATAGAAATACGCGTTATTGAAACATTGTAGAAAAATACTTAATGATGAATTAATTTTCTTATATTTCATATTTCAAACGTGTACCCCAATGCTGTGTAATAAACCTGTTTGTGTATTTAAAAAACAGCTACTACTATATTAGCGGACACAGATGAAAAAAAATAAAATAAAACAACCTAAAAATTAACGGATTAACAATAGTCATCAGCTTTTTCGATCCCCTGGGGGGGGGAGTTCGGTCCCGTTCGCCCCCTCCGTAAATACGCCCCTAGCGTTTCGACAGTTTTTCTATACTGTCATCTCGGTAATATAAAACTATCGAAACACTGTTCTATATATACAAACAAATACAAAAAATATATTCTTGTATGAAAACTATTATTTATTATTAATTTTCATTACTAAACAAGAATAATTGTGAGTAATTATGAATATAACAAATCTTATGCTTTAATTTAATAAATAAACACTTGGTACATTCTACAGAAGAGTTTATTTTCCTGACAATTGTTTCACCAGTTACGGAAGCTTCAGAGGTTGGATTTCAAGCTGCCGTAACTGGTGAAACAATTGTCAGGAAAATAAACTCTTCTGTAGAACTATACCAAGTGTTTCTTTATTAAATTAAAGAATTAGTAAAATGTGCCGAGCGACCATTCGATCAGTGTAATGACAAATCTTAAAGCGTATAAAGTATATAGTTATAATTAAACACTTAGAATAAGTAAATTGTATTTATAGTATTAATAAAAACCAAATTAATCCGTATAATAGAAATCATGCGATCTTTTCTATAATCTAATATAGTCTAAAACTCTTCTATTGTTACTTTTATTATCAAATTTATAAAATATAACCTTTAACAATTATACGTATTTCTGTGTATTTTAGTTCCTCTGTTGAGGTCACAACTTACGCCAAAAAAATCAATTGAAATACAGTTATTTATTTTTACAAGGGAATGTAATTGCTACAGCGAGTGTAAGCAAGTCGTGCTGGAATAATACACACGTTTGGCTGTGTAATCTGCGACGGTATGAAGGCCACAGCGACGTCTGATCCGTATCACAAATTAGTTTGAAAGTTTATCCTTTAGTTCACAGCGTTATCCTTGAGACACGATTTCCACCGTGTTGAAACTACTTTTAAATTAATGTAATCACTAAAGCGAGTGATGCGTTCGTCATTACAACTTCATTTGTAACCACAAAGTGTAATCACAGTGGTTACATTATAAAAAACCGAACAGTGACCCAGTTACCAGGTGTATTAGAGATGTGTGTGTGTGTGTTGTTTGGGTTCTAGTGTTTCCTGCATTTTCGGGTAATTTAAAACTAGACAAAAAGGTTTTTTATAATATCATTTAGTGCAGTCAGTCATAAACTTGATATTCATTAATAAATGTGATACATAACAATGTCTTGTAAGGAGTGTACCCAGCGATACTGTCCTGTTTTTTTTTTCTAATCTTAAGAACTGCTAAAGACCCAGCAGTTTACACAAGAACAATTGGTACTCGAGTTTGAGTCTCCGCTCTTGAAGTGGTATCGTAAATTCTTCTGCTAACTAGTTCGGATGTAGTAACGAATGAGTTTCTTGTCAGATTGCTCAGTACTCGATTATAGTTCTAATTGACAAGTAGATACACCAGAGGCCCTTTCCTGTTCCTGATGTACCACGGCGCCTCTGTGATCAGTCTTAGCCTTGACTGAAACCTCTGTATGATTCGTGAATGACAGGCGGTTTCATAAACTTGCATCCCATAAATCCATACAGATTAGTAAGCAAGAAATTTGCTATTCAGATTTAAAGATCAATTATGGCGAATCAGCCAATATAGCTTGCTTAGTTTAAGCCCAAGTATTTTCTCTTAACCTATACACGTTTTTCCAATTTAGTTTCCGGCCCCAGTGGATCTCCAATTACATGATTCCTTCAGCTTTAGAGATTATTTTTTCACGAAATCCAAGAATTATTTTTTCATTAAGCATGACTAGTGGCATGCGCCATAGTACTCTTTCGGGTAGTAAAAGCTGTTTTGATTTACCGCATCTTCATTAACTTTGATTTTCCACTTTATCAGCCTGCCTGTACAGTCATCCAGGACATTTTTCAGTAGTTCTGAAGCGATAGTGGGGTTCTGATGTAGAGACTATTTTAGGATCAACATTTTATGTCATCAGCATACAAGTAACACAAGCACTATCGGTTTGTGGGAACTGATCCTTTTATCATTTTTCTAGATCGTCCCATAAACCATATGCCATACCTAGGGGTCCTCTAACAATTTAGAAGCACGGTAATTTATCGTACGGTCACCATGGCCATTCCAGTGACTTCTGTGTACCCCTATGACCTTGTTAAGATTGAATATATTTAGTTTCTCACTTACTAATTCATTAGTATTCCTTGCTACCGCTCTGCGAAATCGCACTTCAGCACTTTTATATTCCTTTTATGTTCTGTTGTAACTGTAAAATAGTGCTGTAACTGCCATAACTACGCAGAATTTCAGCGGTGTGTCGATCCGCTAAAGGCCCTTCCTCCGGAAGCTCTCCACGCCATCTGGGTACGGCGCAAGCTCCGCCGCAGATGCCAACGAACCCGTGATCCCGGCGGTTTCGGGCCCAGTCTCTTTACGTCCAGCAGCTACTGCGGGACGTAAACTCTGATCGATGCGACTCATACCTTGAGTCTCTTGAAATCGACCACCCCTCCGTTTGGCGAGCGGCAAGTAGACTGACCCGCGAGAAGAAAACTCGCGACCCGCTGGAAACTTCGAACGGGGTTGTGTCTTCGGCAGGAGGCAAGGCTGAGGTCTTCGCCGACTGCATGGAGACACAATTTACTGTTCACCAAGGCGTCTTGGACCCTGTCCACTCGGCAGAAGTTCGAAACTTCCTATATCTGGACATTTTTCTCGCCCTCCCGGTGCCTCAGCCCCCCCCCACCTCCATACGACAGGAATGAAGTTATTTCGTCTAGCCTATCTGTCGACTTAACTGCCGTCGCGCACCCGGTCCTGATCGGATCGAAACCGCTGCACTCCAGCGTCTCCCGGCCTCAGACGTTGACCTCGTTCTTGAGCTGTTTAACTCCTGTCTCCGGCTACAGTACTTTCCCCGCCTGTGGAAAACAGCCAACATCGTAATGATTCCCAAGCCCCGTAAGCCCCGCATTGTTCCTGCAAGCTATCGGCCAATCTCTCTCTTGCCAGTCATCACAGTTCCCATAACTCGTTATGTATTGCGTATGAATACATTGATCGTAATCTTTCAACACTGTCCGACGTATAATTTCCATCCCTTTTGTTATTCCTTTCATCATCCCTCAGGTTTCTCGTACTCACAGATTTTCTTATTTCCTCCATCTATTTCTTTTTTTGCTACATGTTCCTTCAGATCCTTCCTTTCCTAGAGTTATCCTTTTTTTTGTAGCCTTCTTTGGAAATTTATTTTTCCATACCATCCGCCAATCTCCGAACGACGGACGTAATATTGGGAAGTAAAAGGTGGAAAAAATAAAACCTAAATACGAAATATGAAAACGAGACATGCAGGTTAACAACAAATATAAAAAGTAAAGTAGAAGATGTCGAAATTGATACCATTAGAAGATCAGCAAGGTTATCAGAGCTAATCAGAATTAGTTACGAAGAGATAAATGCATCTTGTATGTCGAGGTTGCATACTACAGGACTTGCGGAAAAAGCAGTTCATCTGGTATGGCCATGTAGAACACATGGAATTTTATATCGAGTAGTTGCTACAAATAGATGGCTTAGTAGACCAGAGGATATGGCGCCTGGATACTAACCTGTAGGTCTCGGATTCCATTCCCGGGCGCACCATAACATCAGTATTCGTTTTTCAGTCGTCAGGTCGACTCAGCCTGTGGAGATTATTACCTGAGATAACAGGCAACAGTGTTAACCTGGGTAACAGTGGGCGGCTGAAAATAAATGTTAGCCTCACTATATTCCTTATACGCCGGACTGCACAAAGTAAGGCAGCCTACCTTCTCTAACTCCTAAACCGTTTCGGTGGTACTAAAAGGAGCCACTATTGCGTGGCTGAATATTAGCAAAACAAAAGTTAGCAAGTGATTCCCAGAAATTTTACCGTTTTAAAATGATTGACAAACACAGATGAAGTAAGTGTCGCCCTGAAACAAATTGTCTGCTTCTGAGAAAACAATAACAGGGAAGTGCACATCGCGCATGAAAATTAACTACAGGCTGCCTTGTTGATTAGCACTTGCTGGGACCTTGGACGTTAAGCATGCTCCAGTGTGCATACATTAGCTCAACTAGGCTATCGTTACGGTATCGAGTAATACTGTAATCACTCATCTAGCACATGGGCAGTGTGTGTGTGTGTGTGTGTGTGTGTGTTACTTGTCGCTTTGTTTCTTTTCACGATTTTTAAAACGTATTTAGTTCTGTGATTTAACACTCAGTGCCATATTCCTGTCTAGTCAGCTGTACCCTGCCCCTCTCTACCACGGCTGTCATTTGCGATCTTAAATAAAATCCATAGACATTACGGCCAAAAAGCATTTTGTACAATTTTTTGTTAACTGTACAATTCCGATGTTAACTGAAATACTGTGCGCCCTGTCAGCTAACAGAAGGTTTTAATTTCGATATAATCGATGTGAATGCATTCTGTGTAGTTTATAGGTTATGTGACTTGACACGTACCAATGGCAAGATATTGCTGTAAACTAAACATTGATGAATTTCGATTTTTTTTTTCAGAAAAATATAAAACCCAACTAATTGATTTAGTTCAAAAGTGTTTTCTAGTTATAAAAAGTTTCATAATTGTAATAAACATACGTTATTTTCGAAAAATGAAAAACATGATTTCGTAGTTATTCCTCACATGAGCACGTGTTTCACACACAGTTTCAAAGAGGAAACTCGGTTCATTATTTTGATGTTTAGAACATCGTCGTCATTATCATTCACCAAAGATAAAATGAATTATTATTACTTTTCAAAAAACCTTAAAAATGCCCATCTTTCTGGTGTTCATAGTCTTGTAACCGGTCAATACTGAAAGTGTTAAAAGATCCATTGGTATGCTTGCATAAGTTTAAATCAATGTTTTTTACGCTTACATTTTCAAGGACTCCTAATTTATTAAATTCTAGAAGTTATTCTGAACACAGTTAATATACCATGTAGGATCTGAAGCATAGTACGATTTTCGTAAGAGAATATCTAAGCACTAGTTCAGAAGGTTTTCAAAATAACACTTATTAATTAAATCCTACTATAAACTCGACGTACATAACGTAAAGTTGAGACCTCGTTGCCTCTGGTTTGTCTGCCGGCGTAAGGAGGCATGCCGATACTTGTCGATAGTCAAAGTTCGACCAGATCATAAATTTTTTGTTGGTACTCGAGAGATACTACGTTTTGTTTATGTACATGTGCGTATAAAATATTGTACGAAGATTTGAATGCAAAAATTACATAAATTTCTGAAAGCACATTGGCTGTCAGAGCAACATCCTCTTGGAGAAGTTATCGTTTCAAAATTATTATTTTCACCGGCCCCTTCAAAACAAAACGCTTCGTGTCTTCCATGCGGGGCTTACAGAACAGCCTTAAGTAGATAAACCATCCGTTTATGTCCCATATTGCATGCAGTTTGTGGGGCTTGGAGTAGAAAACGCGTTCGTTTGTAATTAATCCTATTTATTCACAAGGGTAATATATGATTCATAAGCGATTGTTTATTTTAACCGGAATATTTAACATTAGGCGCTACATAGGTGTATTTAAATCTTTCTTTATTTTGTCAGGCAGCCAGCCTGTCGAAGATAACACGAAAATAATTCTTATGTTCAGAATTTGACAAAGGTCCTGAAGTTATTTTCACTTATTTGGAAGGATCTGATTTAAATATACTTGGGCTGTCATGAATATGTGTCTGTCAGATGATTTATAGGCGGGCAAAAGCAGAAGTGCTGATTGCGTGTCTGATGATGATGATGAGAATATAAAAATTAATAAATATTTTGTGGACTTTTGTTTATAAATACACATAAATTTTAAAAAATTTTGTTAAATTAAAAAATGAACTCATGACCTCAAGGTTATGTACCAATAAGTAGTACGGGCTCTCAAATGTTACGGAACAGTTTATTAACAAGTAAAAATAAATTCAAGTGTTAATCGCTTATTGGAACATATTTGTATTCCAACCCTACAGAAACATATTAAAATGATACAGTAAATAATCACAAACAAAATTTAAGGGAAATATAATTTCGTACGACCTTGGATGGTATTTGTTGATTATTTCTTCAACAAGACTTGACTTCAAAATATGAGCAGACATTAGCGCCAATGATGTTAATCTGTCTTCGTCTGTGCTGTTACTTACGTTTTCCAGTGTCGAAAAGTGTCTCTCAAAAGAAGCAGTTCTCATTGAATTAATTGCAGAAATATTCAAAATAATTTTTCTATTTGGCAACGTGTCTGAACCAATCGATTTAAGACTTTTGCTGAAAATAAAAACTTTGTTAAATATGTCTATATCCATAGACCAGTGTATTATGATGGGCATCTTTCGTTTTTTCTTGTAATTTGCTTTGGCGGGACCAGTCCCCCTGGGCCTCTTCCTGTATCTCCATTGTTTATCAGGATTTGAGGCATTTCTTTGGTACATTTTTCCATTGTGAATCACAGCTTAAGAAACATATTCAGTTTCATTTTAATAAATGTATGTTGCTGCAATAACATAATTTCCGTAATTACTGTTTGTTTATATAATAATTGTTTACTCAGTAGTCTATGTGCTTACGGATCTTGTACTTAATTATACGTTATTAGTTTATTAAATCACATCTTGTAATTAAGTTAATTACTTTAAGACTGGAAAATACGTTTTTTTTTGTTTGAATTTTTCTGGATTCCAATGCTTCCTTTCAGTCAACAACGACGAGAAGCATAAAATTCTTTACAAAGATTTACTTTCTTTGTTTTTTCTTGTAAGTGTAATGTCATAAATTTATAATGTTATCTAAGTAAGTTTTAGGTAGTTTACAAGTGGAAAGACTGACAACTCTTGTTAGCGTTTCTTGGTAAACTCAATATTTTCCCGTTAATTTATATTACCCGATATTGGTAAGCCTTAATTCATACGCTTAAATGAGTAATCCGTTTTATCCTCCTAGACTGAATTCGAGGATTGAGATTTGTTAGGTATAGTTAGGTACTACCGTCCATCCTATGACAAATGGGAAAAATCATGTCATTAACGAGAGTGCTATGGAATCAGAAATTTTTTAGCCGAATGAAAATTTACGTCTCTGTACAGGGACGGATTTGAATTTAAACAGGAATATACAGGGTGGCGCAGGGAAACGGGAAAATTTGAAATAATTTGAAAAAATGATGCAACGTTACAAAACTTTATTTGAGGCTCAAAATATGTTTTACAAGACTGGAAATTACATTAGGCATCAATTTTTTAAAAATTACATCAGTTAAATGCTGCCAATTTTTCCGTACACATTCAGTAAGTCGTTTCTGTAGGTTTTGCATAGCGCGGCGCAATGTGTCAACCTGGGATTTTGGCGATTTCCTCTTCAATCTGTGTCTTGACTTGAGCTGAGCAAGGTTTCTTGGTCTAGTGTGGTACAAGATGCTCTTCAGATGTCCACATAAAAAGAAGTCACAGACTGAAAGGTCGGAGATCGGGGCGGCCAAGCGATGCTCGCATTCCTTGAAATTATGCGATCCCCAAACAAGCCAGTGTGTGAGGTGGCTCCATCCTGTTGAAACCAGGTGTGCTGAATGTCAAGATTTGGAAAAGTATGGAGTCTTGGAGCCAAAAATGATTGACATAACGTTCAGACGTCACAGTGACAGCAGTGCCTCGTTTATCTTCAAAAAAGTAAGGACCTATCACCCCATGACACGACACTGCACACCATACGGTAACTTTGGTACTGTGTAATGGACGCTGGTGAAGCTGAGCAGGGTTTTCTTGAACCCAGTAACGGAAGTTCTGCTTATTCACGTATCCACTTAAGTGAAAATGGGCTTCATCGGACATCCAAAGATTTTGAATGAAGTTAGCATCCTCATTGATTTTATCCAACTATTGTTCACAAATTTGCAGGCGCAATACACAATCATTAGGATTCAGTTGTTGCACAATCTGAAGTTTGTACGGATGAAATTGAAATTCATGGAGTATTCTTTGAACGCTCCGACGTCCGAGCTGCAATGACGAGGCAATTTTTCGCACCGAACGACGAGGACTCCTTAAGATGGCAGCTCGCACGGCATCAATGTTTTCTGGGGTACGTACAGACCGTACACCCCCACTAGGCTTTTTCTTCAAAGCTGAACCAGTCTCTTCAAAATTACGAACTCACGTTTCGATTGCGAGATCTGATAGTGGCGCCGAAACTCTCGTTGTGCAGCTGTCAAACTGTCACCATGTCTGTAAAACGCCCTTACGGCGACCGCACGCTCCTCACCGCTCCACTGCTCCATGGTAACTAAATGTCCGTTACTGCTAGACAGACAGTTTCACTTCTGCTACATCTACAGGGCTGCCAACATCAACTTCAAATTTTCCCGTTTCCCTGCGCCACCCTGTAAATTTTCCATTACGGAAAGCATCGAAAGCCAAATCTAAATCTCCTCAAAGAAGGAAGTCGCTTTATTTTGTTTTGGTTACGCAATAAAAATGTGATTCTTTGGGTCATTCAAAAATAACTATTTTCCTCATTTAAAATTACCCAAAAATAATGAAAGTTCTGTTTTGAGACTCATTCAAAAGTCGTGACGTGTTAATACAGTATGTATTGTTAATAATAACATAATAATATAAACAATATAATATTAGTGTGTAATATAATATAATTAATATACTTATATTATTTATCAATTCTGGTTTATACAATTCTGAATTTCAATTCTGATCTGAAGTAATATAATTTGTTATACTGTATTTTTGCGTATGGTGTAGGCCTATAAGTTGATTTAATACCACACAATAAATCCGCTATAAAATTTAATAATAATGCTATTTATTAATCTTTAAATTCATCGTACACAATTTAATAATCTATAATATTATTACAATTATTAATATAATACACAACTTGCAGAAGAAATTATATTGAATAATATCATAATATTATATAATTGATGCACGAAAGTTTGAGTTACGTATATAGGAAATGATGAATTTAATAATAATAAGTTCTCTTAAACAAATGTAAACAATATATTAAGAATATGTGACTTTCAACGCTGAATTATAATGTAACAGGTTAATTATTAACGTTACATGAAATACTTAAGAAAAAGTCTACCATAACTTTTAGACTATCGAGTAAGATTTCCTAATCCATGGTTCAAAATCATAAATTATTACAATTACACTGGGTTGCTAGAACTGTGAATGGGTTCTCCTGCTTTGTCCACCTCTTCTTCATCAGTTACTTGTCTACTCGTTATCTCAATCGCTATTTTATGCTTTAAGAATACACATTAGCTCGTTGACACGTCGAGCGGGTGTACACACTGGGAGTACTCTTGATTATTTGTTGTCAGTGCTGTCTCTATGAATGCTTTTCTTATAACAATCTGCTGAGTTAATAGAAGCTTAACAAAGGCCACATTCTCTGTAAGCCCTTTTTGAGAGCTGTGGCTTCGCTAAAGCGAACAATAATCATATAAAACTTGTAAAAATGTTTTAATTAAAATTTCTGTGTGTAGGGCCATTCGGAAGCTATGAGAAATTCGCCCTGTTCACTTACAATATGGTCATGTGCCGTTTGTGTCGTTTTCATCAGAAGTGCGGGAAGCAGTCTGTGAATACTCGACATATACAGTATAGCATGTTACATCATTCCATTCGGTAACTTGTAAGAAATTCTTGGTTTGTCGGACAAGTTCTGAATACCATTTTATTTTTTGATTATCTGAAAGTTCAAGTTCACCCGGTTTAACTTGGATGGAATGGGCAGACTGTCTATTAATGATCATAGAGTTCCATACTTCTACAACTATTATCCCAGCACATGGAAGTTAGATTACTCTAAATGGTGATTTATGGTGCATCGTGATCATCCAGGTGAGGTCCAAAGTGTTTGTGAGACAGAATACATTCAAAGGTTTTAAAAAATATATAAAAAACACTTGTTATATATAAACACCTGTTTATATATTTTTAAAAACCTTTGTATTAATATGTTTCACCAAGTGCCCAGCGAGTCATCAATTAATATCGTGAATACATGCACCCAGCACCCGGCCTAACTGTGGTACTCTATATTTAAGTGTAGTGAACGCAATTCTCCTAGAGCGTTTGAAGCGATGAATGGGGTATTCCATATGCATAACCAAGGACACTTGATTGTTTACCGTTGTGAAGTCTTTAGGAAACCATCCGAGATATACGTTTTGAATTTCAGCGCAGCCGCAAAAGATACTATCTTCCGATATCCTGCATTTTCATTTGCCATCCATTTACACTCATAATCAGTACAGAATTGATCTAACCATTCTCCTTTCTAAGTCTAACTCACAATTCACCAATGCCAAGAACGCTTCACAGGTCTGACGTGTACATTGGTAGAAGATGAACTATGCCTTCCAGTTATGATTTACGAACACAATGTTAGAGTTTGTGATTGTCTGCAATTATGTTCAGGTAATGAAATGCGACACTCCATATACATAAGGGCGCTTGTTTGGTTACCGTTTTGAGGTATATACCAATCCGAGCTTTGTCGTATGGAGGAAAAAGGTACTTGTCCTTCTCCAAGAATTAAGGTTTTCCAGAAAACGTGTAGATTTTGTAGCACAATGAGTGTTAATATGGCTACTATGTAGATCCGTCTGTGTCGACAAAGCCTGACAGGAACAACTGAAACGTGCCTTTAACCCTCCTCAGAATGTCTTGCGACTAAACAAAGATATACATCCCCCTACGGCTGATGTCGAATACGATTTCCCTTAACTCGATTTCCTTTACACTCCGAATTGATTCCGTCCGCTTTGCATCTGTTCCTCTCGTGTCCATGTTTGCCCGTCTTACATGAGTATTTCTCTGATCCACCTCTGATCCTTACCAACAAAAGCTTGAATCCCCTTCCATCTTTGAATGCTTGACGTAATACTTAAACGTCCCGTTAGCTATATGTGGACAACAAAAATAATAAGCTAATGTAAAGTAGTAGTGAAAGAAGACATTCAGTGGAAAACAGCTTATTACATGCCAAATGTAATGCATTTTTCATAAATAAACACTCCAAACTTGGATGATATTATAAGTAAGCCTACATCGCATGTGGCCGGAAGGAAGTTCATGTAACATCTGGTTGCAGCGTGAACGATAGCCACTTGCCGTATCATTACGACGGTAATCAGTGAATGTGATTTTAATATGCACGTAATAACTGGCATTAAGCGTTACGCGATACCTTATAAAAACACTTTACTCGTGCCGGTTTATTTCGCAATTCTCGTCCGTGTGTGTGTGTGTGTGTGTACGTATAATTTAACGGTTTCGTCCTTGAAAGATACATTCGAAACCGTATGTAACGTCTCTACTTTGGTCTGTAAATATTTATAATTTAATCAATTTTTGCTTGTAGTATTCAATTTGCGTTCGTGTAGACCGTAAGGTCGCCAAGAACATAAAATCAAATGACTTATTATTGAATTAACGTCGACTAAATATAATTAACGCTTTCGTTTATCCGTGTCCGTAAATGATTGAAATAATAACTGAATAATGAAATAAGAGATGTCCTGATCGCATGCAATCTCATGCAAATACTCTTCACGCTTTCTGCTATGTTCCCTGTGCAACGTTTTATGACGATCACTATTAACATTAATCGAAAAGTGTATTTTCTATTTTGTTGCAGATGTTTTATTACCCACAATATTACGATTCTTCATTTTCATGACGGGTGTAATCAATGGTGTAACTACGGATGGGGATCAGGGAGGATCAATCCCCCCCCCCCAGAATTATTAAAAAATTCAGCGAAATTCCATAACCCCTACAGGGAAATTAACGTACATCTACATCTACTTCTAAGTCAGTTGTGTGTATTAAAATAGGGCTAATTTGCTTATTTTAACAAATAAAGTTCTTTTAGTTGTACAAATAAAAGGAATTAAAATTTCAGTAAGTTAATAAAGTAAATTTACTTTTTTTAACGATGATAAAATCAACATTTGGTAAGTAAGCGTATGTATTTGGAGCCTGAAGTACATTTTATAACATGTATTTATAAAATTATGTGGTAAGAATCCTGAACTTCTCATTTGTCCTGCGGGAAATGGGGAGTCAAAACCTTCAAGCTAGTCTCATCCCCCCAGAATCTACCCCCTCACCCCCCCCCCTGGTAACAGCTCCACTGGGTTTAATACATGTGCAAATAGTTGTTCTATTCCTAATACGAAAGTTTTCTTGGTGTCAAGGGAGTTTTGTAAACGCATACAGATAACAGGTTGTTCTACAGTATAATTAAAGAAATTAATTTTTCTTCCGTTTATTCAGTTTATAATAACGGAAAAGTTTCAATGTTCCTGCAACCGTGAGATTTTTTCATTGTTAGTCTGTTATAATCCGCGTTCTTTCGACATTTCTGGCAGTCATATACAACATTTCTGAAATATTTCTCCTGTTTTATGAATCTCATTTTTGACTTAAATATTGGGTTTCTTATTCCAAAATATTCTGAACATAATTAATATTACGAAGTGTGATGTTGTGAAGTGCGTAATATTAACTAACAAATTCCATTTCTTTTAACATGTTTAGTTTGATTTTCATAACTTTCCGAGTTAATCAACCTATCGGCTTTTACCAAACAGTCCTTAGTTATTATAATGAAAGTAAATATTTCCGTTCGTTAAAGCTGTCGTTCGCTACCAGAACCTTCCCAGTCGTATACCAAGAGAAATACGACATATCTACAGTGTCAGTCTCGAGTACCACAAGGTACCATTCTTAGACACATACACACACATTGTATTTAGGATTATGTTTAGGATGAAACTTAAATTATTTGTTCTTGGTCCTGTATTTGACTGTTCGCGTAATAAGAAGGGATCAATAAAGAAAGTTCGTGCCCAGTGATTATTGCCTTCCCTGCCTTTCGTATATAAGACTTGATGGGTTTACTGTTTCTGTCTTAGTGTATGTCAATACATGTTGTCTGCATTTCAGTACCAAAAGTTGGAGCATTTCTGGATCATACAAATTAGACATAAAGCAAGAGTAATTTTAAGATACATAAGATACACAAATGAATACGTCTTATAGTGAGTCAAAAGCAGATATTCCACAGTTTTCTAAAACAAGTTGGTATTTTAAAACATCGATTATCCATTTTAATAACTCTAAAATTCAAACAACATAGCTCCGTAAATATAAAACGCGTTTGGTTTACTTAAAACGATACAACAGTGATGCAGTAACAGTTTGCGCAAGCTTTGTAAGCGACTGTTATATATGCTAATGTCGGTTCAAGGTTTATAATAGTCATTGTTTTCTGAATTTCGAGAGAGACCGCTTCTCTCCACGTGCCTACGTGTTTGCGTCTGTATAGCCTAATCCTGTTACCGGCGTGTGACATTGTGAACGGTTTACTAGTTTAGTAAGCTCCCTGTGATAATACGTTTTTGAGGTGAAGGTTAGAAAATATTTAGTACAACACTGGATAACATCAGGGCCATTCCAGCGTCCACATGTTGTTTTCATTTTGCCTTAAAAACACAAGACTACTACACAAGTAGGCCTACGCGTATACTTCAAAAATTCGGTCCTTCTCTTTCGCTTACTTTCCGTTACTCTCTCTCTTATAGGCGCACAGAGTGCCCGATTTAAGCATAGGCTACATAGGCTGCAGCCTAGGGGCCCACACCACAAACAAGCCTAGAGAGTGATATTTTGAAACAGTTATCTTATGAAGATACCATAAGTAAATTTATTAAGTGTAGGCGAGTGCCAATACATCAAACCTAATCCTAATGAAAGTAGTATACTACAATCTATTTATGATGCAGAAAATAATGATTTACTTACAGATTTGTACATTGTAAATATACCCTAATACTAATATGTTCCTTCTAAAAATATGCTTAATTTGTGAAAATTGCAACGACATTGTTTTACTTTCCTTTGCAAATCGGTTGTTTTTAATTTTCCTACATTTTTATTGTGTTTAGGGTCTTTTTAAGTGTAATACAAAATCGAGTGCAATCTTTTTTTATTATTTTCATAGATTCCAGAATGCCATTGTACGTACATGATATACCTTGAAACAGTTAAATTGTTTAACATAGTATTAAAAATTTACAAAAACCAATGTATCCCAATTTAATTTGTACACTTAACAATGATTTCATTTGCAGTTCTGGAAGATATATTTTTCAAAATTTTCCGTGGTAGGGACCCGAACACCCCGTTTTACTTGGGGATATTCCATACCCTTCAGATACCACTACCGGTAGTTAGGGGCCCGCACCACATGTTCAGCCTAGGGGCCCACTAACTCTTGATCCGGCCCTGGGCGCACACGTAAACTACGTTTTTTTGTAACATGTAAACAGAATGTAACTAATTTCGTGCATATTCTTTTGATCCTTTGATTTGGAGTACAATTTTTCACACACTGTAAAAATAGGTACTGGTTTTAGACTACAAAAAATGTTTCCCATTATAAATCCAATTACGTTTTATTGTGTAAAACTCTCTGTATATTAAGTAAAGCGGGAGAGAGTAATAGCTTAAAGCTAATGCAGTAACATTATAGATTGCTTTACCAAACTCTTCGTCATCATCATTTAGCGATTTTGTTACAACTGTCGCCGCGTCTCGTATCCTAGCTTCCATCGACGCCGATCCGATCCACAAAGTCCTCTTGCGTTATACTTCCGGCATTCATGGCGTCTTCAACCTCTTTCTCCAAGAATGTCTAGGCCTTCCTTGTTTCCTTCTATTGGGCGATGTCCATTCTCATACCTTCTTTGGCCATCTCCCCCTTGACATTCCCTTGAGGCGTCCGAACCAATTTAACATTTTTAGCTCTCCTGTTTCTGTTATGTCCATGACAATCCCCACTTCCACTCTTTTATCTACATTCTTAATTCTATCCAGTATACTGCTTACAATCCCCACAATTCTGCCCCATATAATCCTTGGCTCTTTGTATGGCTTTATACAGCCTAATCTTATTAAGCTTTGTAATTCAGGTTACACTTTAAGTTATTAAATTACCTTGTAAATGTTTTTGCTTGTCCCATTCTTGATTTTATTTCTTGATTGCTACCATCGTCAGATGTTATTATTTCTCCTAAATACTGGAAGTTACTCGTCGTTTTTTCAATTTTTGTTCCTAACTCTAGGTCTTGTCCTTCATCACCTACTTAAAAGTACTCTGTTTTATATGCATTCTGCTTTTCAAAATTCAAATATCATTTACAATCATTATAATCACTTAATCAGCAGATAAATTTATAGAATGTATATTCTGATTACTAATAAATTTTCCCATGGAAAAATTACATTAGAATAGATAGGAATATCTCCCATATCTCATGCCACCCAGTGCAGTATTGCCCTACAGGCGGGAACGACGGCCGTTTGGGGTCTCGCCTTGGGAGGTGGTCTCATATCCCAGTTGTTAAAATCAACCTCACATTCCAATAATGATCTCTTCACAGACTTCCCGCAAATACAAACCGTTTCTGAACGTTTTTATCGACGATGATATCGAATACATCTGCTGAAATCTGTTTTCCGAAACTTAAAATTATATCGTATGTATTATATGTATTAAAATTATATCAGAAAGCACCAAATCGTAGTAGCTCAAGAAATAAAAACCTTAAATACCAAAGTCAATAATAATAACAAAAAGAATGGAGAGCAGATCCAGAAACTCACCGAGTTATACGAAAACAATTGTACCTCGATAGACGGTCAACTAACACAGATAAGGGAGGACGTGCGAGCAAGAATAGTACAAATGGAGAGGTCACCGATGCAACGTGCGATGACGACAGAACACCTCAAGAACGTTACATTTAATGGAGAAGGGGAATACCCCATGGAGTTCGTCAAGGAACTGGACGAGATTCATAAAGAATATTACATGAGCGAAGGAGTGAGCTGGGTATCCAGACACTTAGAAGGAGAAGCTGCCATTTGGTGGAAATTGGTTAAGAATAATATTAACACCTTCAATGAATTCCAGGACGCATTCATAGCTAAATACTGGAACCAGATGGTACAAGAGGGTGTACGCGACCGATTAGAGTTCGGAAGATATCGGCCGGAGAGTGGACTTAGTATGGTACAATACATGGAGAGGTGCATACTCCAAAATCGACAGCTGATACCACCGATATCTGACCGATATCTGATACGGAAATTGGCGCGACACTACCACCATGATATAGCAGTAGCATGCATTACAAGGGGAGTAGAAAATATTATCAAATTTCAAATGTTGCTAATGGAATTTGCGACGTTACGTAAGAAGAAGGAAGATAGTTCTGACAACTATAGGACGCAGGTAGCGGTAAAACCGGAACAGCATGAGAACGAGAGTCGACCTTGGCATCACAACAAAAGTGACAGCCAGCCGACTTATCGACAGAAAGTAGGGTGGAGGCAGACAAATGGGCCCGATCCGAGAGAGAGCGCAAAAACACAAAACAAACGTGTTTACGAAGCTCAGGTAAGCGCTATTGCCGGAACGAGCGGTACACAAAGACACTCACAGGTTGTTGACACCCCAGCAACAAGTTCAAAAAACTAAGTAAGTTTACTACTAGAAATAAGGTAGATGTAAGTTGTAAATATTCAGAAATTAGCACCACTTTCATAGAAATAAGGGACGCTTTGTTAGAAGAAGATTTAGAAATTAACAAGGCACGTAAATTTAAATGCCCAGAGCTAAGAATATGCATAAATGGAATATCGGTGGTCGCCTTGATTGACTCAGGTAGCCAAATTAATGCAATCTCGGCAGAGTGGTATCGCAGACACAAATGCCAGATGGGAAAACTAAATATATTAAAAGTAACGAATATGATAGTAAAAGGAGCGGTCGGTAGAACGTCTAAACAAATAACTCAGCAATTATTGTTAGAAGTGAAGATTGGTCAGTATAGCATTGACGGGGTATTCTTAATAATACCTGATCTAATCCGGGAATGCATAATTGGAATCGGGTTGCTGCGAGAGAGTGGATGTGTCATTGATTTAAAGGAGAACCAGATAACATTTAATAGACATGAAGCAGGGGAAGATGCACCTGAATATGTTGAAATTCTAGCTATAGACGTTGATCAAGAAGAGAAGCGGATTGGGGAGATAATTCGTGAGAAGATGGAAGAAATTACAGGAGTCGAGACGCAGGTGAAAAAGGAATTAGAGGAAGTATTGATAAGAAACCGCCAGATCTTCAGGGAGCAACCAGGAAGGGTTACGAGGTATGAACATAAATTTATTGTGACAGATACCACACCATATTGTATGAAAGGTTGGCCAATTCCTCTAAAATATCAACAAGCCGTAGACGAAGAAATCAAGAAGATGGAGGCGTGCGGAGTGATCGAACGAGCTGCAAGTCCATTTATTAATCCGATCGTAACCGTCATCAAAAAGGATCAGTCGGTACGACTATGCCTGGATGCGCGGAGAATCAACGCCGTGACTGTTCCAGACTATGAAGGAGCGATGCCGATTAATGAAGTGTTGGCGAGCTGTGGAAACATCAAAGTGATGAGCAGTATCGACCTGACGAGTAGCTTCTGGCAAATGCCGTTAGCAGAAGAATGCCGTGATTTCACCGGATTCTTATATAAGGGGCGTTGCTATCGATACACTGTCACTCCGTTTGGTTTGAAAACTAGCCTGGCGAGCTTAACAAGGGGATTGGATCACGTGCTATCAGAAAGGGTGAAGAAGTTCACGATTATTTACGTTGATGATTGCTTGTGCGTATCTGGAAGCATAGAAGAACATCTCATCCATCTGCAGTTGTTACTACAAGATCTCAAGAAAGCGAACCTCACAGTAAACCTGCGTAAATCGAAGTTTTTCCGAGAAAAAATAGAATACCTAGGGTACGAGTTATCAACGAAGGGCATCAGTGCGTCAGCAGAAAAGGTAGCGGCAATTTTAGAGTTCCCGAAGCCAAAAAACCCAAAGCAATTAAAGGGATTCCTTGGGTTGACCAACTTCTATAATAAGTTTACCAGCCGATATGCTGAGGAGACACGACCACTTTTACAGTTATTGAAGAAGGGGGTACGATATAAATGGACTCCAGAGATAAATGAACAATTCGAAAGGGTGAAACAACTGTTTGTAGATACAGTAATTTTGAGACATCCTGACCCGAACAAGCGGTTTTATTTACAAACAGACGCCAGTAAATACGCATTGGGAGGACAACTTTATCAAATAGATGACGACGGACAAATCGGGGTAATCGCATTTACTAGCCGAGTATTCCGAGGCGCCGAGTTAAACTATTTTACGACGGAACTAGAATTATTGAGCGTCGTCCACTGTCTTAAAAAATTCAGAACGTATGTGCTAGGACGTCCACTCACGATCATTACGGATAATAAAGCATTGACGTTCATGCAGAAGTGCCAGTTAACATGTTCGCGAATCACGAGATGGATACTCGCGATTCAAGAGTACGATTTCGAAGTGATACACTGCAAAGGAAGTGAGAATGTTGTAGCTGACATACTGAGTCGATACCCAGTGAATTCGCAAGAGGAGATGAGAAAGGACGGAGAAGGAGAATTGGAGATTTGTACTGTAGGTATCAGAATAAGCAAACAGTTGAAAAATCAGCTCATTAACATCTCCCAACACCAGCAGAAAGACCAGAAATTGAAGAATATCATAAATCAATTACAAAATAATAATAATAAGCAACTATTGAAAATATATAAGTGGAATAATAACAAATTATATCGGAAGGAAAGGAAGAAATGGAAAGTAATGCTTACGAAAGAGATCGTCGAGGGATTGATTAAGGAGATACACGAACTATACGGACACTGTGGTGTAAAGAGGACGTACGAAGTGTTCAAAGAGTATTTCACAGGTGATCATTTCCATAAATTCACCAAACAAATGATCAAAACGTGTGGGATATGTCAGAGATGTAAGGACCACGGCAGGAAAGGTATTGGAGAGACACGGCCGATACTACCGAGAGAGAAAGGAGAAATGGTCAGTATGGACTATTATGGGCCATTACTTACGTCGACAGGTGGTGTAAAGTACATATTGGTAGTCATAGATAACTTTACAAAATATGTTAAGTTATAGGCCTACACGATGAAAAAAGCGACAACAGCCACCACATTAAACAAATTAAAATTGTATATTCAAGAAGTGGGTAAACCGAGGTCAATCTTAACCGACAATGTTACGCAGTTCACAAGCAGATCTTGGGCGAAGAGTTTAGGAGATCTAGGAATCAAACCTAAATTTACAGCCATCCGCAACCCTTGTACAAATTTGGCGGAAAGAGTAAACCGGCAACTGGGAAATATATTTAGGGTTATGGTAGGAGGACACCATACGAAGTGGGCGAAGTATGTCAAGACTGTAGAAAAATGTATCAATGAGACCTACCATGATACCATTGAAATGACGCCATATCAAGCGCAATGGGGCACCAAACCAAAAAGAGTATGGGAATCATACGTTGACCGGGAACTGATGAAAGAAGAAATGAAGAATCACCAAGAGGAAATATATCGAAAAATGAAAAGAAAGGGTGAACAAAAAGCACAAAGGAAGAATGAAGAAAGTAATAAATTAAAGTTTAAGGTAGGAGACTTAGTCCTGGTTAGGACAAACACAATTTCAGACGCAGTAAATAAAATAACAGCAAAATTTTGTGAGTTGTACCAAGGACCATATGAGGTAACCAGCACTAAGGGAGCCGCTACATACGAGATCTCAGAGGTCAACAAACCTAACACAGTACGAGGTATATTTAAGGTTCGGCAATTAAAAATACTACCATGGGTTCCGGGGAGTTGGGAGTGTAATAAATCAACAAAAATTTAAAATTCCTTAATGCGATAAGAAAAAAAAAGAAAAAAAAAATTTATGTAATAGTAATAAGTAAATATAATAGAGTCAGTCATATATCAATAGTCAGTAAGCGAAATTTGTAAACAATAAGTAGTAGTTAGGGTAGTAAGATGTGAATGACCGACCATCGGCAAATAAAGAGGGGAAAGTGAAAGTCGACAATGAGGGGGACCTTCAAACAGATCTATGAAAGTGGGTCAGTGCGGGTAAAATAAACAAACCCTCGTTTAAATGACTATATATATATATATATATATAAATCTATATGTAGAGGCATACAAAATGATTTTCCCAAATTTTGTTGTACAATTGTGGATAAATCTTTTTGGGGGACAATGTAACATAACACTATCGGTTACAGCTAGTTGTATAGTAAAACACACATAGATCAATTACATATTTCGATGTAATTTATTAATATTAATATTAGTATCGTTAATAAATAACATACAGATAAGAATTATACTGCATAGTCGGTACATAAGTGAGAGGTGTGTATGGGCGAGGCGACACATTGGCGCCGACCCAAAGTAAAATTGTATTGTAAGTACAACTTTCTATGTCGTAAAGATATAAAACTCTTTGTTTGCTAAAAAACAGCAAAAAATAGGCAGTACCGTTAGATTTAGGGTGTTTACGGCCTTCAAAATACAACGAGTGAAACGTCATAAACGAGGGTGGTGGAGAAAGCAGATTTCCTTTTTTAACGAGAAAACGGTCTCGCGGCAAAAAGTTCGCGTCTATAAGAATTCACCAATTACAAAAAGCGTCACCTCTGCGCGCGAAGTTATTTCGAGTGGTACTGGTCAATTTCAAACTTACCGGCAACAAGTTCGAATCTCAGCCAATGATGGTAATTTTAAGAGTAGCGGCAGTAAGGGAAGTTTCGGTGAAACTATAAAGGTAACTGATACAGGAACGTAAAGGGAGTCAATCAGTGGAATCAAGGCAGTCAGTCAGTGAAATCAAGTCAGGCAGTCCGTGAAATCAATCAGTTAGTTAGTTAATTACTCAGTCATACAGTAAATTAGCCAATCGTCAATCAACAGCCGAGTAGTATTATTTATTCTGTGCGCGGCATCAAGTGCGAAGAAGTTTTATTTATTATGTGCGCGACCGTATGAAAAGTCAGAGTTCCGGAGGACGGGGAGACGAATGTTTATCGCGAGTGTGGTGGATACGATAAAAAGCAGAGTAATACAAATTGTGTTGTGATGTGTAAAGTGTGGAACGAGCGAGACGGAGGAATGGATAAGCGATTTCAAGTAACTGTGTCACATTAAACGTTATAATCAAATAATTGCATGTCATATATTTGTCTACTCAGTTAACCCGTTTCATTCTAAAAGAACCGACGAATTGTTCAGATGCTGTAGAGTTTTATATCTTACGACTTAGAGTAGGAGTACGAAGTATAAATATTTAATATA
This sequence comes from Magicicada septendecula, assembly GCA_034769895.1. Taxonomy (NCBI): domain Eukaryota; kingdom Metazoa; phylum Arthropoda; class Insecta; order Hemiptera; family Cicadidae; genus Magicicada; species Magicicada septendecula. The sequence goes on along the minus strand of CM068371.1, from coordinate 333,266,525 downwards.
AATTTTGAATGATAGTTGGATAGTTCTGAAATGTTAGATATTAAGTCATTTTATTGATTAATGTTTATTTATGTTGAGAAAGAAGGAGATTTTCTAGTTTCATTAATATCTTGTTAATGATAAATAATATTTCACATTTGTTTATTAATCTTTTATTGATGATTAATAATATTTAGTGTGTAATTAAGATCATAATCTGAAACCACAGTCAATGGACTAATTAAGTGGTTATAAACAGTAAATGATATTAACTGTATTCACGAATTTCTTATAATGATTAACTAAGGATAAGAAGTTAGTAGAAATTGAGAAGTAACTAGCCTGTCAAATTGAAATGCGGATAACATCATATGTTATATATATTTAAATGTATTAAAAAGGGTAAATATAATATCTATTAATTAGCATCTGAACATAAGAGTTGTTATTAACAACCCCCTGAGATTCCTAATTATCTCTGGCGCCCAGCAACAAAAATTTTATGTTTGTCACCAGAACGTGGAGCTATAACACACAAAAATTAATATTTGGCGCATCCAAACGTGGAGCACAAATCTCCAAAATGTAATAGTAGTATATAACATGTCATTATTAAATATACGTAAAACAAAAAATAATATTTTGGGGAGACCGATAAGAGAATTATTGAGACTCCGCCGCTGAAAATTCCGGACGGGGGTTTCACTTCATGGAAATTCCGCCACCTCAAGTGTCGTAAATACGACCCTGCATCCCACATTGCTGTTGATTCTCAAGATACTCGTATGTCTGCGTTCCTTTACCTCTCTAACCTACACACTCGATCACCTTTCTAAGAGTACACAGAATCTGCTGAACGTGACAACTAATCATTTTATGATCCTTTATCTATAAGTTAGTTTTAATCCATTGTCTGTTGGAGCACTATCATGTTGAAATGTCCAAGTCTCTGTTTCCTATTTTTTGAGCTGTTGTATTTTTGTTTCCTATATACATGTATGTATGCAGATATTTAATTTTATTTTAACTTCACCGACGCGTCAGTGTTTTTTCCTTCCGTGCTGGTTATTGCCAATTCTCGCATGCATATAGCAAAACCGGTTTGGCATTGGTCTTGTACAATTTGTGTTTTTATCCTTCTGAATACTCGGTGCATATTCCCACACGTCATCTTAAATTACCCATATCGTCATCTTCAAACATAAAATGTATTTTTAGAAACGTCTTAAGTCAATGAAATTCCAGCACTCCTTCCACTTCTCTAATTGTTAGTATAAATATTAAATAAATTAACTACACTATAAATACATTTTTTAAACTGCCAAGTTTATGTTAATCCCTTTGGATAAATTTGGGCGTTTCTGAATAAAAAATTGTTATTATACTATTGTAGAATTATTACGCAATCTTATGTTCTTCATTTATGGAAGTTCAGATTCTATGGAATTTACTCAATTTGACAACAAATTAGTTCCTTTTATTACCTTCTTATTCGTTTGGTGTCGTGCTGACCTCGAAAGGATTTTGTAGACACGTTACGAACTATGTGTGCATTAATCGACAGTGGCGTAACTGCGGGGGAGGCAATCAGGGGGATTAATCCCCCTCCCCAGACCTATTACAAATTGCAGTGAAATTCCATACGTACTTAACGTAGGCCTATTCCTAAGCCAGTTGCATGTGCTAACTGGACTTGTAAATAATTGTATAAATAAGTATGTGGGAACAATTGTAGATATCTCATTTGTCCTGAGAAAAATGGAGGTGTCCAAGCTAGTTTCATCCCCTCCAGGAGCAGTTTCTTATTACGCCACTGTTGATGCGTATAGTTGCAATCCATTATCTGTATGATTAGCTTTGTCATTTTTATTGCGAACCTTTAATTATCCATGTTTCTGTTTTAAGTTATTGGTCTTCTTATTTCCTACATTGGAGTAATTTATTTTCTCTTCAAATACTTTTATCTGTTTTTGATCAAGAAATACTGCACTTATATCCAATAAACCAAAGCTTTATTTATATCGGAACGATAATTGAAAATTTCGTTGTCATTTGTTAAATGGTCTCGAATTAAGGAGCCTGTTAATAAATACATAACAAATGCAATTGACTGCAAGGCCATAACTCAATACAACCTTTCCTTATTTCTTGAGAGGTCTCGAATTAAGAGGACTGTTAATAAATTCATAACTAGAGCTAGGAATTTTAAGTGCAAAATTTTGGTAAAAAAGGTGCTTTAATTTAGCTGAAAAAGGTGCAAAAAAAGGTGCAAATTTCAAATGTAAATATTCATACAAACAGTACCAAAACCAATTACATCATATATAAGGACTCAAAATTCACTTGTGTATTAAAAAGTCTGGCTAAAAAAAGTCCCAGAACACAATTTATTAAAGTCACAAATCCAGAAAAAGTACCCCATCTAATGTGAATCGGGGAAGTTGGAAGAGGAAGTCCTGTAATTTCAACATACTTTTTTATCCTATTAGGAGCCTTGTTCAGCAATTTCTTAATGCAAGACAGAAATTCATTTGCATATGAATATTCATCTTTTAGTGCCTCACAAACTCGATGCAATGCATGTGCAATGCAGGTCACATGTTTTAGATTAGAGTACGTAGTTTTCAGGTTAGCAATAGCCAATAACATGTAAGGAGCTTGGTCCGTAAGTACTAGCCACACTCGATCATATTCTCATATTCTATTCCTTCAGGCCACAACACAATACATGCGTTGTTGAAACTTAGCATCACACTGGCATTGTCTGTTTTCTTCAGAAAGTATGTTTTCAACAGCATGGGTTTTACTTGCTGTCCATTTAGGGGTGTGCTACTAAAATGTTTAGAACATATCTCATCTGCCTATCAGTGGTTTCATCTAGTATAAAATATAGTAGATGCGGTGATGCCGCACACGTTCGGTGTTCCTTGTTTAATTATTATAGGAATAAAATGCGGCAAAGAAGCCAAAAAAGGTACAAAAGCGCAAAAAGGTGCAGAAAAGTGCTTGCATTGAAAAAATGTGTAAAAAGGTGCAACCAAAACACAGTTAGGAGTGTTTATTTAATGTTTTCTTTGCAAGACAAGCTAATTTGGGCATTCTAATAGCAAAAAAAAAATTAAGGTGCAGCACCTAAAATTCCTAGCTCTATTCATAACAAATGGAATTGACTTCAAGGCCTGAAGTTAATACAACCTTACCTTGTTTCTTTGAGTGGTTTAAAATGGCGTAGAGGTAATTGAGGACAATAAAATCAAAGCTGTATGCTTTCGGCAAACTTAAACAGTTTACAGTAATTAAATTACATCAGACGCTAAATGTAATCGTCTTGTATTGAAGTACAGTCGAAAGCTACTTATATAAAATACAACTGAAAGTGAACACGAAGTTGGAACCGTAAGATTGCGTCACCTTCTGCCTCTGCTTACTTTGTCGCGGATGACTGGATTACAACCGCTTTGCGCAACTTGTTTCTTTTGAATCAGGAGTAGACTCAGACGCACATTATTATATACTCTCTCACTCTCTCTCTCTCACTCTCTCTCTCTCTCTCTCTCTCTCTCTCTCTCTCTCTCTCACACACACACACACACACACACACACACACAGAGTCGATTCGCTTGTACTTAAATGGGACCGCTATGTAAGAATCACGCGTTACAAAGTGACGAAATTGCTTGTGGAGTCGAAAAGGCGTTTATGGAAATGTTGTATTGAGGTCACAGAATTATCACTATCGCCCGACTCATCACATTGTTGTTATTACTATGCTTAAATGGAGTGAGTCACTCATATGCGTAGTCCCTAGCGTGCTTCCAGTCTCGTTTCTTTTCGTCATCTTCCTTTGTCTAACTGTTATCGCTTTCTTAGTCCTGCGCTTCATTGGTTTTTTCAGCGTGAGTTACGAAACGGTAATATCCGTGACGTTCAGTATTCACTTTAAAAAGTCTTTCGCTTGTAATCTGAAGTATGTTACATTAGGCTATACATTATGTGTCTTGTAAATACTTTTTCTTTACGATAACATGTACCAACTGGTTGTTCACTACTTACATCCTATTCTACTGATAGCTAATTTAAGGAATTCCATTACGGCTGTTCAGATTCTAAATCATACGACCTACAGTTTTCTCCGCATCTGAAATTGATGGTGACGGCTCGTCAAATCGGGAAACATTTGTAGAAGATAGCTTTTAAAAGTTATATTTTACATTTTAAAGTATCAGTAAATAAAACTAAGATCATGGCTTTTAAAGGAGAGAAACCAGTCAGACCCAACAAAGTTATTAACAACCAAACGTTGGAGAAAATATTTCACTTTTTTCTACTTGGACAGTGTTATAAGTCCTTTTAAAGAGAGGTCACTGTCAATTGTTGCAGCAGCAGCTAGACGTTCCCCAGTGGCCCCAGTGTCCGGGCGAATCCGATGACCGCCTGATGCACCAGTGTTAAAGAGAGATGTGGACATTAAAGTATATAAATATCAAATGACATTGTAACCATGAACATACAATAGTTAAATACAATAGTAGTATACAATAGTTGTATACAACAGTTGTACAATGGACAGTTGTACAGTTGGATACAATAGTTATATAGTAGTATAAAATAGTATAGTTACAATAGTAGGATAGTTATAATCCTTAAAAAGTGCAACCAAACAGTAAAATTGAATTTTACAAAACAGTAACTGATCATGGAGATTCAAAACCAAATACATTATTCCGACAAGAACTTCCCACTAGATGTGAAAGGGAGCGCGGCAGCTGAGTACAAATCAAAACATTCGCGACGAACTAAACATATATGTGTGTGTGTGTGTGTGTGTGTGTGTGTGTGTGTGTGTGTGTGTGTGTGTGTGTGTGTAAATGCCTATACATAGGCCTACATATAATATTGTCAAATTGCTCATTCTTTTTACACACTTCAATTGCTTTCATTTCTGTAATATACAGTATTTATATTACATGTGGGTCTATATATTTATATTACATATACTTGACGAGAAAATATATTGAAGTGTGTAAAAATATATTACATAAATATACAGTATCAGTATATTACATGTAATATATTTTTACACTGTACGGTAGCGCGATGATTTTATTTTCTAGGTTGGCTAATCTGCTTTATACTTCGCCTCAATATTCGCGTTTTTGTACTTTGCACAGTGCTTAGCTAGCTATCTCGGCGTTCGGTTCGCCGAATCCTTCGCTGTCAATTAGTGTCGACATTAAATGTAGGCTTTAGGCCCTTATATTCTCGATTATGGCCGACTAGGCCCGCTTCATGTTTATCTAAATTCTTAATACTTCGCAACATGCAGTATTAGCCAGCCTTATTCAAATTAACAGCTGTAATGTTCAGATATTAAAATTATTCGTATACAGTCCACTTCTCGTCATTTTCTTCCTGCAGAATCAATTCATGTATTACATATCATTTCAATTACTATGGAAGATCAGCCGACAGAATATTTAACTCAAGAAGCATACATTTAGCCACTTGGGCCCACTTTCTTAACTTTCTTGTCCACACATGCTGGATCATCATTCTTATTCAATTTTTCGGTCCACGTGGACCGGATACTAATCAACACACTTCAATATATTTTCTATTATTGTAATCGGTAATAATTTTTTGTAGTTACCAATTCATCGAAAATCTGTGTGTGTGTGGGGGGGGGTGCGTGGGGGGGGGGGGTAACTGTCTAAACCATTTAGCGATGATAATTTAACCTCATATCACGGAGCCACTGCTATCTATCTATCTATCTATGTGAGCTGCTGCTATCGCGGATTCACTGAATCTTTTACATATACTATGTGTAATACTTGACTGTTTGATGAATAATATGGAGCAGTCAATATCGTTTTAAGAATAGTCAGTAAATTTTAAATTTTTAATGAATGAGAATGGGGTGTAGTTTATTTTAAATTACATAAGAGAAAGAAAGATGCATTATTGTTTCCAAGGATAATATAAAATAATACCGTTATCAAAAAAGAAAAGTAGGAAACGATTTGGTGGTTTTTAAAATATAATTTTTAATATAACTTTCGTATTTCTGCAGAAATGGTATTGTTTAATTGTAGGCCTATTCCTGCTTCCAGGCCGGAAACAAACCAGATAAGCCGCGACGCTTCCTCTCTTTTTTTTAATATCCATGTCTAGTTACGAAATTAACAGGACGATTTGTTTCTGTATTCCTTCTGTTTACGTATGATGACCGACGTATATCTGTAATCCTGACCAATTTATAACTTGTAGATCTGTATTGAATAAAAAGGTGACAGTTTGTCTACATCCGATCGTTTCTAGTTTTCAAAGAGACAATGAAACATAAAAGTTGCGCTCATTAAATTATACACTCGTTATAAAATTAAAAATATTGAATTTTCGGTTAGTAAGTAATTTTCTATAACAGATAACAGTTAGTTAATTGGTCGTATTCATAAAGTAACCTAATTTAAACAAAGCGACATAATAAAGTAAATTCGATATTAGGAAAAAAATTGACTTTTTAATATATACCTTAGGCATAGGAAACCTGTTTTTTTATCCCAAAACAGTAAAGCTGTTAATTTTTACCTCTCAACGTGATAGAAAATCTGGAATATCCAATCTATAGTTCACAGAGTGTATTGGACTACCATTGTTTTTGCCGACATCACGGAGGCCGTCTAGTCGCCTCACTTTATTAGGCTACGAGATACCAGCAATAAGTAGTCATTCCTAAACAGAAATGTTTTCAATTAGCCATTTAATAACTAGAAGTGGCGTTAAAGCGTCAAATTTTAGAATTCTGAAATACATAATTGGTACGTTCTTTAAATGAAAGCTTTTTCGAATCCAGTGAAGGAATCAGTTCCACTATTGTGTCCACTATCGTAGTTTTCACACTCTAAATTCGACATGGTACTCTAGAGAATCTCAGACATTTCTTCTCAGAAGGCATTCTGCACAAGGCAGAAAAATCGTTTGGTGGCATTCACTTTTGATTTTTGTTTGGATGCTTGTTTTATTTTGATTCATCGCTACTAGCCAAGCGTTAACATATTCAAATATACGAGAGTCTGTAAGTAAACTTATAAATGCATTTGTGTATGTGGAGGAGGGCAGATATATTGTGCATATGTGGTATACGAGTCTTGTACATTTTGTATTAATTGGTTCCACGTTCGTGTGCCTATGTGGAAACCGTTTCGTGTATTCTACTTAGAATGATATATGTTGCCATATTTTTATGAAAAGTAAATTAAGCAAATAAATTTTATAAGAATACAGTAAACTACAATAAGCAAGACGCCTATAAGTCTAAATACCAATACACGCAGTTATTTTGCGTGCAAACGATAGCAACTAATCCACAGCTTCTCTCTGATCGATTGATAATTTAATCGACAATAAAATCAAGTAGAAACCAGTGTACTACTGGTTATCGGGGGAAGGATGACTGAGGAAGTTCCCACTAATAAGGTGATAGGACAAGGCTGATCGCCGACGCTTTTCAATATACTGTACATATATAGACGACTTGTTTAGAACATGGAAATCTTATGGTGAACCAGGGATTTTTCTGAAAAGAATATTTTTAAACTCCATGCTGTACGCAGATGATATGGTAATAATTCAGGACAGAGAGGATAAACTACAAAAATCAATGTACATACTAAATCGCATAGCAGATGAATATGGATTTCAAATGTCAACGGACAAGACTAAAACAATGGCATTCAGAGGGAGGCAACCGGTAAGAACTAAGATAGTTACAGATGGAAAGATTAAACAAGTCCACCATTTCAGTCCAGGATGTTACGTTACATATGTGACAGAAATTGATATGAATGAAAAATTAAACAAATTTAGGAATATCTATGGAACAGTTCACAGATACTTTAAAAATAAGACAAAGAAGGAAACAAGGATAAGGTTTTTTAACACTGTAGCGGTACCAGGTTTGATGTATGGAGATGAGGCCAGAGTTATGAGAGAAAGAGATAAAGCAAAGATTCAGGCAGCCCAGATGAGGTTTATGAGGAGTACTCTGGGCTGTACCATTCTCGATAGAAAGAAGAATGTGGATATAAGGACGGAACTGGGGTTCGACCCATTGTTAGAACAGCTAAGGAGCAACAAAAGAAGGTGGTGTGAACACTGAGAAGAATGGCGGGTGTCATGATTCCAGTGCTAGCAATAGAATATAGGACCGGTGGGGAAGAGAGATCGATGTAGGACGGCCGAGAGCGAAGTAGGTCCCGGAACAGGTTCAGGATGAGCCTAATCCTTGAGGTTCATTATGATGATTATGATAATGATGATAAAATCAGTAGCGAGTCTGTAAACACAGTTCACTTCATGATCCTGTACTCTCTACGTACGAAAGCCTATGCTGTAAACAATTCGGTCCATCACCGCTGCCGGATCGCTACCACACACCTGTAAATTCGTATATTTATACCTAGAATGTAATCATCGTTTGATTAAAATTGTTCACAAACGTTAGACTTACCTCTTGATGCAGAGGTGAGAATTTACAAGTTCTCTCCTGCTTGGGCTACTCCAAACTTAGCCCCCTCGTTGTGATGCTCTACAACGGCTTACCATGTGTCTACGTCCTCCATTATGCGACACTTTATTACCTACACAGTGCGGAGCTTCGGAATACGTGGATCTAAGAGGCCACGGAAAACATATGTAGGCCTAAGAGGGTTGGAATAAGAAAAATATTCTGAATTAAGAAAACATTTTCGATCTATTCAAACTATTACAGATAGTTGATCCTTATTATTGAGTTACTTAAACTTCAATAATTGTTTTATAATTTTTAAAAATTATTACAAAAGGATGTAAAGAACACGAACTAAGGCTAGGCGCACACTTGCGATTATCTGTCGCAACGACAAAAAAATCGTAGTCGCGAAAATATATTGAAGATCCCTAACTTGCGATAAATAAATCGCAATTTTACCATAATATTTTGTCATTATTTGTCAGTATAGAATGGACGTCGTAGAAACAACGTCTTGTCTTGTGGCTTTGATGTTGCGCTTAAAAGAAAAACAGAAGCGATACAAAAAAAGAATACTGGGTACATCCAATTCTCAGTCAGAGGACGCTGAATGGACTCTTTTATAAAATTAATGCGGATTTACGATTACACCCCAAAGAATTTTTCAACCGAACGGACTTTCCTAACTGTATCGGTGCTGTGGATGGTAAGCACATAAGACTACAGAAACCCGAAAACTCCGTTTCACAGTTTTATAATTATAAGAACTTTTCCTCCACGGTACTTCTCGGCGTAGTTGACGCTGACTACTGTTTCACAGAAATTGATGTAGGATCATGCGGTTGAATTGGCGATTCTAATGTATTCAAAAATTCAAATTTTGGTCGAAGACTGCAAACCAACAAATTAAACATTCCTAACGCACAAACGTTACCTTATGATGAGCAAGGGAAACCTACGCCATTTGTTTTCGTAGGAGATGAGGCCTTATCCGAGGAGATACCTAACAGTTATACAGCGAGTTTATAACTACAGATTTCTTCTCCTTCGCAGATAATTCACTCCAATTTCGTATCACATTTACGCACACCTCGCCCCACAGTTTTTCTTTTATATTACGGTCCCTGTATTCTTTTAACCGCTTATCGGACAGAGCTGGCCGTTTTTCAACTTCAATGATAATTAGCTCTGGGTCTAGGACACAATTTACAGTATCATCAGATTCGATGCCAGACATGGTACTTTTCTAATCAACAATACACCCCTCTCAAGCAATCGTGGCTACAGAATCGCAAGTGGGTGCAGGTCTGTACATGTCTGTGTGATTCATTCGAGCCAGCGACAATCGCGTCGCTGATAAAATAGAACATGTCGCTATTTTTTTATCGCTCCGATTTCTCAGTCGCACGTGAGTGCACTGGCATTTAAAACTGTGTGTTCCATTTTATCGATTAATCTGTCGGGCGACAAAAATCGCAAGTGTGCGCCTAGGCTAAATGAAACGAAACTGTAGACAAATGATAACGTTACAGTAAAATAAGAATACTATATAAACAACGACTGTTGCAGTACAGTTTGAACACGTTCATCTCCGGTGTCGATTACGTGTTGCTGTCTGTTTAAAACATATCTATTTACTTACATTCGCATTTCGACGTGCGTTTCGGATCGAGTTAAATGTTCGGGGTGTTCCATACTTATTTCATTGCTTTGTTCCCCTTCACTAAAAGTGTCGTGTATTTATTCTTTAAGTCACATTTTGTTAAGACGTCCTAAGGGTAACAAGTCAGTCCGGGTAAACTGAATTTTACCAAATTCGAGACTAGATAAATCGCATCCTGGCACCTGAAAACAATAAATAATTTCAACCATTTCATCATAGTTTATAGCCTTTTTTTTACTCACATGTACAATAATTTCACGTTCTATAGTTTAAGGTAACAAGAAACTATAGAATTTAGTGAATAGAAGGAATAGTTTAAGGCGAGCCAAACTATCTCCCATGCTCTCGTGTCGCAACCTTCTGGCTGTCCGCACTAAAGTAACCATCTATCTCTTGTTTCTCCAGTCAGTGCTGACCTATGCTGCTCCAGCCTGGTGTTCGCTTTCGTCGACCACTAACAAGTGTAAGCTGGAATAATTTCAATCCAGAACCCTCCGTTCCTTGTCGGAGTCTCCTTGGTTCGTAAGGAATGATGTCATTCGTGGAGGGATTCGAGTTCTTCTCTTGCCGAATTTGTCTGGTCGCTCACCGAACCTCTCTTTGCTTCCGCAGCGACCTCTTCCTTCCTCCACCTCAGAACCATTATTAGCCTACGTCTGCACCACCTCCCCCCTTCAGAGTTAAACGCCCTCGGGCGATTTTTGATTATCCCTCCTTCGTAAGTCAACCTCGTTGCGGTATCTGAATAGCCCCCAGCATCTTCCTTTCCTTTCTGTTTTACCTTCGCTCCTCAGGGACATTCTTTTCCAAGCATGTCACTAGCACACTGCTTGGCCTAGTCACAATTTGCCATCGACACGGAGGTTCCCTGGCTCGCGGGGAACGACCGACGGGGGCGGACTGTGTCCGACGCGGGCGACACCTGCCGTCCCCTCGCCACCATAGGTAGTGGTACCAAAGCAAAAAATTGTTTAAAACATTTCCGGCTCCTCTACGGTTAACCGCGTTGGCGTGTCCTTCCCAAGAATTAGGCTCCTGTATTTATCCACTACTGTATCTGGCAGTCATCGAGCACGTCCCAGATGCTGCAATTCAGCCATAGATACAAAGACGTTCCACTACCTCAACGCAACAGCAACGCCATAGTTTAAGAAATTGTGAAATTATAAAAAAATTTAAACATTGTTTACAAAAACAGTTTAATATTTTTATTTAATTATTTCTTTTTTGTGGTCAGTAGCCGACACAAGGAGAGAATACGTGCCCCCTAGATGACCCAGAAATGGACTGAATAAATTGGCTTCTACAACTGGTTTCTTTAATTATAATATTTTCAGTTAGTTAACCATGTAATGTGATTATTATTTCAAATATTTTTTTTTGAATTTTTGGGTATTGCGAGAGAAGTACACCAGCAATTAGAGCCCGTCAAAAGTGACACATGTTAGCTTTGTTCGAGGGTGGGCGACGAAAAGGAACAAACCTTTCCTTTCCATTAAGGCGTCGTAAAAACTATTCACGAACAGTGAGCTGTACGGCACATGTTGCAGCGAACTGGACCATGCGTGGGAATGCTTGACTCCACAATTAGGACAAAAGAAGACTACCCTTACATCTGTCCAGTAGCGAGAAAAACACAGAACCAACGGCGAGAGTATTGTTCAAAACCATGTGTGCGACTTCTCAAAGACAATGGTTTATGCACGGACAATGTGACAGGCGACTAAGTGACGCTAGTGGAAAGCACAGATGTTATGCCACCCGTAAGTCAACGAAGGAAGTCGTCAGCATACCAACAATAAGGGAATTCGACACGTTACACCAAAAGTAGCTGATGTGATTTCGAAACAAGGCCTTAGCACTGATTCCAGGAACAGGGCAACGGACGTAAGACAGCGGCTCGTCAAGTCCACGTGGACTACGTCAAATTCAAGTTGAGAAAGCCAACCAGCCAATGAGGAACGAGAATTCCGAAGGGAACTTCTGTAGGGGATGGTTCAGAGAGGAGCTTGAGACCAGAGAGCGAATCTCGTGTATGAACGTCCCTCTCCAAACGGCACTGGGTGGAGAATTCGTTATAAATACAGACTGGAGACGAGAGGACACAGGGAGGTCCATGGAATAAACCTATCAAAAATGATTTGGTGGAAAGTTAGAGCGTCTATCAGAATCACAAGAGTGGCAACATCAGAAGGAATAAAAACTGTTTACACAAGGGGACGCGCGCTCAGTTTATTAAGATTTTTGGCTCAGTTTATTAAGATTTTTGTCTCAGTTTATTAAGATTTTTGGCTCAGTTTATTCAGAGTTTCGATCAGTTTATTTGAACTTGTATTTCAGTTTCATAATAGTTCAATTTATAAAACTTAATGCAGTGTATAAGTTATAACGTATTTCGGTAGAGACAATAAAGACGTTATTACGATTAAATGGAAGTGCGCGAATAAGACTCAGAACGCAAAACGGGACGGTAGTGTTCGCGATGAAGCGCGAGTAACAATCTTTATAAATTCCATGTAATACACCGTCATAAAGATACTGACAATTTGCAATGACATTCTTGAACCATTACAGAAAAGTAGTGATACTACAATGTTTCGTAGTTAACTCAAGTAAATAGAAGTGTGAACAAGTGCCTAATGAACTTGAAAACAATCTAGGCGCCGAAAAGAGTGGTCGTGCGTGATGGAAAACTATTAGAAGCATACGGTATCGAACTGTGAACCGCGTAAATAGACACACGCGAGTAACCATAACCGACCGATTACAAGTGCAATGCCACGAATTGTATTATGATACTCTCAAAAGCTCAAAGTGACTGTCGCGGTGTGCGGAAGTGTGTTTGCGAACGAATGCTATATGGATTAACCTCACCCATCAACGCAGGGATACATCATGGGAGCGATATATCACGGCAGAACGTGTAACAACCAAAAAATTAAAAACTTTTTTTAGTATGACCGAAAAGACGTTACATACAGCTAGACACCCCTACGCAGGCCACGAGCAATAAATAAAGAATTGTGTGACGAGGTGTCAAGTGAACGTTTGCTTCGGACAATTCAAATACGCTTCACATAGCTTTACAATAGGGAACAAGGTTGGCCGTGACAGACTCGACTCAAACACGAGATTTACAGCCTGCAAATGTAAGATAAAAGAAACTGTGTCAAGTACCAATTAGGGTGAAACTGTGACGGACACACTGCCGGGATAATTTGAAGTGTACCAGTAATAAGAAAAGGGTGTAAGACACACAATAGTATGTACCCTATATGAGAACGGACATCGATACCTAAAAGGATAGAGTCGAACTTGTACACAGCAGGGGAACGTCTTACTGGCGACAACGGATATTTACGACAGGGAGAAGGAGTGCCGTTTTGGAAACGACGACACGCTGCGCCAAGACAGCGTTCGGAAAAGGGGTCGAGCACAGCGAAACAATAACAAAATACGACACATTGTTTGCGTGAGAACTGCAGCGAGATCCGGAGAACGCTTAGACAAAGACTTGATGGACACCCATGAAATCGCCCCTGTTCTAGGAAAAGAGTACGGAGGCTTTCGGCGCGAACTCGTGGGGAGACAGGATACCCAATCACAACCCAGCATCTACCCAGAGAATAGGTGGAGAGGACCGTCGCCAGCATGGCAACGGGAACGTCGAATGAGAAGTGAAGAACGATGGTCTAGCAGAAGGGTAGGAGATCTTCTGTCCTATCATGTTCGACTTGAGGCGTGTTTTCCAGAAGGGTGCATTGTGGTAAACGATGCTTGATAAAAACTGTTTGCAGAGCACGCGGGAGGACAGTCTTTCATAAATTTTCAATCATATACTTTGAGCAGTCTTCACGTACTTTTAAACAGTCTATTTATAACTTTCAACAGTCGGTCGTCAAAGTTCGATTAACATACGGACAGCAGTGGGACTTTGAAACTTTGCTACGCGACATATAACTAAGTGACTTAGACATTTCGATATTGGCGCGTATCCGGTAATAGTGTACCTACAGTGTCTAAAAACATGCGACATACGCCAGTGCTTAACAATTATAGAGTTCTTTATTATACTCAAATTCAGAACTGAACTTTCCAATCACACTTTCATCAATAACCGACGCGTAGAACTATCGTTGATGTAATACCGGACGACGAAATCATAACGTTATACAGTGCGGCGGAGCGATACAATATCATTTGGAACAATTACACCACGGCATCAAAAACACTAAACATTAGTGTACATACCAGAAGTTCAACTATAGACAGACAGACATATACACCATAGTTAACGATGAACTTATCTTCACGACACATAATTTCATGACTCGAACAGTAACAGCCGAATCAACAAAATACACACATAGCGCGAGTGAATCTGTTCCGCGTGTGTTGAGTGTCAGTGACATCACAGCTACACAGCTTCCCACTCATGGACCAGCAGAGAGGAGGAGTCACGCCGATGGAAATATCGGATAATTCATCTAACAAGTAATCTTTATGCTATTCTTATCATAAGAACTCTACTGTCCTGTCTCTTTTTCAAGAAACACCCCTTGAGTATTTAAATTAAACATGATAAACATAATTATTGCCATCCATCTGAGGCAAACGATGAACGCATTAGTATAAGATTTATTGTTTGACTATTTGTGTTTCTATATATCGATTGCATTATATATGTATGTGTATGTTTTCCAGCAAACAACGTATTGGATCTACATTGTAATTTGATGTATATACATGTGTTCTTTTATGTTCTTTTTATGAGTTTATGAATGTATTTACAGGGAATCATCCTTATTTTATATATATTGAAGTCTCTTTCTTTAATGGTATGATGTTAAATAAATAAGTGTTTATTTTATCCAGAATATATGCGTTCATTATTGTCAAATTACCTCAGAACAAGAAAGTAATGGCATTTGAGTGATTTATAGTAGTTTTTATTAATACAACAATTAGAGTCTCCATGCAATAATTGTGCTAACATAAAGAAATTAACGTGTTATTTAGCTTCAATCAGTTCAGTTGATATGAGTAACCTAATTGAGTGATTACACGAGCTCATTATGCAAATTAGTATATTTACATAATTAATTAATCAAAGATTAATTAATTCATTATTGTTAGCATAATTGCTTATCGTTGTAATTGGTTGCCCAACGCGTGGCAATCGTTGTAAACGAGTAAAGTACAAAACTAATCTCTTCTTATAATTAGTAATTTATCAAATACCACTGACCTGACACTTAGAACCAGACCACCTGAGAAAATTATATAAGTATGAGTCAGATAGATACGAATCCATAGGTAGGGAATATTATGTTCTAGAATATTGTACATGTCGTCTTGTTAATATATTTTGTAACTATGTATGTATTTTGATGTGTCTGTTGCAGGAACAGGTTTTTAGCTATATGATTGATATGTGTATTGTTAATAATGATTATTTCATGCATGATATAAATGTTTAATGTATTTTAACATAAAATACTTAATACAAATTATGAGCACACCACATTGTTAGTTAGTAACGTCATTACGGACGAAGAAGCGTTTACATTTGATCGCTCCCTTAATTATTTAAATTTGTTCATTTAATTATTTAAATGTGGCATAGAATTTTATTGTTTTGTTGAAGATTTGTAAGTGCTCTTAAGTTAATGTTATGACATGAATAAGAATGAAATATGATTTTAATAAACGTAAGTTAGAATGGATTCGGTAGTATTCTATTGATTTACGTAAAAACCTGACTCACAACTTAACCTTTCACTGAACAGTATCTATAATTTATAATTCAATTTAATGATTATCAATTAAATTCCTCAATAAGATACACAGAATAGAAGTTTGGAAGACGGTTAAAGTCAGAAGTAATTCCATATGTAACAAGTTTGAGTGTGAATAATTAATTAACTCTAACTCAATTCATACAATTATTTAAAGGAATGAATTTGTTAACATTGTGTATGGCAGCTCAACACATGGCATTAACTATATTGTATATGATTACCCAAACTCGGAGTTAGATACACTTTGATCACGACTCTGTTAAAGAGATAATTTAATTAATTTACGCAATAAAAGTACTACAATGAAATAACAATGGATATATGAAAGCAATAAAATCAACACATCATTAACTCTAAAAGATTCAACATAGTTCGTACAGATACCTTTATCAACACAAATAAATTTCTAATTGGATTAGTTAATTACACAATAAGATTGAATAATCATTACCATTGCATATGGTGCTCCAACAACACGGGGCAATATAAAGTAAAGATTTCCATAACTATAAAATTAATCAATCATAATTGATGAGTAATCAATCTATGCATATAATTTGCATACAGATCAATATTATTATTGTATATGGCTCCCAAAGAACGTGGGGCATAACAAACTTAATACACACCAAAGTTTATTATTGTATACGGTGCCCAACGCGTGGCAGATAATATTATTGTATACGGCGCCCAACCTGATGGCCGATTAATGGGGATAATCCTTGTTAAACGAGCTGGTCAAGTGCAGGCAGTGGTATAGTAGAATAGCTAGTAGTTTGATAAAGTATAATATAAGCATTAGAATAAAAACAAATACTTGTAAAACAACTTTGAATGATTACACGAAGTCGAGCAAAAATGGCGACTGATAACAATAACTCCGAAAGTCGAGAATTCGACATTAAAGCGAACTAAACATAGAAGGACGGGAGGAGAACGCGACGCCCAGCGACGACGTCAGCGCGTGTGAATCTGAGATAAGGGCGGGGGGGACAGGTGTCCCAACCCGGCGAAATGAATCTACAAACGTTATTTGA
The DNA here is from genome assembly GCA_034769895.1 of Magicicada septendecula. Taxonomy (NCBI): domain Eukaryota; kingdom Metazoa; phylum Arthropoda; class Insecta; order Hemiptera; family Cicadidae; genus Magicicada; species Magicicada septendecula. The sequence continues at coordinate 333,249,533 of CM068371.1, read as the reverse complement.
ATTCTTGAAAGAGCGTGACGAGAAGTTGACCGAGAAGTTAGATCAACAAAAGAGTGATCTGAAAAAGATGCAAGAGCAACAAAACGAAAAACAAAATTTAATGACAGAGAAATTAGGACAACAAAACAAAGAACTGAGCGAGAAGCAAGACAAGGCGCAGGAGGAATTAAAACGACACAATGAAGAACAAATCAGCAGAATAAAACTAGATCTACAGGAGTACGCTAAGAAGTGGGATGAGAAAATTAGCGATCTACTAAAGAAGAGTGAAAGTGGAATAAAAGAGTTGAAAAATGAACTGAAGAAACGGGTAAAAGAGAATAAAGAAGTGAGAGAGAAAGACCGTCAAGAGTGGCAGGAAGCCATAAATAATACACAGAAGGTAATCGAACAAGTCGACCAAAAATTAGATCACCGAATCCAAGAGACGAACAATAGAAACGAGGAATGGAGAAGAGAGATGCAGAACAATATTACACAACAACAACAAGAGCACGGAGAAGCCGTCAAGGTATTAAAACAGAAGATCGTTGAAGTGGACGACCGTCAACGCACGGCGGAACAGAAGACCACAACAACGGAGAAGGAAAAGGACGTGATAATTGAAGAGTTGAGAAGTCACATAAATCATATTAAAAGTGGACAAGAAAGACTACAGCGACGGATAGCGGAAACTGAGATAAGACCGTCCACGAGAGCGAATGGAAACAATAATTCCGAACTCAAGTACAACGGAACAGACCGTTTTCCTATAGAGTTCCTAAAGGAATTATCCGAACACCAGCTAATGTACTACCCAGCGGATAACGTGAAGTGGATAGGGAAACATCTCGAGGCCGATGCAGCTATATGGTGGCGTGTGGTACGTGACCCGATCAAGAACTTTGATGAGTTTAAAGAAATATTTACGCAGAAGTATTGGGGCCCGGAGAAGCAAGATGATGTCCGAAACAAGCTGGAGTATGGTCGTTTCGACTGGCGTGGGAGTATGAGCGCTGTCCAATACATGGAACGACAACTTCTGGAAAGCCGTCAGCTTACACCGCCGCTCACGGATTATCAACTGATTAGAAAGATAACGCGTCATTATGGGCGAGAATTAGAGATAGCGAGCGTGACTAGGTATGTAAGGACGATACAGAATCTTGAATCATTGATTTCCGAATATGCCATGATCCGGCAAAGAAACAATAGAGATGATCGGTTTGTGCGACAGACAGACAAGTTGAACGAACGGGACACAAGAGGGATGCCTCACGATCAACAAAAGACCGCCGTAAACAAAGTGATTACGGAGCAAAAACCTTCACACTGGCAACATAGAAAGGGGAAAGGAGGGAACTACCGACCACCCCAACATTTCGGTAACAAGCCGGCAATAAATACCATTGAATTCGTAAATAATGGTGCCTCTACGTCTGCCGCGAAGGGTGGTGGAACAGTAGAATAAAAAAAATTAAGTGGGTCACATGAAAAGATAGCCATTCGTAGACCCACACTACAACAGTACGAGACCGATATTTTGTTACCTGACCTACGACATGAGTTAATCTTGGATGAACAAACACAACTTGAAAGGCGAATCTCTAAATGTCCAGACATAGAGGTAAAATTTAATGGTGATGTTACGGTTCGTGCCTTGATTGATACAGGTTCTGCCATTAACGGAATATCAGAGGAATGGTTTAACAGAAATAAAAAACGCCTGCGTCCATACGAAGAACTCCGCATGAACAACACACTAGTTGTAAGTGCAGTCGGTGGAAAGTCTAAATTAATCAGGAAACAAATTATGTGTGAAATTTTTATTGATGATGTTAGATTAGATTGTGTTTTCCTAGTAATACCGAATTTAATTAGGGACTGCATATTAGGTATCAGTTTTTTAAAAGAAGAGGGATGTGTGATCGATATGAAGAAGGGAACCATCGAATTCGGAGGGAGGACTGGTGAACAGGAACTGCGGTTACCAATCATACATATGGAACTATTAGAAGAGGACTGGGACGGAATCGAGAGGAGGATCGATGAGAAGGTCGACAGTGTGACGTGTGAGGACGAAACGACGAGGGAGGAACTAAGAAGGATCTTGGTAAAGTGTAAGAATGTATTCCGGGAATGTCCAGGACGGATGGATTGCTACGAACATGAATTCCGAGTGACGGATAAAACACCATATTTCCAACGCGGGTGGCCAATCCCAATAGCGTATAAGGAAAAGGTGGACGCCGAAATCAGCAAGATGCTAAGGTATGGCGTGGTTGAAAGGTGCAGTAGTCCATACGTTAACCAAATGGTCACCGTAATAAAGAAAGATGGGAATGTACGTTTGTGTTTAGATGCGAGGAGGATAAATAGTGTCACTGTTCCAGACTACGAAGGACCGACTCCAATTCAAGAAATCCTGGCGAGATGCAGTAACATGAAGTACTTATCAACAATAGACCTAACGAGTAGCTTCTGGCAGGTTCCGTTGAAACAACAATGCCGGGATTACACCGCATTTCTGTATGAAGGAAAGTGTTACAGGTATACCGTAACTCCATTTGGGCTTAGTACCAGTTCCGCAGCCCTGACGAGAGGTTTGGATATGGCATTGACCGAGGGAGTGAAAGAGAATACGATCATCTACGTCGACGATTGTCTTTGTTATTCGACTAACGTACGCACACATTTGGAAAATATTGAAGCATTCCTTGAGAATTTATTAGCAGCCAACCTAACAATAAATTTGGAGAAATCACAATTTTTTCGCAAGGAGATCGCATACCTAGGTTATCAGCTTACTACTAACGGTATACGAGCATCCGAAGAGAAAGTAGCGGCAATCAGGAAGTTCCCGACCCCGAAGAATCAAAAGCAGTTAAAGGGATTCCTGGGACTTACAAATTTTATAACAAATTTACGTGCAAATATGCAGAAACCACACAACCTTTGTTAAGTCTACTTAAAAGGGGTCAGAAATTTAAATGGACGCCCGATCTTGACCAGTGTTTCCAGAAGGTCAAGGAGTTGTTTATCAATACTATTATATTAAGTTTTCCACAGGTAAATAAGAGGTACTTCTTGCAGTGTGATGCGAGTAATTTCGCATATGGAGGCCAATTATACCAGTTGGATGACGGCAAAAACATCTGCGTCGTAGCGTATACTAGTAAAACGTTCAAATGAGCAGAACGAAACTACTTTACTACGGAGAAAGAGCTACTAAGCATAGTTAGATGGCTGGAGAAATTCCGAAGTTACGTTTTAGGACAGCCGTTGACCATAATAACAGATAACAAGGCGTTGATCTTCATGAGTAAGTGTCACCTAAACAACTCAAGGATCACACGTTGGATACTTAGTATTCAAGAATATAACTTTGATATAATTCACTGTAAGGGAAAGGAGAATATCGTTGCCGACATCTTGAGTCGTTACGCAGAAGATATGACGAAGGAAGATCCAGTCGACGACAGTTATGAATATCAAATGAACCATAAAATAATTAAAATGAGTAAAGAAATGAACATGATGTTAAAGAACTTCGAGACGTACCAGTTAGAAGATAAGAAGTTACAGCAGATAATGGAGGATTTGACGACGGATGATAAGAATGAATTATGTAAGTTTTATAAGTGTAGTAATGATAAATTGTATAGAAAAAGTAGGGTCGATGGAAACTCTACGTACCGGAAAGCGTTACGGGGAGACTCATCGGAGAAATACACACAATGTACGGTCATGTTGGCAGTAAGAAATGCATAAAGTTATTGCAGGAACATTTCACTTTCGACCGAATGACGAAGCGCGTACAGGCGTACGTGAAAACATGTGACAAGTGCCAAAAATGTAAAGATTCAAATAATCGTAACTTTTTTGGTGGGACGAAGCCGATTATACCGACGAGTAAAGGTGAATTGATTAGCGGCGACTTTTATGGACCTCTTCCAACAGCAGCAGCAGGAGTAAAGTATATCCTTGTCATTATGGATAACTTTACCAAGTATGTAAAACTATATACACTTAGAAGAGCCACAACAGTAGCTACGCTTCGTAGACTCCGGCAATATGTAAATGAGTTTGGAAAACCGAAGGCAATACTCACTGATAACGGTACGCAATTCACGTCCAAACAGTGGATTAAAGGACTAGATGAACTTGGAATCATACCTAAATATACAGCGATAAGAAACCCACAGACAAACCTTGCCGAACGCGTAAATAGGCAACTGGGAAACCTATTTAGAATATTCGTAGGGGACCGACACACGAAATGGTCTAAATTCATAAATACTATAGAATGTTGCATTAATGAAGTCTACCATGAAACAATAGAAGTTACACCGTATGAAGCACATTACGGGAGAAAGCTGAATCGTGTATGGGAGAAATTCATAAAGGGAAACTGCGAAACGAAAGAAGAGACAGTGGATAGCCACCAGATATTCGTAAGGATCAAACGAAAACGAGAGCGACACGCAAAACGCGTGAACGAAACGGGCAAAGTGACGAAATTTCAGGTAGGAGACTTAGTATTGGTACGGACACATTACCAATCCGATTCGATACAAAGGATAATCGAGAAGTTTTGTGAATTGTACACAGGACCTTACAGGATTACAGATATTGTAGGCGAATCTACGTATATATTAGTTGATAATTGCCACAAAAATAAAACACGCGGCAAATTCAATGTAAGACTATTGAAACCATATTACGTGAGGGAAGAGTAACTATGGCGAAACACGACATCAGCATGCACGCGAAGTGAAAGTGTTTGTTGAAAAGCGAATAAGTAAGGAGTAAGGTTGAAAATCATGTGAAATAGTAAATAAACAGAGAGGGAGGTGTGAAGTGACGTTAGCTCAGCTGACGAGGCTGACGACAACAGGTAGATTTGTAGTTAGTAAGAATACCCTCCGTGCGAGACAATGTTATAGTAGGACTATATGTACTTCACTAATAGACGGCAGAAAGAGAAATGAGCTAAGCGTCGGAATAGGAGGAGGAATGACCTATCTGGATGAAAAAGAATAACGGTAGTAGGCGCGAATGCAATCTACTAGTTAATTCATTCAGAATTGTCTAGGTTAAATTTTAAACTTGTAATAAATTTAAAATGTCAGATTTTATATATTGTATAAATTGTAAATTAATTAACAGATATAGTTGTTATACTATTGAAAAAATTTATTGAAGGACAGATATAAGCAACTGAGTTGCATAACAGAATTAAGTATTGTAATAAATTGTTAGAATTAAATATTGAACTTAAGATTGTATTATAAGCATAGAAAGAGTGGATATAAAATAAGTTTGTTTGACCTGTAGAATTATACAAATTCGATTTAATTTGTTGTAACTAATTATACGTGTGTTTAACAAAAATTTAGATTCAAAGTACCAGGGGGTAGGAATTACGATGAATATTTGTAAGTAAGTATATGAAGTCTTAAAAAAAAAATTTAATCGCAAATTATTTTGAAAGTAATAATAACATTTTTTAGAAGTATTCATAAGCAATAAATTACTACTAGTGTTTATATAGTTTATATTGTATACGCAAGTAAAAAGGTAGCTTGTAAAAAAAATAATTACAATTTTTTTCTGTAATGTATGTGTATAGACAGATCTAGGAACGCACTAGAGCGTATAGTCATTCCACAATTATAGAAATATTCTTTGTAAATGGATTCGTATTTATATTTGATAAGCAATAAATTAAACACTCAGGTGAACGGAAAAAAATGGGGAAAACGGTTCAGAACAACAGTAGGTCAGTCGAGACGAAGATATAGGTCAACTATACTCGTTCCAATGGGAGTTGGCCAATGTACTTAGTGATCGTACGCGAGTAAGGGCGAAATATGAATTAGTCGTTCCGTTAAATCTGCACGACGTAATCATATTTGGGGACACTGTAATGTGATTATTATTTCAAATATTTTTTTTTTGAATTTTTGGGTATTGCGAGAGAAGTACACCAGCAATTAGAGCCCGTCAAAAGTGACACATGTTAGCTTTGTTCGAGGGTGGGCGACGAAAAGGAACAAACCTTTCCTTTCCATTAAGACGTCGTAAAAACTATTCACGAACAATGAGCTGTACGGCACATGTTTCAGCGAACTGGACCATGCGTGGGAATGCTTGACTCCACAATTAGGACAAAAGAAGACTACCCTTACATCTGTCCAGTAGCGAGAAAAACACAGAACCAACGGCGAGAGTATTGTTCAAAACCATGTGTGCTACTTCTCAAAGACAATGGTTTATGCACGGACAATGGGACAGGCGACTAAGTGACGCTAGTGGAGAGCACAGATGTTATGCCACCCGTAAGTCAACGAAGGAAGTCGTCAGCACACCAACAATAAGGGAATTCGACACGTTACACCAAAAGTAGCTGATGTGATTTCGAAACAAGGCCTTAGCACTGATTCCAGGAACAGGGCAACGGACGTAAGACAGCGGCTCGTCAAGTCCACGTGGACTACGTCAAATTCAAGTTGAGAAAGCCAACCAGCCAATGAGGAACGAGAATTCCGAAGGGAACGTCTGTAGGGGATGGTTTAGACAGGAGCTTGAGACCAGAGAGCGAATCTCGTGTATGAACGTCCCTCTCCAAACGGCACTGGGTGGAGAATTCGTTATAAATACAGACTGGAGACGAGAGGACACAGGGAGGTCCATGGAATAAACCTATCAAAAATGATTTGGTGGAAAGTTAGAGCGTACATCAGAATCACAAGAGTGGGAACATCAGAAGGAATAAAAACTGTTTACACAAGGGGACGCGCGCTCAGTTTATTAAGATTTTTGGCTCAGTTTATTAAGATTTTTGTCTCAGTTTATTAAGTTTTTGGCTCAGTTTATTCAGAGTTTCGATCAGTTTATTTGAACTTGTATTTCAGTTTCATAATAGTTCAATTTATAAAACTTAATGCAGTGTATAAGTTATAACGTATTTCGGTAGAGACAATAAAGACGTTATTACGATTAAATGGAAGTGCGCGAATAAGACTCAGAACGCAAAACGGGACGGTAGTGTTCGCGATGAAGCGCGAGTAACAATCTTTATAAATTCCATGTAATACACCGTCATAAAGATACTGACAATTTGCAATGACATTCTTGAACCATTACAGAAAAGTAGTGATACTACAATGTTTCGTAGTTAACTCAAGTAAATAGAAGTGTGAACAAGTGCCTAATGAACTTGAAAACAATCTAGGCGCCGAAAAGAGTGGTCGTGCGTGATGGAAAACTATTAGAAGCATATGGTATCGAACTGTGAACCGCGTAAATAGACACACGCGAGTAATCATAACCGACCGATTACAAGTGCAATGCCACGAATTGTATTATGATAATCTCAAAAGCTCAAAGTGACTGTCGCGGTGTGCGGAAGTGTGTTTGCGAACGAGTGCTATATGGACTAACTTCACCCATCAACGCAGGGATACATCATGGGAGCGATATATCACGGCAGAACGAGTAAAGTACAAAACTAATCTCTTCTTATAATTAGTAATTTATCAAATACCACTGACCTGACACTTAAAACCAAACCACCTGAGAAAATTATATAAGTATGAGTCAGATAGATACGAATCCATAGGTAGGGAATATTATGTTCTAGAATATTGTACATGTCGCCTTGTTAATATATTTTGTAACTATGTATGTATTTTGATGTGTGTGTTGCAGGAACAGGATTTTAGCTATGTATATGATTGATATGTGTATTGTTAATTCATTCTTATTTCATGCATATAAATGTTTAATGTGTTTTAACATAAAATACTTAATACAAATTATGAGCACACCACATTGTTAGTTAGTAACGTCATTACGGACGAAGAAGCGTCTACATTTGATCGCTCACTTAATTATTTAAATTTGTTCATTTAATTATTTAAATGTGGCATAGAATTTTATTGTTTTGTTGAAGATTTGTAAGTGCTCTTAAATTAATGTTATGACATGAATAAGAATGAAATATGATTTTAATAAACGTAAGTTAGAATGGATTCGTTAGTATTCTATTGATTTACGTAAAAACCTGACTCACAACTTAACCTTTCACTGAACAGTATCTATAATTTATAATTCAATTTAATGATTAGCAATTAAATTCCTCAGAAAGATACACAGAATAGAAGTTTGGAAGACAGTTAAAGTCAAAAGTAATTCCATATGTAACAAGTTTGAGTATGAATAATTAATTAACTCTAATTCAATTCATACAATTATTTAAAGGAATGAATTTGTTAACATTATGTATGGCAGCTCAACACATGGCATTAACTATATTGTATATGATTACCCAAACTCGGAGTTAGATACACTTTGATCACGACTCTGTTAAAGAGATAATTTAATTAATTTACGCAATAAAAGTACTACAATGAAATAACAATGGATATATGAAAGCAATAAAATCAACACATCATTAATTCTAAAAGATTCAACATAGTTCGTACAGATATCACCTTTATCAACACAAATAAATTTCTAATTGGCTTAATTAATTACGCAATAAGATTCCATAATCATTACCATTGCATATGGTGCTCCAACAACACGGGGTAATATAAAGTAAAGATTTCCATAACTATAAAATTAATCAATCATAATTGATGAGTAATCAATCTATGCATATAATTTGCATACAGATCAATATTATTATTGTATATGGCTCCCAAAGAACGTGGGGCATAACAAACTTAATACACACCAAAGTTTATTATTGTATATGGTGCCCAACGCGTGGCAGATAATATTATTGTAACCATTACAATCTCTTCCAGGAAGAAAGGTTATCTGGACCAACGGAGAGAAGATTTTATTTGTATTTAACAAGCGTAATCAAGATTTGACTGTCAATACTGATTACTAACAGCTGATTTCTCTGTTGAGGACACGAAGGAGTGATAAATAAATATTTATTTTCCAATAACCAACTTAACAGTCATTAAGCACAATTCAGTCCGCCTACCACTGCTTAAATTCCAGCAAGTCAGTAAGTAATTTATAATAATTATAATGTGAGCACACATTTGCTAAGAAATTGATAAATATCACGCAACGGCAGTGGACTGTTTAAAACACGTATTTCAGTTCTAAAAAATACTCAAAGGACAGTGATAGCAATAAAGTTTGCCATGTTTGTTGTGATGATTCTTTGAGGAGTCAGTTAAATTATGAAATACGATTTTTCATTTCTATCTGGATTTAGATGCATTGATCTAACAATATGTTGAAGTAGGAGACCTTTACATTTTTATGTACATATTTAATCCTGTTGCTTAATCAACCTAAGGAATCACCCTATATAAATCAAGTTTTTCACGGTTTTGTAATCCCTGTATTTTCAAAACACGAGTATAAATGTTTAAATACGTGTATTCAAGACTTGTGTATTTTTTGTTTTTATGGTCACATCATTTTACATGTTAATCCCAACTTACTCAGAAATGTTAGTGACGTAAGTTTGTACCCAATACTCTATTTCAGTCAAAGTTATCGACATTACACGTAAATTATGTATATCAATAAACATAAGTAAATTTATTAAATTTCCAAACATTTTACAATTTTTTAACAGAATATAGAAATATCAGGGCTTCTTACATTATAAATAAAAATCACAACATTTATTGTAAAAATGCAGCTAAAACTGAGTCAGTAAAGTTGCTTGGAAGTGTGGATACTACAATGTCCACCCCGTGAGATAATATCTGAATCCGTTCATGTTTGTGGTTAGCTTTCATCTCTCAAAATACAGACTAAAAGACATTTGTGACAGTCTCATATTAGCTAAATGAAACGTGATCTCGTTGTTTTAACACAGGAGTTTCGATTTGTAACTGCTAATTGCCTTTGAATCAGGTAATAATGACTTGTAAAGACCGTCTGTGTCACACGTGCGGCCATATTCACGAGTGCAACTGGTACATGTGTGTGTTCGTGCTCGACAATTACAGCGATAGGTCAAACAATAGGGAAATTCAACTAAATCTCGTTAGCATGTTGATTGCGCTCTACAACGGATCGGTATAAATTTCCATTCCGACACTGTTACAAATATCTGTAAAATGTTATCCTCTCTTATCTTTACAGACACAGATGACATATTGGCCGGCTGGAAGATAAATGTGAAACACATGTGTTAACACGAAAACACTGTTGATAAGAATCAGTGCGACCAGATAAGTATTTCGGTCACTTTCAAGTCCTTGACAGACTACAGAACGCCGCTCGCCTATCGTGTCTGTATGTAGGCCTAATTAGATAGACTGTCCTGCCTACAGGTCGACTATAAATATTTATTACTTTGTGTGGGGCGCTTATTGCATCTGAGTTTTTAAAACTGCCTTCTTTCGTTCGGTTTATTTTTTTTATTTAATAGGCACCCACACAGACGCACTCGCGTACATAACATAACATGCTTTGTACACATGTGCACATTGTTTGGAATAAATTGAAGCGTGGTTATTTCGTGTTACTACTTTTTGTTTGTTATATAAAATACATAATTACCGTTTGTTTTAAAAGAAGTCTTGTGCAGTTGATTTTGAAACATTAATACCTTACAACAAAACAGACGCTATAAGCCGAGAGAGTAAAAAATTGCTGACGAGCGAAGTAATGAAGCAAGGTTTCCGCCTCTGTTTACACGATTATGGTTTCTCGTGTTTTGTGCCCCCTCAAATTAGCATCAATCGCACGCATAGGGCGTAGACTCGAAATTAAAAAATCTTAAAAAATAGAAAAATAAACAAAAATTATATACATATTGAAACATTTTTAGAAGCAAGAGTTTCGTATTGCACAGTCTGTTTGCAGATAATGTTGAATCTGTCTTGTGCGTAAGGCTGGTGACCAACCTTTCCTTGTTGCTATTTTGAATAAACAGTGCGAGATGCATTGAACGTATATGGATAATAATAACTAGCTTGTAACAGGGTGTAATAAGTGACAGGGGCCAAGCAAATTCCCTGGATAGAATACCAAGGAAGGCTGCGAACTATTGGTCTATGGGAAAGCGAAGTGTTGCGAGACCTAGGATAAGATGGGCCGGAAGATGCAGAAGTACCTAATCCTGATAACCAAGAAGAAGAAGATAATAAGTAGCTTTCGTCACGATTTCTCACGTTTATGTTTGAATATTTCACATGTAGCTGTAACTTTCCGAATTCACGGTGATCTTATATAATGATGAAGTTGTTCGTGAGTCTCTCCATTTTCAACTGGAAGTTGTACCTGTCCATTAAAGGTTCTGTATTACACATCCAAGTAAATCAAGAAATGCTGTATAAAGTATTTACCTTTCAGTTTCTCTACTTTAGTAAAAGTTAAAAAACTGCGCCAATTTCTAGATATTAAGATTGATTAAAAAAAAACGTATGTTGCGTAGGTGATCACATCGCGGCTCGATGGCTGCTGATCCTTTACATTAACAAGGGTAGATGATTACAAATGTAGTTGACAATACAGTTATACTCCGCTTAAATAAACTGGTGTTATTTCCCAGAATCTAAGTTTTCTGTAAATTTTGTTAATCTCCGCGTTTCGAACAAATTGATTAAAAAGTGCTTATTAACTTGTTATTGTGTGTGAACTTTGTGAACCTTGGGGTTTCACGAGTACAAAATTATGACACTGCAAATAAGTCATAACTTTCAAAATAACATCGATAATCTAAATTTTGTACAATAAAAGCTCTTAAAACTAACTGGAATACTGACATAACGTTAATGGAGAATTAAGGTTACAAAAGTACAAAGAAATCGTCATTATATGTAATTATATAAGCCTAGCTTGCAAATATTAGGTCTTTTGTAACTTAAGGATCTGTATTTTGATTTACTTTCTGCCAAGATGTCAGATAGAATGACACATAGAATGCCAAGATGTCGACCTTGCCACTTAATAAAATTGAATAAATGGCATGAAGTGGCATTTTCTTCATTTGGTAGACAATAATAAATATTTTTCTGTCACTACTTTGCGTATGTGTTCTCTATTTTGCCGTAATTACGCGTATTTGAATGTAACTCCAACATTCAGAGTCATCTTATGTAATGACGGTGCTGTTTGTGGGCCTCTAAATTTTCGTGGTCTCTAACGAATTAGGTCAATGCATTAATTTGGTTAAGGCCTGCCGTAAGTGCTTCACAATGTCAACGAAATCCACTTTAACGTTTAATTTTTAATTTTTAAAACAATGGCTGGAATACATTTCCTTTTGAAGTAATAACACTCGGCTTCTTGCCTATGCCATGATGTGAAGAAGAAGAATTTCAAAATTTTTCTTTTCTCCTCAGTTTCTTAGGTCTTGTGGTGTAAAGTGTGCATATTCCATGTGAAGTAATAACACTCGGCTTCTTGCCTATGCCATGATGTGAAGAAGAAGAATTTCAAAATTTTTCGTTTCTCCTCAGTTTCTTAGGTCTTGTGGTGTAAAGTGTGCATATTCCATGTGAAGTAATAACACTCGGCTTCTTGCCTATGCCATGATGTGAAGAAGAAGAATTTCAAAATTTTTCTTTTCTCCTCAGTTTCTTAGGTCTTGTGGTGTAAAGTGTGCATATTCCATGTTTTGTCATCTTATCACGTGACTTGATAGAAGCTCAGAACTAAACATTTTCGTGCTCAATCCTTTTGGATCTCTAAGGTGATTCAATTAAGGAGGGCAACCTGTGACTAAAATGTATTTCTAGGACAGTCGGGCTCAAAAACTATGACAATCCCAGACAGTGGCATATCTAGAATTTTTGCTTTGGGGGGTCCGGGGTTGAGTCGGGTCCATATAAAAGAAAAACGAATTAAGACTAATCAATATTACTATCTTAAAGTGGCTGAAAAACGTGTGATAACAACCTGAAAGCAGTCCCGTTAAAGTAAACCGTAATAACACAACAAAAATACACATTATTTGAACATTGTTTACAAGATACTTATTGACTGAATTCGTTTTCCTATATTTCACATTTCAAACGTATTCGCTAATGCTGTGAAATAAACCTGTTTGTATATTTAAAGAAGAGTTACTACTAAACCTACATTAGCGTACACAGAAATAATAAAACAGCCTAAAAATTAAGAGGTTAACAAAATTCGTCAACTTTTTCGCCGACCATTAAGTAGTGGGGGGGGGGTCCGGTCCCGTTCGTTCCCCCGTAAATGTTTCCTTGATCCCAGACACGAAACCTGCATATCTAAAACAACAGTAGTCCGACTCACATGTGTCATTCATTCATAATAAAACCACTATATCGTTAACAAATAAAAATTACTTTCAAAATTATTTTTTGTTTTAAAAACCACAATTTTTATTTTATTAAGTATCCTTCATATTTATTAAAAATAAAAAATATATAATACATAATATGCTTCTGTTGTTTATTATAAAATGCTGTCGTTTCGTTAAATTGGAAATACGTAGTTATAAATAACAAAAATTAAACATGAATCGGAAAAATAAATGAAAAATACAGATTACAATTCTGTTATTTTATGGTGGCCGGATTTTTTGGTGACAGCAGCATTTGCAATGCCGCGTTTTCCGTCAGTACAACGAAACATTGTATCCAGTCTATCCACCACGGCAACTTTGAGTCTGCCAACGAAAGTAACACGAAACTATAGCTTTCCATTTTTTTCAGCGGCAATCATTACTTTTCTTGTCTGCCCACTCTTAAGCTCTTTCACTTTCTCAATATTCAGCTTTTCAATAAGTTTTCCTATTTTTAATAAATTTTTTGTAATGAATAAAGAAGTAAACATACACATAAACGCTAAAAATAAAAGATATTGACTCTAATTTAAACGTAGAATCACAAAGTAACAGACGCGATAAACACTTGTCAACTTAATATAATATATGTAAATTTGGTCTAACCTAGCTAACATATGTCTTCAGCATTACCAACCTTTTTTGTACCATTACCACCCTTACGTTCCCTTTTACATGAAAAAGAGGATATGTTCAGGACAATCCCAACGGATATCAACCCTAATTTAAAGTAATCTTTTAGAGTCTGTTTGATCGTAATTTGTGTTAATAACAAATCGACACAATTTTGAACCAACCTGAATTTATTTACAAGTTGTAGAGTGCGGTTTAGAGTTTTCACGTAGTTTCAACAGAGTTCATATAAAATATTTAAAGGTTAATTTGTGATCTACTCGCGTCAAATAGGTCCGCTTTCTGATATCTTTCTTTAAGTCAATCGATGTAGAGTAAACAACATTGGTTTTAATTTTATTATAGTAAGGAACCATGGGTTCCAGTTAGGTCCCGTATTGTCAATTTCCAGTTACGAGTTTAATGTTCGTATTCTTTTCGAATTAAAATCTGAATGATGTAAGTAGTGAACGCCTTTTTTACGGCGCTTTGGTAATGGTAAGTCTACACACCAAACGCCTTAATTTTAAGGCAGGCGTGTAAAGAAACACATATAATTTACGCAGTTGTCCTGTTGATAAGGTAAGTAATAAAATAGGTTTATACAATAGGTTTATAATATAGGTTTCAAAGTTGAAAAATTACTATAAATTTTCCATTTTCTGAGATCTTTCAATAAATACGTAGAATACATACATGCAATAAACATCAGAATATAACTCCACTGACTACGTAACGTGCACTCTGTACAGTAAATAACGTACATGGAAGATTGTATGATGAAGGGAAATTACTGTGTACCGTTTTAATTGGCTGCACACGCATAGCTGTACACATGTCAAACGCATCTGTACTGGTGTTGTAATGTCACATGAATGCTGCCATTTAAACTCGGTTGACTGACTGCATTGCAGTGTCGCACGTGCGTGCCCACTTGGCGTATGTGTACACATGCATTTGTAATGATAATTTTAAAAACGTGACTGAATCCTTTTTTTAACTCCTTTGACCTCGTTTAGTCTTGGTGTCTTGAAAACACATCCCGAATTTCCTCTCTCAGCTCAACCTACTCTCCCAACCTTCTAAAACGCTGTATAGTTCTGTCTGTATGAAGTGAACACAGTTCCTTAACAGATCACAGGGCTTTTCTCCTTAGGACCTTTTCTTCCTAGATAACCTTCTCTGACCCCAACCACCTTGGCGAAGGCCGTTCAGCTCGTTTCATTTCTCACATTTCCAAGGAGAGATCTCTCGTCGTACCATCGCTTACGGGGTCTTCCCACACTTCTCTTCCCCCTTGGATGATAGTCAAGGGCTCTTCTTGAAAATCTAGTTGGATCCCTTCTCTAATTTAAGTGTAACCGCCACTTCGTTTTGTACCGGGAAACTTTCTCATTTAAGCTTTTAGGTATGCCTAGCTACATTCTAATATGATCATTTCTGATAAGATCTCTTCTGGTACAACCCTTTTCAGCCCTCAAGAACCTCATTTCCGCTCCTTGTATTCTAGATATATCTTTGGCCTTTCTAATCCAAGTCTCATTACCATATAGTAGTTGAGGTATGGCCATTACATATAATATTTCAATTGCGTCTCTTTCCCTATTCATTTAACAAATTCTCCTATTCATTAAATTTCCCTATTCCCTCTTTTCCCATTCATTTAATAAAGTTAAAAGTTTATATAATGGAACGCAATACGAACTAATGGAACGCAACGTAATGGAACTAACAGATTGTCACAGCCCATTGGAATAACCCAAGGCGTTCGGCAGGGTTGCAGTCTTTCTCCTGTTTTATTTAATATCTATATAGGTGATGCCATAAGGAAATGGAAATTGGACGCCCCCAAAGAATTATACTTGGGGAAAGGATTTTATTTTAATATTTTAATGTATGCAGACGATCTTTTGATCATCCAAGAAAATGAAAATGACCTTCAAAGGTCGTTTTGACATTTTGACAAGGTCGTTTTGAATGATCTTACTGACATTTTGTCAGATGCAATCAAAGCACTTCCTTATCCAAAACAAAAGTTATAGATTTTTCTGGTACAAATTATGTTAGAACAAAGATTGTTCATATTAGAGAACTTCTTGACCGAAATTTATTTTTAGGAGCTTACCTGATTTCTTTATCAACGTACACCAAAGTAATCTTCTCCACTGGTTCACTCATTTCCTTCTCTTGTGACCTCGTTTTATTTTCTCTTCCTCTGATACAATGCATAGTCTCTTGGATCAAACTGTAGGTCTTATACATTTATGGGAACTATGTCACTCACATCTCACTGTTAAGTGCAAAGGGCAAAGGAGTTTTACAATGAAATCGATTGCGAAATTTAAAGTAGACAATTGCATCGGTTTTATGTAATAATTATTGGTTGTAAGAACCACTTATTATATGAGTACGTGTAGTTACTAATTAGTTGGATTTATGTTTGTATAATTATAACTGCGAATAATTACATGAGTAGCTGTAATTATGCTTTCAATAAGATTTTCTTCTTATCTTAATTTTTACATCCTTGTCAACACTTACTTCTTATACGATGATCAATTTTATGAAATAGTCACTAATTACCACATATCATTAGCGTTCGGGAAAATGGTGAAGAAAATAAAATTTATTAAAACAGGAGAATCTGTGAGAACAGTTTTGTAATAAATGGTATTACTTTCAAAAATTTTACAATTTAGTTGAGGCATGTAGTCCGACCACATAATGTACAAGCTTGGTACCCGTAACTAGATATTTTTTGTTGTTTATAGAAATTGAGAATGAAGTGAATTGAGAATTGAAAACATCTAGTGAATCCTGGTATTAAGATATCACGAGACGGATATTTGAATGTGCTGTTGTTTGCTGCCGATTTGCTTGTAATTCAAAATACAGAATCTTTACAAAAACGTGTTTTTAAGCTTCGTCAGATTTACAAACAATACAATATGAAAATCTCCATTATAAAAACTGAAGTAGTGGCATTTAGAGACAAGGAATGAGTAAGAACAAAAATAATGATTAATGACTAAGTTCTAAAACATGTGAGCCATTTTAATTATTTGGGAAATGATCTTGACTATGATAGGAATTATGATATTACAGACAGTCCTTGGGAAAATCAACCGTATTTTTAGAAACGAGGTACGTCGAGATACGAAATTAAAGTTTTACAGAGTTATGGCAGTCCCTGTACTGTCCTATGGTTGTGAATTATGGACCATAACCAAGAATCAAGACAGCAAAATACAGGCCTCGGAAATGGCGTTCTTAAGACGAGTTAAAGTGTTATAAACTTGACCGTATAAAGTATGAGGCCATATGAGAAGAGTTTGAAAAATTAAAAGATTACAAACAACGGTGGAAAGAAGAACACTTATAAAGAATATCAGATTCCAGACTGGCCAAACAGTCTGGAAATACAAATCTATAGGACACAGGTGTGTAGGTAGACCCAGGAGGCAGGAGGATTGTTGAAGGCGGAACGGGCAGAACCTTGCCTGTGCCGTGTTGTGAAGATGATGATTACGATGATGAAGTAAATGTTCGAACATATAGTTATGTAATTAGCTGTTACAATTATTTATTATTAAGTGTCATATATAATAACTGATGAGTATGTAATATATGAAGCCCAGTATTAAAAAGTATAATTTTTTTTATGTTATTGTACCCGCCTACAATAATGTTTGTACTGTTCATGGGTACTGTACAGTACATTTATATGTTTGTGTACAGTACACATAAATTTATATGTACGAGGTCGTGAATTTATTGAGACCTCGAGTTCACTGACGTTCATGTCTTCGGCTATACCTTAGTATTAAACGACCGATTTTCGTGGCCCTTTCAACCAATTCCACTAAACGCTATCGATATCAAGAGTGTTTTAAATCTTCTCTGGCCCCAGTCCTAACTGAGAAATTGGTGTATGATTAGTTTGGTATCATCAAAGTTTTCTACTCGTTTCTAGTTTCCTTAATGCCTTTAACTCCCACTTCCTTCATCACACGGTGCATAAAATGCAACTTTGGTCTTCTCCTTCCCGTTCTTTCTTCCATTGGTCCCTCTGTTAAATGAAACATGAAGTCGTTACGCGTTATCGTATTCATGAAGTTATCATACGCGTCGTGAAGTCATTTTTCCTTCTCCGTTTATGGCTTTCCAAACTCCTCTTTTTCAATCGCTCACCTGAGAACTTTCTCCATGTCCGATTCATCCAAGCAAGACGTCTTCAGACGCCTCAGCTCAGACACCTCTATTCGCTATCCCATTTGCTTATACGTCAGATTTTGGATCTGTACAATACTGTATACGACAAATAAGTTCTTCCTTACTCGTTAACCTATATTACATGATGTAAGAATGTAAGAACGTTTTTCGTTTCATTGACCTTTATTCTCGCCAGTCTTAATCTATATCTATGCGTTTTCCATCTGATGTACTTTTGCTTCCCAAGTACTTCAACATTGGCACCTGATTTAATCCCACACTTACAATTTCAGTGCTTCCTTGGTGTGTGTCTGCTTTGTACCGGCCCTTATATACTTTCAGTCTCACCTCGTGTTCGTTCAAAGCCTATTATTATTTATATCTACATCCTCTATAAATCTTCTTCCCTTACTGTCAATGCCGCAATATGTCCACAAAACTTAACGTGCTGACTTTCTTCTGAACAGTGTTATTTCTGTTACACTTTCTTCCTTGGTGTTAAGCTTTGCTTGTTCGATATACGTGTTGAAGAGTGATACTAACACGGACATTCCTGTCTTACTCCTTTCCTAACATCTGCATCTCATACCAATCCTTTATTAAGCATATTTCGAAATATTGTTGGTTGTAGAGCTCAAATGTTTATTCTGCCAAGTGTAATCAACATTTATTCCTTTACAAATTGTGAACAGTTGTTTCTGAACAACCTTATCGAACGTTTTTAAATATTTAAATTTTGAAGGAGGTTTTAAGTATCCTTCGTTTAGTTAATTATAATGGTTACAGACTATATCCTAGTTTATATTTGTTCCGTTAGCTGTAAGGGATGCGGTATATTGGCCGTAGTCGATCAGAGAAGTTTCAGTGTGTCGACACGATGTGGTCAGATCCGGTTAAACATACTCGCGTGATTACAAACTCAACTGTCGTGTAACAGCTTATTTCACCTACGCTGTTAACATAAATCGAGACAAGGACATTGATACCTGTCTTAAAGACTACTTGAGCCGTTTATGTTAACAACTATATCAAGTTATATAAAACTTCCTGCGAATAGACACAAATAAAATGTCTCTACCCGATGACAGGTGCTGTTTGCAGAGAAATACTGCAGCTGCCTCCTACGTAATGACTATGACGGACCGCGATCGTATCCTACACAACCTCCTTCGCGACAAAGAAACAGAATTTGCGGACACAAGCAAATCACACCATTAGCGATTAAACGATTTTCATTAACAAATTCGTTTCCTGTTTTCCCCAATTTGTAACGGAACGTTGATACACTGCTATTCGACGTTAAGGCGTAGCAGAGAATTACAATCAATCACGGACTTATTTAACCTCCACAGGAAGGTTGAGTGACAGTAAGGTTGACTCAAAGGTTCTCTCGTACGTCGCCTGTACGTGTGTTTACATGTTAACACGCCAACACACTTGTCTTGTTATAATTGCTTGTCTATACTTGTCTATACGTCTGCAGTGTCCTTTTACATTTCACTTACAGAACTTGACTAGTCACAGGCCACACAAAATGACATCAGCTGTTAACGGATTTAAGTTGGTCTTCATTCCAACTGTCTGTACTACCGGCGAAGTGCTTGCGAACACAAGATCAAGGACAGCTCACCCGTTCGTAGCTTATGTGGTCTCCTGGCGGCAAAGGAACGAAGGAGTAAGTCTATGATCTGATGGGTCTACAAAATGATTTTCACAAATGATATTAATTTTAATCAATTCTGATTCGTTGAGAGAAGAGTGTATTATTTGGTATCTTCTTCTGATAGTTCCTATCCGTTTCAGACGTTGGATATCATACAGACTATTTTAACTTTCTGCACTGCTTCACGAGATAAGTCAGTTGTATTCATGCCAAACCAGGTCCTTAAATTTCTCGGCCATGAGATTCTCGGTCGCCCAACTCCACTCTTTCAAAGTACTTTTCCCTGTAGTATGGACTGCAATAAGTAAAATCTCTGTTCATTTCTCATGAGATGTCCCAGATACTGAAGCTTTCTTATCTTCACTTATCTTTCTTATCTTAACTTCCCTATCTGTTTTCATCTTTCTAAGAACTTTAACATTAGGTATATGTAGTGTCCATGAAATGCTGAGTATTCGACGTGTGAAGCAATTACAGTAGAGAATTTTTTTGAGTAAACGGCACTGTAGCGGGCGTCAACTGTCAAGAGTGATGCATGTTATAGCCAAACGGCCGCCGTTAGACAATGACTTAAGAAAGACAATGCCTCGGCACACAGCAGATGTTGGACGTGGATGAACGACATAAGCGCAAAAGGCTACAATAACAAAGAAACAAAAGACTGTGTCTTTTCGTCACAATTACCGACAAAGCGTGTACTAAGGGGACGCCAACATTTTCGACATACACGTGTGAGTTAGCGGCTGCACATGGACATAACATTTTCCACAAAAGCAGTCTAAGAGCGGATGCAATTAAGAACAAAAGAACATGCATAGCCGCACAGCGGGTAACTTGCTTACTGGCCCGACATACGGAGCATCTTAGAGGGCTGCAGAGCAGATGTTAGTTCCTGGAAGATGACTACCATCAGCGTGTGAACGTAACAAGGGAAGTCGAGGACAATACGGCGATTCGACACACCCGGGTTATGGTACACACATGTGCGGAAAGGAAATCGCTTGGAAAGGACACTAGGGAACGTAAGACAATCGCATAACAGACAACCGTGTAATTAGGTCCGTCGTCATACGGGGAGGTGGTGTGGACAGCAAGACTTTTAGAGAGGGGTCTTGACTGACCTATCAGGAACAAGGAATTCGGCAAAGGCGGGTGTTAAGAAGACGTCAACATGGAGACGAGGGTGAAGAGCTAATGGGAAGTAGACTAGAGGCCCCAGCCAGAGTATCTAGGAGGAGTCTTCGCAGAATCGGAAGCGAGAAGCCAATCATGACAGTGATAGTAGTAAGGGTATGCTATCCGTGGAGGGAGTCGTGTTGCTGAAGAAATAAAATTAGGTGTTCGGAGAGGAGGAGAGTTCAGTCTATTTTAAATCTCAGTTCAGTCGATTTTCAATTTTCTAACAGTCAATTTGAGTTCAGTCTCAGTTCGGTCGTATTCTAATTTTCGTCATTCAATTTTATTTCGGTATAAATCAGCCAGAGTCTTTCAGATGGACTGTAGTAAAGTGTATTGATACAAGCAGATAGATCGTTCGGGAGTGTGTCAGAAACTATGTAAAACTGTAGAACTAACCCGTGACTAAATACTAAGACAATGTCGAGTTAAGTACGATCAGACTTTGTGATCATAAATATCCCGTTTTATGAATCGAATGCGTGTGATAAAGTATTGACAATATATCACATTACCGAGACGTAAGTGACATGGGACAATATAGTGAGATTGTGCCACGATTTAACTCACTGAAATGCAAATAAAACCATTTATATTTGCATAGTGAATACATTATAAATGGTACAATCGATCTAGTTGAACGCGGCATAAACTATTGCACACGTTCACCGAGAGTGACAGAGAACCTGCACGCGAAAGTGTTTTAGACAATGAAGTGATATTCAAATGACCCCTATTAGTCATTTTCGTTCATGCGAGTATCCGAATAAAATGTGGAACAAATAGTGTCGTGACGGAGTGTCAAGTGAAACTGAATTGGCGTATCACAATTCAATGACGCGGAGTAGATTAATCGTCTTATCTTCAGCCTGGACCTCGTCGCAGAATGAGGAACTACGCAGTTAGTCACCGCAAATTGGATACAAACACCAAGTAAATTATTATTATTCATGTACCATTAGATTAGGTTGCCACTGTCCTGCCATTCAAAAAGAACTCGCCACTGAGTTGAATATACATTTATTTAATTGCTCTAAGTAACGAAAATTGAGAAATATGAATCCATAGAGTAGGATATATTGAAATTTATAAAGTCATTAATTAACCTTTATTGATTTGTAGATGTTCATAGATGTTAGAGATAATATAACAGCATTGTGTATTTAATATGTTGTATAGAAACGCTAACTTTATTCAGAATTTAAATGACATTGAAAATATATAATAAATTTGTATTGTTCACAAAAGTTAATAGTGTCTGAGTCACATAATTGTTATTCACCCAAAACACCTGTTTACATATGGTGCTCCAGAACGCGGGACGTATTAAAGTTCAGTGATATCAGAATGTATCATCATATATGGTATGCCCGTCCTGGAGCAGTAAACAAGATCTGTAGTAAAAACCTACAGTTATGGAAAACTCCTTACAATGGAATACAATTAATTATCATACCTTACATGATGAAGTTCCTATGAGCAGATATATTTAGCATCAATAATAAACAATTTATTCAAACTGATAAAGAATTGTCAATCTTAGTAATCAAGGTAATTTAGTTATTTGAACAATTAACCTTTACAATTATAAATTCACAGAAAATATAAAGTCCTATGTGACCACCCAAACTTGGGGTTGCGACCTAATTAAAATCAATCTATGCAGATAAATTTATATAAAACATTAACATTGTATATGGTTCCCAAAGAACGTGAGACATAAAAATTTATATAATTAAAATCAATTAAATAATTTATGCAAATAAGTTTATATTGTATATATTGTATATGGTGCCCAACGCGTGGCATTATAAGGTTGTATATGGCTCCCAAAGAACGTGGGGCATAACAAACTACAAGTATATTGTATATGTAAACGTATTTGCATATATTAATTAATTGATTTTAATTATATAAATTTTTATGTCTCACGTTCTTTGGGAACCATATACAATGTTAATGTTTTATATAAATTTATCTGCATAGATTGATTTTAATTAGGTCGCAACCCCAAGTTTGGGTGGTCACATACGACTTTATATTTTCTGTGAATTTATAATTGTAAAGGTTAATTGTTCAAATAACTAAATTACCTTGATTACTAAGATTGACAATTCTTTATCAGTTTGAATAAATTGTTTATTATTGATGCTAAATATATCTGCTCATTGGAACTTCATCATGTAAGGTATGATAATTAATTGTATTCCATTGTAAGGAGTTTTCCATAACTGTAGGTTTTTACTACAGATCTTGTTTACTGCTCCAGGACGGGCATACCATATATGCTGATACATTCTGATATCACTGAACTTTAATACGTCCCGCGTTCTGGAGCACCATATGTAAACAGGTGTTTTGGGTGAATAACAATTATGTGACTCAGACACTATTAACTTTTGTGAACAATACAAATTTATTATATACTTTCAATGTCATTTAAATTCTGAATAAAGTTAGCGTTTCTATACAACATATTAAATACACAATGCTGTTATATTATCTCTAACATCTATGAACATCTACAAATCAATAAAGGTTAATTAATGACTTTATAAATTTCAATATATCCTACTCTATGGATTCATATTTCTCAATTTTCGTTACTTAGAGCAATTAAATAAATGTATATTCAACTCAGTGGCGAGTTCTTTTTGAGTGGCAGGACAGTGGCAACCTAATCTAATGGTACATGAATAATAATAATTTACTTGGTGTTTGTATCCAATTAATAATAAATACTATTAGTGAGTAGGCTGAGGACAGGCAGTGGCTATAAGCGATTGTTAGACGATAAGTCAGTAGTAGAAAATAGACTTAGTTTAAGCATACTTGAATGATTACGCGTAGTCGCGCTAAAATGACAACCAATAATTCAGATAGTATGGAGTTCGACGTGAACAACCAGCTAAGCGTCGAAGGACGTGACGAAGAATCGACGCAGAGTGTAAACACCAGCGCCGACGAGACCACAAGGGCCGGGGGACAATCGTTAGTACCTCGCGAGATGAACTTTCAGTTATTGCTCGAGTTCATTAAACAACAGAATGAAGAAATGAGCGAGAGACATAAAAGTCTATATAATTAAAATCAATTAAATAATTTATGCAAATAAGTTTGCATATAAAATATACTAACGTTGTAGACGGTAAAG
Organism: Magicicada septendecula; assembly: GCA_034769895.1. Taxonomy (NCBI): domain Eukaryota; kingdom Metazoa; phylum Arthropoda; class Insecta; order Hemiptera; family Cicadidae; genus Magicicada; species Magicicada septendecula. The sequence goes on along the minus strand of CM068371.1, from coordinate 333,225,431 downwards.
CCACGTTTCGAAATATTCCAATTTATTATTTGGTACAATAAGAAAAAATATGTATTTTTAACCCTAAACCCTAAAATGAAAATTACGTCATCAAGTGATTTTGGAATCTAAATAAATATCGCAGACCAAATCAGGAATAACGTATCGAAGGTCATTGTATTATGAACATTTTAAGAATAAGTTTTGATTTCTTACAGTTAATTAATTCATTATTTGCAGACACGTTTAACTTGTTCACAACGGTGTACGCACGTTCACGTTTCTTACGCTTGCTGGTGAACAAAAGATAAATTTATTCCGATGAAAATGGAAACAATGCAAGTAGAACGTTGTGTTTAGGGATTGCTGTTACGAAGTCCTTAAATTTTTCTAGAGCACTCTCCAATAACGTGTAAAAATATAACATTATCGATACTCTTTAATTCCTGTAAAATCATAATTCTTAATTTTCGCTTCTGAAAAGAATCTAAACTTCATTTAAGTTTATCTGCTCACCGTTAATATTAGCATCTTTATTAAAAGAAGTATGTATATGTGTACCTGTTAAGCAAATTAAATGATAATGTAAAACCTTGGCCGTATTCAATAACAGGATAACCTTGTTCGACAGGATGTGGTGTCTTACTTATTATTGTTTAACTTTCTGAGTGAAAGTGCATCAAATTTATAAAACATATAGTACATTTAAATAGAAAAGTACGCGCACGTACTTTATACACGATTGTCTTATGCACTTTTTATTGTTTCACTTATTTGAATTTTACTTTTGTTTTGATGTTTTTGAATTCGTGGTTCTTGAATCATGTATAATTTGTAAAATGCATATTTCAATGTACTGTGTAAGACTACACTACATATTGCACTACTTACGTGAAACACTAAAACACTCATTTACTAACCTATACGATCTCTGGGAGAAAATAAACATTTATTTATATCATTAGAAGTTCGAACTTGCGAATATGAGGAGAATACAAACCCCTTAAACCCATCGGCTGTATCAACAGTTTTCAGCAAATACAATATTACTCGAAAACGACATTGAAATACTTAACGATGTGCCATTATCCATTAAATGAAAAGTTTCGTATTTTGCTTTCTTCTTCTTTTTATGGAAGCTTTAAAGTCTTTGAAATACCTTCTTTTTAAAGTCTACAGTCCTTTAAAGAATCTTAGTCTGCTCCACATTCTGTCATTCCTTCCTATCAAAAATTCTTGTTTTCCACTTTGTCAATCCCAAAGTTCTGAAATTCTCGTCACTCCATTTCCATCTGAGTCGACCCCTTAGATGTCTAACCCCTGGTTGTCTTTCGAAGCTACCTCCTTAGCAGTGGCGTAGCTAGGCTTTTTGGCGCCCGGGGCAAGGAGATCGTCGGCCGCCTCAACTTCACAATTAAAGGGGGACAAAAGAGCAAAAATGAAGGCTCATCCAGTGAACAAAGTACGCTACTTAATAAATGCAAATGTGTAGATTTTTGTATGAAAGCATGTCCAGCAAACGTCTGAACATTATTTTTTAACTCAAAATTAAGAAATTGTATATTATTTTATTACCGGTATTCAGTTTGTATACATTATTAACAAATGTAGAATATAAAAAAAGTAGTAATATAAAAAATGTATAAAGTAATAATGTTCTAATAAAACATGCAAATTCTTTGAAGGTCTAAAGCGCATCGTCAAAACAATATCCTAAAGCAACATAAAATTAAAAAAAGAATTACATTAAAAGTAATAAAATAAAGCACTTACCATTACAAGTTAATGGTTCTGTCTTCTATTAATAAACACTTAATATTTTTTTTTAATATTTAATAAAAATTTGAAATTTTAAAATGTAACTTTCCTGGTCTTAATTGCTGCAAAGTGGGTTATTAAATCACTATAATCTAAAGACGAAGCAATGTCGTTTTCAATTGAAAGTATCGCTAGATTTGATACCCTTTCTTGAGATATTGTTGATCATAGGTACGATTTAATCAATTTAAGCTTATTAAACGATCTTTCACAAGAAGACACAGACACTGGTAAAGTAAGAAAAATTTTTAAAGCTGTTGCTAGTGTTTTGTAGGCTTCTAATCTCATTGAAGAAAAGTATTTGAAGCGGTCCCTGAGCTGTAAAGTCTTTTTGTTCTCCGTTAACTTTTTCCTTTTTAAATAAAAATATGACGTCTTTCAAGTCACTGAACAATTCTTCACTGTTTAGGTCATGTGGATACACTTTTGCAAGCACTGTGCAATTAGAATTGATTTGGGAAAGCTGTTCCTTAAAATGTATGTCCCCACCATTTATGTACGCCTCAAATTTACAGAGGAGCCCAAAGCGTTTTTCTAACTCTTTTATGTTAGAGAAACGGCTTGAAATTTCAACTGACAGTTTGTCCAAATTTCCATTAGAGAACGTCGCATTTCTTCCCGAACGATTAATGCAGAATCGTCTGCTTACTCCCCTGGCATCGTGCGGTTCCTTCTTATCCTTTTTGTTATACTGACACTCCATTTATTACATACCTGCTCTGCCTTAGTAACGACATTGTCACACAGCTCATTCCTCCAAACTTTTAATTTGTTCGTTAGCGTCTCCAGAAGTGTCAATGCTTTATTTATCCAAAGCATAATAAAGTATTTTAATACGTTATGCACAAAGTATATTTTTATACGTTAAAAATGTATCCAAGTATTTTAACAAAGCCAGAAAGTTTCCAGGATTTGGATCGTTAGTAATTGACTCTTGATATCCTATCAGTGCCAGATTTTGTTGTGCAAGAGTTTGTACTGTGGCTTTCCATGTCTTAACTGCTTTATTCATTTGTTCCTGAAGTAGATCATCAACAAGTCCCCCATTGTTTAAAGAACGTTCCAATTCCTTCCCTTCAAAAAACGCAAAGCGATGAGCAGGACTATTTTCATGATCCTAAATACGGGAATTTAACTTTCGCCACAATGAAAACCCATTTTTACTATTCAAATGGCTTCTTTGATAGTTTTTTGTGTACATAAAGTGTAACAAAAGCAAAATAGAGATTTTTTAGTTGGAGAAAAACATATCCAAGTGCGATTTACCTTTTCGCCATTTTGCAAGGTTTTATCAAACCAATACTTGTTTAAGGATCGTCCAGCTTGATCTTCATGAAAATGGCTGTCCTTGTTCTGCAACTGACTTGTTCCTGTATTCACCATTATATCTCGGAAGGATTGATATTTCTCGATTGGCCAAGCTCCCATATCTTGTAGAGCATCACCGGAAACACGGTCTACATTGTTGCTAGTAATGTTCTGTCCTTCATTGCCTGTAATTTCAATACTGTACGGTCCAACATCATCCATGGTACTAGAACCAACTGAATCTTATAACTGTACTTTGACACTTTCACAATTTGAAGTATTCACGTAGTTAACTTTACTGTATTTATCAACAGCCTCGTCGCTAATAACATCCGTTTTAGATCGCAAGTTGATTCCTTGTTGATTATAATATTTTGACACTCAGGGTTCGATTTTTCTTGAATAAAAGACCTCATAAACTCATTTGAACTCGTAGTTCTTTATATTATATTTAGAAAATCTTAGTCTCTATTCGTGTAGTTCTTAAGAAATAGTCATATCAAAGAAACAAGTTGTTTGTAGTTTTATAAACTAAAAACAATTTTTTCAAGTCTATTCTCACTTTGCCGCCCTCCTGACTATGCCGCCCGGGGCGGCTGCCTCCTTGCCCCCCCCCCTCCCCTATGCACGGAGTATCCCGGTTTTTTGATTTGACGCAACCACTGATTTTTGTTTCAAAATAATTTAATTACCTGGGTAATAATCATAATAACGCAAACACTCGTAATTATAGCGGCGGATAATTACGTATTATCTCTCGAATGACAACACTTCTAATCGTTACGTAATTTGAATTTTCTACTAATTAACCGTTTACTTTCCCCGTTCGACTATTTAGTACCATGTGCACGTGAAATTAATCATTCAATGGATTGTATCCCAAGTGTAGAGGGGGGAGAGAGAGAGAGAGAGAGAGAGAGAGAGAGAGAGAGAGAGAGAGAGAGAGAGAGTCAGAAATGAGGGGACATTATTCTTTCCAACCGTAAAAGCTCTCTGGCATATTAAAATGTCATGGCAGTTTAAGGAAGAGTAGGTTTTTAAAATACCTACACTTTATAGATTAGTGATTGCATTCATCTTCAGAATAGGCCCATTCTACGCTGACTGCTGCGATAACGTGTCGTAAGCGTATGTTCAAATCAGCAGCCAGAACATCGTCATCGGCATACCTCGAGTTAATAACTCTTTGTACGTCTACTTTATGTTACAACAGACGTTTCTGAAGCATCTGTAAATGCCAGCTCGAACGAGACGGCATTTACAGATTTTGTTTCAGGAGGAGAGACGAGAATTGGATCCGTGACTCCTTTTTCGTACCCACGTACTGCGATATTTTCAAAAAATGTTCACGGCACTTCTGTTTACAGCACGTGTGAAACGATTATTTTTTTTATTTCGAGTAGTGGTTTAGCAGTCTTGCTATATGTTTTTAAATTTTTAAGGAAATCTGAGTAGGTGTGAAACATCCCAGTAGAGATGATCATAATTCACTGTAAAACCCTTTTGAAATCCACAAATACACTTTTCAGCCAAAACGTTAAAAGACAAAGAGAGAGTCTTCGGTATTCGTACAAACCCAAAATATTATCTTTTGCGAATTTATTAAAATTACATTGTAAACTAATTCTGTTGCAAAACTGTAGAATCTGGCAGGGGCGAGTAACTTGGCTGCTTTCTAAAGTTCGGTCAATGTTGAATCCAGTCATTTTTATTGAAAAATACTGTAAACTGAAACAGCTGTGTTCAATCATAAACTAGTTACGACCTTCGTTCCAGTAGCTGTGTAAAATCAACTCTTTCGATTACCTGCGAACAATAAAAACGTAACCAAATGATCAATCGATTTTCCAATAACATTGACATAATCACAACGGGCAGAAGTTTAATTAGTTAAACGTTATGAAAACGATGGTTACTGAAAAAGAAACTTTATTGAAATGTTTCGATATGTTATACACAGTAGACCTAAAAACTGTGCCGTAAAACATTGAATTATAAAAACTGTGGATTTAAAAATTGTATTAAATCGTTTCTGAAAAGATAAGGAGACCTCTGACGCTTAATACAAAAGGCTGTTTCATCGTGTATTTATGTCTCGGACGTAGCAGTAGGAAGTTGTGACAGAGAATAAACGTCTGTAGTGACTAGTTTAAGGTGACTGATTTTTTTTTTTTTTTTTAATATACAAAAACCGGTGGAAGTCATAAACATTTGTTTTGTGAAAAGTTTGTCATGGATAACAAATCTTGTTTTTAATAGGCAACGCATTAACAGTAAATGATTATTCTTTGTTCACAAAAACATGATATATGGCACGAACGTGACATTTCTAGAGTCGTAAAAAGGGCGCGCGGACATAAAAAGTTTGCTTAGTCTCTGACTCAGAAAAATGGTTGCACTACGTTGTTCAAAGATTTAAGTTTTTAGAAGGGGTTTGACGTTATATATACAGTATTTTGTTTACACTTCATCCGTTATTGTTCCTTTTATTGGTTTATAATTACATATAAGTATGCCATATTACTACGACGTATCCAATACGATTTACAATATACGAAAAAATCATACGAGATGTGGTAAAAAATAACGAGAATTTTCATTTTTTTAATAAAATTATATATTTACTCTTCATAATTAATATTTCCCCCTACAAAATAGTTCCCATCATTACAATGCACTTATGCCAATGTTCTTTCCAGTACATAACACGTTAGTGAAATTCTCGTTTCGGTATAGCCTTCAGTTCACTCAGCGATCTTGCCTTTATGACCACAAACCATTCTTCCATTGTGATCTTCGTTTCTGGGAATAAGAAAACGTCGTATGGGGTGAACAAGGTGGCTTCACAATTACAATGGTGTTACTTTTTGCCAGAATCGTGCGAATTAGTAGTGCAGTGTGAGCCTGTGTTATCATGGTGCAAAATCCAAGAATTATTTGCCCACAGTTCTGGACGTTTTTCGGATTGCCTCACACAACCGACGGAAGACTCCCAAGGCAAAATTCTTTATTAACAGTACGGGCTGGCGGTAAGAATTCGTAGTAGACTATACCATTGTTATCAAAGAAGACATTAAGGAGAGCGTCGTTTTGGCTCTTCAGGAAATTCTTCCGTTGCGACGATTTAGCCTTTGTTTCAATGTCATAGTTGTAGGCCTACACCCACGTTTCGTCACCTGTTACGAGTTTTTGAGTTAATCTGGGTCACGAGCAAACATTTGCTCAGCTATGTTTTTGCGATGCTGCTTTGGTGAAAATTTAACAATTGTGAAACAAATTTGGGTGATGCTCGTTTCATGACAAAAACGTTAGTAAAAATTGTTTGCATGATCCGTACGATATTCAGAGTGTCAGATTATCTAAAGCGGTCAAGATCATCATGATGAATACAACGTCACACAAATTCGGGTTCAGAACTTGTTGACAGAACTCGTCACAAACAGGGAATTGAAACAGGGCCATAGGTCAGACCAAGATTTATTCAAAATAGCTGTGGAATATGCTATAAGGAAACAATCAATATATAGTACCAGTATTCTCTTAAACAAGGAAACACGGGTCGTGGCACGTGCGGATGGTATCACTGTAACGTCAAGAATGCTAACGGCGGCAAGGGAGGCATGAGCAGAATGGAAATAAATGCCAAAGACTGGGACTGAAAACTGATTTTGGATAACGAAAATGTTAAATCATTATATCATATCGAGATGCGAAAACACTTTATCGATTGATAATAATAATAATACCGCGATAGTAGATAACTTTGTACACCTCGAAGTTAATATGACAAAGAATGGATCACAGGAACAACAAAGAAGAAGAAGAATTTTTCTGATAAACGAATCTTATATTTTGCCAGGCTATAAAGTTTTAAAGGCGAAGATGTTGCCCAGAAAACTAAACTAAAGATATCTAAAACTTCTGTAAGATTAATTCTTTACCATAGCTCCAAACTGTGCCTGTTTACTGAGCGACCTAAGAAAGACATTCTTTGAAAGAAAAATGCTTCAAACAATAACCAGCAATTACTGGTGAACGATAGTGGATTTCAGAGCATCAAATTCAATTACGAATTACCATGAGTATAAGGAATTACGTATACATATAGTTGCGTTTTGGAACTACGTTTAAAGTCGTTTTTCGTATCCCACCATCCAAACTTTAAGATCTTCCCAATCATCATCCCTCAGATACTCTATGTCATCGCATTCTTTATCCCTTCTATTCAAGTCTTCCGTGTCCTCCTTCTTCTCCTTCTTTCAGAATGGGTCCGTCGTAGTAATTTCTTTGGTCGTCTCGCATTGCCCATGCGACATGCATTCCCGTACCATCTTAATCTCTTTACGTCAGTTGTGTCATTCATATTGATACATTATTCATTCTTTCTCTTTATTTCTACATTTTTAATCATATCTTAAATGTGTGCCTACACCACCTTCCCCAGTATACCATTTCCATATCTTGTAATCTTTTCCTCATATGTTCTGTTGTTTCCCACACTTCAGCCCCCATATGTTGCAATACTTTCCACCACTGTCTTGTACATCTTGTTTTTTGTTTCGGACCTTAGTTGATTGCTCCATAAAGTGGAATGTAACTATCTCGTCGTTTGTATAACTACCATAATTTATAAATCTATTATGCTACGCGTTGGAAGCGCCATTTATAACTGTCAAATGGGGATTGTTTATTATGCTAACCGTGATTGTATTAATTAATTATTAAATATATAAAATTATCGATCTCTGACATGTATGTGTATAATTTAATCTTATTGATGATTCTAACTATCTATGCTCATCAACACATACGTGATATCATTTATTTAATTGAACATAAGAAACTCTTAAAATCTATTTGCATTCCTTCAAACTTTAGGTAAATATTTGGGTTGCATTGGTAATAATGAACGCATGTTTCTGATCAACTAAAATACTAGTTTAATTATCATTTATGACATATTATAAAAGTACATAGGTTACGTCGCTGTACCTGAAATACATACATATTTTATAATAAACAAGACATATCTTAATATATGCTGAAAAACAAAGAAAACATACATACATATATAAATCAAATGATGTTACAATTCAATATTCTACTTATTTAATGCGTTCATTAAATCCCAAATAAGCTTTTGTTTATACGTTCATTAACTACTTTATTCAGATTTATTCATTACTTTTCTTAATAATTTTCTCAGGTGTGAATTCTTTGAAAGAAGCCAGGTCAGTAGAAGTTGTTAATTAGAAATAATTATAATAATGGTTACTTGGTTATTGAATATCCATTAGTTGTTGACGAAGTCTCGTTCTGGTGATGGAGATGGCTCGTAGATACATTCCGTCGTAAGTTGTTTTATCACTGCCACTTATCACTTTATTCTTCCGATCACTCGCGTAGGCGTGTGTATATGTGTGAGTAATTGAAGTTCAGTGTTCAATCAATGTTCCATCTTACTGTGTTTGCTGTGAGTTCGTTTTAAAGTCAATATACATGTCTAGTTTCATTAGTCGCTGCTTCAACAAACGTTCCTATAATTTATTAGTTTGTTTAATGTTTCGTGTTCATTATGTTGTTGATACACAATATTAAGTTCAATTAATTTGTATATCGTTAAGTGATGCTGTCTGTTGGTGTAACGGTCTAATTGTTCACTTGGTGTAATTTTTTACTAAGTCCGTTACTGCGCACACCGGTAAAGTATCACTACCGCGATATGAATGTATTATTAAGTCTTTTAAGTTCCTTGTTACTTATCTAACTTCCGAATGATTTGAGTAAACAATGGAAAGTTTATGATATACCGTCTCTCGCACTTGAAGTTAAACTACTTGATATTTTAAATGTAAACTGTCTGAAAATTCTAACTGTAAACTTTAGTATAACTATTCAAAATTTGAGTGTTGACTGCCTGTCTAAAAATTGAGTATCACTGACTAAAAATTGAGTATCACTGCTCCTCCGTCTTCCTGAACAGCTGGTTTTATTAATTCGTCCCTACTCAAAATTTTGTCTCTGGCGCGCTTCACGCCTACTTCTTTTCGAGATTGGTCAGTTTTTGATTTTCTCGGAAAATACTGTCCCACTATGCCAAATTCTACGTCATAGTTCTTCCGATAGGTTCTTCGTTTCAGTTTCTATGGAAACATCCCTCACCAACAAATTTCTCGCTGGCTGAAGGCCTCTGATAGGTCCTTAGGTCTCCCTGCTTTCTGCCCTGACGATCATTGACCCGCTTCGAAGAAACTACGGCTATTAGACACTTGTCTATCAGCCTATTGTCTGAGTAAACTCTGCGTTTCTATAGATTCCCATTATCTGTACTTACAGTCTTCCTGGCGTATTGTTCTATGCTCTAACCCCCTTTTTTCTGGCTATTACTAATTTCGAACATCTGCTGGTCGTTGAAGTCACCCCAACTTTCCCTTCGTAAATTCTTGTCTGTCAATTAGACGATACCTCCAGCTGTGTAACATGACTGTAGTCTTTGTCAGCCTATCTTCCAGTATTATTTTCTTAAGGTGCAGCGCATCCGTTTCATTGTAGTATGGAGTCTCACTCGTTTTTGTCGCTTATCGTCTACTGACGTAATATGGTCAACATCTGCTACATTTCTCGGTACGGGTGTGAATGTCCTTACTTACTTTGTTACAGCTGCGGAGAGCAATAATTCTGGACGAAACTTTCCCTGTCATCTTACGCCACCAATTCTATAGTTGGATTGAACTTAATGTGTTTCTATTGTCAAGTCAGCAACGCTTCACTGACACCTTCTCATTACTCCTTATTTATTGCTCCACCATAAGTCGTTGACACTTGCCTCGTGTGAACGTACTCTGCCGAGGTGAAAATTTAAAATTTTTTAAAATTTACTGCTCGTTACAGTGTCCTCAATTTCGATTTGACGATGTGACCTCTGGGAACAACTCAAATCTAAATTCTGCGCCCTGTACGTCGCCTCGCCGTATCCATCTTCTTCAGGGGTAGGTATACACAATAACCTACTTTCAAAAGCTTATATTACCAGTGGTACACCCCCTTTTGGTTTTAATCGGTTCTCTGAATTAATTGCTAGCTATTTGGGATAGCTGAACGCATTTCACATTGTCGAATTTACATATAAATACCTTATCTTTATAATTATAAGACAAATCATAAATTCCATAAGCAATTAAATAATTTCATCAATTGAATAAAATTTTACCTTCTAAAATATCATACTCACAAGATATTATCAAACAGTTAAGCGGTTCAATGTAACCTTTACATGATATCAAAGAAAATCTCCTACACATATACACCTTTGTGCACTACTAATGATCTTACCAATAAAATCTTTTAAACTGTTATTTTAAAATTAGATTGTTATTTGATACAATCGCTATGTTAATTGTAATTATCTTAATAATTTACATACACGTATTACATTTAGTTTCAATGATTTACCTACTTCATGATAGCATCATTTACAATCCTAGCCTACTAATTACATACACTCACATTAATAAAGTTCATTCACTATCTAGTTCTTTTGAATATTAGCACTTATTTGATTTTAAGTGTCCATTTTTCACTTTGTCCTTTTAACTTATTACCATATAAATCAGATAATAGCAATTAAATGTCCTTTGCATTCACTGCAATATTCTTATAAAATGTCACACTAAATGTTAATTTATCTTATTATCTAACATTTAATTAGTGCTTAATTGACTAAATACATTTTTATGTTATGTTTCAATAATTAAAGTACATAACTTTCTTGGATAAGCCAGCTTGAATGATATCACCGCGTCAATTACCCTAACGCAGTTGCTTCATCAGCATCTACTAGCTTCTTAAGACATCTTCTTCAAATTCTTCCTCTTCCTTCATCTTCAATTCTCTGGTTCATAGTATTTTTTCAATTGTCTGGCATTAAATTTTCCACGGAGTTTCTTATCATCATCGCAATCAACGAGTAGATAAGTAGCTTCTCCGAGAATTTGATGCACTTTATATGGTCCGCAGTACAGTTCGCAAAATTTTTCAATTCTTTTCTGGACCGCGTCCGATTGATGATATGTTCTGATTAACACCTTCTCACCAACGTTGAATCTTGTAATGGTCTTAGTCTCATTACATAATTTTGCTTGTTTTTCTCTCTTCTCCTTCATTTTGATAAATATTTGGTTATGATCTACCCCTTTAACTAGGAGTATATCCTTGTTGATGTATTTTTCCCACGCTCTGGGAGGTTTTTTTCCGAGCTGAGCTTCGTACGGTGTTACTTCTATCGTCTCGTGGTACGTTTCGTTAATACAACTCTCGACGATTGGTACGTAACGCGACCACTTTGTATGTTGATCACCAACAAAGATCCTAAATAAGTTCCCAAGCTGTCTGTTGATTCTTTCAGCCAGATTCGCACAAGGGTTCCTTATTGCGGTAAATCGTGGTTGGATATTTAGTTCAGTTAATCCATCTAACCATTTTTTAGATGAAACTTGCGTTCCGTTGTCTGTGATAATCACTCTAGGAGACCCCAGTTCTTCACAATACTGGTGTACTCTCCTCAGTGTAGCGACGGTCGTTGCCCTTCGAAGTGTGAAAAGTCGTACGTATTTGGTAGAGTTGTCAACCAAAATAAACAGATACCTTACTCCGCCGGACGAAACAGGTAATGTTCCGTAATAGTCCGCGCTCACAAGGTCACCCTTGCGTAACGGTATTATGGCTTTTGTTCCTCCGAACGAGTTTTTGTTGCCGGAATCCTTTTTTTTCTGACAAGTGTCGCAGGTCCGTACGTAATTTTTCACCCTCTTTAACATCCCGTTTATGGTAAAGTACTCCTGCAATAATTTGATACATCTCTTCGCACCGGGATGCCCATACATACGGTGTATTTCAGCAATTATTTCGCCAGACACACTGTTCGGTACGTATAGTTTCCACTCTCTCCTTCGTAATCTATACAATTTCTCATCGACGAATCTATAAAATTTATTTAATTTCTTATCTATACAATTTTCCCTAATCTTATCAATAATATACTTAAGCTTATGGTCTTGAATTTGGTGCCTTCCAATATCCATTAGGATCTTGCTCACCTTCTTATCCATTTTGATTGTCAGGTGGTTAATTAAATATTCGGAAATATTGTCACTAATTACTTCTGGTGTGGCATCTTCTGGATTTCTGCTCAGAAGATCGGCAATAATATTGTCCTTACCTCTACAATGGACAATGTCGAATTTGTACTCCTGAATACTTAAGATCCAGCGTGTAATACGCGAGTTGTTTAAATGACATTTTTTCATAAAAGTCAGTGCTTTATTATCAGTAATGATGGTTAACGGTTGTCCTAGTATGTATATACGGAACCGCTCAAGACATCTTACAATACACAAAAGCTCCTTCTCCGTAGTGTAATAATTTATTTCCGCACCCTTGAATGTCCTGCTGGTAAAAGCTATTACTCCAATTCTTCCTTCTTCGTCCAATTGATATAGTTGTCCGCCATATGCAAAGTTGCTGGCGTCACATTGCATATAATATCTTTGGTTTATTCGTGGAAACTTTAAGATGACTGTTTCTACGAATAATCTTTTAACCTGCTGAAAACATTCATTTAATTCCTGTGTCCAAGTAAATTTCTGTCCTTTCCGTAGCAACTCAAGTAATGGTTTAGTAGTTTCAGCGTATTTGTCTGTAAAACGATTATAGAAATTTGTCAACCCCAGGAAACCTTTTAATTGTTTTTGGTTCCGAGGTGCAGGGAACTTCATAATGGCATCTATCTTCTCGTCCGTTGCTCGTATTCCTTGCGTCGTTAGTTGATAACCGAGGTACGCGATTTCTTGTCTGAAGAACTGCGACTTCTCCAAATTGATGGTTAAATTTGCCCTTCTTAAATTAGATAATAATAAGTCTAAATGTAACAAATGCGTTTCTAAATCTTCTGAATAACACAGGCAATCGTCGACATAAATAATGGTATTTTCTTTTACTTCATCGTCCAGTACTGTGTCCAATCCTCTGGTCAGTGCAGCAGAACTGGTACTCAGGCCGAATGGTGTAACTGTAAAACGATAACACTTGCCGTCGTACATAAAAGCGGTGAAGTTCCGGCACTCCGGCTTCAGTGGTACTTGCCAGAAACTGCTGGTTAGATCTACGGTTGATAAGTATTTCATCTCTCCACATCTCGCCAAAATGTCGTTTATTGGAGGGGCACCCTCGTAGTCTGGGATAGTCACACTGTTCAACTTCCTCGCATCCAAACACAATCGTACGCTACCGTCCTTCTTAATTACCGTAACCAGTGGGTTGATATATGCGCTGTTGCATCTCTCAATGACCCCATACCGTAACATTTTCCGAATCTCATCATCTACCTTCCCTTTATATGCTAATGGGACAGGCCATCCTCTCTGGAAGTACGGTGTCTGGTCGGTGACTCGGAACTCGTGAACATACCCTTCGATTCTTCCGGGGCATTCTCTGAATAAACTACAATTCCTCACTAGAATCTCCCTTAATCTTTCCAACGTTCCTTTATCTCCGCATTCTATACTTTCTATCTTCTTGTTAATGTTTCTGATGATCTCTTCTTCTTCTTCTACGTCCACCACTTCTATATGCATCATAGGCACCGTGTACGTTGTTTCGTTATCCTCTCTTCTCAACTCGACGATTCTTCTTCCCATGTCAATGAGACACCCTGTTTCTTGAAGAAAATTGGTTCCTAATATGCATGGTTTTATCAAATCTGGTATTATGAGGAAAACACATTCATATTTAATTTCTTCAATATAGATATCACATAATATTTGTTTTCTGATTAGTTTTGATTTATTACCAACTGCGCTAACTATTAATGTGTTAGACATCGGTAATATTTCATAAGGTGTAATGTTATGTTTGTTTTGGTGAAACCACGACTCAGATAATCCGGCTATAACAGATCCAGTATCGATTAACGCTTGTACACTAACATTATCATTGAACTTGATATTTATCTCTGGACACCTGATTATTCGTTGAGAAATTTCTTCATCATCATTACACAATAAATCGCTTCGTAAGTCCGGTAGGATAATATTCGTTTGGTAGTCATTTGTTGTGACGGCTATCTCCGTTAATGGGTGGAGGGATTTTTTTTTTCTTCTTCTTGTTGACGATTCCTTTTGGGTTGAGTGCCCGATGCACCAGCTGTCGTGTTTGTAAACTCTATTGTGTTGACAGCACGCCGGTCTGCGTTACGGTGCTGATTATTTATGGCGGGTCTGTCACCCCACGTTTTCTTCTGTATACCGCCTCCTTTGTTCAGGCCGCTTTCACTTTCCTTATACGCATTTCTTCCCTCGTTTGCCGCCGCATAGTTCGATTCTCTATTAATTCTTGGTTGAATCTGTGTATACTCGATGATCAGAGATTCGAAGTTTGGTATCGTCACAATCCCTCTTGTGACCACCGCGAGCTGGATGTCACGCCCAAAGTGACGTGATATCTTACGTATCAACTGATAATCAGACAAAGTAGGTGTTAACTGCTTACTTTCCAACAAAATCCGTTCAATATATTGAATAGCAGTAACTGGTCCGCGCCAATCAAATCTGCCATACTCCAAATGGTCCCGGATACTGTCCTGTCGTTCCTGGCCCCAATATTTTAGAGAGTACGCTTCTTTGAATTCTTCGAAGTTTGATATTTGGTCACGTATCACTCGCCACAAAATACCTGCGTCCAATTCCAGATGTCTGCCAATCCACTTGATATTGTCAGCGGGATAGTATAACTCTTGAACTTCGGACAATTCTTTGAGGAATTCCATAGGGAATCTGTACGTGCCGTTATATTTGAGATCATTGTGGTTAGGTCCGTTAATTCGATTTAACATTCCACAATCACCTTCCATCAATTGTCGCTGCAACCTTTCTTGGTTTTCTCTTACCTTATTTAAATGTCCTTTTAATTCTTCGATCCTAGTTGTCTTTTCTTTCGTAGTCTCGTCCAACGTGAACGTTCTGTTGAACGTTGTCTACCGTCTACGTCTTCTAATTTTTGTATAATATTACTATTTGTTCCTTCTTGCTCCTGTTGTTTCTGCAGTATGGTATTGTGTATCTCAGCCTTAAGTTCTTCGTGCTTCTTATTGTAATCCTTAACGTGAACATCGAACTTGTGATTAATCTTTTTAACGGTCGTCTGGGTAGTGTGTACCACTGCCATCCATTCTTGTCGATCGTTATCTTGTTTTTCTTGTATTTCTACGTACTTCTTGTTGGCTTCTTCTCTCAAGTCTCTCACGATATCGTCTTGCTTCTTCTGTAGTTCATCGACCTTTCTTTCCCAGGTCTGCTGGCTTTCACGTATCTCGGACCTTATCTGTGTAATCTCTTCCTTCTGCTGGTCGAATTTTTCACTTATTAATTTGTTAATATTTTCTTCTTGTTCTACCTTCTGCTTATCTAATTTCTCATTAATTAATCTATTACTTTCTTCTAATTTTCTGTTAATATTCTCTTCTTGTTTTCTGTTACTTTCTTCGCTAATTAATTTAATATTCTCTTTTTGTTTTTCGTTCTGTTGACGGATGAACTCCATAAACATCTGTATAGTTCCATCCTCTAGTTTTGATGTCTGTCCTCGCGCCCTATCTTCTGGACTCTCTACCACGCTACTTGGTTCACTAGGTGTAGTATTGTCCTCGGTATTTACTGCACCTAATTGGTTATTAATGTCAAGTTCTACACTGTCTGAATTGCTCGCCATTTTAGCCCTACTGCGCGTAATCATTCAAACTGATTTACACTAATAACACTTATCTTACTTCTACTTCTATGACACTACTTTTTCTACTACTTCTACTGCCTGTTCTTTACCTAAGCTGTACGTGTTAACAATCTTTGTTAATACGTATCATGCCGTGCGGATGGGCGCCATTTATAACTACCATAATTTATAAATCTATTATGCTACGCGTTGGAAGCGCCATTTATAACTGTCAAATGGGGATTGTTTATTATGCTAACCGTGATTGTATTAATTAATTATTAAATATATAAAATTATCGATCTCTGACATGTATGTGTATAATTTAATCTTATTGATGATTCTAACTATCTATGCTCATCAACACATACGTGATATCATTTATTTAATTGAACATAAGAAACTCTTAAAATCTATTTGCATTCCTTCAAACTTTAGGTAAATATTTGGGTTGCATTGGTAATAATGAACGCATGTTTCTGATCAACTAAAATACTAGTTTAATTATCATTTATGACATATTATAAAAGTACATAGGTTACGTCGCTGTACCTGAAATACATACATATTTTATAATAAACAAGACATATCTTAATATATTCTGAAAAACAAAGAAAACATACATACATATATAAATCAAATGATGTTACAATTCAATATTCTACTTATTTAATGCGTTCATTATATCCCAAATAAGCTTTTGTTTATACGTTCATTAACTACTTTATTCAGATTTATTCATTACTTTTCTTAATAATTTTCTCAGGTGTGAATTCTTTGAAAGAAGCCAGGTCAGTAGAAGTTGTTAATTAGAAATAATTATAATAATGGTTACTTGGTTATTGAATATCCATTAGTTGTTGACGAAGTCTCGTTCTGGTGATGGAGATGGCTCGTAGATACATTCCGTCGTAAGTTGTTTTATCACTGCCACTTATCACTTTATTCTTCCGATCACTCGCGTAGGCGTGTGTATATGTGTGAGTAATTGAAGTTCAGTGTTCAATCAATGTTCCATCTTACTGTGTTTGCTGTGAGTTCGTTTTAAAGTCAATATACATGTCTAGTTTCATTAGTCGCTGCTTCAACAAACGTTCCTATAATTTATTAGTTTGTTTAATGTTTCGTGTTCATTATGTTGTTGATACACAATATTAAGTTCAATTAATTTGTATATCGTTAAGTGATGCTGTCTGTTGGTGTAACGGTCTAATTGTTCATTTGCTGTAATTTTTTACTAAGTCCGTTACTGCGCACACCGGTAAAGTATCACTACCGCGATATGAATGTATTATTAAGTCTTTTAAGTTCCTTGTTACTTATCTAACTTCCGAATGATTTGAGTAAACAATGGAAAGTTTATGATATACCGTCTCTCGCACTTGAAGTTAAACTACTTGATATTTTAAATGTAAACTGTCTGAAAATTCTAACTGTAAACTTTAGTATAACTATTCAAAATTTGAGTGTTGTCTGCCTGTCTAAAAATTGAGTATCACTGCTCCTCCGTCTTCCTGGACAGCTGGTTTTATTAATTCGTCCCTACTCAAAATTTTGTCTCTGGCGCGCTTCACGCCTACTTCTTTTCGAGATTGGTCAGTTTTTGATTTTCTCGGAAAATACTGTCCCACTATGCCAAATTCTACGTCATAGTTCTTCCGATAGGTTCTTCGTTTCAGTTTCTATGGAAACATCCCTCACCAACAAATTTCTCGCTGGCTGAAGGCCTCTGATAGGTCCTTAGGTCTCCCTGCTTTCTGCCCTGACGATCATTGACCCGCTTCGAAGAAACTACGGCTATTAGACACTTGTCTATCAGCCTATTGTCTGAGTAAACTCTGCGTTTCTATAGATTCCCATTATCTGTACTTACAGTCTTCCTGGCGTATTGTTCTATGCTCTAACCCCCTTTTTTCTGGCTATTACTAATTTCGAACATCTGCTGGTCGTTGAAGTCACCCCAACTTTCCCTTCGTAAATTCTTGTCTGTCAATTAGACGATACCTCCAGCTGTGTAACATGACTGTAGTCTTTGTCAGCCTATCTTCCAGTATTATTTTCTTAAGGTGCAGCGCATCCGTTTCATTGTAGTATGGAGTCTCACTCGTTTTTGTCGCTTATCGTCTACTGACGTAATATGGTCAACATCTGCTACATTTCTCGGTACGGGTGTGAATGTCCTTACTTACTTTGTTACAGCTGCGGAGAGCAATAATTCTGGACGAAACTTTCCCTGTCATCTTACGCCACCAATTCTATAGTTGGATTGAACTTAATGTGTTTCTACTGTCAAGTCAGCAACGCTTCACTGACACCTTCTCATTACTCCTTATTTATTGCTCCACCATAAGTCGTTGACACTTGCCTCGTGTGAACGTACTCTGCCGAGGTGAAAATTTAAAATTTTTTAAAATTTACTGCTCGTTACAGTGTCCTCAATTTCGATTTGACGATGTGACCTCTGGGAACAACTCAAATCTAAATTCTGCGCCCTGTACGTCGCCTCGCCGTATCCATCTTCTTCAGGGGTAGGTATACACAATAACCTACTTTCAAAAGCTTATATTACCAGTGGTACACCCCCTTTTGGTTTTAATCGGTTCTCTGAATTAATTGCTAGCTATTTGGGATAGCTGAACGCATTTCACATTGTCGAATTTACATATAAATACCTTATCTTTATAATTATAAGACAAATCATAAATTCCATAAGCAATTAAATAATTTCATCAATTGAATAAAATTTTACCTTCGAAAATATCATACTCACAAGATATTATCAAACAGTTAAGCGGTTCAATGTAACCTTTACATGATATCAAAGAAAATCTCCTATACATATACACCTTTGTGCACTACTAATGATCTTACCAATAAAATCTTTTAAACTGTTATTTTAAAATTAGATTGTTATTTGACACAATCGCTATGTTAATTGTAATTATCTTAATAATTTACATACACGTATTACATTTAGTTTCAATGATTTACCTACTTCATGATAGCATCATTTACAATCCTAGCCTACTAATTACATACACTCACATTAATAAAGTTCATTCACTATCTAGTTCTTTTGAATATTAGCACTTATTTGATTTTAAGTGTCCATTTTTCACTTTGTCCTTTTAACTTATTACCATATAAATCAGATAATAGCAATTAAATGTCCTTTGCATTCACTGCAATATTCTTATAAAATGTCACACTAAATGTTAATTTATCTTATTATCTAACATTTAATTAGTGCTTAATTGACTAAATACATTTTTATGTTATGTTTCAATAATTAAAGTACATAACTTTCTTGGATAAGCCAGCTTGAATGATATCACCGCGTCAATTACCCTAACGCAGTTGCTTCATCAGCATCTACTAGCTTCTTAAGACATCTTCTTCAAATTCTTCCTCTTCCTTCATCTTCAATTCTCTGGTTCATAGTATTTTTTCAATTGTCTGGCATTAAATTTTCCACGGAGTTTCTTATCATCATCGCAATCAACGAGTAGATAAGTAGCTTCTCCGAGAATTTGATGCACTTTATATGGTCCGCAGTACAGTTCGCAAAATTTTTCAATTCTTTTCTGGACCGCGTCCGATTGATGATATGTTCTGATTAACACCTTCTCACCAACGTTGAATCTTGTAATGGTCTTAGTCTCATTACATAATTTTGCTTGTTTTTCTCTCTTCTCCTTCATTTTGATAAATATTTGGTTATGATCTACCCCTTTAACTAGGAGTATATCCTTGTTGATGTATTTTTCCCACGCTCTGGGAGGTTTTTTTCCGAGCTGAGCTTCGTACGGTGTTACTTCTATCGTCTCGTGGTACGTTTCGTTAATACAACTCTCGACGATTGGTACGTAACGCGACCACTTTGTATGTTGATCACCAACAAAGATCCTAAATAAGTTCCCAAGCTGTCTGTTGATTCTTTCAGCCAGATTCGCACAAGGGTTCCTTATTGCGGTAAATCGTGGTTGGATATTTAGTTCAGTTAATCCATCTAACCATTTTTTAGATGAAACTTGCGTTCCGTTGTCTGTGATAATCACTCTAGGAGACCCCAGTTCTTCACAATACTGGTGTACTCTCCTCAGTGTAGCGACGGTCGTTGCCCTTCGAAGTGTGAAAAGTCGTACGTATTTGGTAGAGTTGTCAACCAAAATAAACAGATACCTTACTCCGCCGGACGAAACAGGTAATGTTCCGTAATAGTCCGCGCTCACAAGGTCACCCTTGCGTAACGGTATTATGGCTTTTGTTCCTCCGAACGAGTTTTTGTTGCCGGAATCCTTTTTTTTCTGACAAGTGTCGCAGGTCCGTACGTAATTTTTCACCCTCTTTAACATCCCGTTTATGGTAAAGTACTCCTGCAATAATTTGATACATCTCTTCGCACCGGGATGCCCATACATACGGTGTATTTCAGCAATTATTTCGCCAGACACACTGTTCGGTACGTATAGTTTCCACTCTCTCCTTCGTAATCTATACAATTTCTCATCGACGAATCTATAAAATTTATTTAATTTCTTATCTATACAATTTTCCCTAATCTTATCAATAATATACTTAAGCTTATGGTCTTGAATTTGGTGCCTTCCAATATCCATTAGGATCTTGCTCACCTTCTTATCCATTTTGATTGTCAGGTGGTTAATTAAATATTCGGAAATATTGTCACTAATTACTTCTGGTGTGGCATCTTCTGGATTTCTGCTCAGAAGATCGGCAATAATATTGTCCTTACCTCTACAATGGACAATGTCGAATTTGTACTCCTGAATACTTAAGATCCAGCGTGTAATACGCGAGTTGTTTAAATGACATTTATTCATAAAAGTCAGTGCTTTATTATCAGTAATGATGGTTAACGGTTGTCCTAGTATGTATATACGGAACCGCTCAAGACATCTTACAATACACAAAAGCTCCTTCTCCGTAGTGTAATAATTTATTTCCGCACCCTTGAATGTCCTGCTGGTAAAAGCTATTACTCCAATTCTTCCTTCTTCGTCCAATTGATATA
Organism: Magicicada septendecula; assembly: GCA_034769895.1. NCBI lineage: Eukaryota > Metazoa > Arthropoda > Insecta > Hemiptera > Cicadidae > Magicicada > Magicicada septendecula. The sequence continues at coordinate 333,204,529 of CM068371.1, read as the reverse complement.
GTTGTCCGCCATATGCAAAGTTGCTGGCGTCACATTGCATATAATATCTTTGGTTTATTCGTGGAAACTTTAAGATGACTGTTTCTACGAATAATCTTTTAACCTGCTGAAAACATTCATTTAATTCCTGTGTCCAAGTAAATTTCTGTCCTTTCCGTAGCAACTCAAGTAATGGTTTAGTAGTTTCAGCGTATTTGTCTGTAAAACGATTATAGAAATTTGTCAACCCCAGGAAACCTTTTAATTGTTTTTGGTTCCGAGGAGCAGGGAACTTCATAATGGCATCTATCTTCTCGTCCGTTGCTCGTATTCCTTGCGTCGTTAGTTGATAACCGAGGTACGCGATTTCTTGTCTGAAGAACTGCGACTTCTCCAAATTGATGGTTAAATTTGCCCTTCTTAAATTAGATAATAATAAGTCTAAATGTAACAAATGCGTTTCTAAATCTTCTGAATAACACAGGCAATCGTCGACATAAATAATGGTATTTTCTTTTACTTCATCGTCCAGTACTGTGTCCAATCCTCTGGTCAGTGCAGTAGAACTGGTACTCAGGCCGAATGGTGTAACTGTAAAACGATAACACTTGCCGTCGTACATAAAAGCGGTGAAGTTCCGGCACTCCGGCTTCAGTGGTACTTGCCAGAAACTGCTGGTTAGATCTACGGTTGATAAGTATTTCATCTCTCCACATCTCGCCAAAATGTCGTTTATTGGAGGGGCACCCTCGTAGTCTGGGATAGTCACACTGTTCACCTTCCTCGCATCCAAACACAATCGTACGCTACCGTCCTTCTTAATTACCGTAACCAGTGGGTTGATATATGCGCTGTTGCATCTCTCAATGACCCCATACCGTAACATTTTCCGAATCTCATCATCTACCTTCCCTTTATATGCTAATGGGACAGGCCATCCTCTCTGGAAGTACGGTGTCTGGTCGGTGACTCGGAACTCGTGAACATACCCTTCGATTCTTCCGGGGCATTCTCTGAATAAACTACAATTCCTCACTAGAATCTCCCTTAATCTTTCCAACGTTCCTTTATCTCCGCATTCTATACTTTCTATCTTCTTGTTAATGTTTCTGATGATCTCTTCTTCTTCTTCTTCTACGTCCACCACTTCTATATGCATCATAGGCACCGTGTACGTTGTTTCGTTATCCTCTCTTCTCAACTCGACGATTCTTCTTCCCATGTCAATGAGACACCCTGTTTCTTGAAGAAAATTGGTTCCTAATATGCATGGTTTTATCAAATCTGGTATTATGAGGAAAACACATTCATATTTAATTTCTTCAATATAGATATCACATAATATTTGTTTTCTGATTAGTTTTGATTTATTACCAACTGCGCTAACTATTAATGTGTTAGACATCGGTAATATTTCATAAGGTGTAATGTTATGTTTGTTTTGGTGAAACCACGACTCAGATAATCCGGCTATAACAGATCCAGTATCGATTAACGCTTGTACACTAACATTATCATTGAACTTGATATTTATCTCTGGACACCTGATTATTCGTTGAGAAATTTCTTCATCATCATTACACAATAAATCGCTTCGTAAGTCCGGTAGGATAATATTCGTTTGGTAGTCATTTGTTGTGACGGCTATCTCCGTTAATGGGTGGAGGGATTTTTTTTTTCTTCTTCTTGTTGACGATTCCTTTTGGGTTGAGTGCCCGATGCACCAGCTGTCGTGTTTGTAAACTCTATTGTGTTGACAGCACGCCGGTCTGCGTTACGGTGCTGATTATTTATGGCGGGTCTGTCACCCCACGTTTTCTTCTGTATACCGCCTCCTTTGTTCAGGCCGCTTTCACTTTCCTTATACGCATTTCTTCCCTCGTTTGCCGCCGCATAGTTCGATTCTCTATTAATTCTTGGTTGAATCTGTGTATACTCGATGATCAGAGATTCGAAGTTTGGTATCGTCACAATCCCTCTTGTGACCACCGCGAGCTGGATGTCACGCCCAAAGTGACGTGATATCTTACGTATCAACTGATAATCAGACAAAGTAGGTGTTAACTGCTTACTTTCCAACAAAATCCGTTCAATATATTGAATAGCAGTAACTGGTCCGCGCCAATCAAATCTGCCATACTCCAAATGGTCCCGGATACTGTCCTGTCGTTCCTGGCCCCAATATTTTAGAGAGTACGCTTCTTTGAATTCTTCGAAGTTTGATATTTGGTCACGTATCACTCGCCACAAAATACCTGCGTCCAATTCCAGATGTCTGCCAATCCACTTGATATTGTCAGCGGGATAGTATAACTCTTGAACTTCGGACAATTCTTTGAGGAATTCCATAGGGAATCTGTACGTGCCGTTATATTTGAGATCATTGTGGTTAGGTCCGTTAATTCGATTTAACATTCCACAATCACCTTCCATCAATTGTCGCTGCAACCTTTCTTGGTTTTCTCTTACCTTATTTAAATGTCCTTTTAATTCTTCGATCCTAGTTGTCTTTTCTTTCGTAGTCTCGTCCAACGTGAACGTTCTGTTGAACGTTGTCTACCGTCTACGTCTTCTAATTTTTGTATAATATTACTATTTGTTCCTTCTTGCTCCTGTTGTTTCTGCAGTATGGTATTGTGTATCTCAGCCTTAAGTTCTTCGTGCTTCTTATTGTAATCCTTAACGTGAACATCGAACTTGTGATTAATCTTTTTAACGGTCGTCTGGGTAGTGTGTACCACTGCCATCCATTCTTGTCGATCGTTATCTTGTTTTTCTTGTATTTCTACGTACTTCTTGTTGGCTTCTTCTCTCAAGTCTCTCACGATATCGTCTTGCTTCTTCTGTAGTTCATCGACCTTTCTTTCCCAGGTCTGCTGGCTTTCACGTATCTCGGACCTTATCTGTGTAATCTCTTCCTTCTGCTGGTCGAATTTTTCACTTATTAATTTGTTAATATTTTCTTCTTGTTCTACCTTCTGCTTATCTAATTTCTCATTAATTAATCTATTACTTTCTTCTAATTTTCTGTTAATATTCTCTTCTTGTTTTCTGTTACTTTCTTCGCTAATTAATTTAATATTCTCTTTTTGTTTTTCGTTCTGTTGACGGATGAACTCCATAAACATCTGTATAGTTCCATCCTCTAGTTTTGATGTCTGTCCTCGCGCCCTATCTTCTGGACTCTCTACCACGCTACTTGGTTCACTAGGTGTAGTATTGTCCTCGGTATTTACTGCACCTAATTGGTTATTAATGTCAAGTTCTACACTGTCTGAATTGCTCGCCATTTTAGCCCTACTGCGCGTAATCATTCAAACTGATTTACACTAATAACACTTATCTTACTTCTACTTCTATGACACTACTTTTTCTACTACTTCTACTGCCTGTTCTTTACCTAAGCTGTACGTGTTAACAATCTTTGTTAATACGTATCATGCCGTGCGGATGGGCGCCATTTATAACTACCATAATTTATAAATCTATTATGCTACGCGTTGGAAGCGCCATTTATAACTGTCAAATGGGGATTGTTTATTATGCTAACCGTGATTGTATTAATTAATTATTAAATATATAAAATTATCGATCTCTGACATGTATGTGTATAATTTAATCTTATTGATGATTCTAACTATCTATGCTCATCAACACATACGTGATATCATTTATTTAATTGAACATAAGAAACTCTTAAAATCTATTTGCATTCCTTCAAACTTTAGGTAAATATTTGGGTTGCATTGGTAATAATGAACGCATGTTTCTGATCAACTAAAATACTAGTTTAATTATCATTTATGACATATTATAAAAGTACATAGGTTACGTCGCTGTACCTGAAATACATACATATTTTATAATAAACAAGACATATCTTAATATATTCTGAAAAACAAAGAAAACATACATACATATATAAATCAAATGATGTTACAATTCAATATTCTACTTATTTAATGCGTTCATTATATCCCAAATAAGCTTTTGTTTATACGTTCATTAACTACTTTATTCAGATTTATTCATTACTTTTCTTAATAATTTTCTCAGGTGTGAATTCTTTGAAAGAAGCCAGGTCAGTAGAAGTTGTTAATTAGAAATAATTATAATAATGGTTACTTGGTTATTGAATATCCATTAGTTGTTGACGAAGTCTCGTTCTGGTGATGGAGATGGCTCGTAGATACATTCCGTCGTAAGTTGTTTTATCACTGCCACTTATCACTTTATTCTTCCGATCACTCGCGTAGGCGTGTGTATATGTGTGAGTAATTGAAGTTCAGTGTTCAATCAATGTTCCATCTTACTGTGTTTGCTGTGAGTTCGTTTTAAAGTCAATATACATGTCTAGTTTCATTAGTCGCTGCTTCAACAAACGTTCCTATAATTTATTAGTTTGTTTAATGTTTCGTGTTCATTATGTTGTTGATACACAATATTAAGTTCAATTAATTTGTATATCGTTAAGTGATGCTGTCTGTTGGTGTAACGGTCTAATTGTTCATTTGCTGTAATTTTTTACTAAGTCCGTTACTGCGCACACCGGTAAAGTATCACTACCGCGATATGAATGTATTATTAAGTCTTTTAAGTTCCTTGTTACTTATCTAACTTCCGAATGATTTGAGTAAACAATGGAAAGTTTATGATATACCGTCTCTCGCACTTGAAGTTAAACTACTTGATATTTTAAATGTAAACTGTCTGAAAATTCTAACTGTAAACTTTAGTATAACTATTCAAAATTTGAGTGTTGTCTGCCTGTCTAAAAATTGAGTATCACTGACTAAAAATTGAGTATCACTGCTCCTCCGTCTTCCTGGACAGCTGGTTTTATTAATTCGTCCCTACTCAAAATTTTGTCTCTGGCGCGCTTCACGCCTACTTCTTTTCGAGATTGGTCAGTTTTTGATTTTCTCGGAAAATACTGTCCCACTATGCCAAATTCTACGTCATAGTTCTTCCGATAGGTTCTTCGTTTCAGTTTCTATGGAAACATCCCTCACCAACAAATTTCTCGCTGGCTGAAGGCCTCTGATAGGTCCTTAGGTCTCCCTGCTTTCTGCCCTGACGATCATTGACCCGCTTCGAAGAAACTACGGCTATTAGACACTTGTCTATCAGCCTATTGTCTGAGTAAACTCTGCGTTTCTATAGATTCCCATTATCTGTACTTACAGTCTTCCTGGCGTATTGTTCTATGCTCTAACCCCCTTTTTTCTGGCTATTACTAATTTCGAACATCTGCTGGTCGTTGAAGTCACCCCAACTTTCCCTTCGTAAATTCTTGTCTGTCAATTAGACGATACCTCCAGCTGTGTAACATGACTGTAGTCTTTGTCAGCCTATCTTCCAGTATTATTTTCTTAAGGTGCAGCGCATCCGTTTCATTGTAGTATGGAGTCTCACTCGTTTTTGTCGCTTATCGTCTACTGACGTAATATGGTCAACATCTGCTACATTTCTCGGTACGGGTGTGAATGTCCTTACTTACTTTGTTACAGCTGCGGAGAGCAATAATTCTGGACGAAACTTTCCCTGTCATCTTACGCCACCAATTCTATAGTTGGATTGAACTTAATGTGTTTCTATTGTCAAGTCAGCAACGCTTCACTGACACCTTCTCATTACTCCTTATTTATTGCTCCACCATAAGTCGTTGACACTTGCCTCGTGTGAACGTACTCTGCCGAGGTGAAAATTTAAAATTTTTTAAAATTTACTGCTCGTTACAGTGTTCTCAATTTCGATTTGACGATGTGACCTCTGGGAACAACTCAAATCTAAATTCTGCGCCCTGTACGTCGCCTCGCCGTATCCATCTTCTTCAGGGGTAGGTATACACAATAACCTACTTTCAAAAGCTTATATTACCAGTGGTACACCCCCTTTTGGTTTTAATCGGTTCTCTGAATTAATTGCTAGCTATTTGGGATAGCTGAACGCATTTCACATTGTCGAATTTACATATAAATACCTTATCTTTATAATTATAAGACAAATCATAAATTCCATAAGCAATTAAATAATTTCATCAATTGAATAAAATTTTACCTTCGAAAATATCATACTCACAAGATATTATCAAACAGTTAAGCGGTTCAATGTAACCTTTACATGATATCAAAGAAAATCTCCTATACATATACACCTTTGTGCACTACTAATGATCTTACCAATAAAATCTTTTAAACTGTTATTTTAAAATTAGATTGTTATTTGACACAATCGCTATGTTAATTGTAATTATCTTAATAATTTACATACACGTATTACATTTAGTTTCAATGATTTACCTACTTCATGATAGCATCATTTACAATCCTAGCCTACTAATTACATACACTCACATTAATAAAGTTCATTCACTATCTAGTTCTTTTGAATATTAGCACTTATTTGATTTTAAGTGTCCATTTTTCACTTTGTCCTTTTAACTTATTACCATATAAATCAGATAATAGCAATTAAATGTCCTTTGCATTCACTGCAATATTCTTATAAAATGTCACACTAAATGTTAATTTATCTTATTATCTAACATTTAATTAGTGCTTAATTGACTAAATACATTTTTATGTTATGTTTCAATAATTAAAGTACATAACTTTCTTGGATAAGCCAGCTTGAATGATATCACCGCGTCAATTACCCTAACGCAGTTGCTTCATCAGCATCTACTAGCTTCTTAAGACATCTTCTTCAAATTCTTCCTCTTCCTTCATCTTCAATTCTCTGGTTCATAGTATTTTTTCAATTGTCTGGCATTAAATTTTCCACGGAGTTTCTTATCATCATCGCAATCAACGAGTAGATAAGTAGCTTCTCCGAGAATTTGATGCACTTTATATGGTCCGCAGTACAGTTCGCAAAATTTTTCAATTCTTTTCTGGACCGCGTCCGATTGATGATATGTTCTGATTAACACCTTCTCACCAACGTTGAATCTTGTAATGGTCTTAGTCTCATTACATAATTTTGCTTGTTTTTCTCTCTTCTCCTTCATTTTGATAAATATTTGGTTATGATCTACCCCTTTAACTAGGAGTATATCCTTGTTGATGTATTTTTCCCACGCTCTGGGAGGTTTTTTTCCGAGCTGAGCTTCGTACGGTGTTACTTCTATCGTCTCGTGGTACGTTTCGTTAATACAACTCTCGACGATTGGTACGTAACGCGACCACTTTGTATGTTGATCACCAACAAAGATCCTAAATAAGTTCCCAAGCTGTCTGTTGATTCTTTCAGCCAGATTCGCACAAGGGTTCCTTATTGCGGTAAATCGTGGTTGGATATTTAGTTCAGTTAATCCATCTAACCATTTTTTAGATGAAACTTGCGTTCCGTTGTCTGTGATAATCACTCTAGGAGACCCCAGTTCTTCACAATACTGGTGTACTCTCCTCAGTGTAGCGACGGTCGTTGCCCTTCGAAGTGTGAAAAGTCGTACGTATTTGGTAGAGTTGTCAACCAAAATAAACAGATACCTTACTCCGCCGGACGAAACAGGTAATGTTCCGTAATAGTCCGCGCTCACAAGGTCACCCTTGCGTAACGGTATTATGGCTTTTGTTCCTCCGAACGAGTTTTTGTTGCCGGAATCCTTTTTTTTCTGACAAGTGTCGCAGGTCCGTACGTAATTTTTCACCCTCTTTAACATCCCGTTTATGGTAAAGTACTCCTGCAATAATTTGATACATCTCTTCGCACCGGGATGCCCATACATACGGTGTATTTCAGCAATTATTTCGCCAGACACACTGTTCGGTACGTATAGTTTCCACTCTCTCCTTCGTAATCTATACAATTTCTCATCGACGAATCTATAAAATTTATTTAATTTCTTATCTATACAATTTTCCCTAATCTTATCAATAATATACTTAAGCTTATGGTCTTGAATTTGGTGCCTTCCAATATCCATTAGGATCTTGCTCACCTTCTTATCCATTTTGATTGTCAGGTGGTTAATTAAATATTCGGAAATATTGTCACTAATTACTTCTGGTGTGGCATCTTCTGGATTTCTGCTCAGAAGATCGGCAATAATATTGTCCTTACCTCTACAATGGACAATGTCGAATTTGTACTCCTGAATACTTAAGATCCAGCGTGTAATACGCGAGTTGTTTAAATGACATTTATTCATAAAAGTCAGTGCTTTATTATCAGTAATGATGGTTAACGGTTGTCCTAGTATGTATATACGGAACCGCTCAAGACATCTTACAATACACAAAAGCTCCTTCTCCGTAGTGTAATAATTTATTTCCGCACCCTTGAATGTCCTGCTGGTAAAAGCTATTACTCCAATTCTTCCTTCTTCGTCCAATTGATATAGTTGTCCGCCATATGCAAAGTTGCTGGCGTCACATTGCATATAATATCTTTGGTTTATTCGTGGAAACTTTAAGATGACTGTTTCTACGAATAATCTTTTAACCTGCTGAAAACATTCATTTAATTCCTGTGTCCAAGTAAATTTCTGTCCTTTCCGTAGCAACTCAAGTAATGGTTTAGTAGTTTCAGCGTATTTGTCTGTAAAACGATTATAGAAATTTGTCAACCCCAGGAAACCTTTTAATTGTTTTTGGTTCCGAGGTGCAGGGAACTTCATAATGGCATCTATCTTCTCGTCCGTTGCTCGTATTCCTTGCGTCGTTAGTTGATAACCGAGGTACGCGATTTCTTGTCTGAAGAACTGCGACTTCTCCAAATTGATGGTTAAATTTGCCCTTCTTAAATTAGATAATAATAAGTCTAAATGTAACAAATGCGTTTCTAAATCTTCTGAATAACACAGGCAATCGTCGACATAAATAATGGTATTTTCTTTTACTTCATCGTCCAGTACTGTGTCCAATCCTCTGGTCAGTGCAGCAGAACTGGTACTCAGGCCGAATGGTGTAACTGTAAAACGATAACACTTGCCGTCGTACATAAAAGCGGTGAAGTTCCGGCACTCCGGCTTCAGTGGTACTTGCCAGAAACTGCTGGTTAGATCTACGGTTGATAAGTATTTCATCTCTCCACATCTCGCCAAAATGTCGTTTATTGGAGGGGCACCCTCGTAGTCTGGGATAGTCACACTGTTCACCTTCCTCGCATCCAAACACAATCGTACGCTACCGTCCTTCTTAATTACCGTAACCAGTGGGTTGATATATGCGCTGTTGCATCTCTCAATGACCCCATACCGTAACATTTTCCGAATCTCATCATCTACCTTCCCTTTATATGCTAATGGGACAGGCCATCCTCTCTGGAAGTACGGTGTCTGGTCGGTGACTCGGAACTCGTGAACATACCCTTCGATTCTTCCGGGGCATTCTCTGAATAAACTACAATTCCTCACTAGAATCTCCCTTAATCTTTCCAACGTTCCTTTATCTCCGCATTCTATACTTTCTATCTTCTTGTTAATGTTTCTGATGATCTCTTCTTCTTCTTCTACGTCCACCACTTCTATATGCATCATAGGCACCGTGTACGTTGTTTCGTTATCCTCTCTTCTCAACTCGACGATTCTTCTTCCCATGTCAATGAGACACCCTGTTTCTTGAAGAAAATTGGTTCCTAATATGCATGGTTTTATCAAATCTGGTATTATGAGGAAAACACATTCATATTTAATTTCTTCAATATAGATATCACATAATATTTGTTTTCTGATTAGTTTTGATTTATTACCAACTGCGCTAACTATTAATGTGTTAGACATCGGTAATATTTCATAAGGTGTAATGTTATGTTTGTTTTGGTGAAACCACGACTCAGATAATCCGGCTATAACAGATCCAGTATCGATTAACGCTTGTACACTAACATTATCATTGAACTTGATATTTATCTCTGGACACCTGATTATTCGTTGAGAAATTTCTTCATCATCATTACACAATAAATCGCTTCGTAAGTCCGGTAGGATAATATTCGTTTGGTAGTCATTTGTTGTGACGGCTATCTCCGTTAATGGGTGGAGGGATTTTTTTTTTTCTTCTTCTTGTTGACGATTCCTTTTGGGTTGAGTGCCCGATGCACCAGCTGTCGTGTTTGTAAACTCTATTGTGTTGACAGCACGCCGGTCTGCGTTACGGTGCTGATTATTTATGGCGGGTCTGTCACCCCACGTTTTCTTCTGTATACCGCCTCCTTTGTTCAGGCCGCTTTCACTTTCCTTATACGCATTTCTTCCCTCGTTTGCCGCCGCATAGTTCGATTCTCTATTAATTCTTGGTTGAATCTGTGTATACTCGATGATCAGAGATTCGAAGTTTGGTATCGTCACAATCCCTCTTGTGACCACCGCGAGCTGGATGTCACGCCCAAAGTGACGTGATATCTTACGTATCAACTGATAATCAGACAAAGTAGGTGTTAACTGCTTACTTTCCAACAAAATCCGTTCAATATATTGAATAGCAGTAACTGGTCCGCGCCAATCAAATCTGCCATACTCCAAATGGTCCCGGATACTGTCCTGTCGTTCCTGGCCCCAATATTTTAGAGAGTACGCTTCTTTGAATTCTTCGAAGTTTGATATTTGGTCACGTATCACTCGCCACAAAATACCTGCGTCCAATTCCAGATGTCTGCCAATCCACTTGATATTGTCAGCGGGATAGTATAACTCTTGAACTTCGGACAATTCTTTGAGGAATTCCATAGGGAATCTGTACGTGCCGTTATATTTGAGATCATTGTGGTTAGGTCCGTTAATTCGATTTAACATTCCACAATCACCTTCCATCAATTGTCGCTGCAACCTTTCTTGGTTTTCTCTTACCTTATTTAAATGTCCTTTTAATTCTTCGATCCTAGTTGTCTTTTCTTTCGTAGTCTCGTCCAACGTGAACGTTCTGTTGAACGTTGTCTACCGTCTACGTCTTCTAATTTTTGTATAATATTACTATTTGTTCCTTCTTGCTCCTGTTGTTTCTGCAGTATGGTATTGTGTATCTCAGCCTTAAGTTCTTCGTGCTTCTTATTGTAATCCTTAACGTGAACATCGAACTTGTGATTAATCTTTTTAACGGTCGTCTGGGTAGTGTGTACCACTGCCATCCATTCTTGTCGATCGTTATCTTGTTTTTCTTGTATTTCTACGTACTTCTTGTTGGCTTCTTCTCTCAAGTCTCTCACGATATCGTCTTGCTTCTTCTGTAGTTCATCGACCTTTCTTTCCCAGGTCTGCTGGCTTTCACGTATCTCGGACCTTATCTGTGTAATCTCTTCCTTCTGCTGGTCGAATTTTTCACTTATTAATTTGTTAATATTTTCTTCTTGTTCTACCTTCTGCTTATCTAATTTCTCATTAATTAATCTATTACTTTCTTCTAATTTTCTGTTAATATTCTCTTCTTGTTTTCTGTTACTTTCTTCGCTAATTAATTTAATATTCTCTTTTTGTTTTTCGTTCTGTTGACGGATGAACTCCATAAACATCTGTATAGTTCCATCCTCTAGTTTTGATGTCTGTCCTCGCGCCCTATCTTCTGGACTCTCTACCACGCTACTTGGTTCACTAGGTGTAGTATTGTCCTCGGTATTTACTGCACCTAATTGGTTATTAATGTCAAGTTCTACACTGTCTGAATTGCTCGCCATTTTAGCCCTACTGCGCGTAATCATTCAAACTGATTTACACTAATAACACTTATCTTACTTCTACTTCTATGACACTACTTTTTCTACTACTTCTACTGCCTGTTCTTTACCTAAGCTGTACGTGTTAACAATCTTTGTTAATACGTATCATGCCGTGCGGATGGGCGCCATTTATAACTACCATAATTTATAAATCTATTATGCTACGCGTTGGAAGCGCCATTTATAACTGTCAAATGGGGATTGTTTATTATGCTAACCGTGATTGTATTAATTAATTATTAAATATATAAAATTATCGATCTCTGACATGTATGTGTATAATTTAATCTTATTGATGATTCTAACTATCTATGCTCATCAACACATACGTGATATCATTTTTTAATTGAACATAAGAAACTCTTAAAATCTATTTGCATTCCTTCAAACTTTAGGTAAATATTTGGGTTGCATTGGTAATAATGAACGCATGTTTCTGATCAACTAAAATACTAGTTTAATTATCATTTATGACATATTATAAAAGTACATAGGTTACGTCGCTGTACCTGAAATACATACATATTTTATAATAAACAAGACATATCTTAATATATTCTGAAAAACAAAGAAAACATACATACATATATAAATCAAATGATGTTACAATTCAATATTCTACTTATTTAATGCGTTCATTATATCCCAAATAAGCTTTTGTTTATACGTTCATTAACTACTTTATTCAGATTTATTCATTACTTTTCTTAATAATTTTCTCAGGTGTGAATTCTTTGAAAGAAGCCAGGTCAGTAGAAGTTGTTAATTAGAAATAATTATAATAATGGTTACTTGGTTATTGAATATCCATTAGTTGTTGACCAAGTCTCGTTCTGGTGATGGAGATGGCTCGTAGATACATTCCGTCGTAAGTTGTTTTATCACTGCCACTTATCACTTTATTCTTCCGATCACTCGCGTAGGCGTGTGTATATGTGTGAGTAATTGAAGTTCAGTGTTCAATCAATGTTCCATCTTACTGTGTTTGCTGTGAGTTCGTTTTAAAGTCAATATACATGTCTAGTTTCACTAGTCGCTGCTTCAACAAACGTTCCTATAATTTGTTAGTTTGTTTAATGTTTCGTGTTCATTATGTTGTTGATACACAATATTAAGTTCAATTAATTTGTATATCGTTAAGTGATGCTGTCTGTTGGTGTAACGGTCTAATTGTTCATTTGCTGTAATTTTTTACTAAGTCCGTTACTGCGCACACCGGTAAAGTATCACTACCGCGATATGAATGTATTATTAAGTCTTTTAAGTTCCTTGTTACTTATCTAACTTCCGAATGATTTGAGTAAACAATGGAAAGTTTATGATATACCGTCTCTCGCACTTGAAGTTAAACTACTTGATATTTTAAATGTAAACTGTCTGAAAATTCTAACTGTAAACTTTAGTATAACTATTCAAAATTTGAGTGTTGACTGCCTGTCTAAAAATTGAGTATCACTGACTAAAAATTGAGTATCACTGCTCCTCCGTCTTCCTGGACAGCTGGTTTTATTAATTCGTCCCTACTCAAAATTTTGTCTCTGGCGCGCTTCACGCCTACTTCTTTTCGAGATTGGTCAGTTTTTGATTTTCTCGGAAAATACTGTCCCACTATGCCAAATTCTACGTCATAGTTCTTCCGATAGGTTCTTCGTTTCAGTTTCTATGGAAACATCCCTCACCAACAAATTTCTCGCTGGCTGAAGGCCTCTGATAGGTCCTTAGGTCTCCCTGCTTTCTGCCCTGACGATCATTGACCCGCTTCGAAGAAACTATGGCTATTAGACACTTGTCTATCAGCCTATTGTCTGAGTAAACTCTGCGTTTCTATAGATTCCCATTATCTGTACTTACAGTCTTCCTGGCGTATTGTTCTATGCTCTAACCCCCTTTTTTCTGGCTATTACTAATTTCGAACATCTGCTGGTCGTTGAAGTCACCCCAACTTTCCCTTCGTAAATTCTTGTCTGTCAATTAGACGATACCTCCAGCTGTGTAACATGACTGTAGTCTTTGTCAGCCTATCTTCCAGTATTATTTTCTTAAGGTGCAGCGCATCCGTTTCATTGTAGTATGGAGTCTCACTCGTTTTTGTCGCTTATCGTCTACTGACGTAATATGGTCAACATCTGCTACATTTCTCGGTACGGGTGTGAATGTCCTTACTTACTTTGTTACAGCTGCGGAGAGCAATAATTCTGGACGAAACTTTCCCTGTCATCTTACGCCACCAATTCTATAGTTGGATTGAACTTAATGTGTTTCTATTGTCAAGTCAGCAACGCTTCACTGACACCTTCTCATTACTCCTTATTTATTGCTCCACCATAAGTCGTTGACACTTGCCTCGTGTGAACGTACTCTGCCGAGGTGAAAATTTAAAATTTTTTAAAATTTACTGCTCGTTACAGTGTCCTCAATTTCGATTTGACGATGTGACCTCTGGGAACAACTCAAATCTAAATTCTGCGCCCTGTACGTCGCCTCGCCGTATCCATCTTCTTCAGGGGTAGGTATACACAATAACCTACTTTCAAAAGCTTATATTACCAGTGGTACACCCCCTTTTGGTTTTAATCGGTTCTCTGAATTAATTGCTAGCTATTTGGGATAGCTGAACGCATTTCACATTGTCGAATTTACATATAAATACCTTATCTTTATAATTATAAGACAAATCATAAATTCCATAAGCAATTAAATAATTTCATCAATTGAATAAAATTTTACCTTCGAAAATATCATACTCACAAGATATTATCAAACAGTTAAGCGGTTCAATGTAACCTTTACATGATATCAAAGAAAATCTCCTATACATATACACCTTTGTGCACTACTAATGATCTTACCAATAAAATCTTTTAAACTGTTATTTTAAAATTAGATTGTTATTTGACACAATCGCTATGTTAATTGTAATTATCTTAATAATTTACATACACGTATTACATTTAGTTTCAATGATTTACCTACTTCATGATAGCATCATTTACAATCCTAGCCTACTAATTACATACACTCACATTAATAAAGTTCATTCACTATCTAGTTCTTTTGAATATTAGCACTTATTTGATTTTAAGTGTCCATTTTTCACTTTGTCCTTTTAACTTATTACCATATAAATCAGATAATAGCAATTAAATGTCCTTTGCATTCACTGCAATATTCTTATAAAATGTCACACTAAATGTTAATTTATCTTATTATCTAACATTTAATTAGTGCTTAATTGACTAAATACATTTTTATGTTATGTTTCAATAATTAAAGTACATAACTTTCTTGGATAAGCCAGCTTGAATGATATCACCGCGTCAATTACCCTAACGCAGTTGCTTCATCAGCATCTACTAGCTTCTTAAGACATCTTCTTCAAATTCTTCCTCTTCCTTCATCTTCAATTCTCTGGTTCATAGTATTTTTTCAATTGTCTGGCATTAAATTTTCCACGGAGTTTCTTATCATCATCGCAATCAACGAGTAGATAAGTAGCTTCTCCGAGAATTTGATGCACTTTATATGGTCCGCAGTACAGTTCGCAAAATTTTTCAATTCTTTTCTGGACCGCGTCCGATTGATGATATGTTCTGATTAACACCTTCTCACCAACGTTGAATCTTGTAATGGTCTTAGTCTCATTACATAATTTTGCTTGTTTTTCTCTCTTCTCCTTCATTTTGATAAATATTTGGTTATGATCTACCCCTTTAACTAGGAGTATATCCTTGTTGATGTATTTTTCCCACGCTCTGGGAGGTTTTTCTCCGAGCTGAGCTTCGTACGGTGTTACTTCTATCGTCTCGTGGTACGTTTCGTTAATACAACTCTCGACGATTGGTACGTAACGCGACCACTTTGTATGTTGATCACCAACAAAGATCCTAAATAAGTTCCCAAGCTGTCTGTTGATTCTTTCAGCCAGATTCGCACAAGGGTTCCTTATTGCGGTAAATCGTGGTTGGATATTTAGTTCAGTTAATCCATCTAACCATTTTTTAGATGAAACTTGCGTTCCGTTGTCTGTGATAATCACTCTAGGAGACCCCAGTTCTTCACAATACTGGTGTACTCTCCTCAGTGTAGCGACGGTCGTTGCCCTTCGAAGTGTGAAAAGTCGTACGTATTTGGTAGAGTTGTCAACCAAAATAAACAGATACCTTACTCCGCCGGACGAAACAGGTAATGGTCCGTAATAGTCCGCGCTCACAAGGTCACCCTTGCGTAACGGTATTATGGCTTTTGTTCCTCCGAACGAGTTTTTGTTGCCGGAATCCTTTTTTTTCTGACAAGTGTCGCAGGTCCGTACGTAATTTTTCACCCTCTTTAACATCCCGTTTATGGTAAAGTACTCCTGCAATAATTTGATACATCTCTTCGCACCGGGATGCCCATACATACGGTGTATTTCAGCAATTATTTCGCCAGACACACTGTTCGGTACGTATAGTTTCCACTCTCTCCTTCGTAATCTATACAATTTCTCATCGACGAATCTATAAAATTTATTTAATTTCTTATCTATACAATTTTCCCTAATCTTATCAATAATATACTTAAGCTTATGGTCTTGAATTTTGTGCCTTCCAATATCCATTAGGATCTTGCTCACCTTCTTATCCATTTTGATTGTCAGGTGGTTAATTAAATATTCGGAAATATTGTCACTAATTACTTCTGGTGTGGCATCTTCTGGATTTCTGCTCAGAAGATCGGCAATAATATTGTCCTTACCTCTACAATGGACAATGTCGAATTTGTACTCCTGAATACTTAAGATCCAGCGTGTAATACGCGAGTTGTTTAAATGACATTTATTCATAAAAGTCAGTGCTTTATTATCAGTAATGATGGTTAACGGTTGTCCTAGTATGTATATACGGAACCGCTCAAGACATCTTACAATACACAAAAGCTCCTTCTCCGTAGTGTAATAATTTATTTCCGCACCCTTGAATGTCCTGCTGGTAAAAGCTATTACTCCAATTCTTCCTTCTTCGTCCAATTGATATAGTTGTCCGCCATATGCAAAGTTGCTGGCGTCACATTGCATATAATATCTTTGGTTTATTCGTGGAAACTTTAAGATGACTGTTTCTACGAATAATCTTTTAACCTGCTGAAAACATTCATTTAATTCCTGTGTCCAAGTAAATTTCTGTCCTTTCCGTAGCAACTCAAGTAATGGTTTAGTAGTTTCAGCGTATTTGTCTGTAAAACGATTATAGAAATTTGTCAACCCCAGGAAACCTTTTAATTGTTTTTGGTTCCGAGGTGCAGGGAACTTCATAATGGCATCTATCTTCTCGTCCGTTGCTCGTATTCCTTGCGTCGTTAGTTGATAACCGAGGTACGCGATTTCTTGTCTGAAGAACTGCGACTTCTCCAAATTGATGGTTAAATTTGCCCTTCTTAAATTAGATAATAATAAGTCTAAATGTAACAAATGCGTTTCTAAATCTTCTGAATAACACAGGCAATCGTCGACATAAATAATGGTATTTTCTTTTACTTCATCGTCCAGTACTGTGTCCAATCCTCTGGTCAGTGCAGCAGAACTGGTACTCAGGCCGAATGGTGTAACTGTAAAACGATAACACTTGCCGTCGTACATAAAAGCGGTGAAGTTCCGGCACTCCGGCTTCAGTGGTACTTGCCAGAAACTGCTGGTTAGATCTACGGTTGATAAGTATTTCATCTCTCCACATCTCGCCAAAATGTCGTTTATTGGAGGGGCACCCTCGTAGTCTGGGATAGTCACACTGTTCACCTTCCTCGCATCCAAACACAATCGTACGCTACCGTCCTTCTTAATTACCGTAACCAGTGGGTTGATATATGCGCTGTTGCATCTCTCAATGACCCCATACCGTAACATTTTCCGAATCTCATCATCTACCTTCCCTTTATATGCTAATGGGACAGGCCATCCTCTCTGGAAGTACGGTGTCTGGTCGGTGACTCGGAACTCGTGAACATACCCTTCGATTCTTCCGGGGCATTCTCTGAATAAACTACAATTCCTCACTAGAATCTCCCTTAATCTTTCCAACGTTCCTTTATCTCCGCATTCTATACTTTCTATCTTCTTGTTAATGTTTCTGATGATCTCTTCTTCTTCTTCTACGTCCACCACTTCTATATGCATCATAGGCACCGTGTACGTTGTTTCGTTATCCTCTCTTCTCAACTCGACGATTCTTCTTCCCATGTCAATGAGACACCCTGTTTCTTGAAGAAAATTGGTTCCTAATATGCATGGTTTTATCAAATCTGGTATTATGAGGAAAACACATTCATATTTAATTTCTTCAATATAGATATCACATAATATTTGTTTTCTGATTAGTTTTGATTTATTACCAACTGCGCTAACTATTAATGTGTTAGACATCGGTAATATTTCATAAGGTGTAATGTTATGTTTGTTTTGGTGAAACCACGACTCAGATAATCCGGCTATAACAGATCCAGTATCGATTAACGCTTGTACACTAACATTATCATTGAACTTGATATTTATCTCTGGACACCTGATTATTCGTTGAGAAATTTCTTCATCATCATTACACAATAAATCGCTTCGTAAGTCCGGTAGGATAATATTCGTTTGGTAGTCATTTGTTGTGACGGCTATCTCCGTTAATGGGTGGAGGGATTTTTTTTTTCTTCTTCTTGTTGACGATTCCTTTTGGGTTGAGTGCCCGATGCACCAGCTGTCGTGTTTGTAAACTCTATTGTGTTGACAGCACGCCGGTCTGCGTTACGGTGCTGATTATTTATGGCGGGTCTGTCACCCCACGTTTTCTTCTGTATACCGCCTCCTTTGTTCAGGCCGCTTTCACTTGCCTTATACGCATTTCTTCCCTCGTTTGCCGCCGCATAGTTCGATTCTCTATTAATTCTTGGTTGAATCTGTGTATACTCGATGATCAGAGATTCGAAGTTTGGTATCGTCACAATCCCTCTTGTGACCACCGCGAGCTGGATGTCACGCCCAAAGTGACGTGATATCTTACGTATCAACTGATAATCAGACAAAGTAGGTGTTAACTGCTTACTTTCCAACAAAATCCGTTCAATATATTGAATAGCAGTAACTGGTCCGCGCCAATCAAATCTGCCATACTCCAAATGGTCCCGGATACTGTCCTGTCGTTCCTGGCCCCAATATTTTAGAGAGAACGCTTCTTTGAATTCTTCGAAGTTTGATATTTGGTCACGTATCACTCGCCACAAAATACCTGCGTCCAATTCCAGATGTCTGCCAATCCACTTGATATTGTCAGCGGGATAGTATAACTCTTGAACTTCGGACAATTCTTTGAGGAATTCCATAGGCAATCTGTACGTGCCGTTATATTTGAGATCATTGTGGTTAGGTCCGTTAATTCGATTTAACATTCCACAATCACCTTCCATCAATTGTCGCTGCAACCTTTCTTGGTTTTCTCTTACCTTATTTAAATGTCCTTTTAATTCTTCGATCCTAGTTGTCTTTTCTTTCGTAGTCTCGTCCAACGTGAACGTTCTGTTGAACGTTGTCTACCGTCTACGTCTTCTAATTTTTGTATAATATTACTATTTGTTCCTTCTTGCTCCTGTTGTTTCTGCAGTATGGTATTGTGTATCTCAGCCTTAAGTTCTTCGTGCTTCTTATTGTAATCCTTAACGTGAACATCGAACTTGTGATTAATCTTTTTAACGGTCGTCTGGGTAGTGTGTACCACTGCCATCCATTCTTGTCGATCGTTATCTTGTTTTTCTTGTATTTCTACGTACTTCTTGTTGGCTTCTTCTCTCAAGTCTCTCACGATATCGTCTTGCTTCTTCTGTAGTTCATCGACCTTTCTTTCCCAGGTCTGCTGGCTTTCACGTATCTCGGACCTTATCTGTGTAATCTCTTCCTTCTGCTGGTCGAATTTTTCACTTATTAATTTGTTAATATTTTCTTCTTGTTCTACCTTCTGCTTATCTAATTTCTCATTAATTAATCTATTACTTTCTTCTAATTTTCTGTTAATATTCTCTTCTTGTTTTCTGTTACTTTCTTCGCTAATTAATTTAATATTCTCTTTTTGTTTTTCGTTCTGTTGACGGATGAACTCCATAAACATCTGTATAGTTCCATCCTCTAGTTTTGATGTCTGTCCTCGCGCCCTATCTTCTGGACTCTCTACCACGCTACTTGGTTCACTAGGTGTAGTATTGTCCTCGGTATTTACTGCACCTAATTGGTTATTAATGTCAAGTTCTACACTGTCTGAATTGCTCGCCATTTTAGCCCTACTGCGCGTAATCATTCAAACTGATTTACACTAATAACACTTATCTTACTTCTACTTCTATGACACTACTTTTTCTACTACTTCTACTGCCTGTTCTTTACCTAAGCTGTACGTGTTAACAATCTTTGTTAATACGTATCATGCCGTGCGGATGGGCGCCATTTATAACTACCATAATTTATAAATCTATTATGCTACGCGTTGGAAGCGCCATTTATAACTGTCAAATGGGGATTGTTTATTATGCTAACCGTGATTGTATTAATTAATTATTAAATATATAAAATTATCGATCTCTGACATGTATGTGTATAATTTAATCTTATTGATGATTCTAACTATCTATGCTCATCAACACATACGTGATATCATTTATTTAATTGAACATAAGAAACTCTTAAAATCTATTTGCATTCCTTCAAACTTTAGGTAAATATTTGGGTTGCATTGGTAATAATGAACGCATGTTTCTGATCAACTAAAATACTAGTTTAATTATCATTTATGACATATTATAAAAGTACATAGGTTACGTCGCTGTACCTGAAATACATACATATTTTATAATAAACAAGACATATCTTAATATATTCTGAAAAACAAAGAAAACATACATACATATATAAATCAAATGATGTTACAATTCAATATTCTACTTATTTAATGCGTTCATTATATCCCAAATAAGCTTTTGTTTATACGTTCATTAACTACTTTATTCAGATTTATTCATTACTTTTCTTAATAATTTTCTCAGGTGTGAATTCTTTGAAAGAAGCCAGGTCAGTAGAAGTTGTTAATTAGAAATAATTATAATAATGGTTACTTGGTTATTGAATATCCATTAGTTGTTGACGAAGTCTCGTTCTGGTGATGGAGATGGCTCGTAGATACATTCCGTCGTAAGTTGTTTTATCACTGCCACTTATCACTTTATTCTTCCGATCACTCGCGTAGGCGTGTGTATATGTGTGAGTAATTGAAGTTCAGTGTTCAATCAATGTTCCATCTTACTGTGTTTGCTGTGAGTTCGTTTTAAAGTCAATATACATGTCTAGTTTCATTAGTCGCTGCTTCAACAAACGTTCCTATAATTTATTAGTTTGTTTAATGTTTCGTGTTCATTATGTTGTTGATACACAATATTAAGTTCAATTAATTTGTATATCGTTAAGTGATGCTGTCTGTTGGTGTAACGGTCTAATTGTTCATTTGCTGTAATTTTTTACTAAGTCCGTTACTGCGCACACCGGTAAAGTATCACTACCGCGATATGAATGTATTATTAAGTCTTTTAAGTTCCTTGTTACTTATCTAACTTCCGAATGATTTGAGTAAACAATGGAAAGTTTATGATATACCGTCTCTCGCACTTGAAGTTAAACTACTTGATATTTTAAATGTAAACTGTCTGAAAATTCTAACTGTAAACTTTAGTATAACTATTCAAAATTTGAGTGTTGTCTGCCTGTCTAAAAATTGAGTATCACTGACTAAAAATTGAGTATCACTGCTCCTCCGTCTTCCTGGACAGCTGGTTTTATTAATTCGTCCCTACTCAAAATTTTGTCTCTGGCGCGTTTCACGCCTACTTCTTTTCGAGATTGGTCAGTTTTTGATTTTCTCGGAAAATACTGTCCCACTATGTCAAAATTCTACGTCATAGTTCTTCCGATAGGTTCTTCGTTTCAGTTGCTATGGAAACATCCCTCACCAACAAATTTCTCGCTGGCTGAAGCCCTCTGATAGGTCCTTAGGTCTCCCTGCTTTCTGCCCTGACGATCATTGACCCGCTTCGAAGAAACTACGGCTATTAGACACTTGTCTATCAGCCTATTGTCTGAGTAAACTCTGCGTTTCTATAGATTCCCATTATCTGTACTTACAGTCTTCCTGGCGTATTGTTCTATGCTCTAACCCCCTTTTTTCTGGCTATTACTAATTTCGAACATCTGCTGGTCGTTGAAGTCACCCCAACTTTCCCTTCG
Organism: Magicicada septendecula; assembly: GCA_034769895.1. Classification (NCBI taxonomy): domain Eukaryota; kingdom Metazoa; phylum Arthropoda; class Insecta; order Hemiptera; family Cicadidae; genus Magicicada; species Magicicada septendecula. The sequence continues at coordinate 333,182,619 of CM068371.1, read as the reverse complement.
TAAATTCTTGTCTGTCAATTAGACGATACCTCCAGCTGTGTAACATGACTGTAGTCTTTGTCAGCCTATCTTCCAGTATTATTTTCTTAAGGTGCAGCGCATCCGTTTCATTGTAGTATGGAGTCTCACTCGTTTTTGTCGCTTATCGTCTACTGACGTAATATGGTCAACATCTGCTACATTTCTCGGTACGGGTGTGAATGTCCTTACTTACTTTGTTACAGCTGCGGAGAGCAATAATTCTGGACGAAACTTTCCCTGTCATCTTACGCCACCAATTCTATAGTTGGATTGAACTTAATGTGTTTCTATTGTCAAGTCAGCAACGCTTCACTGACACCTTCTCATTACTCCTTATTTATTGCTCCACCATAAGTCGTTGACACTTGCCTCGTGTGAACGTACTCTGCCGAGGTGAAAATTTAAAATTTTTTAAAATTTACTGCTCGTTACAGTGTCCTCAATTTCGATTTGACGATGTGACCTCTGGGAACATCTCAAATCTAAATTCTGCGCCCTGTACGTCGCCTCGCCGTATCCATCTTCTTCAGGGGTAGGTATACACAATAACCTACTTTCAAAAGCTTATATTACCAGTGGTACACCCCCTTTTGGTTTTAATCGGTTCTCTGAATTAATTGCTAGCTATTTGGGATAGCTGAACGCATTTCACATTGTCGAATTTACATATAAATACCTTATCTTTATAATTATAAGACAAATCATAAATTCCATAAGCAATTAAATAATTTCATCAATTGAATAAAATTTTACCTTCGAAAATATCATACTCACAAGATATTATCAAACAGTTAAGCGGTTCAATGTAACCTTTACATGATATCAAAGAAAATCTCCTATACATATACACCTTTGTGCACTACTAATGATCTTACCAATAAAATCTTTTAAACTGTTATTTTAAAATTAGATTGTTATTTGACACAATCGCTATGTTAATTGTAATTATCTTAATAATTTACATACACGTATTACATTTAGTTTCAATGATTTACCTACTTCATGATAGCATCATTTACAATCCTAGCCTACTAATTACATACACTCACATTAATAAAGTTCATTCACTATCTAGTTCTTTTGAATATTAGCACTTATTTGATTTTAAGTGTCCATTTTTCACTTTGTCCTTTTAACTTATTACCATATAAATCAGATAATAGCAATTAAATGTCCTTTGCATTCACTGCAATATTCTTATAAAATGTCACACTAAATGTTAATTTATCTTATTATCTAACATTTAATTAGTGCTTAATTGACTAAATACATTTTTATGTTATGTTTCAATAATTAAAGTACATAACTTTCTTGGATAAGCCAGCTTGAATGATATCACCGCGTCAATTACCCTAACGCAGTTGCTTCATCAGCATCTACTAGCTTCTTAAGACATCTTCTTCAAATTCTTCCTCTTCCTTCATCTTCAATTCTCTGGTTCATAGTATTTTTTCAATTGTCTGGCATTAAATTTTCCACGGAGTTTCTTATCATCATCGCAATCAACGAGTAGATAAGTAGCTTCTCCGAGAATTTGATGCACTTTATATGGTCCGCAGTACAGTTCGCAAAATTTTTCAATTCTTTTCTGGACCGCGTCCGATTGATGATATGTTCTGATTAACACCTTCTCACCAACGTTGAATCTTGTAATGGTCTTAGTCTCATTACATAATTTTGCTTGTTTTTCTCTCTTCTCCTTCATTTTGATAAATATTTGGTTATGATCTACCCCTTTAACTAGGAGTATATCCTTGTTGATGTATTTTTCACACGCTCTGGGAGGTTTTTTTCCGAGCTGAGCTTCGTACGGTGTTACTTCTATCGTCTCGTGGTACGTTTCGTTAATACAACTCTCGACGATTGGTACGTAACGCGACCACTTTGTATGTTGATCACCAACAAAGATCCTAAATAAGTTCCCAAGCTGTCTGTTGATTCTTTCAGCCAGATTCGCACAAGGGTTCCTTATTGCGGTAAATCGTGGTTGGATATTTAGTTCAGTTAATCCATCTAACCATTTTTTAGATGAAACTTGCGTTCCGTTGTCTGTGATAATCACTCTAGGAGACCCCAGTTCTTCACAATACTGGTGTACTCTCCTCAGTGTAGCGACGGTCGTTGCCCTTCGAAGTGTGAAAAGTCGTACGTATTTGGTAAAGTTGTCAACCAAAATAAACAGATACCTTACTCCGCCGGACGAAACAGGTAATGGTCCGTAATAGTCCGCGCTCACAAGGTCACCCTTGCGTAACGGTATTATGGCTTTTGTTCCTCCGAACGAGTTTTTGTTGCCGGAATCCTTTTTTTTCTGACAAGTGTCGCAGGTCCGTACGTAATTTTTCACCCTCTTTAACATCCCGTTTATGGTAAAGTACTCCTGCAATAATTTGATACATCTCTTCGCACCGGGATGCCCATACATACGGTGTATTTCAGCAATTATTTCGCCAGACACACTGTTCGGTACGTATAGTTTCCACTCTCTCCTTCGTAATCTATACAATTTCTCATCGACGAATCTATAAAATTTATTTAATTTCTTATCTATACAATTTTCCCTAATCTTATCAATAATATACTTAAGCTTATGGTCTTGAATTTGGTGCCTTCCAATATCCATTAGGATCTTGCTCACCTTCTTATCCATTTTGATTGTCAGGTGGTTAATTAAATATTCGGAAATATTGTCACTAATTACTTCTGGTGTGGCATCTTCTGGATTTCTGCTCAGAAGATCGGCAATAATATTGTCCTTACCTCTACAATGGACAATGTCGAATTTGTACTCCTGAATACTTAAGATCCAGCGTGTAATACGCGAGTTGTTTAAATGACATTTTTTCATAAAAGTCAGTGCTTTATTATCAGTAATGATGGTTAACGGTTGTCCTAGTATGTATATACGGAACCGCTCAAGACATCTTACAATACACAAAAGCTCCTTCTCCGTAGTGTAATAATTTATTTCCGCACCCTTGAATGTCCTGCTGGTAAAAGCTATTACTCCAATTCTTCCTTCTTCGTCCAATTGATATAGTTGTCCGCCATATGCAAAGTTGCTGGCGTCACATTGCATATAATATCTTTGGTTTATTCGTGGAAACTTTAAGATGACTGTTTCTACGAATAATCTTTTAACCTGCTGAAAACATTCATTTAATTCCTGTGTCCAAGTAAATTTCTGTCCTTTCCGTAGCAACTCAAGTAATGGTTTAGTAGTTTCAGCGTATTTGTCTGTAAAACGATTATAGCAATTTGTCAACCCCAGGAAACCTTTTAATTGTTTTTGGTTCCGAGGTGCAGGGAACTTCATAATGGCATCTATCTTCTCGTCCGTTGCTCGTATTCCTTGCGTCGTTAGTTGATAACCGAGGTACGCGATTTCTTGTCTGAAGAACTGCGACTTCTCCAAATTGATGGTTAAATTTGCCCTTCTTAAATTAGATAATAATAAGTCTAAATGTAACAAATGCGTTTCTAAATCTTCTGAATAACACAGGCAATCGTCGACATAAATAATGGTATTTTCTTTTACTTCATCGTCCAGTACTGTGTCCAATCCTCTGGTCAGTGCAGCAGAACTGGTACTCAGGCCGAATGGTGTAACTGTAAAACGATAACACTTGCCGTCGTACATAAAAGCGGTGAAGTTCCGGCACTCCGGCTTCAGTGGTACTTGCCAGAAACTGCTGGTTAGATCTACGGTTGATAAGTATTTCATCTCTCCACATCTCGCCAAAATGTCGTTTATTGGAGGGGCACCCTCGTAGTCTGGGATAGTCACACTGTTCACCTTCCTCGCATCCAAACACAATCGTACGCTACCGTCCTTCTTAATTACCGTAACCAGTGGGTTGATATATGCGCTGTTGCATCTCTCAATGACCCCATACCGTAACATTTTCCGAATCTCATCATCTACCTTCCCTTTATATGCTAATGGGACAGGCCATCCTCTCTGGAAGTACGGTGTCTGGTCGGTGACTCGGAACTCGTGAACATACCCTTCGATTCTTCCGGGGCATTCTCTGAATAAACTACAATTCCTCACTAGAATCTCCCTTAATCTTTCCAACGTTCCTTTATCTCCGCATTCTATACTTTCTATCTTCTTGTTAATGTTTCTGATGATCTCTTCTTCTTCTTCTACGTCCACCACTTCTATATGCATCATAGGCACCGTGTACGTTGTTTCGTTATCCTCTCTTCTCAACTCGACGATTCTTCTTCCCATGTCAATGAGACACCCTGTTTCTTGAAGAAAATTTGTTCCTAATATGCATGGTTTTATCAAATCTGGTATTATGAGGAAAACACATTCATATTTAATTTCTTCAATATAGATATCACATAATATTTGTTTTCTGATTAGTTTTGATTTATTACCAACTGCGCTAACTATTAATGTGTTAGACATCGGTAATATTTCATAAGGTGTAATGTTATGTTTGTTTTGGTGAAACCACGACTCAGATAATCCGGCTATAACAGATCCAGTATCGATTAACGCTTGTACACTAACATTATCATTGAACTTGATATTTATCTCTGGACACCTGATTATTCGTTGAGAAATTTCTTCATCATCATTACACAATAAATCGCTTCGTAAGTCCGGTAGGATAATATTCGTTTGGTAGTCATTTGTTGTGACGGCTATCTCCGTTAATGGGTGGAGGGATTTTTTTTTTCTTCTTCTTGTTGACGATTCCTTTTGGGTTGAGTGCCCGATGCACCAGCTGTCGTGTTTGTAAACTCTATTGTGTTGACAGCACGCCGGTCTGCGTTACGGTGCTGATTATTTATGGCGGGTCTGTCACCCCACGTTTTCTTCTGTATACCGCCTCCTTTGTTCAGGCCGCTTTCACTTGCCTTATACGCATTTCTTCCCTCGTTTGCCGCCGCATAGTTCGATTCTCTATTAATTCTTGGTTGAATCTGTGTGTACTCGATGATCAGAGATTCGAAGTTTGGTATCGTCACAATCCCTCTTGTGACCACCGCGAGCTGGATGTCACGCCCAAAGTGACGTGATATCTTACGTATCAACTGATAATCAGACAAAGTAGGTGTTAACTGCTTACTTTCCAACAAAATCCGTTCAATATATTGAATAGCAGTAACTGGTCCGCGCCAATCAAATCTGCCATACTCCAAATGGTCCCGGATACTGTCCTGTCGTTCCTGGCCCCAATATTTTAGAGAGAACGCTTCTTTGAATTCTTCGAAGTTTGATATTTGGTCACGTATCACTCGCCACAAAATACCTGCGTCCAATTCCAGATGTCTGCCAATCCACTTGATATTGTCAGCGGGATAGTATAACTCTTGAACTTCGGACAATTCTTTGAGGAATTCCATAGGGAATCTGTACGTACCGTTATATTTGAGATCATTGTGGTTAGGTCCGTTAATTCGATTTAACATTCCACAATCACCTTCCATCAATTGTCGCTGCAACCTTTCTTGGTTTTCTCTTACCTTATTTAAATGTCCTTTTAATTCTTCGATCCTAGTTGTCTTTTCTTTCGTAGTCTCGTCCAACTTCTGTTCTGTTGAACGTTGTCTACCGTCTACGTCTTCTAATTTTTGTATAATATTACTATTTGTTCCTTCTTGCTCCTGTTGTTTCTGCAGTATGGTATTGTGTATCTCAGCCTTAAGTTCTTCGTGCTTCTTATTGTAATCCTTAACGTGAACATCGAACTTGTGATTAATCTTTTTAACGGTCGTCTGGGTAGTGTGTACCACTGCCATCCATTCTTGTCGATCGTTATCTTGTTTTTCTTGTATTTCTACGTACTTCTTGTTGGCTTCTTCTCTCAAGTCTCTCACGATATCGTCTTGCTTCTTCTGTAGTTCATCGACCTTTCTTTCCCAGGTCTGCTGGCTTTCACGTATCTCGGACCTTATCTGTGTAATCTCTTCCTTCTGCTGGTCGAATTTTTCACTTATTAATTTGTTAATATTTTCTTCTTGTTCTACCTTCTGCTTATCTAATTTCTCATTAATTAATCTATTACTTTCTTCTAATTTTCTGTTAATATTCTCTTCTTGTTTTCTGTTACTTTCTTCGCTAATTAATTTAATATTCTCTTTTTGTTTTTCGTTCTGTTGACGGATGAACTCCATAAACATCTGTATAGTTCCATCCTCTAGTTTTGATGTCTGTCCTCGCGCCCTATCTTCTGGACTCTCTACCACGCTACTTGGTTCACTAGGTGTAGTATTGTCCTCGGTATTTACTGCACCTAATTGGTTATTAATGTCAAGTTCTACACTGTCTGAATTGCTCGCCATTTTAGCCCTACTGCGCGTAATCATTCAAACTGATTTACACTAATAACACTTATCTTACTTCTACTTCTATGACACTACTTTTTCTACTACTTCTACTGCCTGTTCTTTACCTAAGCTGTACGTGTTAACAATCTTTGTTAATACGTATCATGCCGTGCGGATGGGCGCCATTTATAACTACCATAATTTATAAATCTATTATGCTACGCGTTGGAAGCGCCATTTATAACTGTCAAATGGGGATTGTTTATTATGCTAACCGTGATTGTATTAATTAATTATTAAATATATAAAATTATCGATCTCTGACATGTATGTGTATAATTTAATCTTATTGATGATTCTAACTATCTATGCTCATCAACACATACGTGATATCATTTATTTAATTGAACATAAGAAACTCTTAAAATCTATTTGCATTCCTTCAAACTTTAGGTAAATATTTGGGTTGCATTGGTAATAATGAACGCATGTTTCTGATCAACTAAAATACTAGTTTAATTATCATTTATGACATATTATAAAAGTACATAGGTTACGTCGCTGTACCTGAAATACATACATATTTTATAATAAACAAGACATATCTTAATATATTCTGAAAAACAAAGAAAACATACATACATATATAAATCAAATGATGTTACAATTCAATATTCTACTTATTTAATGCGTTCATTATATCCCAAATAAGCTTTTGTTTATATGTTCATTAACTACTTTATTCAGATTTATTCATTACTTTTCTTAATAATTTTCTCAGGTGTGAATTCTTTGAAAGAAGCCAGGTCAGTAGAAGTTGTTAATTAGAAATAATTATAATAATGGTTACTTGGTTATTGAATATCCATTAGTTGTTGACCAAGTCTCGTTCTGGTGATGGAGATGGCTCGTAGATACATTCCGTCGTAAGTTGTTTTATCACTGCCACTTATCACTTTATTCTTCCGATCACTCGCGTAGGCGTGTGTATATGTGTGAGTAATTGAAGTTCAGTGTTCAATCAATGTTCCATCTTACTGTGTTTGCTGTGAGTTCGTTTTAAAGTCAATATACATGTCTAGTTTCATTAGTCGCTGCTTCAACAAACGTTCCTATAATTTATTAGTTTGTTTAATGTTTCGTGTTCATTATGTTGTTGATACACAATATTAAGTTCAATTAATTTGTATATCGTTAAGTGATGCTGTCTGTTGGTGTAACGGTCTAATTGTTCACTTGGTGTAATTTTTTACTAAGTCCGTTACTGCGCACACCGGTAAAGTATCACTACCGCGATATGAATGTATTATTAAGTCTTTTAAGTTCCTTGTTACTTATCTAACTTCCGAATGATTTGAGTAAACAATGGAAAGTTTATGATATACCGTCTCTCGCACTTGAAGTTAAACTACTTGATATTTTAAATGTAAACTGTCTGAAAATTCTAACTGTAAACTTTAGTATAACTATTCAAAATTTGAGTGTTGTCTGCCTGTCTAAAAATTGAGTATCACTGACTAAAAATTGAGTATCACTGCTCCTCCGTCTTCCTGGACAGCTGGTTTTATTAATTCGTCCCTACTCAAAATTTTGTCTCTGGCGCGTTTCACGCCTACTTCTTTTCGAGATTGGTCAGTTTTTGATTTTCTCGGAAAATACTGTCCCACTATGTCAAAATTCTACGTCATAGTTCTTCCGATAGGTTCTTCGTTTCAGTTGCTATGGAAACATCCCTCACCAACAAATTTCTCGCTGGCTGAAGCCCTCTGATAGGTCCTTAGGTCTCCCTGCTTTCTGCCCTGACGATCATTGACCCGCTTCGAAGAAACTACGGCTATTAGACACTTGTCTATCAGCCTATTGTCTGAGTAAACTCTGCGTTTCTATAGATTCCCATTATCTGTACTTACAGTCTTCCTGGCGTATTGTTCTATGCTCTAACCCCCTTTTTTCTGGCTATTACTAATTTCGAACATCTGCTGGTCGTTGAAGTCACCCCAACTTTCCCTTCGTAAATTCTTGTCTGTCAATTAGACGATACCTCCAGCTGTGTAACATGACTGTAGTCTTTGTCAGCCTATCTTCCAGTATTATTTTCTTAAGGTGCAGCGCATCCGTTTCATTGTAGTATGGAGTCTCACTCGTTTTTGTCGCTTATCGTCTACTGACGTAATATGGTCAACATCTGCTACATTTCTCGGTACGGGTGTGAATGTCCTTACTTACTTTGTTACAGCTGCGGAGAGCAATAATTCTGGACGAAACTTTCCCTGTCATCTTACGCCACCAATTCTATAGTTGGATTGAACTTAATGTGTTTCTATTGTCAAGTCAGCAACGCTTCACTGACACCTTCTCATTACTCCTTATTTATTGCTCCACCATAAGTCGTTGACACTTGCCTCGTGTGAACGTACTCTGCCGAGGTGAAAATTTAAAATTTTTTAAAATTTACTGCTCGTTACAGTGTCCTCAATTTCGATTTGACGATGTGACCTCTGGGAACAACTCAAATCTAAATTCTGCGCCCTGTACGTCGCCTCGCCGTATCCATCTTCTTCAGGGGTAGGTATACACAATAACCTACTTTCAAAAGCTTATATTACCAGTGGTACACCCCCTTTTGGTTTTAATCGGTTCTCTGAATTAATTGCTAGCTATTTGGGATAGCTGAACGCATTTCACATTGTCGAATTTACATATAAATACCTTATCTTTATAATTATAAGACAAATCATAAATTCCATAAGCAATTAAATAATTTCATCAATTGAATAAAATTTTACCTTCGAAAATATCATACTCACAAGATATTATCAAACAGTTAAGCGGTTCAATGTAACCTTTACATGATATCAAAGAAAATCTCCTATACATATACACCTTTGTGCACTACTAATGATCTTACCAATAAAATCTTTTAAACTGTTATTTTAAAATTAGATTGTTATTTGACACAATCGCTATGTTAATTGTAATTATCTTAATAATTTACATACACGTATTACATTTAGTTTCAATGATTTACCTACTTCATGATAGCATCATTTACAATCCTAGCCTACTAATTACATACACTCACATTAATAAAGTTCATTCACTATCTAGTTCTTTTGAATATTAGCACTTATTTGATTTTAAGTGTCCATTTTTCACTTTGTCCTTTTAACTTATTACCATATAAATCAGATAATAGCAATTAAATGTCCTTTGCATTCACTGCAATATTCTTATAAAATGTCACACTAAATGTTAATTTATCTTATTATCTAACATTTAATTAGTGCTTAATTGACTAAATACATTTTTATGTTATGTTTCAATAATTAAAGTACATAACTTTCTTGGATAAGCCAGCTTGAATGATATCACCGCGTCAATTACCCTAACGCAGTTGCTTCATCAGCATCTACTAGCTTCTTAAGACATCTTCTTCAAATTCTTCCTCTTCCTTCATCTTCAATTCTCTGGTTCATAGTATTTTTTCAATTGTCTGGCATTAAATTTTCCACGGAGTTTCTTATCATCATCGCAATCAACGAGTAGATAAGTAGCTTCTCCGAGAATTTGATGCACTTTATATGGTCCGCAGTACAGTTCGCAAAATTTTTCAATTCTTTTCTGGACCGCGTCCGATTGATGATATGTTCTGATTAACACCTTCTCACCAACGTTGAATCTTGTAATGGTCTTAGTCTCATTACATAATTTTGCTTGTTTTTCTCTCTTCTCCTTCATTTTGATAAATATTTGGTTATGATCTACCCCTTTAACTAGGAGTATATCCTTGTTGATGTATTTTTCCCACGCTCTGGGAGGTTTTTTTCCGAGCTGAGCTTCGTACGGTGTTACTTCTATCGTCTCGTGGTACGTTTCGTTAATACAACTCTCGACGATTGGTACGTAACGCGACCACTTTGTATGTTGATCACCAACAAAGATCCTAAATAAGTTCCCAAGCTGTCTGTTGATTCTTTCAGCCAGATTCGCACAAGGGTTCCTTATTGCGGTAAATCGTGGTTGGATATTTAGTTCAGTTAATCCATCTAACCATTTTTTAGATGAAACTTGCGTTCCGTTGTCTGTGATAATCACTCTAGGAGACCCCAGTTCTTCACAATACTGGTGTACTCTCCTCAGTGTAGCGACGGTCGTTGCCCTTCGAAGTGTGAAAAGTCGTACGTATTTGGTAGAGTTGTCAACCAAAATAAACAGATACCTTACTCCGCCGGACGAAACAGGTAATGGTCCGTAATAGTCCGCGCTCACAAGGTCACCCTTGCGTAACGGTATTATGGCTTTTGTTCCTCCGAACGAGTTTTTGTTGCCGGAATCCTTTTTTTTCTGACAAGTGTCGCAGGTCCGTACGTAATTTTTCACCCTCTTTAACATCCCGTTTATGGTAAAGTACTCCTGCAATAATTTGATACATCTCTTCGCACCGGGATGCCCATACATACGGTGTATTTCAGCAATTATTTCGCCAGACACACTGTTCGGTACGTATAGTTTCCACTCTCTCCTTCGTAATCTATACAATTTCTCATCGACGAATCTATAAAATTTATTTAATTTCTTATCTATACAATTTTCCCTAATCTTATCAATAATATACTTAAGCTTATGGTCTTGAATTTGGTGCCTTCCAATATCCATTAGGATCTTGCTCACCTTCTTATCCATTTTGATTGTCAGGTGGTTAATTAAATATTCGGAAATATTGTCACTAATTACTTCTGGTGTGGCATCTTCTGGATTTCTGCTCAGAAGATCGGCAATAATATTGTCCTTACCTCTACAATGGACAATGTCGAATTTGTACTCCTGAATACTTAAGATCCAGCGTGTAATACGCGAGTTGTTTAAATGACATTTATTCATAAAAGTCAGTGCTTTATTATCAGTAATGATGGTTAACGGTTGTCCTAGTATGTATATACGGAACCGCTCAAGACATCTTACAATACACAAAAGCTCCTTCTCCGTAGTGTAATAATTTATTTCCGCACCCTTGAATGTCCTGCTGGTAAAAGCTATTACTCCAATTCTTCCTTCTTCGTCCAATTGATATAGTTGTCCGCCATATGCAAAGTTGCTGGCGTCACATTGCATATAATATCTTTGGTTTATTCGTGGAAACTTTAAGATGACTGTTTCTACGAATAATCTTTTAACCTGCTGAAAACATTCATTTAATTCCTGTGTCCAAGTAAATTTCTGTCCTTTCCGTAGCAACTCAAGTAATGGTTTAGTAGTTTCAGCGTATTTGTCTGTAAAACGATTATAGAAATTTGTCAACCCCAGGAAACCTTTTAATTGTTTTTGGTTCCGAGGTGCAGGGAACTTCATAATGGCATCTATCTTCTCGTCCGTTGCTCGTATTCCTTGCGTCGTTAGTTGATAACCGAGGTACGCGATTTCTTGTCTGAAGAACTGCGACTTCTCCAAATTGATGGTTAAATTTGCCCTTCTTAAATTAGATAATAATAAGTCTAAATGTAACAAATGCGTTTCTAAATCTTCTGAATAACACAGGCAATCGTCGACATAAATAATGGTATTTTCTTTTACTTCATCGTCCAGTACTGTGTCCAATCCTCTGGTCAGTGCAGCAGAACTGGTACTCAGGCCGAATGGTGTAACTGTAAAACGATAACACTTGCCGTCGTACATAAAAGCGGTGAAGTTCCGGCACTCCGGCTTCAGTGGTACTTGCCAGAAACTGCTGGTTAGATCTACGGTTGAAAAGTATTTCATCTCTCCACATCTCGCCAAAATGTCGTTTATTGGAGGGGCACCCTCGTAGTCTGGGATAGTCACACTGTTCACCTTCCTCGCATCCAAACACAATCGTACGCTACCGTCCTTCTTAATTACCGTAACCAGTGGGTTGATATATGCGCTGTTGCATCTCTCAATGACCCCATACCGTAACATTTTCCGAATCTCATCATCTACCTTCCCTTTATATGCTAATGGGACAGGCCATCCTCTCTGGAAGTACGGTGTCTGGTCGGTGACTCGGAACTCGTGAACATACCCTTCGATTCTTCCGGGGCATTCTCTGAATAAACTACAATTCCTCACTAGAATCTCCCTTAATCTTTCCAACGTTCCTTTATCTCCGCATTCTATACTTTCTATCTTCTTGTTAATGTTTCTGATGATCTCTTCTTCTTCTTCTACGTCCACCACTTCTATATGCATCATAGGCACCGTGTACGTTGTTTCGTTATCCTCTCTTCTCAACTCGACGATTCTTCTTCCCATGTCAATGAGACACCCTGTTTCTTGAAGAAAATTGGTTCCTAATATGCATGGTTTTATCAAATCTGGTATTATGAGGAAAACACATTCATATTTAATTTCTTCAATATAGATATCACATAATATTTGTTTTCTGATTAGTTTTGATTTATTACCAACTGCGCTAACTATTAATGTGTTAGACATCGGTAATATTTCATAAGGTGTAATGTTATGTTTGTTTTGGTGAAACCACGACTCAGATAATCCGGCTATAACAGATCCAGTATCGATTAACGCTTGTACACTAACATTATCATTGAACTTGATATTTATCTCTGGACACCTGATTATTCGTTGAGAAATTTCTTCATCATCATTACACAATAAATCGCTTCGTAAGTCCGGTAGGATAATATTCGTTTGGTAGTCATTTGTTGTGACGGCTATCTCCGTTAATGGGTGGAGGGATTTTTTTTTTCTTCTTCTTGTTGACGATTCCTTTTGGGTTGAGTGCCCGATGCACCAGCTGTCGTGTTTGTAAACTCTATTGTGTTGACAGCACGCCGGTCTGCGTTACGGTGCTGATTATTTATGGCGGGTCTGTCACCCCACGTTTTCTTCTGTATACCGCCTCCTTTGTTCAGGCCGCTTTCACTTGCCTTATACGCATTTCTTCCCTCGTTTGCCGCCGCATAGTTCGATTCTCTATTAATTCTTGGTTGAATCTGTGTATACTCGATGATCAGAGATTCGAAGTTTGGTATCGTCACAATCCCTCTTGTGACCACCGCGAGCTGGATGTCACGCCCAAAGTGACGTGATATCTTACGTATCAACTGATAATCAGACAAAGTAGGTGTTAACTGCTTACTTTCCAACAAAATCCGTTCAATATATTGAATAGCAGTAACTGGTCCGCGCCAATCAAATCTGCCATACTCCAAATGGTCCCGGATACTGTCCTGTCGTTCCTGGCCCCAATATTTTAGAGAGTACGCTTCTTTGAATTCTTCGAAGTTTGATATTTGGTCACGTATCACTCGCCACAAAATACCTGCGTCCAATTCCAGATGTCTGCCAATCCACTTGATATTGTCAGCGGGATAGTATAACTCTTGAACTTCGGACAATTCTTTGAGGAATTCCATAGGGAATCTGTACGTACCGTTATATTTGAGATCATTGTGGTTAGGTCCGTTAATTCGATTTAACATTCCACAATCACCTTCCATCAATTGTCGCTGCAACCTTTCTTGGTTTTCTCTTACCTTATTTAAATGTCCTTTTAATTCTTCGATCCTAGTTGTCTTTTCTTTCGTAGTCTCGTCCAACTTCTGTTCTGTTGAACGTTGTCTACCGTCTACGTCTTCTAATTTTTGTATAATATTACTATTTGTTCCTTCTTGCTCCTGTTGTTTCTGCAGTATGGTATTGTGTATCTCAGCCTTAAGTTCTTCGTGCTTCTTATTGTAATCCTTAACGTGAACATCGAACTTGTGATTAATCTTTTTAACGGTCGTCTGGGTAGTGTGTACCACTGCCATCCATTCTTGTCGATCGTTATCTTGTTTTTCTTGTATTTCTACGTACTTCTTGTTGGCTTCTTCTCTCAAGTCTCTCACGATATCGTCTTGCTTCTTCTGTAGTTCATCGACCTTTCTTTCCCAGGTCTGCTGGCTTTCACGTATCTCGGACCTTATCTGTGTAATCTCTTCCTTCTGCTGGTCGAATTTTTCACTTATTAATTTGTTAATATTTTCTTCTTGTTCTACCTTCTGCTTATCTAATTTCTCATTAATTAATCTACTACTTTCTTCTAATTTTCTGTTAATATTCTCTTCTTGTTTTCTGTTACTTTCTTCGCTAATTAATTTAATATTCTCTTTTTGTTTTTCGTTCTGTTTTTCGTTCTGTTGACGGATGAACTCCATCAACATCTGTATAGTTCCATCCTCTAGTTTTGATGTCTGTCCTCGAGCCCTATCTTCTGGACTCTCTACCACGCTACTTGGTTCACTAGGTGTAGTATTGTCCTCGGTATTTACTGCACCTAATTGGTTATTAATGTCAAGTTCTACACTGTCTGAATTGCTCGCCATTTTAGCCCTACTGCGCGTAATCATTCAAACTGACTTACACTAATAACACTTATCTTACTTCTACTTCTATGACACTACTTTTTCTACTACTTCTACTGCCTGTTCTTTACCTAAGCTGTACGTGTTAACAATCTTTGTTAATACGTATCATGCCGTGCGGATGGGCGCCATTTATAACTACCATAATTTATAAATCTATTATGCTACGCGTTGGAAGCGCCATTTATAACTGTCAAATGGGGATTGTTTATTATGCTAACCGTGATTGTATTAATTAATTATTAAATATATAAAATTATCGATCTCTGACATGTATGTGTATAATTTAATCTTATTGATGATTCTAACTATCTATGCTCATCAACACATACGTGATATCATTTATTTAATTGAACATAAGAAACTCTTAAAATCTATTTGCATTCCTTCAAACTTTAGGTAAATATTTGGGTTGCATTGGTAATAATGAACGCATGTTTCTGATCAACTAAAATACTAGTTTAATTATCATTTATGACATATTATAAAAGTACATAGGTTACGTCGCTGTACCTGAAATACATACATATTTTATAATAAACAAGACATATCTTAATATATTCTGAAAAACAAAGAAAACATACATACATATATAAATCAAATGATGTTACAATTCAATATTCTACTTATTTAATGCGTTCATTATATCCCAAATAAGCTTTTGTTTATACGTTCATTAACTACTTTATTCAGATTTATTCATTACTTTTCTTAATAATTTTCTCAGGTGTGAATTCTTTGAAAGAAGCCAGGTCAGTAGAAGTTGTTAATTAGAAATAATTATAATAATGGTTACTTGGTTATTGAATATCCATTAGTTGTTGACGAAGTCTCGTTCTGGTGATGGAGATGGCTCGTAGATACATTCCGTCGTAAGTTGTTTTATCACTGCCACTTATCAGTTTATTCTTCCGATCACTCGCGTAGGCGTGTGTATATGTGTGAGTAATTGAAGTTCAGTGTTCAATCAATGTTCCATCTTACTGTGTTTGCTGTGAGTTCGTTTTAAAGTCAATATACATGTCTAGTTTCATTAGTCGCTGCTTCAACAAACGTTCCTATAATTTATTAGTTTGTTTAATGTTTCGTGTTCATTATGTTGTTGATACACAATATTAAGTTCAATTAATTTGTATATCGTTAAGTGATGCTGTCTGTTGGTGTAACGGTCTAATTGTTCACTTGGTGTAATTTTTTACTAAGTCCGTTACTGCGCACACCGGTAAAGTATCACTACCGCGATATGAATGTATTATTAAGTCTTTTAAGTTCCTTGTTACTTATCTAACTTCCGAATGATTTGAGTAAACAATGGAAAGTTTATGATATACCGTCTCTCGCACTTGAAGTTAAACTACTTGATATTTTAAATGTAAACTGTCTGAAAATTCTAACTGTAAACTTTAGTATAACTATTCAAAATTTGAGTGTTGTCTGCCTGTCTAAAAATTGAGTATCACTGACTAAAAATTGAGTATCACTGCTCCTCCGTCTTCCTGGACAGCTGGTTTTATTAATTCGTCCCTACTCAAAATTTTGTCTCTGGCGCGTTTCACGCCTACTTCTTTTCGAGACTGGTCAGTTTTTGATTTTCTCGGAAAATACTGTCCCACTATGTCAAAATTCTACGTCATAGTTCTTCCGATAGGTTCTTCGTTTCAGTTGCTATGGAAACATCCCTCACCAACAAATTTCTCGCTGGCTGAAGCCCTCTGATAGGTCCTTAGGTCTCCCTGCTTTCTGCCCTGACGATCATTGACCCGCTTCGAAGAAACTACGGCTATTAGACACTTGTCTATCAGCCTATTGTCTGAGTAAACTCTGCGTTTCTATAGATTCCCATTATCTGTACTTACAGTCTTCCTGGCGTATTGTTCTATGCTCTAACCCCCTTTTTTCTGGCTATTACTAATTTCGAACATCTGCTGGTCGTTGAAGTCACCCCAACTTTCCCTTCGTAAATTCTTGTCTGTCAATTAGACGATACCTCCAGCTGTGTAACATGACTGTAGTCTTTGTCAGCCTATCTTCCAGTATTATTTTCTTAAGGTGCAGCGCATCCGTTTCATTGTAGTATGGAGTCTCACTCGTTTTTGTCGCTTATCGTCTACTGACGTAATATGGTCAACATCTGCTACATTTCTCGGTACGGGTGTGAATGTCCTTACTTACTTTGTTACAGCTGCGGAGAGCAATAATTCTGGACGAAACTTTCCCTGTCATCTTACGCCACCAATTCTATAGTTGGATTGAACTTAATGTGTTTCTATTGTCAAGTCAGCAACGCTTCACTGACACCTTCTCATTACTCCTTATTTATTGCTCCACCATAAGTCGTTGACACTTGCCTCGTGTGAACGTACTCTGCCGAGGTGAAAATTTAAAATTTTTTAAAATTTACTGCTCGTTACAGTGTCCTCAATTTCGATTTGACGATGTGACCTCTGGGAACAACTCAAATCTAAATTCTGCGCCCTGTACGTCGCCTCGCCGTATCCATCTTCTTCAGGGGTAGGTATACACAATAACCTACTTTCAAAAGCTTATATTACCAGTGGTACACCCCCTTTTGGTTTTAATCGGTTCTCTGAATTAATTGCTAGCTATTTGGGATAGCTGAACGCATTTCACATTGTCGAATTTACATATAAATACCTTATCTTTATAATTATAAGACAAATCATAAATTCCATAAGCAATTAAATAATTTCATCAATTGAATAAAATTTTACCTTCTAAAATATCATACTCACAAGATATTATCAAACAGTTAAGCGGTTCAATGTAACCTTTACATGATATCAAAGAAAATCTCCTATACATATACACCTTTGTGCACTACTAATGATCTTACCAATAAAATCTTTTAAACTGTTATTTTAAAATTAGATTGTTATTTGATACAATCGCTATGTTAATTGTAATTATCTTAATAATTTACATACACGGATTACATTTAGTTTCAATGATTTACCTACTTCATGATAGCATCATTTACAATCCTAGCCTACTAATTACATACACTCACATTAATAAAGTTCATTCACTATCTAGTTCTTTTGAATATTAGCACTTATTTGATTTTAAGTGTCCATTTTTCACTTTGTCCTTTTAACTTATTACCATATAAATCAGATAATAGCAATTAAATGTCCTTTGCATTCACTGCAATATTCTTATAAAATGTCACACTAAATGTTAATTTATCTTATTATCTAACATTTAATTAGTGCTTAATTGACTAAATACATTTTTATGTTATGTTTCAATAATTAAAGTACATAACTTTCTTGGATAAGCCAGCTTGAATGATATCACCGCGTCAATTACCCTAACGCAGTTGCTTCATCAGCATCTACTAGCTTCTTAAGACATCTTCTTCCAATTCTTCCTTTTTTCCTTCATCTTCAATTCTCTGGTTCATAGTATTTTTTCAATTGTCTGGCATTAAATTTTCCACGGAGTTTCTTATCATCATCGCAATCAACGAGTAGATAAGTAGCTTCTCCGAGAATTTGATGCACTTTATATGGTCCGCAGTACAGTTCGCAAAATTTTTCAATTCTTTTCTGGACCGCGTCCGATTGATGATATGTTCTGATTAACACCTTCTCACCAACGTTGAATCTTGTAATGGTCTTAGTCTCATTACATAATTTTGCTTGTTTTTCTCTCTTCTCCTTCATTTTGATAAATATTTGGTTATGATCTACCCCTTTAACTAGGAGTATATCCTTGTTGATGTATTTTTCCCACGCTCTGGGAGGTTTTTTTCCGAGCTGAGCTTCGTACGGTGTTACTTCTATCGTCTCGTGGTACGTTTCGTTAATACAACTCTCGACGATTGGTACGTAACGCGACCACTTTGTATGTTGATCACCAACAAAGATCCTAAATAAGTTCCCAAGCTGTCTGTTGATTCTTTCAGCCAGATTCGCACAAGGGTTCCTTATTGCGGTAAATCGTGGTTGGATATTTAGTTCAGTTAATCCATCTAACCATTTTTTAGATGAAACTTGCGTTCCGTTGTCTGTGATAATCACTCTAGGAGACCCCAGTTCTTCACAATACTGGTGTACTCTCCTCAGTGTAGCGACGGTCGTTGCCCTTCGAAGTGTGAAAAGTCGTACGTATTTGGTAAAGTTGTCAACCAAAATAAACAGATACCTTACTCCGCCGGACGAAACAGGTAATGGTCCGTAATAGTCCGCGCTCACAAGGTCACCCTTGCGTAACGGTATTATGGCTTTTGTTCCTCCGAACGAGTTTTTGTTGCCGGAATCCTTTTTTTTCTGACAAGTGTCGCAGGTCCGTACGTAATTTTTCACCCTCTTTAACATCCCGTTTATGGTAAAGTACTCCTGCAATAATTTGATACATCTCTTCGCACCGGGATGCCCATACATACGGTGTATTTCAGCAATTATTTCGCCAGACACACTGTTCGGTACGTATAGTTTCCACTCTCTCCTTCGTAATCTATACAATTTCTCATCGACGAATCTATAAAATTTATTTAATTTCTTATCTATACAATTTTCCCTAATCTTATCAATAATATACTTAAGCTTATGGTCTTGAATTTGGTGCCTTCCAATATCCATTAGGATCTTGCTCACCTTCTTATCCATTTTGATTGTCAGGTGGTTAATTAAATATTCGGAAATATTGTCACTAATTACTTCTGGTGTGGCATCTTCTGGATTTCTGCTCAGAAGATCGGCAATAATATTGTCCTTACCTCTACAATGGACAATGTCGAATTTGTACTCCTGAATACTTAAGATCCAGCGTGTAATACGCGAGTTGTTTAAATGACATTTATTCATAAAAGTCAGTGCTTTATTATCAGTAATGATGGTTAACGGTTGTCCTAGTATGTATATACGGAACCGCTCAAGACATCTTACAATACACAAAAGCTCCTTCTCCGTAGTGTAATAATTTATTTCCGCACCCTTGAATGTCCTGCTGGTAAAAGCTATTACTCCAATTCTTCCTTCTTCGTCCAATTGATATAGTTGTCCGCCATATGCAAAGTTGCTGGCGTCACATTGCATATAACATCTTTGGTTTATTCGTGGAAACTTTAAGATGACTGTTTCTACGAATAATCTTTTAACCTGCTGAAAACATTCATTTAATTCCTGTGTCCAAGTAAATTTCTGTCCTTTCCGTAGCAACTCAAGTAATGGTTTAGTAGTTTCAGCGTATTTGTCTGTAAAACGATTATAGAAATTTGTCAACCCCAGGAAACCTTTTAATTGTTTTTGGTTCCGAGGTGCAGGGAACTTCATAATGGCATCTATCTTCTCGTCCGTTGCTCGTATTCCTTGCGTCGTTAGTTGATAACCGAGGTACGCGATTTCTTGTCTGAAGAACTGCGACTTCTCCAAATTGATGGTTAAATTTGCCCTTCTTAAATTAGATAATAATAAGTCTAAATGTAACAAATGCGTTTCTAAATCTTCTGAATAACACAGGCAATCGTCGACATAAATAATGGTATTTTCTTTTACTTCATCGTCCAGTACTGTGTCCAATCCTCTGGTCAGTGCAGCAGAACTGGTACTCAGGCCGAATGGTGTAACTGTAAAACGATAACACTTGCCGTCGTACATAAAAGCGGTGAAGTTCCGGCACTCCGGCTTCAGTGGTACTTGCCAGAAACTGCTGGTTAGATCTACGGTTGAAAAGTATTTCATCTCTCCACATCTCGCCAAAATGTCGTTTATTGGAGGGGCACCCTCGTAGTCTGGGATAGTCACACTGTTCACCTTCCTCGCATCCAAACACAATCGTACGCTACCGTCCTTCTTAATTACCGTAACCAGTGGGTTGATATATGCGCTGTTGCATCTCTCAATGACCCCATACCGTAACATTTTCCGAATCTCATCATCTACCTTCCCTTTATATGCTAATGGGCCAGGCCATCCTCTCTGGAAGTACGGTGTCTGGTCGGTGACTCGGAACTCGTGAACATACTCTTCGATTCTTCCGGGGCATTCTCTGAATAAACTACAATTCCTCACTAGAATCTCCCTTAATCTTTCCAACGTTCCTTTACCTCCGCATTCTATACTTTCTATCTTCTTGTTAATGTTTCTGATGATCTCTTCTTCTTCTTCTACGTCCACCACTTCTATATGCATCATAGGCACCGTGTACGTTGTTTCGTTATCCTCTCTTCTCAACTCGACGATTCTTCTTCCCATGTCAATGAGACACCCTGTTTCTTGAAGAAAATTGGTTCCTAATATGCATGGTTTTATCAAATCTGGTATTATGAGGAAAACACATTCATATTTAATTTCTTCAATATAGATATCACATAATATTTGTTTTCTGATTAGTTTTGATTTATTACCAACTGCGCTAACTATTAATGTGTTAGACATCGGTAATATTTCATAAGGTGTAATGTTATGTTTGTTTTGGTGAAACCACGACTCAGATAATCCGGCTATAACAGATCCAGTATCGATTAACGCTTGTACACTAACATTATCATTGAACTTGATATTTATCTCTGGACACCTGATTATTCGTTGAGAAATTTCTTCATCATCATTACACAATAAATCGCTTCGTAAGTCCGGTAGGATAATATTCGTTTGGTAGTCATTTGTTGTGACGGCTATCTCCGTTAATGGGTGGAGGGATTTTTTTTTCTTCTTCTTGTTGACGATTCCTTTTGGGTTGAGTGCCCGATGCACCAGCTGTCGTGTTTGTAAACTCTATTGTGTTGACAGCACGCCGGTCTGCGTTACGGTGCTGATTATTTATGGCGGGTCTGTCACCCCACGTTTTCTTCTGTATACCGCCTCCTTTGTTCAGGCCGCTTTCACTTTCCTTATACGCATTTCTTCCCTCGTTTGCCGCCGCATAGTTCGATTCTCTATTAATTCTTGGTTGAATCTGTGTATACTCGATGATCAGAGATTCGAAGTTTGGTATCGTCACAATCCCTCTTGTGACCACCGCGAGCTGGATGTCACGCCCAAAGTGACGTGATATCTTACGTATCAACTGATAATCAGACAAAGTAGGTGTTAACTGCTTACTTTCCAACAAAATCCGTTCAATATATTGAATAGCAGTAACTGGTCCGCGCCAATCAAATCTGCCATACTCCAAATGGTCCCGGATACTGTCCTGTCGTTCCTGGCCCCAATATTTTAGAGAGAACGCTTGTTTGAATTCTTCGAAGTTTGATATTTGGTCACGTATCACTCGCCACAAAATACCTGCGTCCAATTCCAGATGTCTCCCAATCCACTTGATATTGTCAGCGGGATAGTATAACTCTTGAACTTCGGACAATTCTTTGAGGAATTCCATAGGGAATCTGTCCGTGCCATTATATTTGAGATCATTGTGGTTAGGTCCGTTAATTCGATTTAACATTCCACAATCACCTTCCATCAATTGTCGCTGCAACCTTTCTTGGTTTTCTCTTACCTTATTTAAATGTCCTTTTAATTCTTCGATCCTAGTTCTCTTTTCTTTCGTAGTCTCGTCCAACTTCTGTTCTGTTGAACGTTGTCTACCGTCTACGTCTTCTAATTTTTGTATAATATTACTATTTGTTCCTTCTTGCTCCTGTTGTTTCTGCAGTATGGTATTGTGTATCTCAGCCTTAAGTTCTTCGTGCTTCTTATTGTAATCCTTAACGTGAACATCGAACTTGTGATTAATCTTTTTAACGGTCGTCTGGGTAGTGTGTACCACTGCCATCCATTCTTGTCGATCGTTATCTTGTTTTTCTTGTATTTCTACGTACTTCTTGTTGGCTTCTTCTCTCAAGTCTCTCACGATATCGTCTTGCTTCTTCTGTAGTTCATCGACCTTTCTTTCCCAGGTCTGCTGGCTTTCACGTATCTCGGACCTTATCTGTGTAATCTCTTCCTTCTGCTGGTCGAATTTTTCACTTATTAATTTGTTAATATTTTCTTCTTGTTCTACCTTCTGCTTATCTAATTTCTCATTAATTAATCTATTACTTTCTTCTAATTTTCTGTTAATATTCTCTTCTTGTTTTCTGTTACTTTCTTCGCTAATTAATTTAATATTCTCTTTTTGTTTTTCGTTCTGTTTTTCGTTCTGTTGACGGATGAACTCCATAAACATCTGTATAGTTCCATCCTCTAGTTTTGATGTCTGTCCTCGCGCCCTATCTTCTGGACTCTCTACCACGCTACTTGGTTCACTAGGTGTAGTATTGTCCTCGGTATTTACTGCACCTAATTGGTTATTAATGTCAAGTTCTACACTGTCTGAATTGCTCGCCATTTTAGCCCTACTGCGCGTAATCATTCAAACTGACTTACACTAATAACACTTATCTTACTTCTACTTCTATGACACTACTTTTTCTACTACTTCTACTGCCTGTTCTTTACCTAAGCTGTACGTGTTAACAATCTTTGTTAATACGTATCATGCCGTGCGGATGGGCGCCATTTATAACTACCATAATTTATAAATCTATTATGCTACGCGTTGGAAGCGCCATTTATAACTGTCAAATGGGGATTGTTTATTATGATAACCGTGATTGTATTAATTAATTATTAAATATATAAAATTATCGATCTCTGACATGTATGTGTATAATTTAATCTTATTGATGATTCTAACTATCTATGCTCATCAACACATACGTGATATCATTTATTTAATTGAACATAAGAAACTCTTAAAATCTATTTGCATTCCTTCAAACTTTAGGTAAATATTTGGGTTGCATTGGTAATAATGAACGCATGTTTCTGATCAACTAAAATACTAGTTTAATTATCATTTATGACATATTATAAAAGTACATAGGTTACGTCGCTGTACCTGAAATACATACATATTTTATAATAAACAAGACATATCTTAATATATGCTGAAAAACAAAGAAAACATACATACATATATAAATCAAATGATGTTACAATTCAATATTCTACTTATTTAATGCGTTCATTAAATCCCAAATAAGCTTTTGTTTATACGTTCATTAACTACTTTATTCAGATTTATTCATTACTTTTCTTAATAATTTTCTCAGGTGTGAATTCTTTGAAAGAAGCCAGGTCAGTAGAAGTTGTTAATTAGAAATAATTATAATAATGGTTACTTGGTTATTGAATATCCATTAGTTGTTGACGAAGTCTCGTTCTGGTGATGGAGATGGCTCGTAGATACATTCCGTCGTAAGTTGTTTTATCACTGCCACTTATCACTTTATTCTTCCGATCACTCGCGTAGGCGTGTGTATATGTGTGAGTAATTGAAGTTCAGTGTTCAATCAATGTTCCATCTTACTGTGTTTGCTGTGAGTTCGTTTTAAAGTCAATATACATGTCTAGTTTCATTAGTCGCTGCTTCAACAAACGTTCCTATAATTTATTAGTTTGTTTAATGTTTCGTGTTCATTATGTTGTTGATACACAATATTAAGTTCAATTAATTTGTATATCGTTAAGTGATGCTGTCTGTTGGTGTAACGGTCTAATTGTTCACTTGGTGTAATTTTTTACTAAGTCCGTTACTGCGCACACCGGTAAAGTATCACTACCGCGATATGAATGTATTATTAAGTCTTTTAAGTTCCTTGTTACTTATCTAACTTCCGAATGATTTGAGTAAACAATGGAAAGTTTATGATATACCGTCTCTCGCACTTGAAGTTAAACTACTTGATATTTTAAATGTAAACTGTCTGAAAATTCTAACTGTAAACTTTAGTATAACTATTCAAAATTTGAGTGTTGACTGCCTGTCTAAAAATTGAGTATCACTGACTAAAAATTGAGTATCACTGCTCCTCCGTCTTCCTGGACAGCTGGTTTTATTAATTCGTCCCTACTCAAAATTTTGTCTCTGGCGCGCTTCACGCCTACTTCTTTTCGAGATTGGTCAGTTTTTGATTTTCTCGGAAAATACTGTCCCACTATGCCAAATTCTACGTCATAGTTCTTCCGATAGGTTCTTCGTTTCAGTTGCTATGGAAACATCCCTCACCAACAAATTTCTCGCTGGCTGAAGGCCTCTGATAGGTCCTTAGGTCTCCCTGCTTTCTGCCCTGACGATCATTGACCCGCTTCGAAGAAACTATGGCTATTAGACACTTGTCTATCAGCCTATTGTCTGAGTAAACTCTGCGTTTCTATAGATTCCCATTATCTGTACTTACAGTCTTCCTGGCGTATTGTTCTATGCTCTAACCCCCTTTTTTCTGGCTATTACTAATTTCGAACATCTGCTGGTCGTTGAAGTCACCCCAACTTTCCCTTCGTAAATTCTTGTCTGTCAATTAGACGATACCTCCAGCTGTGTAACATGACTGTAGTCTTTGTCAGCCTATCTTCCAGTATTATTTTCTTAAGGTGCAGCGCATCCGTTTCATTGTAGTATGGAGTCTCACTCGTTTTTGTCGCTTATCGTCTACTGACGTAATATGGTCAACATCTGCTACATTTCTCGGTACGGGTGTGAATGTCCTTACTTACTTTGTTACAGCTGCGGAGAGCAATAATTCTGGACGAAACTTTCCCTGTCATCTTACGCCACCAATTCTATAGTTGGATTGAACTTAATGTGTTTCTATTGTCAAGTCAGCAACGCTTCACTGACACCTTCTCATTACTCCTTATTTATTGCTCCACCATAAGTCGTTGACACTTGCCTCGTGTGAACGTACTCTGCCGAGGTGAAAATTTAAAATTTTTTAAAATTTACTGCTCGTTACAGTGTCCTCAATTTCGATTTGACGATGTGACCTCTGGGAACAACTCAAATCTAAATTCTGCGCCCTGTACGTCGCCTCGCCGTATCCATCTTCTTCATGGGTAGGTATACACAATAACCTACTTTCAAAAGCTTATATTACCAGTGGTACACCCCCTTTTGGTTTTAATCGGTTCTCTGAATTAATTGCTAGCTATTTGGGATAGCTGAACGCATTTCACATTGTCGAATTTACATATAAATACCTTATCTTTATAATTATAAGACAAATCATAAATTCCATAAGCAATTAAATAATTTCATCAATTGAATAAAATTTTACCTTCTAAAATATCATACTCACAAGATATTATCAAACAGTTAAGCGGTTCAATGTAACCTTTACATGATATCAAAGAAAATCTCCTATACATATACACCTTTGTGCACTACTAATGATCTTACCAATAAAATCTTTTAAACTGTTATTTTAAAATTAGATTGTTATTTGACACAATCGCTATGTTAATTGTAATTATCTTAATAATTTACATACACGTATTACATTTAGTTTCAATGATTTACCTACTTCATGATAGCATCATTTACAATCCTAGCCTACTAATTACATACACTCACATTAATAAAGTTCATTCACTATCTAGTTCTTTTGAATATTAGCACTTATTTGATTTTAAGTGTCCATTTTTCACTTTGTCCTTTTAACTTATTACCATATAAATCAGATAATAGCAATTAAATGTCCTTTGCATTCACTGCAATATTCTTATAAAATGTCACACTAAATGTTAATTTATCTTATTATCTAACATTTAATTAGTGCTTAATTGACTAAATACATTTTTATGTTATGTTTCAATAATTAAAGTACATAACTTTCTTGGATAAGCCAGCTTGAATGATATCACCGCGTCAATTACCCTAACGCAGTTGCTTCATCAGCATCTACTAGCTTCTTAAGACATCTTCTTCAAATTCTTCCTCTTCCTTCATCTTCAATTCTCTGGTTCATAGTATTTTTTCAATTGTCTGGCATTAAATTTTCCACGGAGTTTCTTATCATCATCGCAATCAACGAGTAGATAAGTAGCTTCTCCGAGAATTTGATGCACTTTATATGGTCCGCAGTACAGTTCGCAAAATTTTTCAATTCTTTTCTGGACCGCGTCCGATTGATGATATGTTCTGATTAACACCTTCTCACCAACGTTGAATCTTGTAATGGTCTTAGTCTCATTACATAATTTTGCTTGTTTTTCTCTCTTCTCCTTCATTTTGATAAATATTTGGTTATGATCTACCCCTTTAACTAGGAGTATATCCTTGTTGATGTATTTTTCCCACGCTCTGGGAGGTTTTTTTCCGAGCTGAGCTTCGTACGGTGTTACTTCTATCGTCTCGTGGTACGTTTCGTTAATACAACTCTCGACGATTGGTACGTAACGCGACCACTTTGTATGTTGATCACCAACAAAGATCCTAAATAAGTTCCCAAGCTGTCTGTTGATTCTTTCAGCCAGATTCGCACAAGGGTTCCTTATTGCGGTAAATCGTGGTTGGATATTTAGTTCAGTTAATCCATCTAACCATTTTTTAGATGAAACTTGCGTTCCGTTGTCTGTGATAATCACTCTAGGAGACCCCAGTTCTTCACAATACTGGTGTACTCTCCTCAGTGTAGCGACGGTCGTTGCCCTTCGAAGTGTGAAAAGTCGTACGTATTTGGTAAAGTTGTCAACCAAAATAAACAGATACCTTACTCCGCCGGACGAAACAGGTAATGGTCCGTAATAGTCCGCGCTCACAAGGTCACCCTTGCGTAACGGTATTATGGCTTTTGTTCCTCCGAACGAGTTTTTGTTGCCGGAATCCTTTTTTTTCTGACAAGTGTCGCAGGTCCGTACGTAATTTTTCACCCTCTTTAACATCCCGTTTATGGTAAAGTACTCCTGCAATAATTTGATACATCTCTTCGCACCGGGATGCCCATACATACGGTGTATTTCAGCAATTATTTCGCCAGACACACTGTTCGGTACGTATAGTTTCCACTCTCTCCTTCGTAATCTATACAATTTCTCATCGACGAATCTATAAAATTTATTTAATTTCTTATCTATACAATTTTCCCTAATCTTATCAATAATATACTTAAGCTTATGGTCTTGAATTTGGTGCCTTCCAATATCCATTAGGATCTTGCTCACCTTCTTATCCATTTTGATTGTCAGGTGGTTAATTAAATATTCGGAAATATTGTCACTAATTACTTCTGGTGTGGCATCTTCTGGATTTCTGCTCAGAAGATCGGCAATAATATTGTCCTTACCTCTACAATGGACAATGTCGAATTTGTACTCCTGAATACTTAAGATCCAGCGTGTAATACGCGAGTTGTTTAAATGACATTTATTCATAAAAGTCAGTGCTTTATTATCAGTAATGATGGTTAACGGTTGTCCTAGTATGTATATACGGAACCGCTCAAGACATCTTACAATACACAAAAGCTCCTTCTCCGTAGTGTAATAATTTATTTCCGCACCCTTGAATGTCCTGCTGGTAAAAGCTATTACTCCAATTCTTCCTTCTTCGTCCAATTGATATAGTTGTCCGCCATATGCAAAGTTGCTGGCGTCACATTGCATATAATATCTTTGGTTTATTCGTGGAAACTTTAAGATGACTGTTTCTACGAATAATCTTTTAACCTGCTGAAAACATTCATTTAATTCCTGTGTCCAAGTAAATTTCTGTCCTTTCCGTAGCAACTCAAGTAATGGTTTAGTAGTTTCAGCGTATTTGTCTGTAAAACGATTATAGAAATTTGTCAACCCCAGGAAACCTTTTAATTGTTTTTGGTTCCGAGGTGCAGGGAACTTCATAATGGCATCTATCTTCTCGTCCGTTGCTCGTATTCCTTGCGTCGTTAGTTGATAACCGAGGTACGCGATTTCTTGTCTGAAGAACTGCGACTTCTCCAAATTGATGGTTAAATTTGCCCTTCTTAAATTAGATAATAATAAGTCTAAATTTAACAAATGCGTTTCTAAATCTTCTGAATAACACAGGCAATCGTCGACATAAATAATGGTATTTTCTTTTACTTCATCGTCCAGTACTGTGTCCAATCCTCTGGTCAGTGCAGCAGAACTAGTACTCAGGCCGAATGGTGTAACTGTAAAACGATAACACTTGCCGTCGTACATAAAAGCGGTGAAGTTCCGGCACTCCGGCTTCAGTGGTACTTGCCAGAAACTGCTGGTTAGATCTACGGTTGATAAGTATTTCATCTCTCCACATCTCGCCAAAATGTCGTTTATTGGAGGGGCACCCTCGTAGTCTGGGATAGTCACACTGTTCACCTTCCTCGCATCCAAACACAATCGTACGCTACCGTCCTTCTTAATTACCGTAACCAGTGGGTTGATATATGCGCTGTTGCATCTCTCAATGACCCCATACCGTAACATTTTCCGAATCTCATCATCTACCTTCCCTTTATATGCTAATGGGACAGGCCATCCTCTCTGGAAGTACGGTGTCTGGTCGGTGACTCGGAACTCGTGAACATACCCTTCGATTCTTCCGGGGCATTCTCTGAATAAACTACAATTCCTCACTAGAATCTCCCTTAATCTTTCCAACGTTCCTTTATCTCCGCATTCTATACTTTCTATCTTCTTGTTAATGTTTCTGATGATCTCTTCTTCTTCTTCTACGTCCACCACTTCTATATGCATCATAGGCACCGTGTACGTTGTTTCGTTATCCTCTCTTCTCAACTCGACGATTCTTCTTCCCATGTCAATGAGACACCCTGTTTCTTGAAGAAAATTGGTTCCTAATATGCATGGTTTTATCAAATCTGGTATTATGAGGAAAACACATTCATATTTAATTTCTTCAATATAGATATCACATAATATTTGTTTTCTGATTAGTTTTGATTTATTACCAACTGCGCTAACTATTAATGTGTTAGACATCGGTAATATTTCATAAGGTGTAATGTTATGTTTGTTTTGGTGAAACCACGACTCAGATAATCCGGCTATAACAGATCCAGTATCGATTAACGCTTGTACACTAACATTATCATTGAACTTGATATTTATCTCTGGACACCTGATTATTCGTTGAGAAATTTCTTCATCATCATTACACAATAAATCGCTTCGTAAGTCCGGTAGGATAATATTCGTTTGGTAGTCATTTGTTGTGACGGCTATCTCCGTTAATGGGTGGAGGGATTTTTTTTTTCTTCTTCTTGTTGACGATTCCTTTTGGGTTGAGTGCCCGATGCACCAGCTGTCGTGTTTGTAAACTCTATTGTGTTGACAGCACGCCGGTCTGCGTTACGGTGCTGATTATTTATGGCGGGTCTGTCACCCCACGTTTTCTTCTGTATACCGCCTCCTTTGTTCAGGCCGCTTTCACTTTCCTTATACGCATTTCTTCCCTCGTTTGCCGCCGCATAGTTCGATTCTCTATTAATTCTTGGTTGAATCTGTGTATACTCGATGATCAGAGATTCGAAGTTTGGTATCGTCACAATCCCTCTTGTGACCACCGCGAGCTGGATGTCACCACCAAAGTGACGTGATATCTTACGTATCAACTGATAATCAGACAAAGTAGGTGTTAACTGCTTACTTTCCAACAAAATCCGTTCAATATATTGAATAGCAGTAACTGGTCCGCGCCAATCAAATCTGCCATACTCCAAATGGTCCCGGATACTGTCCTGTCGTTCCTGGCCCCAATATTTTAGAGAGAACGCTTCTTTGAATTCTTCGAAGTTTGATATTTGGTCACGTATCACTCGCCACAAAATACCTGCGTCCAATTCCAGATGTCTGCCAATCCACTTGATATTGTCAGCGGGATAGTATAACTCTTGAACTTCGGACAATTCTTTGAGGAATTCCATAGGGAATCTGTACGTGCCGTTATATTTGAGATCATTGTGGTTAGGTCCGTTAATTCGATTTAACATTCCACAATCACCTTCCATCAATTGTCGCTGCAACCTTTCTTGGTTTTCTCTTACCTTATTTAAATGTCCTTTTAATTCTTCGATCCTAGTTGTCTTTTCTTTCGTAGTCTCGTCCAACTTCTGTTCTGTTGAACGTTGTCTACCGTCTACGTCTTCTAATTTTTGTATAATATTACTATTTGTTCCTTCTTGCTCCTGTTGTTTCTGCAGTATGGTATTGTGTATCTCAGCCTTAAGTTCTTCGTGCTTCTTATTGTAATCCTTAACGTGAACATCGAACTTGTGATTAATCTTTTTAACGGTCGTCTGGGTAGTGTGTACCACTGCCATCCATTCTTGTCGATCGTTATCTTGTTTTTCTTGTATTTCTACGTACTTCTTGTTGGCTTCTTCTCTCAAGTCTCTCACGATATCGTCTTGCTTCTTCTGTAGTTCATCGACCTTTCTTTCCCAGGTCTGCTGGCTTTCACGTATCTCGGACCTTATCTGTGTAATCTCTTCCTTCTGCTGGTCGAATTTTTCACTTATTAATTTGTTAATATTTTCTTCTTGTTCTACCTTCTGCTTATCTAATTTCTCATTAATTAATCTATTACTTTCTTCTAATTTTCTGTTAATATTCTCTTCTTGTTTTCTGTTACTTTCTTCGCTAATTAATTTAATATTCTCTTTTTGTTTTTCGTTCTGTTTTTCGTTCTGTTGACGGATGAACTCCATAAACATCTGTATAGTTCCATCCTCTAGTTTTGATGTCTGTCCTCGCGCCCTATCTTCTGGACTCTCTACCACGCTACTTGGTTCACTAGGTGTAGTATTGTCCTCGGTATTTACTGCACCTAATTGGTTATTAATGTCAAGTTCTACACTGTCTGAATTGCTCGCCATTTTAGCCCTACTGCGCGTAATCATTCAAACTGACTTACACTAATAACACTTATCTTACTTCTACTTCTATGACACTACTTTTTCTACTACTTCTACTGCCTGTTCTTTACCTAAGCTGTACGTGTTAACAATCTTTGTTAATACGTATCATGCCGTGCGGATGGGCGCCATTTATAACTACCATAATTTATAAATCTATTATGCTACGCGTTGGAAGCGCCATTTATAACTGTCAAATGGGGATTGTTTATTATGCTAACCGTGATTGTATTAATTAATTATTAAATATATAAAATTATCGATCTCTGACATGTATGTGTATAATTTAATCTTATTGATGATTCTAACTATCTATGCTCATCAACACATACGTGATATCATTTATTTAATTGAACATAAGAAACTCTTAAAATCTATTTGCATTCCTTCAAACTTTAGGTAAATATTTGGGTTTCATTGGTAATAATGAACGCATGTTTCTGATCAACTAAAATACTAGTTTAATTATCATTTATGACATATTATAAAAGTACATAGGTTACGTCGCTGTACCTGAAATACATACATATTTTATAATAAACAAGACATATCTTAATATATTCTGAAAAACAAAGAAAACATACATACATATATAAATCAAATGATGTTACAATTCAATATTCTACTTATTTAATGCGTTCATTATATCCCAAATAAGCTTTTGTTTATACGTTCATTAACTACTTTATTCAGATTTATTCATTACTTTTCTTAATAATTTTCTCAGGTGTGAATTCTTTGAAAGAAGCCAGGTCAGTAGAAGTTGTTAATTAGAAATAATTATAATAATGGTTACTTGGTTATTGAATATCCATTAATTGTTGACGAAGTCTCGTTCTGGTGATGGAGATGGCTCGTAGATACATTCCGTCGTAAGTTGTTTTATCACTGCCACTTATCACTTTATTCTTCCGATCACTCGCGTAGGCGTGTGTATATGTGTGAGTAATTGAAGTTCAGTGTTCAATCAATGTTCCATCTTACTGTGTTTGCTGTGAGTTCGTTTTAAAGTCAATATACATGTCTAGTTTCATTAGTCGCTGCTTCAACAAACGTTCCTATAATTTATTAGTTTGTTTAATGTTTCGTGTTCATTATGTTGTTGATACACAATATTAAGTTCAATTAATTTGTATATCGTTAAGTGATGCTGTCTGTTGGTGTAACGGTCTAATTGTTCACTTGGTGTAATTTTTTACTAAGTCCGTTACTGCGCACACCGGTAAAGTATCACTACCGCGATATGAATGTATTATTAAGTCTTTTAAGTTCCTTGTTACTTATCTAACTTCCGAATGATTTGAGTAAACAATGGAAAGTTTATGATATACCGTCTCTCGCACTTGAAGTTAAACTACTTGATATTTTAAATGTAAACTGTCTGAAAATTCTAACTGTAAACTTTAGTATAACTATTCAAAATTTGAGTGTTGTCTGCCTGTCTAAAAATTGAGTATCACTGACTAAAAATTGAGTATCACTGCTCCTCCGTCTTCCTGGACAGCTGGTTTTATTAATTCGTCCCTACTCAAAATTTTGTCTCTGGCGCGTTTCACGCCTACTTCTTTTCGAGATTGGTCAGTTTTTGATTTTCTCGGAAAATACTGTCCCACTATGTCAAAATTCTACGTCATAGTTCTTCCGATAGGTTCTTCGTTTCAGTTGCTATGGAAACATCCCTCACCAACAAATTTCTCGCTGGCTGAAGGCCTCTGATAGGTCCTTAGGTCTCCCTGCTTTCTGCCCTGACGATCATTGACCCGCTTCGAAGAAACTACGGCTATTAGACACTTGTCTATCAGCCTATTGTCTGAGTAAACTCTGCGTTTCTATAGATTCCCATTATCTGTACTTACAGTCTTCCTGGCGTATTGTTCTATGCTCTAACCCCCTTTTTTCTGGCTATTACTAATTTCGAACATCTGCTGGTCGTTGAAGTCACCCCAACTTTCCCTTCGTAAATTCTTGTCTGTCAATTAGACGATACCTCCAGCTGTGTAACATGACTGTAGTCTTTGTCAGCCTATCTTCCAGTATTATTTTCTTAAGGTGCAGCGCATCCGTTTCATTGTAGTATGGAGTCTCACTCGTTTTTGTCGCTTATCGTCTACTGACGTAATATGGTCAACATCTGCTACATTTCTCGGTACGGGTGTGAATGTCCTTACTTACTTTGTTACAGCTGCGGAGAGCAATAATTCTGGACGAAACTTTCCCTGTCATCTTACGCCACCAATTCTATAGTTGGATTGAACTTAATGTGTTTCTATTGTCAAGTCAGCAACGCTTCACTGACACCTTCTCATTACTCCTTATTTATTGCTCCACCATAAGTCGTTGACACTTGCCTCGTGTGAACGTACTCTGCCGAGGTGAAAATTTAAAATTTTTTAAAATTTACTGCTCGTTACAGTGTCCTCAATTTCGATTTGACGATGTGACCTCTGGGAACAACTCAAATCTAAATTCTGCGCCCTGTACGTCGCCTCGCCGTATCCATCTTCTTCAGGGGTAGGTATACACAATAACTTACTTTCAAAAGCTTATATTACCAGTGGTACACCCCCTTTTGGTTTTAATCGGTTCTCTGAATTAATTGCTAGCTATTTGGGATAGCTGAACGCATTTCACATTGTCGAATTTACATATAAATACCTTATCTTTATAATTATAAGACAAATCATAAATTCCATAAGCAATTAAATAATTTCATCAATTGAATAAAATTTTACCTTCTAAAATATCATACTCACAAGATATTATCAAACAGTTAAGCGGTTCAATGTAACCTTTACATGATATCAAAGAAAATCTCCTATACATATACACCTTTGTGCACTACTAATGATCTTACCAATAAAATCTTTTAAACTGTTATTTTAAAATTAGATTGTTATTTGACACAATCGCTATGTTAATTGTAATTATCTTAATAATTTACATACACGTATTACATTTAGTTTCAATGATTTACCTACTTCATGATAGCATCATTTACAATCCTAGCCTACTAATTACATACACTCACATTAATAAAGTTCATTCACTATCTAGTTCTTTTGAATATTAGCACTTATTTGATTTTAAGTGTCCATTTTTCACTTTGTCCTTTTAACTTATTACCATATAAATCAGATAATAGCAATTAAATGTCCTTTGCATTCACTGCAATATTCTTATAAAATGTCACACTAAATGTTAATTTATCTTATTATCTAACATTTAATTAGTGCTTAATTGACTAAATACATTTTTATGTTATGTTTCAATAATTAAAGTACATAACTTTCTTGGATAAGCCAGCTTGAATGATATCACCGCGTCAATTACCCTAACGCAGTTGCTTCATCAGCATCTACTAGCTTCTTAAGACATCTTCTTCAAATTCTTCCTCTTCCTTCATCTTCAATTCTCTGGTTCATAGTATTTTTTCAATTGTCTGGCATTAAATTTTCCACGGAGTTTCTTATCATCATCGCAATCAACGAGTAGATAAGTAGCTTCTCCGAGAATTTGATGCACTTTATATGGTCCGCAGTACAGTTCGCAAAATTTTTCAATTCTTTTCTGGACCGCGTCCGATTGATGATATGTTCTGATTAACACCTTCTCACCACCGTTGAATCTTGTAGTGGTCTTAGTCTCATTACATAATTTTGCTTGTTTTTCTCTCTTCTCCTTCATTTTGATAAATATTTGGTTATGATCTACCCCTTTAACTAGGAGTATATCCTTGTTGATGTATTTTTCCCACGCTCTGGGAGGTTTTTTTCCGAGCTGAGCTTCGTACGGTGTTACTTCTATCGTCTCGTGGTACGTTTCGTTAATACAACGCTCGACGATTGGTACGTAACGCGACCACTTTGTATGTTGATCACCAACAAAGATCCTAAATAAGTTCCCAAGCTGTCTGTTGATTCTTTCAGCCAGATTCGCACAAGGGTTCCTTATTGCGGTAAATCGTGGTTGGATATTTAGTTCAGTTAATCCATCTAACCATTTTTTAGATGAAACTTGCGTTCCGTTGTCTGTGATAATCACTCTAGGAGACCCCAGTTCTTCACAATACTGGTGTACTCTCCTCAGTGTAGCGACGGTCGTTGCCCTTCGAAGTGTGAAAAGTCGTACGTATTTGGTAAAGTTGTCAACCAAAATAAACAGATACCTTACTCCGCCGGACGAAACAGGTAATGGTCCGTAATAGTCCGCGCTCACAAGGTCACCCTTGCGTAACGGTATTATGGCTTTTGTTCCTCCGAACGAGTTTTTGTTGCCGGAATCCTTTTTTTTCTGACAAGTGTCGCAGGTCCGTACGTAATTTTTCACCCTCTTTAACATCCCGTTTATGGTAAAGTACTCCTGCAATAATTTGATACATCTCTTCGCACCGGGATGCCCATACATACGGTGTATTTCAGCAATTATTTCGCCAGACACACTGTTCGGTACGTATAGTTTCCACTCTCTCCTTCGTAATCTATACAATTTCTCATCGACGAATCTATAAAATTTATTTAATTTCTTATCTATACAATTTTCCCTAATCTTATCAATAATATACTTAAGCTTATGGTCTTGAATTTGGTGCCTTCCAATATCCATTAGGATCTTGCTCACCTTCTTATCCATTTTGATTGTCAGGTGGTTAATTAAATATTCGGAAATATTGTCACTAATTACTTCTGGTGTGGCATCTTCTGGATTTCTGCTCAGAAGATCGGCAATAATATTGTCCTTACCTCTACAATGGACAATGTCGAATTTGTACTCCTGAATACTTAAGATCCAGCGTGTAATACGCGAGTTGTTTAAATGACATTTATTCATAAAAGTCAGTGCTTTATTATCAGTAATGATGGTTAACGGTTGTCCTAGTATGTATATACGGAACCGCTCAAGACATCTTACAATACACAAAAGCTCCTTCTCCGTAGTGTAATAATTTATTTCCGCACCCTTGAATGTCCTGCTGGTAAAAGCTATTACTCCAATTCTTCCTTCTTCGTCCAATTGATATAGTTGTCCGCCATATGCAAAGTTGCTGGCGTCACATTGCATATAATATCTTTGGTTTATTCGTGGAAACTTTAAGATGACTGTTTCTACGAATAATCTTTTAACCTGCTGAAAACATTCATTTAATTCCTGTGTCCAAGTAAATTTCTGTCCTTTCCGTAGCAACTCAAGTAATGGTTTAGTAGTTTCAGCGTATTTGTCTGTAAAACGATTATAGAAATTTGTCAACCCCAGGAAACCTTTTAATTGTTTTTGGTTCCGAGGTGCAGGGAACTTCATAATGGCATCTATCTTCTCGTCCGTTGCTCGTATTCCTTGCGTCGTTAGTTGATAACCGAGGTACGCGATTTCTTGTCTGAAGAACTGCGACTTCTCCAAATTGATGGTTAAATTTGCCCTTCTTAAATTAGATAATAATAAGTCTAAATGTAACAAATGCGTTTCTAAATCTTCTGAATAACACAGGCAATCGTCGACATAAATAATGGTATTTTCTTTTACTTCATCGTCCAGTACTGTGTCCAATCCTCTGGTCAGTGCAGCAGAACTGGTACTCAGGCCGAATGGTGTAACTGTAAAACGATAACACTTGCCGTCGTACATAAAAGCGGTGAAGTTCCGGCACTCCGGCTTCAGTGGTACTTGCCAGAAACTGCTGGTTAGATCTACGGTTGATAAGTATTTCATCTCTCCACATCTCGCCAAAATGTCGTTTATTGGAGGGGCACCCTCGTAGTCTGGGATAGTCACACTGTTCACCTTCCTCGCATCCAAACACAATCGTACGCTACCGTCCTTCTTAATTACCGTAACCAGTGGGTTGATATATGCGCTGTTGCATCTCTCAATGACCCCATACCGTAACATTTTCCGAATCTCATCATCTACCTTCCCTTTATATGCTAATGGGACAGGCCATCCTCTCTGGAAGTACGGTGTCTGGTCGGTGACTCGGAACTCGTGAACATACCCTTCGATTCTTCCGGGGCATTCTCTGAATAAACTACAATTCCTCACTAGAATCTCCCTTAATCTTTCCAACGTTCCTTTATCTCCGCATTCTATACTTTCTATCTTCTTGTTAATGTTTCTGATGATCTCTTCTTCTTCTTCTACGTCCACCACTTCTATATGCATCATAGGCACCGTGTACGTTGTTTCGTTATCCTCTCTTCTCAACTCGACGATTCTTCTTCCCATGTCAATGAGACACCCTGTTTCTTGAAGAAAATTGGTTCCTAATATGCATGGTTTTATCAAATCTGGTATTATGAGGAAAACACATTCATATTTAATTTCTTCAATATAGATATCACATAATATTTGTTTTCTGATTAGTTTTGATTTATTACCAACTGCGCTAACTATTAATGTGTTAGACATCGGTAATATTTCATAAGGTGTAATGTTATGTTTGTTTTGGTGAAACCACGACTCAGATAATCCGGCTATAACAGATCCAGTATCGATTAACGCTTGTACACTAACATTATCATTGAACTTGATATTTATCTCTGGACACCTGATTATTCGTTGAGAAATTTCTTCATCATCATTACACAATAAATCGCTTCGTAAGTCCGGTAGGATAATATTCGTTTGGTAGTCATTTGTTGTGACGGCTATCTCCGTTAATGGGTGGAGGGATTTTTTTTTTCTTCTTCTTGTTGACGATTCCTTTTGGGTTGAGTGCCCGATGCACCAGCTGTCGTGTTTGTAAACTCTATTGTGTTGACAGCACGCCGGTCTGCGTTACGGTGCTGATTATTTATGGCGGGTCTGTCACCCCACGTTTTCTTCTGTATACCGCCTCCTTTGTTCAGGCCGCTTTCACTTTCCTTATACGCATTTCTTCCCTCGTTTGCCGCCGCATAGTTCGATTCTCTATTAATTCTTGGTTGAATCTGTGTATACTCGATGATCAGAGATTCGAAGTTTGGTATCGTCACAATCCCTCTTGTGACCACCGCGAGCTGGATGTCACGCCCAAAGTGACGTGATATCTTACGTATCAACTGATAATCAGACAAAGTAGGTGTTAACTGCTTACTTTCCAACAAAATCCGTTCAATATATTGAATAGCAGTAACTGGTCCGCGCCAATCAAATCTGCCATACTCCAAATGGTCCCGGATACTGTCCTGTCGTTCCTGGCCCCAATATTTTAGAGAGAACGCTTCTTTGAATTCTTCGAAGTTTGATATTTGGTCACGTATCACTCGCCACAAAATACCTGCGTCCAATTCCAGATGTCTGCCAATCCACTTGATATTGTCAGCGGGATAGTATAACTCTTGAACTTCGGACAATTCTTTGAGGAATTCCATAGGGAATCTGTACGTGCCGTTATATTTGAGATCATTGTGGTTAGGTCCGTTAATTCGATTTAACATTCCACAATCACCTTCCATCAATTGTCGCTGCAACCTTTCTTGGTTTTCTCTTACCTTATTTAAATGTCCTTTTAATTCTTCGATCCTAGTTCTCTTTTCTTTCGTAGTCTCGTCCAACTTCTGTTCTGTTGAACGTTGTCTACCGTCTACGTCTTCTAATTTTTGTATAATATTACTATTTGTTCCTTCTTGCTCCTGTTGTTTCTGCAGTATGGTATTGTGTATCTCAGCCTTAAGTTCTTCGTGCTTCTTATTGTAATCCTTAACGTGAACATCGAACTTGTGATTAATCTTTTTAACGGTCGTCTGGGTAGTGTGTACCACTGCCATCCATTCTTGTCGATCGTTATCTTGTTTTTCTTGTATTTCTACGTACTTCTTGTTGGCTTCTTCTCTCAAGTCTCTCACGATATCGTCTTGCTTCTTCTGTAGTTCATCGACCTTTCTTTCCCAGGTCTGCTGGCTTTCACGTATCTCGGACCTTATCTGTGTAATCTCTTCCTTCTGCTGGTCGAATTTTTCACTTATTAATTTGTTAATATTTTCTTCTTGTTCTACCTTCTGCTTATCTAATTTCTCATTAATTAATCTATTACTTTCTTCTAATTTTCTGTTAATATTCTCTTCTTGTTTTCTGTTACTTTCTTCGCTAATTAATTTAATATTCTCTTTTTGTTTTTCGTTCTGTTTTTCGTTCTGTTGACGGATGAACTCCATAAACATCTGTATAGTTCCATCCTCTAGTTTTGATGTCTGTCCTCGCGCCCTATCTTCTGGACTCTCTACCACGCTACTTGGTTCACTAGGTGTAGTATTGTCCTCGGTATTTACTGCACCTAATTGGTTATTAATGTCAAGTTCTACACTGTCTGAATTGCTCGCCATTTTAGCCCTACTGCGCGTAATCATTCAAACTGACTTACACTAATAACACTTATCTTACTTCTACTTCTATGACACTACTTTTTCTACTACTTCTACTGCCTGTTCTTTACCTAAGCTGTACGTGTTAACAATCTTTGTTAATACGTATCATGCCGTGCGGATGGGCGCCATTTATAACTACCATAATTTATAAATCTATTATGCTACGCGTTGGAAGCGCCATTTATAACTGTCAAATGGGGATTGTTTATTATGCTAACCGTGATTGTATTAATTAATTATTAAATATATAAAATTATCGATCTCTGACATGTATGTGTATAATTTAATCTTATTGATGATTCTAACTATCTATGCTCATCAACACATACGTGATATCATTTATTTAATTGAACATAAGAAACTCTTAAAATCTATTTGCATTCCTTCAAACTTTAGGTAAATATTTGGGTTGCATTGGTAATAATGAACGCATGTTTCTGATCAACTAAAATACTAGTTTAATTATCATTTATGACATATTATAAAAGTACATAGGTTACGTCGCTGTACCTGAAATACATACATATTTTATAATAAACAAGACATATCTTAATATATTCTGAAAAACAAAGAAAACATACATACATATATAAATCAAATGATGTTACAATTCAATATTCTACTTATTTAATGCGTTCATTATATCCCAAATAAGCTTTTGTTTATACGTTCATTAACTACTTTATTCAGATTTATTCATTACTTTTCTTAATAATTTTCTCAGGTGTGAATTCTTTGAAAGAAGCCAGGTCAGTAGAAGTTGTTAATTAGAAATAATTATAATAATGGTTACTTGGTTATTGAATATCCATTAATTGTTGACGAAGTCTCGTTCTGGTGATGGAGATGGCTCGTAGATACATTCCGTCGTAAGTTGTTTTATCACTGCCACTTATCACTTTATTCTTCCGATCACTCGCGTAGGCGTGTGTATATGTGTGAGTAATTGAAGTTCAGTGTTCAATCAATGTTCCATCTTACTGTGT
Organism: Magicicada septendecula; assembly: GCA_034769895.1. Taxonomy (NCBI): domain Eukaryota; kingdom Metazoa; phylum Arthropoda; class Insecta; order Hemiptera; family Cicadidae; genus Magicicada; species Magicicada septendecula. Next base: position 333,141,935 of record CM068371.1, on the reverse strand, counting down.
TTGCTGTGAGTTCGTTTTAAAGTCAATATACATGTCTAGTTTCATTAGTCGCTGCTTCAACAAACGTTCCTATAATTTATTAGTTTGTTTAATGTTTCGTGTTCATTATGTTGTTGATACACAATATTAAGTTCAATTAATTTGTATATCGTTAAGTGATGCTGTCTGTTGGTGTAACGGTCTAATTGTTCACTTGGTGTAATTTTTTACTAAGTCCGTTACTGCGCACACCGGTAAAGTATCACTACCGCGATATGAATGTATTATTAAGTCTTTTAAGTTCCTTGTTACTTATCTAACTTCCGAATGATTTGAGTAAACAATGGAAAGTTTATGATATACCGTCTCTCGCACTTGAAGTTAAACTACTTGATATTTTAAATGTAAACTGTCTGAAAATTCTAACTGTAAACTTTAGTATAACTATTCAAAATTTGAGTGTTGTCTGCCTGTCTAAAAATTGAGTATCACTGACTAAAAATTGAGTATCACTGCTCCTCCGTCTTCCTGGACAGCTGGTTTTATTAATTCGTCCCTACTCAAAATTTTGTCTCTGGCGCGTTTCACGCCTACTTCTTTTCGAGATTGGTCAGTTTTTGATTTTCTCGGAAAATACTGTCCCACTATGTCAAAATTCTACGTCATAGTTCTTCCGATAGGTTCTTCGTTTCAGTTGCTATGGAAACATCCCTCACCAACAAATTTCTCGCTGGCTGAAGGCCTCTGATAGGTCCTTAGGTCTCCCTGCTTTCTGCCCTGACGATCATTGACCCGCTTCGAAGAAACTACGGCTATTAGACACTTGTCTATCAGCCTATTGTCTGAGTAAACTCTGCGTTTCTATAGATTCCCATTATCTGTACTTACAGTCTTCCTGGCGTATTGTTCTATGCTCTAACCCCCTTTTTTCTGGCTATTACTAATTTCGAACATCTGCTGGTCGTTGAAGTCACCCCAACTTTCCCTTCGTAAATTCTTGTCTGTCAATTAGACGATACCTCCAGCTGTGTAACATGACTGTAGTCTTTGTCAGCCTATCTTCCAGTATTATTTTCTTAAGGTGCAGCGCATCCGTTTCATTGTAGTATGGAGTCTCACTCGTTTTTGTCGCTTATCGTCTACTGACGTAATATGGTCAACATCTGCTACATTTCTCGGTACGGGTGTGAATGTCCTTACTTACTTTGTTACAGCTGCGGAGAGCAATAATTCTGGACGAAACTTTCCCTGTCATCTTACGCCACCAATTCTATAGTTGGATTGAACTTAATGTGTTTCTATTGTCAAGTCAGCAACGCTTCACTGACACCTTCTCATTACTCCTTATTTATTGCTCCACCATAAGTCGTTGACACTTGCCTCGTGTGAACGTACTCTGCCGAGGTGAAAATTTAAAATTTTTTAAAATTTACTGCTCGTTACAGTGTCCTCAATTTCGATTTGACGATGTGACCTCTGGGAACAACTCAAATCTAAATTCTGCGCCCTGTACGTCGCCTCGCCGTATCCATCTTCTTCAGGGGTAGGTATACACAATAACTTACTTTCAAAAGCTTATATTACCAGTGGTACACCCCCTTTTGGTTTTAATCGGTTCTCTGAATTAATTGCTAGCTATTTGGGATAGCTGAACGCATTTCACATTGTCGAATTTACATATAAATACCTTATCTTTATAATTATAAGACAAATCATAAATTCCATAAGCAATTAAATAATTTCATCAATTGAATAAAATTTTACCTTCTAAAATATCATACTCACAAGATATTATCAAACAGTTAAGCGGTTCAATGTAACCTTTACATGATATCAAAGAAAATCTCCTATACATATACACCTTTGTGCACTACTAATGATCTTACCAATAAAATCTTTTAAACTGTTATTTTAAAATTAGATTGTTATTTGACACAATCGCTATGTTAATTGTAATTATCTTAATAATTTACATACACGTATTACATTTAGTTTCAATGATTTACCTACTTCATGATAGCATCATTTACAATCCTAGCCTACTAATTACATACACTCACATTAATAAAGTTCATTCACTATCTAGTTCTTTTGAATATTAGCACTTATTTGATTTTAAGTGTCCATTTTTCACTTTGTCCTTTTAACTTATTACCATATAAATCAGATAATAGCAATTAAATGTCCTTTGCATTCACTGCAATATTCTTATAAAATGTCACACTAAATGTTAATTTATCTTATTATCTAACATTTAATTAGTGCTTAATTGACTAAATACATTTTTATGTTATGTTTCAATAATTAAAGTACATAACTTTCTTGGATAAGCCAGCTTGAATGATATCACCGCGTCAATTACCCTAACGCAGTTGCTTCATCAGCATCTACTAGCTTCTTAAGACATCTTCTTCAAATTCTTCCTCTTCCTTCATCTTCAATTCTCTGGTTCATAGTATTTTTTCAATTGTCTGGCATTAAATTTTCCACGGAGTTTCTTATCATCATCGCAATCAACGAGTAGATAAGTAGCTTCTCCGAGAATTTGATGCACTTTATATGGTCCGCAGTACAGTTCGCAAAATTTTTCAATTCTTTTCTGGACCGCGTCCGATTGATGATATGTTCTGATTAACACCTTCTCACCACCGTTGAATCTTGTAGTGGTCTTAGTCTCATTACATAATTTTGCTTGTTTTTCTCTCTTCTCCTTCATTTTGATAAATATTTGGTTATGATCTACCCCTTTAACTAGGAGTATATCCTTGTTGATGTATTTTTCCCACGCTCTGGGAGGTTTTTTTCCGAGCTGAGCTTCGTACGGTGTTACTTCTATCGTCTCGTGGTACGTTTCGTTAATACAACGCTCGACGATTGGTACGTAACGCGACCACTTTGTATGTTGATCACCAACAAAGATCCTAAATAAGTTCCCAAGCTGTCTGTTGATTCTTTCAGCCAGATTCGCACAAGGGTTCCTTATTGCGGTAAATCGTGGTTGGATATTTAGTTCAGTTAATCCATCTAACCATTTTTTAGATGAAACTTGCGTTCCGTTGTCTGTGATAATCACTCTAGGAGACCCCAGTTCTTCACAATACTGGTGTACTCTCCTCAGTGTAGCGACGGTCGTTGCCCTTCGAAGTGTGAAAAGTCGTACGTATTTGGTAAAGTTGTCAACCAAAATAAACAGATACCTTACTCCGCCGGACGAAACAGGTAATGGTCCGTAATAGTCCGCGCTCACAAGGTCACCCTTGCGTAACGGTATTATGGCTTTTGTTCCTCCGAACGAGTTTTTGTTGCCGGAATCCTTTTTTTTCTGACAAGTGTCGCAGGTCCGTACGTAATTTTTCACCCTCTTTAACATCCCGTTTATGGTAAAGTACTCCTGCAATAATTTGATACATCTCTTCGCACCGGGATGCCCATACATACGGTGTATTTCAGCAATTATTTCGCCAGACACACTGTTCGGTACGTATAGTTTCCACTCTCTCCTTCGTAATCTATACAATTTCTCATCGACGAATCTATAAAATTTATTTAATTTCTTATCTATACAATTTTCCCTAATCTTATCAATAATATACTTAAGCTTATGGTCTTGAATTTGGTGCCTTCCAATATCCATTAGGATCTTGCTCACCTTCTTATCCATTTTGATTGTCAGGTGGTTAATTAAATATTCGGAAATATTGTCACTAATTACTTCTGGTGTGGCATCTTCTGGATTTCTGCTCAGAAGATCGGCAATAATATTGTCCTTACCTCTACAATGGACAATGTCGAATTTGTACTCCTGAATACTTAAGATCCAGCGTGTAATACGCGAGTTGTTTAAATGACATTTATTCATAAAAGTCAGTGCTTTATTATCAGTAATGATGGTTAACGGTTGTCCTAGTATGTATATACGGAACCGCTCAAGACATCTTACAATACACAAAAGCTCCTTCTCCGTAGTGTAATAATTTATTTCCGCACCCTTGAATGTCCTGCTGGTAAAAGCTATTACTCCAATTCTTCCTTCTTCGTCCAATTGATATAGTTGTCCGCCATATGCAAAGTTGCTGGCGTCACATTGCATATAATATCTTTGGTTTATTCGTGGAAACTTTAAGATGACTGTTTCTACGAATAATCTTTTAACCTGCTGAAAACATTCATTTAATTCCTGTGTCCAAGTAAATTTCTGTCCTTTCCGTAGCAACTCAAGTAATGGTTTAGTAGTTTCAGCGTATTTGTCTGTAAAACGATTATAGAAATTTGTCAACCCCAGGAAACCTTTTAATTGTTTTTGGTTCCGAGGTGCAGGGAACTTCATAATGGCATCTATCTTCTCGTCCGTTGCTCGTATTCCTTGCGTCGTTAGTTGATAACCGAGGTACGCGATTTCTTGTCTGAAGAACTGCGACTTCTCCAAATTGATGGTTAAATTTGCCCTTCTTAAATTAGATAATAATAAGTCTAAATGTAACAAATGCGTTTCTAAATCTTCTGAATAACACAGGCAATCGTCGACATAAATAATGGTATTTTCTTTTACTTCATCGTCCAGTACTGTGTCCAATCCTCTGGTCAGTGCAGCAGAACTGGTACTCAGGCCGAATGGTGTAACTGTAAAACGATAACACTTGCCGTCGTACATAAAAGCGGTGAAGTTCCGGCACTCCGGCTTCAGTGGTACTTGCCAGAAACTGCTGGTTAGATCTACGGTTGATAAGTATTTCATCTCTCCACATCTCGCCAAAATGTCGTTTATTGGAGGGGCACCCTCGTAGTCTGGGATAGTCACACTGTTCACCTTCCTCGCATCCAAACACAATCGTACGCTACCGTCCTTCTTAATTACCGTAACCAGTGGGTTGATATATGCGCTGTTGCATCTCTCAATGACCCCATACCGTAACATTTTCCGAATCTCATCATCTACCTTCCCTTTATATGCTAATGGGACAGGCCATCCTCTCTGGAAGTACGGTGTCTGGTCGGTGACTCGGAACTCGTGAACATACCCTTCGATTCTTCCGGGCATTCTCTGAATAAACTACAATTCCTCACTAGAATCTCCCTTAATCTTTCCAACGTTCCTTTATCTCCGCATTCTATACTTTCTATCTTCTTGTTAATGTTTCTGATGATCTCTTCTTCTTCTTCTACGTCCACCACTTCTATATGCATCATAGGCACCGTGTACGTTGTTTCGTTATCCTCTCTTCTCAACTCGACGATTCTTCTTCCCATGTCAATGAGACACCCTGTTTCTTGAAGAAAATTGGTTCCTAATATGCATGGTTTTATCAAATCTGGTATTATGAGGAAAACACATTCATATTTAATTTCTTCAATATAGATATCACATAATATTTGTTTTCTGATTAGTTTTGATTTATTACCAACTGCGCTAACTATTAATGTGTTAGACATCGGTAATATTTCATAAGGTGTAATGTTATGTTTGTTTTGGTGAAACCACGACTCAGATAATCCGGCTATAACAGATCCAGTATCGATTAACGCTTGTACACTAACATTATCATTGAACTTGATATTTATCTCTGGACACCTGATTATTCGTTGAGAAATTTCTTCATCATCATTACACAATAAATCGCTTCGTAAGTCCGGTAGGATAATATTCGTTTGGTAGTCATTTGTTGTGACGGCTATCTCCGTTAATTGGGTGGAGGGATTTTTTTTTTCTTCTTCTTGTTGACGATTCCTTTTGGGTTGAGTGCCCGATGCACCAGCTGTCGTGTTTGTAAACTCTATTGTGTTGACAGCACGCCGGTCTGCGTTACGGTGCTGATTATTTATGGCGGGTCTGTCACCCCACGTTTTCTTCTGTATACCGCCTCCTTTGTTCAGGCCGCTTTCACTTTCCTTATACGCATTTCTTCCCTCGTTTGCCGCCGCATAGTTCGATTCTCTATTAATTCTTGGTTGAATCTGTGTATACTCGATGATCAGAGATTCGAAGTTTGGTATCGTCACAATCCCTCTTGTGACCACCGCGAGCTGGATGTCACGCCCAAAGTGACGTGATATCTTACGTATCAACTGATAATCAGACAAAGTAGGTGTTAACTGCTTACTTTCCAACAAAATCCGTTCAATATATTGAATAGCAGTAACTGGTCCGCGCCAATCAAATCTGCCATACTCCAAATGGTCCCGGATACTGTCCTGTCGTTCCTGGCCCCAATATTTTAGAGAGAACGCTTCTTTGAATTCTTCGAAGTTTGATATTTGGTCACGTATCACTCGCCACAAAATACCTGCGTCCAATTCCAGATGTCTGCCAATCCACTTGATATTGTCAGCGGGATAGTATAACTCTTGAACTTCGGACAATTCTTTGAGGAATTCCATAGGGAATCTGTACGTGCCGTTATATTTGAGATCATTGTGGTTAGGTCCGTTAATTCGATTTAACATTCCACAATCACCTTCCATCAATTGTCGCTGCAACCTTTCTTGGTTTTCTCTTACCTTATTTAAATGTCCTTTTAATTCTTCGATCCTAGTTCTCTTTTCTTTCGTAGTCTCGTCCAACTTCTGTTCTGTTGAACGTTGTCTACCGTCTACGTCTTCTAATTTTTGTATAATATTACTATTTGTTCCTTCTTGCTCCTGTTGTTTCTGCAGTATGGTATTGTGTATCTCAGCCTTAAGTTCTTCGTGCTTCTTATTGTAATCCTTAACGTGAACATCGAACTTGTGATTAATCTTTTTAACGGTCGTCTGGGTAGTGTGTACCACTGCCATCCATTCTTGTCGATCGTTATCTTGTTTTTCTTGTATTTCTACGTACTTCTTGTTGGCTTCTTCTCTCAAGTCTCTCACGATATCGTCTTGCTTCTTCTGTAGTTCATCGACCTTTCTTTCCCAGGTCTGCTGGCTTTCACGTATCTCGGACCTTATCTGTGTAATCTCTTCCTTCTGCTGGTCGAATTTTTCACTTATTAATTTGTTAATATTTTCTTCTTGTTCTACCTTCTGCTTATCTAATTTCTCATTAATTAATCTATTACTTTCTTCTAATTTTCTGTTAATATTCTCTTCTTGTTTTCTGTTACTTTCTTCGCTAATTAATTTAATATTCTCTTTTTGTTTTTCGTTCTGTTTTTCGTTCTGTTGACGGATGAACTCCATAAACATCTGTATAGTTCCATCCTCTAGTTTTGATGTCTGTCCTCGCGCCCTATCTTCTGGACTCTCTACCACGCTACTTGGTTCACTAGGTGTAGTATTGTCCTCGGTATTTACTGCACCTAATTGGTTATTAATGTCAAGTTCTACACTGTCTGAATTGCTCGCCATTTTAGCCCTACTGCGCGTAATCATTCAAACTGACTTACACTAATAACACTTATCTTACTTCTACTTCTATGACACTACTTTTTCTACTACTTCTACTGCCTGTTCTTTACCTAAGCTGTACGTGTTAACAATCTTTGTTAATACGTATCATGCCGTGCGGATGGGCGCCATTTATAACTACCATAATTTATAAATCTATTATGCTACGCGTTGGAAGCGCCATTTATAACTGTCAAATGGGGATTGTTTATTATGCTAACCGTGATTGTATTAATTAATTATTAAATATATAAAATTATCGATCTCTGACATGTATGTGTATAATTTAATCTTATTGATGATTCTAACTATCTATGCTCATCAACACATACGTGATATCATTTATTTAATTGAACATAAGAAACTCTTAAAATCTATTTGCATTCCTTCAAACTTTAGGTAAATATTTGGGTTGCATTGGTAATAATGAACGCATGTTTCTGATCAACTAAAATACTAGTTTAATTATCATTTATGACATATTATAAAAGTACATAGGTTACGTCGCTGTACCTGAAATACATACATATTTTATAATAAACAAGACATATCTTAATATATTCTGAAAAACAAAGAAAACATACATACATATATAAATCAAATGATGTTACAATTCAATATTCTACTTATTTAATGCGTTCATTATATCCCAAATAAGCTTTTGTTTATACGTTCATTAACTACTTTATTCAGATTTATTCATTACTTTTCTTAATAATTTTCTCAGGTGTGAATTCTTTGAAAGAAGCCAGGTCAGTAGAAGTTGTTAATTAGAAATAATTATAATAATGGTTACTTGGTTATTGAATATCCATTAGTTGTTGACGAAGTCTCGTTCTGGTGATGGAGATGGCTCGTAGATACATTCCGTCGTAAGTTGTTTTATCACTGCCACTTATCACTTTATTCTTCCGATCACTCGCGTAGGCGTGTGTATATGTGTGAGTAATTGAAGTTCAGTGTTCAATCAATGTTCCATCTTACTGTGTTTGCTGTGAGTTCGTTTTAAAGTCAATATACATGTCTAGTTTCATTAGTCGCTGCTTCAACAAACGTTCCTATAATTTATTAGTTTGTTTAATGTTTCGTGTTCATTATGTTGTTGATACACAATATTAAGTTCAATTAATTTGTATATCGTTAAGTGATGCTGTCTGTTGGTGTAACGGTCTAATTGTTCACTTGGTGTAATTTTTTACTAAGTCCGTTACTGCGCACACCGGTAAAGTATCACTACCGCGATATGAATGTATTATTAAGTCTTTTAAGTTCCTTGTTACTTATCTAACTTCCGAATGATTTGAGTAAACAATGGAAAGTTTATGATATACCGTCTCTCGCACTTGAAGTTAAACTACTTGATATTTTAAATGTAAACTGTCTGAAAATTCTAACTGTAAACTTTAGTATAACTATTCAAAATTTGAGTGTTGTCTGCCTGTCTAAAAATTGAGTATCACTGACTAAAAATTGAGTATCACTGCTCCTCCGTCTTCCTGGACAGCTGGTTTTATTAATTCGTCCCTACTCAAAATTTTGTCTCTGGCGCGTTTCACGCCTACTTCTTTTCGAGATTGGTCAGTTTTTGATTTTCTCGGAAAATACTGTCCCACTATGTCAAAATTCTACGTCATAGTTCTTCCGATAGGTTCTTCGTTTCAGTTGCTATGGAAACATCCCTCACCAACAAATTTCTCGCTGGCTGAAGGCCTCTGATAGGTCCTTAGGTCTCCCTGCTTTCTGCCCTGACGATCATTGACCCGCTTCGAAGAAACTACGGCTATTAGACACTTGTCTATCAGCCTATTGTCTGAGTAAACTCTGCGTTTCTATAGATTCCCATTATCTGTACTTACAGTCTTCCTGGCGTATTGTTCTATGCTCTAACCCCCTTTTTTCTGGCTATTACTAATTTCGAACATCTGCTGGTCGTTGAAGTCACCCCAACTTTCCCTTCGTAAATTCTTGTCTGTCAATTAGACGATACCTCCAGCTGTGTAACATGACTGTAGTCTTTGTCAGCCTATCTTCCAGTATTATTTTCTTAAGGTGCAGCGCATCCGTTTCATTGTAGTATGGAGTCTCACTCGTTTTTGTCGCTTATCGTCTACTGACGTAATATGGTCAACATCTGCTACATTTCTCGGTACGGGTGTGAATGTCCTTACTTACTTTGTTACAGCTGCGGAGAGCAATAATTCTGGACGAAACTTTCCCTGTCATCTTACGCCACCAATTCTATAGTTGGATTGAACTTAATGTGTTTCTATTGTCAAGTCAGCAACGCTTCACTGACACCTTCTCATTACTCCTTATTTATTGCTCCACCATAAGTCGTTGACACTTGCCTCGTGTGAACGTACTCTGCCGAGGTGAAAATTTAAAATTTTTTAAAATTTACTGCTCGTTACAGTGTCCTCAATTTCGATTTGACGATGTGACCTCTGGGAACAACTCAAATCTAAATTCTGCGCCCTGTACGTCGCCTCGCCGTATCCATCTTCTTCAGGGGTAGGTATACACAATAACTTACTTTCAAAAGCTTATATTACCAGTGGTACACCCCCTTTTGGTTTTAATCGGTTCTCTGAATTAATTGCTAGCTATTTGGGATAGCTGAACGCATTTCACATTGTCGAATTTACATATAAATACCTTATCTTTATAATTATAAGACAAATCATAAATTCCATAAGCAATTAAATAATTTCATCAATTGAATAAAATTTTACCTTCTAAAATATCATACTCACAAGATATTATCAAACAGTTAAGCGGTTCAATGTAACCTTTACATGATATCAAAGAAAATCTCCTATACATATACACCTTTGTGCACTACTAATGATCTTACCAATAAAATCTTTTAAACTGTTATTTTAAAATTAGATTGTTATTTGACACAATCGCTATGTTAATTGTAATTATCTTAATAATTTACATACACGTATTACATTTAGTTTCAATGATTTACCTACTTCATGATAGCATCATTTACAATCCTAGCCTACTAATTACATACACTCACATTAATAAAGTTCATTCACTATCTAGTTCTTTTGAATATTAGCACTTATTTGATTTTAAGTGTCCATTTTTCACTTTGTCCTTTTAACTTATTACCATATAAATCAGATAATAGCAATTAAATGTCCTTTGCATTCACTGCAATATTCTTATAAAATGTCACACTAAATGTTAATTTATCTTATTATCTAACATTTAATTAGTGCTTAATTGACTAAATACATTTTTATGTTATGTTTCAATAATTAAAGTACATAACTTTCTTGGATAAGCCAGCTTGAATGATATCACCGCGTCAATTACCCTAACGCAGTTGCTTCATCAGCATCTACTAGCTTCTTAAGACATCTTCTTCAAATTCTTCCTCTTCCTTCATCTTCAATTCTCTGGTTCATAGTATTTTTTCAATTGTCTGGCATTAAATTTTCCACGGAGTTTCTTATCATCATCGCAATCAACGAGTAGATAAGTAGCTTCTCCGAGAATTTGATGCACTTTATATGGTCCGCAGTACAGTTCGCAAAATTTTTCAATTCTTTTCTGGACCGCGTCCGATTGATGATATGTTCTGATTAACACCTTCTCACCAACGTTGAATCTTGTAATGGTCTTAGTCTCATTACATAATTTTGCTTGTTTTTCTCTCTTCTCCTTCATTTTGATAAATATTTGGTTATGATCTACCCCTTTAACTAGGAGTATATCCTTGTTGATGTATTTTTCCCACGCTCTGGGAGGTTTTTTTCCGAGCTGAGCTTCGTACGGTGTTACTTCTATCGTCTCGTGGTACGTTTCGTTAATACAACTCTCGACGATTGGTACGTAACGCGACCACTTTGTATGTTGATCACCAACAAAGATCCTAAATAAGTTCCCAAGCTGTCTGTTGATTCTTTCAGCCAGATTCGCACAAGGGTTCCTTATTGCGGTAAATCGTGGTTGGATATTTAGTTCAGTTAATCCATCTAACCATTTTTTAGATGAAACTTGCGTTCCGTTGTCTGTGATAATCACTCTAGGAGACCCCAGTTCTTCACAATACTGGTGTACTCTCCTCAGTGTAGCGACGGTCGTTGCCCTTCGAAGTGTGAAAAGTCGTACGTATTTGGTAAAGTTGTCAACCAAAATAAACAGATACCTTACTCCGCCGGACGAAACAGGTAATGGTCCGTAATAGTCCGCGCTCACAAGGTCACCCTTGCGTAACGGTATTATGGCTTTTGTTCCTCCGAACGAGTTTTTGTTGCCGGAATCCTTTTTTTTCTGACAAGTGTCGCAGGTCCGTACGTAATTTTTCACCCTCTTTAACATCCCGTTTATGGTAAAGTACTCCTGCAATAATTTGATACATCTCTTCGCACCGGGATGCCCATACATACGGTGTATTTCAGCAATTATTTCGCCAGACACACTGTTCGGTACGTATAGTTTCCACTCTCTCCTTCGTAATCTATACAATTTCTCATCGACGAATCTATAAAATTTATTTAATTTCTTATCTATACAATTTTCCCTAATCTTATCAATAATATACTTAAGCTTATGGTCTTGAATTTGGTGCCTTCCAATATCCATTAGGATCTTGCTCACCTTCTTATCCATTTTGATTGTCAGGTGGTTAATTAAATATTCGGAAATATTGTCACTAATTACTTCTGGTGTGGCATCTTCTGGATTTCTGCTCAGAAGATCGGCAATAATATTGTCCTTACCTCTACAATGGACAATGTCGAATTTGTACTCCTGAATACTTAAGATCCAGCGTGTAATACGCGAGTTGTTTAAATGACATTTATTCATAAAAGTCAGTGCTTTATTATCAGTAATGATGGTTAACGGTTGTCCTAGTATGTATATACGGAACCGCTCAAGACATCTTACAATACACAAAAGCTCCTTCTCCGTAGTGTAATAATTTATTTCCGCACCCTTGAATGTCCTGCTGGTAAAAGCTATTACTCCAATTCTTCCTTCTTCGTCCATTGATATAGTTGTCCGCCATATGCAAAGTTGCTGGCGTCACATTGCATATAATATCTTTGGTTTATTCGTGGAAACTTTAAGATGACTGTTTCTACGAATAATCTTTTAACCTGCTGAAAACATTCATTTAATTCCTGTGTCCAAGTAAATTTCTGTCCTTTCCGTAGCAACTCAAGTAATGGTTTAGTAGTTTCAGCGTATTTGTCTGTAAAACGATTATAGAAATTTGTCAACCCCAGGAAACCTTTTAATTGTTTTTGGTTCCGAGGTGCAGGGAACTTCATAATGGCATCTATCTTCTCGTCCGTTGCTCGTATTCCTTGCGTCGTTAGTTGATAACCGAGGTACGCGATTTCTTGTCTGAAGAACTGCGACTTCTCCAAATTGATGGTTAAATTTGCCCTTCTTAAATTAGATAATAATAAGTCTAAATGTAACAAATGCGTTTCTAAATCTTCTGAATAACACAGGCAATCGTCGACATAAATAATGGTATTTTCTTTTACTTCATCGTCCAGTACTGTGTCCAATCCTCTGGTCAGTGCAGCAGAACTGGTACTCAGGCCGAATGGTGTAACTGTAAAACGATAACACTTGCCGTCGTACATAAAAGCGGTGAAGTTCCGGCACTCCGGCTTCAGTGGTACTTGCCAGAAACTGCTGGTTAGATCTACGGTTGAAAAGTATTTCATCTCTCCACATCTCGCCAAAATGTCGTTTATTGGAGGGGCACCCTCGTAGTCTGGGATAGTCACACTGTTCACCTTCCTCGCATCCAAACACAATCGTACGCTACCGTCCTTCTTAATTACCGTAACCAGTGGGTTGATATATGCGCTGTTGCATCTCTCAATGACCCCATACCGTAACATTTTCCGAATCTCATCATCTACCTTCCCTTTATATGCTAATGGGACAGGCCATCCTCTCTGGAAGTACGGTGTCTGGTCGGTGACTCGGAACTCGTGAACATACCCTTCGATTCTTCCGGGGCATTCTCTGAATAAACTACAATTCCTCACTAGAATCTCCCTTAATCTTTCCAACGTTCCTTTATCTCCGCATTCTATACTTTCTATCTTCTTGTTAATGTTTCTGATGATCTCTTCTTCTTCTTCTACGTCCACCACTTCTATATGCATCATAGGCACCGTGTACGTTGTTTCGTTATCCTCTCTTCTCAACTCGACGATTCTTCTTCCCATGTCAATGAGACACCCTGTTTCTTGAAGAAAATTGGTTCCTAATATGCATGGTTTTATCAAATCTGGTATTATGAGGAAAACACATTCATATTTAATTTCTTCAATATAGATATCACATAATATTTGTTTTCTGATTAGTTTTGATTTATTACCAACTGCGCTAACTATTAATGTGTTAGACATCGGTAATATTTCATAAGGTGTAATGTTATGTTTGTTTTGGTGAAACCACGACTCAGATAATCCGGCTATAACAGATCCAGTATCGATTAACGCTTGTACACTAACATTATCATTGAACTTGATATTTATCTCTGGACACCTGATTATTCGTTGAGAAATTTCTTCATCATCATTACACAATAAATCGCTTCGTAAGTCCGGTAGGATAATATTCGTTTGGTAGTCATTTGTTGTGACGGCTATCTCCGTTAATGGGTGGAGGGATTTTTTTTTTCTTCTTCTTGTTGACGATTCCTTTTGGGTTGAGGCCCGATGCACCAGCTGTCGTGTTTGTAAACTCTATTGTGTTGACAGCACGCCGGTCTGCGTTACGGTGCTGATTATTTATGGCGGGTCTGTCACCCCACGTTTTCTTCTGTATACCGCCTCCTTTGTTCAGGCCGCTTTCACTTTCCTTATACGCATTTCTTCCCTCGTTTGCCGCCGCATAGTTCGATTCTCTATTAATTCTTGGTTGAATCTGTGTATACTCGATGATCAGAGATTCGAAGTTTGGTATCGTCACAATCCCTCTTGTGACCACCGCGAGCTGGATGTCACGCACAAAGTGACGTGATATCTTACGTATCAACTGATAATCAGACAAAGTAGGTGTTAACTGCTTACTTTCCAACAAAATCCGTTCAATATATTGAATAGCAGTAACTGGTCCGCGCCAATCAAATCTGCCATACTCCAAATGGTCCCGGATACTGTCCTGTCGTTCCTGGCCCCAATATTTTAGAGAGAACGCTTCTTTGAATTCTTCGAAGTTTGATATTTGGTCACGTATCACTCGCCACAAAATACCTGCGTCCAATTCCAGATGTCTGCCAATCCACTTGATATTGTCAGCGGGATAGTATAACTCTTGAACTTCGGACAATTCTTTGAGGAATTCCATAGGGAATCTGTACGTGCCGTTATATTTGAGATCATTGTGGTTAGGTCCGTTAATTCGATTTAACATTCCACAATCACCTTCCATCAATTGTCGCTGCAACCTTTCTTGGTTTTCTCTTACCTTATTTAAATGTCCTTTTAATTCTTCGATCCTAGTTCTCTTTTCTTTCGTAGTCTCGTCCAACTTCTGTTCTGTTGAACGTTGTCTACCGTCTACGTCTTCTAATTTTTGTATAATATTACTATTTGTTCCTTCTTGCTCCTGTTGTTTCTGCAGTATGGTATTGTGTATCTCAGCCTTAAGTTCTTCGTGCTTCTTATTGTAATCCTTAACGTGAACATCGAACTTGTGATTAATCTTTTTAACGGTCGTCTGGGTAGTGTGTACCACTGCCATCCATTCTTGTCGATCGTTATCTTGTTTTTCTTGTATTTCTACGTACTTCTTGTTGGCTTCTTCTCTCAAGTCTCTCACGATATCGTCTTGCTTCTTCTGTAGTTCATCGACCTTTCTTTCCCAGGTCTGCTGGCTTTCACGTATCTCGGACCTTATCTGTGTAATCTCTTCCTTCTGCTGGTCGAATTTTTCACTTATTAATTTGTTAATATTTTCTTCTTGTTCTACCTTCTGCTTATCTAATTTCTCATTAATTAATCTATTACTTTCTTCTAATTTTCTGTTAATATTCTCTTCTTGTTTTCTGTTACTTTCTTCGCTAATTACTTTAATATTCTCTTTTTGTTTTTCGTTCTGTTGACGGATGAACTCCATAAACATCTGTATAGTTCCATCCTCTAGTTTTGATGTCTGTCCTCGCGCCCTATCTTCTGGACTCTCTACCACGCTACTTGGTTCACTAGGTGTAGTATTGTCCTCGGTATTTACTGCACCTAATTGGTTATTAATGTCAAGTTCTACACTGTCTGAATTGCTCGCCATTTTAGCCCTACTGCGCGTAATCATTCAAACTGACTTACACTAATAACACTTATCTTACTTCTACTTCTATGACACTACTTTTTCTACTACATCTACTGCCTGTTCTTTACCTAAGCTGTACGTGTTAACAATCTTTGTTAATACGTATCATGCCGTGCGGATGGGCGCCATTTATAACTACCATAATTTATAAATCTATTATGCTACGCGTTGGAAGCGCCATTTATAACTGTCAAATGGGGATTGTTTATTATGCTAACCGTGATTGTATTAATTAATTATTAAATATATAAAATTATCGATCTCTGACATGTATGTGTATAATTTAATCTTATTGATGATTCTAACTATCTATGCTCATCAACACATACGTGATATCATTTATTTAATTGAACATAAGAAACTCTTAAAATCTATTTGCATTCCTTCAAACTTTAGGTAAATATTTGGGTTGCATTGGTAATAATGAACGCATGTTTCTGATCAACTAAAATACTAGTTTAATTATCATTTATGACATATTATAAAAGTACATAGGTTACGTCGCTGTACCTGAAATACATACATATTTTATAATAAACAAGACATATCTTAATATATGCTGAAAAACAAAGAAAACATACATACATATATAAATCAAATGATGTTACAATTCAATATTCTACTTATTTAATGCGTTCATTAAATCCCAAATAAGCTTTTGTTTATACGTTCATTAACTACTTTATTCAGATTTATTCATTACTTTTCTTAATAATTTTCTCAGGTGTGAATTCTTTGAAAGAAGCCAGGTCAGTAGAAGTTGTTAATTAGAAATAATTATAATAATGGTTACTTGGTTATTGAATATCCATTAGTTGTTGACGAAGTCTCGTTCTGGTGATGGAGATGGCTCGTAGATACATTCCGTCGTAAGTTGTTTTATCACTGCCACTTATCACTTTATTCTTCCGATCACTCGCGTAGGCGTGTGTATATGTGTGAGTAATTGAAGTTCAGTGTTCAATCAATGTTCCATCTTACTGTGTTTGCTGTGAGTTCGTTTTAAAGTCAATATACATGTCTAGTTTCATTAGTCGCTGCTTCAACAAACGTTCCTATAATTTATTAGTTTGTTTAATGTTTCGTGTTCATTATGTTGTTGATACACAATATTAAGTTCAATTAATTTGTATATCGTTAAGTGATGCTGTCTGTTGGTGTAACGGTCTAATTGTTCACTTGGTGTAATTTTTTACTAAGTCCGTTACTGCGCACACCGGTAAAGTATCACTACCGCGATATGAATGTATTATTAAGTCTTTTAAGTTCCTTGTTACTTATCTAACTTCCGAATGATTTGAGTAAACAATGGAAAGTTTATGATATACCGTCTCTCGCACTTGAAGTTAAACTACTTGATATTTTAAATGTAAACTGTCTGAAAATTCTAACTGTAAACTTTAGTATAACTATTCAAAATTTGAGTGTTGTCTGCCTGTCTAAAAATTGAGTATCACTGACTAAAAATTGAGTATCACTGCTCCTCCGTCTTCCTGGACAGCTGGTTTTATTAATTCGTCCCTACTCAAAATTTTGTCTCTGGCGCGTTTCACGCCTACTTCTTTTCGAGACTGGTCAGTTTTTGATTTTCTCGGAAAATACTGTCCCACTATGTCAAAATTCTACGTCATAGTTCTTCCGATAGGTTCTTCGTTTCAGTTGCTATGGAAACATCCCTCACCAACAAATTTCTCGCTGGCTGAAGGCCTCTGATAGGTCCTTAGGTCTCCCTGCTTTCTGCCCTGACGATCATTGACCCGCTTCGAAGAAACTACGGCTATTAGACACTTGTCTATCAGCCTATTGTCTGAGTAAACTCTGCGTTTCTATAGATTCCCATTATCTGTACTTACAGTCTTCCTGGCGTATTGTTCTATGCTCTAACCCCCTTTTTTCTGGCTATTACTAATTTCGAACATCTGCTGGTCGTTGAAGTCACCCCAACTTTCCCTTCGTAAATTCTTGTCTGTCAATTAGACGATACCTCCAGCTGTGTAACATGACTGTAGTCTTTGTCAGCCTATCTTCCAGTATTAATTTCTTAAGGTGCAGCGCATCCGTTTCATTGTAGTATGGAGTCTCACTCGTTTTTGTCGCTTATCGTCTACTGACGTAATATGGTCAACATCTGCTACATTTCTCGGTACGGGTGTGAATGTCCTTACTTACTTTGTTACAGCTGCGGAGAGCAATAATTCTGGACGAAACTTTCCCTGTCATCTTACGCCACCAATTCTATAGTTGGATTGAACTTAATGTGTTTCTATTGTCAAGTCAGCAACGCTTCACTGACACCTTCTCATTACTCCTTATTTATTGCTCCACCATAAGTCGTTGACACTTGCCTCGTGTGAACGTACTCTGCCGAGGTGAAAATTTAAAATTTTTTAAAATTTACTGCTCGTTACAGTGTCCTCAATTTCGATTTGACGATGTGACCTCTGGGAACAACTCAAATCTAAATTCTGCGCCCTGTACGTCGCCTCGCCGTATCCATCTTCTTCAGGGGTAGGTATACACAATAACCTACTTTCAAAAGCTTATATTACCAGTGGTACACCCCCTTTTGGTTTTAATCGGTTCTCTGAATTAATTGCTAGCTATTTGGGATAGCTGAACGCATTTCACATTGTCGAATTTACATATAAATACCTTATCTTTATAATTATAAGACAAATCATAAATTCCATAAGCAATTAAATAATTTCATCAATTGAATAAAATTTTACCTTCGAAAATATCATACTCACAAGATATTATCAAACAGTTAAGCGGTTCAATGTAACCTTTACATGATATCAAAGAAAATCTCCTATACATATACACCTTTGTGCACTACTAATGATCTTACCAATAAAATCTTTTAAACTGTTATTTTAAAATTAGATTGTTATTTGATACAATCGCTATGTTAATTGTAATTATCTTAATAATTTACATACACGTATTACATTTAGTTTCAATGATTTACCTACTTCATGATAGCATCATTTACAATCCTAGCCTACTAATTACATACACTCACATTAATAAAGTTCATTCACTATCTAGTTCTTTTGAATATTAGCACTTATTTGATTTTAAGTGTCCATTTTTCACTTTGTCCTTTTAACTTATTACCATATAAATCAGATAATAGCAATTAAATGTCCTTTGCATTCACTGCAATATTCTTATAAAATGTCACACTAAATGTTAATTTATCTTATTATCTAACATTTAATTAGTGCTTAATTGACTAAATACATTTTTATGTTATGTTTCAATAATTAAAGTACATAACTTTCTTGGATAAGCCAGCTTGAATGATATCACCGCGTCAATTACCCTAACGCAGTTGCTTCATCAGCATCTACTAGCTTCTTAAGACATCTTCTTCCAATTCTTCCTTTTTTCCTTCATCTTCAATTCTCTGGTTCATAGTATTTTTTCAATTGTCTGGCATTAAATTTTCCACGGAGTTTCTTATCATCATCGCAATCAACGAGTAGATAAGTAGCTTCTCCGAGAATTTGATGCACTTTATATGGTCCGCAGTACAGTTCGCAAAATTTTTCAATTCTTTTCTGGACCGCGTCCGATTGATGATATGTTCTGATTAACACCTTCTCACCAACGTTGAATCTTGTAATGGTCTTAGTCTCATTACATAATTTTGCTTGTTTTTCTCTCTTCTCCTTCATTTTGATAAATATTTGGTTATGATCTACCCCTTTAACTAGGAGTATATCCTTGTTGATGTATTTTTCCCACGCTCTGGGAGGTTTTTTTCCGAGCTGAGCTTCGTACGGTGTTACTTCTATCGTCTCGTGGTACGTTTCGTTAATACAACTCTCGACGATTGGTACGTAACGCGACCACTTTGTATGTTGATCACCAACAAAGATCCTAAATAAGTTCCCAAGCTGTCTGTTGATTCTTTCAGCCAGATTCGCACAAGGGTTCCTTATTGCGGTAAATCGTGGTTGGATATTTAGTTCAGTTAATCCATCTAACCATTTTTTAGATGAAACTTGCGTTCCGTTGTCTGTGATAATCACTCTAGGAGACCCCAGTTCTTCACAATACTGGTGTACTCTCCTCAGTGTAGCGACGGTCGTTGCCCTTCGAAGTGTGAAAAGTCGTACGTATTTGGTAAAGTTGTCAACCAAAATAAACAGATACCTTACTCCGCCGGACGAAACAGGTAATGGTCCGTAATAGTCCGCGCTCACAAGGTCACCCTTGCGTAACGGTATTATGGCTTTTGTTCCTCCGAACGAGTTTTTGTTGCCGGAATCCTTTTTTTTCTGACAAGTGTCGCAGGTCCGTACGTAATTTTTCACCCTCTTTAACATCCCGTTTATGGTAAAGTACTCCTGCAATAATTTGATACATCTCTTCGCACCGGGATGCCCATACATACGGTGTATTTCAGCAATTATTTCGCCAGACACACTGTTCGGTACGTATAGTTTCCACTCTCTCCTTCGTAATCTATACAATTTCTCATCGACGAATCTATAAAATTTATTTAATTTCTTATCTATACAATTTTCCCTAATCTTATCAATAATATACTTAAGCTTATGGTCTTGAATTTGGTGCCTTCCAATATCCATTAGGATCTTGCTCACCTTCTTATCCATTTTGATTGTCAGGTGGTTAATTAAATATTCGGAAATATTGTCACTAATTACTTCTGGTGTGGCATCTTCTGGATTTCTGCTCAGAAGATCGGCAATAATATTGTCCTTACCTCTACAATGGACAATGTCGAATTTGTACTCCTGAATACTTAAGATCCAGCGTGTAATACGCGAGTTGTTTAAATGACATTTATTCATAAAAGTCAGTGCTTTATTATCAGTAATGATGGTTAACGGTTGTCCTAGTATGTATATACGGAACCGCTCAAGACATCTTACAATACACAAAAGCTCCTTCTCCGTAGTGTAATAATTTATTTCCGCACCCTTGAATGTCCTGCTGGTAAAAGCTATTACTCCAATTCTTCCTTCTTCGTCCAATTGATATAGTTGTCCGCCATATGCAAAGTTGCTGGCGTCACATTGCATATAATATCTTTGGTTTATTCGTGGAAACTTTAAGATGACTGTTTCTACGAATAATCTTTTAACCTGCTGAAAACATTCATTTAATTCCTGTGTCCAAGTAAATTTCTGTCCTTTCCGTAGCAACTCAAGTAATGGTTTAGTAGTTTCAGCGTATTTGTCTGTAAAACGATTATAGAAATTTGTCAACCCCAGGAAACCTTTTAATTGTTTTTGGTTCCGAGGTGCAGGGAACTTCATAATGGCATCTATCTTCTCGTCCGTTGCTCGTATTCCTTGCGTCGTTAGTTGATAACCGAGGTACGCGATTTCTTGTCTGAAGAACTGCGACTTCTCCAAATTGATGGTTAAATTTGCCCTTCTTAAATTAGATAATAATAAGTCTAAATGTAACAAATGCGTTTCTAAATCTTCTGAATAACACAGGCAATCGTCGACATAAATAACGGTATTTTCTTTTACTTCATCGTCCAGTACTGTGTCCAATCCTCTGGTCAGTGCAGCAGAACTGGTACTCAGGCCGAATGGTGTAACTGTAAAACGATAACACTTGCCGTCATACATAAAAGCGGTGAAGTTCCGGCACTCCGGCTTCAGTGGTACTTGCCAGAAACTGCTGGTTAGATCTACGGTTGATAAGTATTTCATCTCTCCACATCTCGCCAAAATGTCGTTTATTGGAGGGGCACCCTCGTAGTCTGGGATAGTCACACTGTTCACCTTCCTCGCATCCAAACACAATCGTACGCTACCGTCCTTCTTAATTACCGTAACCAGTGGGTTGATATATGCGCTGTTGCATCTCTCAATGACCCCATACCGTCACATTTTCCGAATCTCATCATCTACCTTCCCTTTATATGCTAATGGGACAGGCCATCCTCTCTGGAAGTACGGTGTCTGGTCGGTGACTCGGAACTCGTGAACATACCCTTCGATTCTTCCGGGGCATTCTCTGAATAAACTACAATTCCTCACTAGAATCTCCCTTAATCTTTCCAACGTTCCTTTATCTCCGCATTCTATACTTTCTATCTTCTTGTTAATGTTTCTGATGATCTCTTCTTCTTCTTCTACGTCCACCACTTCTATATGCATCATAGGCACCGTGTACGTTGTTTCGTTATCCTCTCTTCTCAACTCGACGATTCTTCTTCCCATGTCAATGAGACACCCTGTTTCTTGAAGAAAATTGGTTCCTAATATGCATGGTTTTATCAAATCTGGTATTATGAGGAAAACACATTCATATTTAATTTCTTCAATATAGATATCACATAATATTTGTTTTCTGATTAGTTTTGATTTATTACCAACTGCGCTAACTATTAATGTGTTAGACATCGGTAATATTTCATAAGGTGTAATGTTATGTTTGTTTTGGTGAAACCACGACTCAGATAATCCGGCTATAACAGATCCAGTATCGATTAACGCTTGTACACTAACATTATCATTGAACTTGATATTTATCTCTGGACACCTGATTATTCGTTGAGAAATTTCTTCATCATCATTACACAATAAATCGCTTCGTAAGTCCGGTAGGATAATATTCGTTTGGTAGTCATTTGTTGTGACGGCTATCTCCGTTAATGGGTGGAGGGATTTTTTTTTTCTTCTTCTTGTTGACGATTCCTTTTGGGTTGAGGCCCGATGCACCAGCTGTCGTGTTTGTAAACTCTATTGTGTTGACAGCACGCCGGTCTGCGTTACGGTGCTGATTATTTATGGCGGGTCTGTCACCCCACGTTTTCTTCTGTATACCGCCTCCTTTGTTCAGGCCGCTTTCACTTGCCTTATACGCATTTCTTCCCTCGTTTGCCGCCGCATAGTTCGATTCTCTATTAATTCTTGGTTGAATCTGTGTATACTCGATGATCAGAGATTCGAAGTTTGGTATCGTCACAATCCCTCTTGTGACCACCGCGAGCTGGATGTCACGCCCAAAGTGACGTGATATCTTACGTATCAACTGATAATCAGACAAAGTAGGTGTTAACTGCTTACTTTCCAACAAAATCCGTTCAATATATTGAATAGCAGTAACTGGTCCGCGCCAATCAAATCTGCCATACTCCAAATGGTCCCGGATACTGTCCTGTCGTTCCTGGCCCCAATATTTTAGAGAGAACGCTTCTTTGAATTCTTCGAAGTTTGATATTTGGTCACGTATCACTCGCCACAAAATACCTGCGTCCAATTCCAGATGTCTGCCAATCCACTTGATATTGTCAGCGGGATAGTATAACTCTTGAACTTCGGACAATTCTTTGAGGAATTCCATAGGGAATCTGTACGTGCCGTTATATTTGAGATCATTGTGGTTAGGTCCGTTAATTCGATTTAACATTCCACAATCACCTTCCATCAATTGTCGCTGCAACCTTTCTTGGTTTTCTCTTACCTTATTTAAATGTCCTTTTAATTCTTCGATCCTAGTTGTCTTTTCTTTCGTAGTCTCGTCCAACTTCTGTTCTGTTGAACGTTGTCTACCGTCTACGTCTTCTAATTTTTGTATAATATTACTATTTGTTCCTTCTTGCTCCTGTTGTTTCTGCAGTATGGTATTGTGTATCTCAGCCTTAAGTTCTTCGTGCTTCTTATTGTAATCCTTAACGTGAACATCGAACTTGTGATTAATCTTTTTAACGGTCGTCTGGGTAGTGTGTACCACTGCCATCCATTCTTGTCGATCGTTATCTTGTTTTTCTTGTATTTCTACGTACTTCTTGTTGGCTTCTTCTCTCAAGTCTCTCACGATATCGTCTTGCTTCTTCTGTAGTTCATCGACCTTTCTTTCCCAGGTCTGCTGGCTTTCACGTATCTCGGACCTTATCTGTGTAATCTCTTCCTTCTGCTGGTCGAATTTTTCACTTATTAATTTGTTAATATTTTCTTCTTGTTCTACCTTCTGCTTATCTAATTTCTCATTAATTAATCTATTACTTTCTTCTAATTTTCTGTTAATATTCTCTTCTTGTTTTCTGTTACTTTCTTCGCTAATTAATTTAATATTCTCTTTTTGTTTTTCGTTCTGTTGACGGATGAACTCCATAAACATCTGTATAGTTCCATCCTCTAGTTTTGATGTCTGTCCTCGCGCCCTATCTTCTGGACTCTCTACCACGCTACTTGGTTCACTAGGTGTAGTATTGTCCTCGGTATTTACTGCACCTAATTGGTTATTAATGTCAAGTTCTACACTGTCTGAATTGCTCGCCATTTTAGCCCTACTGCGCGTAATCATTCAAACTGACTTACACTAATAACACTTATCTTACTTCTACTTCTATGACACTACTTTTTCTACTACTTCTACTGCCTGTTCTTTACCTAAGCTGTACGTGTTAACAATCTTTGTTAATACGTATCATGCCGTGCGGATGGGCGCCATTTATAACTACCATAATTTATAAATCTATTATGCTACGCGTTGGAAGCGCCATTTATAACTGTCAAATGGGGATTGTTTATTATGCTAACCGTGATTGTATTAATTAATTATTAAATATATAAAATTATCGATCTCTGACATGTATGTGTATAATTTAATCTTATTGATGATTCTAACTATCTATGCTCATCAACACATACGTGATATCATTTATTTAATTGAACATAAGAAACTCTTAAAATCTATTTGCATTCCTTCAAACTTTAGGTAAATATTTGGGTTGCATTGGTAATAATGAACGCATGTTTCTGATCAACTAAAATACTAGTTTAATTATCATTTATGACATATTATAAAAGTACATAGGTTACGTCGCTGTACCTGAAATACATACATATTTTATAATAAACAAGACATATCTTAATATATTCTGAAAAACAAAGAAAACATACATACATATATAAATCAAATGATGTTACAATTCAATATTCTACTTATTTAATGCGTTCATTATATCCCAAATAAGCTTTTGTTTATACGTTCATTAACTACTTTATTCAGATTTATTCATTACTTTTCTTAATAATTTTCTCAGGTGTGAATTCTTTGAAAGAAGCCAGGTCAGTAGAAGTTGTTAATTAGAAATAATTATAATAATGGTTACTTGGTTATTGAATATCCATTAGTTGTTGACGAAGTCTCGTTCTGGTGATGGAGATGGCTCGTAGATACATTCCGTCGTAAGTTGTTTTATCACTGCCACTTATCACTTTATTCTTCCGATCACTCGCGTAGGCGTGTGTATATGTGTGAGTAATTGAAGTTCAGTGTTCAATCAATGTTCCATCTTACTGTGTTTGCTGTGAGTTCGTTTTAAAGTCAATATACATGTCTAGTTTCATTAGTCGCTGCTTCAACAAACGTTCCTATAATTTATTAGTTTGTTTAATGTTTCGTGTTCATTATGTTGTTGATACACAATATTAAGTTCAATTAATTTGTATATCGTTAAGTGATGCTGTCTGTTGGTGTAACGGTCTAATTGTTCACTTGGTGTAATTTTTTACTAAGTCCGTTACTGCGCACACCGGTAAAGTATCACTACCGCGATATGAATGTATTATTAAGTCTTTTAAGTTCCTTGTTACTTATCTAACTTCCGAATGATTTGAGTAAACAATGGAAAGTTTATGATATACCGTCTCTCGCACTTGAAGTTAAACTACTTGATATTTTAAATGTAAACTGTCTGAAAATTCTAACTGTAAACTTTAGTATAACTATTCAAAATTTGAGTGTTGTCTGCCTGTCTAAAAATTGAGTATCACTGACTAAAAATTGAGTATCACTGACTAAAAATTGAGTATCACTGCTCCTCCGTCTTCCTGGACAGCTGGTTTTATTAATTCGTCCCTACTCAAAATTTTGTCTCTGGCGCGTTTCACGCCTACTTCTTTTCGAGATTGGTCAGTTTTTGATTTTCTCGGAAAATACTGTCCCACTATGTCAAAATTCTACGTCATAGTTCTTCCGATAGGTTCTTCGTTTCAGTTGCTATGGAAACATCCCTCACCAACAAATTTCTCGCTGGCTGAAGGCCTCTGATAGGTCCTTAGGTCTCCCTGCTTTCTGCCCTGACGATCATTGACCCGCTTCGAAGAAACTACGGCTATTAGACACTTGTCTATCAGCCTATTGTCTGAGTAAACTCTGCGTTTCTATAGATTCCCATTATCTGTACTTACAGTCTTCCTGGCGTATTGTTCTATGCTCTAACCCCCTTTTTTCTGGCTATTACTAATTTCGAACATCTGCTGGTCGTTGAAGTCACCCCAACTTTCCCTTCGTAAATTCTTGTCTGTCAATTAGACGATACCTCCAGCTGTGTAACATGACTGTAGTCTTTGTCAGCCTATCTTCCAGTATTATTTTCTTAAGGTGCAGCGCATCCGTTTCATTGTAGTATGGAGTCTCACTCGTTTTTGTCGCTTATCGTCTACTGACGTAATATGGTCAACATCTGCTACATTTCTCGGTACGGGTGTGAATGTCCTTACTTACTTTGTTACAGCTGCGGAGAGCAATAATTCTGGACGAAACTTTCCCTGTCATCTTACGCCACCAATTCTATAGTTGGATTGAACTTAATGTGTTTCTATTGTCAAGTCAGCAACGCTTCACTGACACCTTCTCATTACTCCTTATTTATTGCTCCACCATAAGTCGTTGACACTTGCCTCGTGTGAACGTACTCTGCCGAGGTGAAAATTTAAAATTTTTTAAAATTTACTGCTCGTTACAGTGTCCTCAATTTCGATTTGACGATGTGACCTCTGGGAACAACTCAAATCTAAATTCTGCGCCCTGTACGTCGCCTCGCCGTATCCATCTTCTTCAGGGGTAGGTATACACAATAACCTACTTTCAAAAGCTTATATTACCAGTGGTACACCCCCTTTTGGTTTTAATCGGTTCTCTGAATTAATTGCTAGCTATTTGGGATAGCTGAACGCATTTCACATTGTCGAATTTACATATAAATACCTTATCTTTATAATTATAAGACAAATCATAAATTCCATAAGCAATTAAATAATTTCATCAATTGAATAAAATTTTACCTTCGAAAATATCATACTCACAAGATATTATCAAACAGTTAAGCGGTTCAATGTAACCTTTACATGATATCAAAGAAAATCTCCTATACATATACACCTTTGTGCACTACTAATGATCTTACCAATAAAATCTTTTAAACTGTTATTTTAAAATTAGATTGTTATTTGACACAATCGCTATGTTAATTGTAATTATCTTAATAATTTACATACACGTATTACATTTAGTTTCAATGATTTACCTACTTCATGATAGCATCATTTACAATCCTAGCCTACTAATTACATACACTCACATTAATAAAGTTCATTCACTATCTAGTTCTTTTGAATATTAGCACTTATTTGATTTTAAGTGTCCATTTTTCACTTTGTCCTTTTAACTTATTACCATATAAATCAGATAATAGCAATTAAATGTCCTTTGCATTCACTGCAATATTCTTATAAAATGTCACACTAAATGTTAATTTATCTTATTATCTAACATTTAATTAGTGCTTAATTGACTAAATACATTTTTATGTTATGTTTCAATAATTAAAGTACATAACTTTCTTGGATAAGCCAGCTTGAATGATATCACCGCGTCAATTACCCTAACGCAGTTGCTTCATCAGCATCTACTAGCTTCTTAAGACATCTTCTTCCAATTCTTCCTTTTTTCCTTCATCTTCAATTCTCTGGTTCATAGTATTTTTTCAATTGTCTGGCATTAAATTTTCCACGGAGTTTCTTATCATCATCGCAATCGACGAGTAGATAAGTAGCTTCTCCGAGAATTTGATGCACTTTATATGGTCCGCAGTACAGTTCTCAAAATTTTTCAATTCTTTTCTGGACCGCGTCCGATTGATGATATGTTCTGATTAACACCTTCTCACCAACGTTGAATCTTGTAATGGTCTTAGTCTCATTACATAATTTTGCTTGTTTTTCTCTCTTCTCCTTCATTTTGATAAATATTTGGTTATGATCTACCCCTTTAACTAGGAGTATATCCTTGTTGATGTATTTTTCCCACGCTCTGGGAGGTTTTTTTCCGAGCTGAGCTTCGTACGGTGTTACTTCTATCGTCTCGTGGTACGTTTCGTTAATACAACTCTCGACGATTGGTACGTAACGCGACCACTTTGTATGTTGATCACCAACAAAGATCCTAAATAAGTTCCCAAGCTGTCTGTTGATTCTTTCAGCCAGATTCGCACAAGGGTTCCTTATTGCGGTAAATCGTGGTTGGATATTTAGTTCAGTTAATCCATCTAACCATTTTTTAGATGAAACTTGCGTTCCGTTGTCTGTGATAATCACTCTAGGAGACCCCAGTTCTTCACAATACTGGTGTACTCTCCTCAGTGTAGCGACGGTCGTTGCCCTTCGAAGTGTGAAAAGTCGTACGTATTTGGTAAAGTTGTCAACCAAAATAAACAGATACCTTACTCCGCCGGACGAAACAGGTAATGGTCCGTAATAGTCCGCGCTCACAAGGTCACCCTTGCGTAACGGTATTATGGCTTTTGTTCCTCCGAACGAGTTTTTGTTGCCGGAATCCTTTTTTTTCTGACAAGTGTCGCAGGTCCGTACGTAATTTTTCACCCTCTTTAACATCCCGTTTATGGTAAAGTACTCCTGCAATAATTTGATACATCTCTTCGCACCGGGATGCCCATACATACGGTGTATTTCAGCAATTATTTCGCCAGACACACTGTTCGGTACGTATAGTTTCCACTCTCTCCTTCGTAATCTATACAATTTCTCATCGACGAATCTATAAAATTTATTTAATTTCTTATCTATACAATTTTCCCTAATCTTATCAATAATATACTTAAGCTTATGGTCTTGAATTTGGTGCCTTCCAATATCCATTAGGATCTTGCTCACCTTCTTATCCATTTTGATTGTCAGGTGGTTAATTAAATATTCGGAAATATTGTCACTAATTACTTCTGGTGTGGCATCTTCTGGATTTCTGCTCAGAAGATCGGCAATAATATTGTCCTTACCTCTACAATGGACAATGTCGAATTTGTACTCCTGAATACTTAAGATCCAGCGTGTAATACGCGAGTTGTTTAAATGACATTTATTCATAAAAGTCAGTGCTTTATTATCAGTAATGATGGTTAACGGTTGTCCTAGTATGTATATACGGAACCGCTCAAGACATCTTACAATACACAAAAGCTCCTTCTCCGTAGTGTAATAATTTATTTCCGCACCCTTGAATGTCCTGCTGGTAAAAGCTATTACTCCAATTCTTCCTTCTTCGTCCAATTGATATAGTTGTCCGCCATATGCAAAGTTGCTGGCGTCACATTGCATATAATATCTTTGGTTTATTCGTGGAAACTTTAAGATGACTGTTTCTACGAATAATCTTTTAACCTGCTGAAAACATTCATTTAATTCCTGTGTCCAAGTAAATTTCTGTCCTTTCCGTAGCAACTCAAGTAATGGTTTAGTAGTTTCAGCGTATTTGTCTGTAAAACGATTATAGAAATTTGTCAACCCCAGGAAACCTTTTAATTGTTTTTGGTTCCGAGGTGCAGGGAACTTCATAATGGCATCTATCTTCTCGTCCGTTGCTCGTATTCCTTGCGTCGTTAGTTGATAACCGAGGTACGCGATTTCTTGTCTGAAGAACTGCGACTTCTCCAAATTGATGGTTAAATTTGCCCTTCTTAAATTAGATAATAATAAGTCTAAATGTAACAAATGCGTTTCTAAATCTTCTGAATAACACAGGCAATCGTCGACATAAATAACGGTATTTTCTTTTACTTCATCGTCCAGTACTGTGTCCAATCCTCTGGTCAGTGCAGCAGAACTGGTACTCAGGCCGAATGGTGTAACTGTAAAACGATAACACTTGCCGTCGTACATAAAAGCGGTGAAGTTCCGGCACTCCGGCTTCAGTGGTACTTGCCAGAAACTGCTGGTTAGATCTACGGTTGATAAGTATTTCATCTCTCCACATCTCGCCAAAATGTCGTTTATTGGAGGGGCACCCTCGTAGTCTGGGATAGTCACGCTGTTCACCTTCCTCGCATCCAAACACAATCGTACGCTACCGTCCTTCTTAATTACCGTAACCAGTGGGTTGATATATGCGCTGTTGCATCTCTCAATGACCCCATACCGTAACATTTTCCGAATCTCATCATCTACCTTCCCTTTATATGCTAATGGGACAGGCCATCCTCTCTGGAAGTACGGTGTCTGGTCGGTGACTCGGAACTCGTGAACATACCCTTCGATTCTTCCGGGGCATTCTCTGAATAAACTACAATTCCTCACTAGAATCTCCCTTAATCTTTCCAACGTTCCTTTATCTCCGCATTCTATACTTTCTATCTTCTTGTTAATGTTTCTGATGATCTCTTCTTCTTCTTCTACGTCCACCACTTCTATATGCATCATAGGCACCGTGTACGTTGTTTCGTTATCCTCTCTTCTCAACTCGACGATTCTTCTTCCCATGTCAATGAGACACCCTGTTTCTTGAAGAAAATTGGTTCCTAATATGCATGGTTTTATCAAATCTGATATTATGAGGAAAACACATTCATATTTAATTTCTTCAATATAGATATCACATAATATTTGTTTTCTGATTAGTTTTGATTTATTACCAACTGCGCTAACTATTAATGTGTTAGACATCGGTAATATTTCATAAGGTGTAATGTTATGTTTGTTTTGGTGAAACCACGACTCAGATAATCCGGCTATAACAGATCCAGTATCGATTAACGCTTGTACACTAACATTATCATTGAACTTGATATTTATCTCTGGACACCTGATTATTCGTTGAGAAATTTCTTCATCATCATTACACAATAAATCGCTTCTTAAGTCCGGTAGGATAATATTCGTTTGGTAGTCATTTGTTGTGACGGCTATCTCCGTTAATGGGTGGAGGGATTTTTTTTTTCTTCTTCTTGTTGACGATTCCTTTTGGGTTGAGTGCCCGATGCACCAGCTGTCGTGTTTGTAAACTCTATTGTGTTGACAGCACGCCGGTCTGCGTTACGGTACTGATTATTTATGGCGGGTCTGTCACCCCACGTTTTCTTCTGTATACCGCCTCCTTTGTTCAGGCCGCTTTCACTTTCCTTATACGCATTTCTTCCCTCGTTTGCCGCCGCATAGTTCGATTCTCTATTAATTCTTGGTTGAATCTGTGTATACTCGATGATCAGAGATTCGAAGTTTGGTATCGTCACAATCCCTCTTGTGACCACCGCGAGCTGGATGTCACGCCCAAAGTGACGTGATATCTTACGTATCAACTGATAATCAGACAAAGTAGGTGTTAACTGCTTACTTTCCAACAAAATCCGTTCAATATATTGAATAGCAGTAACTGGTCCGCGCCAATCAAATCTGCCATACTCCAAATGGTCCCGGATACTGTCCTGTCGTTCCTGGCCCCAATATTTTAGAGAGAACGCTTCTTTGAATTCTTCGAAGTTTGATATTTGGTCACGTATCACTCGCCACAAAATACCTGCGTCCAATTCCAGATGTCTGCCAATCCACTTGATATTGTCAGCGGGATAGTATAACTCTTGAACTTCGGACAATTCTTTGAGGAATTCCATAGGGAATCTGTCCGTGCCATTATATTTGAGATCATTGTGGTTAGGTCCGTTAATTCGATTTAACATTCCACAATCACCTTCCATCAATTGTCGCTGCAACCTTTCTTGGTTTTCTCTTACCTTATTAAAATGTCCTTTTAATTCTTCGATCCTAGTTGTCTTTTCTTTCGTAGTCTCGTCCAACTTCTGTTCTGTTGAACGTTGTCTACCGTCTACGTCTTCTAATTTTTGTATAATATTACTATTTGTTCCTTCTTGCTCCTGTTGTTTCTGCAGTATGGTATTGTGTATCTCAGCCTTAAGTTCTTCGTGCTTCTTATTGTAATCCTTAACGTGAACATCGAACTTGTGATTAATCTTTTTAACGGTCGTCTGGGTAGTGTGTACCACTGCCATCCATTCTTGTCGATCGTTATCTTGTTTTTCTTGTATTTCTACGTACTTCTTGTTGGCTTCTTCTCTCAAGTCTCTCACGATATCGTCTTGCTTCTTCTGTAGTTCATCGACCTTTCTTTCCCAGGTCTGCTGGCTTTCACGTATCTCGGACCTTATCTGTGTAATCTCTTCCTTCTGCTGGTCGAATTTTTCACTTATTAATTTGTTAATATTTTCTTCTTGTTCTACCTTCTGCTTATCTAATTTCTCATTAATTAATCTATTACTTTCTTCTAATTTTCTGTTAATATTCTCTTCTTGTTTTCTGTTACTTTCTTCGCTAATTAATTTAATATTCTCTTTTTGTTTTTCGTTCTGGTTTTCGTTCTGTTGACGGATGAACTCCATCTACATCTGTATAGTTCCATCCTCTAGTTTTGATGTCTGTCCTCGCGCCCTATCTTCTGGACTCTCTACCACGCTACTTGGTTCACTAGGTGTAGTATTGTCCTCGGTATTTACTGCACCTAATTGGTTATTAATGTCAAGTTCTACACTGTCTGAATTGCTCGCCATTTTAGCCCTACTGCGCGTAATCATTCAAACTGACTTACACTAATAACACTTATCTTACTTCTACTTCTATGACACTACTTTTTCTACTACTTCTACTGCCTGTTCTTTACCTAAGCTGTACGTGTTAACAATCTTTGTTAATACGTATCATGCCGTGCGGATGGGCGCCATTTATAACTACCATAATTTATAAATCTATTATGCTACGCGTTGGAAGCGCCATTTATAACTGTCAAATGGGGATTGTTTATTATGCTAACCGTGATTGTATTAATTAATTATTAAATATATAAAATTATCGATCTCTGACATGTATGTGTATAATTTAATCTTATTGATGATTCTAACTATCTATGCTCATCAACACATACGTGATATCATTTATTTAATTGAACATAAGAAACTCTTAAAATCTATTTGCATTCCTTCAAACTTTAGGTAAATATTTGGGTTGCATTGGTAATAATGAACGCATGTTTCTGATCAACTAAAATACTAGTTTAATTATCATTTATGACATATTATAAAAGTACATAGGTTACGTCGCTGTACCTGAAATACATACATATTTTATAATAAACAAGACATATCTTAATATATGCTGAAAAACAAAGAAAACATACATACATATAAAAAATCAAATGATGTTACAATTCAATATTCTACTTATTTAATGCGTTCATTAAATCCCAAATAAGCTTTTGTTTATACGTTCATTAACTACTTTATTCAGATTTATTCATTACTTTTCTTAATAATTTTCTCAGGTGTGAATTCTTTGAAAGAAGCCAGGTCAGTAGAAGTTGTTAATTAGAAATAATTATAATAATGGTTACTTGGTTATTGAATATCCATTAGTTGTTGACGAAGTCTCGTTCTGGTGATGGAGATGGCTCGTAGATACATTCCGTCGTAAGTTGTTTTATCACTGCCACTTATCACTTTATTCTTCCGATCACTCGCGTAGGCGTGTGTATATGTGTGAGTAATTGAAGTTCAGTGTTCAATCAATGTTCCATCTTACTGTGTTTGCTGTGAGTTCGTTTTAAAGTCAATATACATGTCTAGTTTCATTAGTCGCTGCTTCAACACGTTCCTATAATTTATTAGTTTGTTTAATGTTTCGTGTTCATTATGTTGTTGATACACAATATTAAGTTCAATTAATTTGTATATCGTTAAGTGATGCTGTCTGTTGGTGTAACGGTCTAATTGTTCATTTGCTGTAATTTTTTACTAAGTCCGTTACTGCGCACACCGGTAAAGTATCACTACCGCGATATGAATGTATTATTAAGTCTTTTAAGTTCCTTGTTACTTATCTAACTTCCGAATGATTTGAGTAAACAATGGAAAGTTTATGATATACCGTCTCTCGCACTTGAAGTTAAACTACTTGATATTTTAAATGTAAACTGTCTGAAAATTCTAACTGTAAACTTTAGTATAACTATTCAAAATTTGAGTGTTGACTGCCTGTCTAAAAATTGAGTATCACTGACTAAAAATTGAGTATCACTGCTCCTCCGTCTTCCTGGACAGCTGGTTTTATTAATTCGTCCCTACTCAAAATTTTGTCTCTGGCGCGTTTCACGCCTACTTCTTTTCGAGATTGGTCAGTTTTTGATTTTCTCGGAAAATACTGTCCCACTATGCCAAATTCTACGTCATAGTTCTTCCGATAGGTTCTTCGTTTCAGTTGCTATGGAAACATCCCTCACCAACAAATTTCTCGCTGGCTGAAGGCCTCTGATAGGTCCTTAGGTCTCCCTGCTTTCTGCCCTGACGATCATTGACCCGCTTCGAAGAAACTACGGCTATTAGACACTTGTCTATCAGCCTATTGTCTGAGTAAACTCTGCGTTTCTATAGATTCCCATTATCTGTACTTACAGTCTTCCTGGCGTATTGTTCTATGCTCTAACCCCCTTTTTTCTGGCTATTACTAATTTCGAACATCTGCTGGTCGTTGAAGTCACCCCAACTTTCCCTTCGTAAATTCTTGTCTGTCAATTAGACGATACCTCCAGCTGTGTAACATGACTGTAGTCTTTGTCAGCCTATCTTCCAGTATTATTTTCTTAAGGTGCAGCGCATCCGTTTCATTGTAGTATGGAGTCTCACTCGTTTTTGTCGCTTATCGTCTACTGACGTAATATGGTCAACATCTGCTACATTTCTCGGTACGGGTGTGAATGTCCTTACTTACTTTGTTACAGCTGCGGAGAGCAATAATTCTGGACGAAACTTTCCCTGTCATCTTACGCCACCAATTCTATAGTTGGATTGAACTTAATGTGTTTCTATTGTCAAGTCAGCAACGCTTCACTGACACCTTCTCATTACTCCTTATTTATTGCTCCACCATAAGTCGTTGACACTTGCCTCGTGTGAACGTACTCTGCCGAGGTGAAAATTTAAAATTTTTTTAAATTTACTGCTCGTTACAGTGTCCTCAATTTCGATTTGACGATGTGACCTCTGGGAACAACTCAAATCTAAATTCTGCGCCCTGTACGTCGCCTCGCCGTATCCATCTTCTTCAGGGGTAGGTATACACAATAACTTACTTTCAAAAGCTTATATTACCAGTGGTACACCCCCTTTTGGTTTTAATCGGTTCTCTGAATTAATTGCTAGCTATTTGGGATAGCTGAACGCATTTCACATTGTCGAATTTACATATAAATACCTTATCTTTATAATTATAAGACAAATCATAAATTCCATAAGCAATTAAATAATTTCATCAATTGAATAAAATTTTACCTTCTAAAATATCATACTCACAAGATATTATCAAACAGTTAAGCGGTTCAATGTAACCTTTACATGATATCAAAGAAAATCTCCTATACATATACACCTTTGTGCACTACTAATGATCTTACCAATAAAATCTTTTAAACTGTTATTTTAAAATTAGATTGTTATTTGACACAATCGCTATGTTAATTGTAATTATCTTAATAATTTACATACACGTATTACATTTAGTTTCAATGATTTACCTACTTCATGATAGCATCATTTACAATCCTAGCCTACTAATTACATACACTCACATTAATAAAGTTCATTCACTATCTAGTTCTTTTGAATATTAGCACTTATTTGATTTTAAGTGTCCATTTTTCACTTTGTCCTTTTAACTTATTACCATATAAATCAGATAATAGCAATTAAATGTCCTTTGCATTCACTGCAATATTCTTATAAAATGTCACACTAAATGTTAATTTATCTTATTATCTAACATTTAATTAGTGCTTAATTGACTAAATACATTTTTATGTTATGTTTCAATAATTAAAGTACATAACTTTCTTGGATAAGCCAGCTTGAATGATATCACCGCGTCAATTACCCTAACGCAGTTGCTTCATCAGCATCTACTAGCTTCTTAAGACATCTTCTTCAAATTCTTCCTCTTCCTTCATCTTCAATTCTCTGGTTCATAGTATTTTTTCAATTGTCTGGCATTAAATTTTCCACGGAGTTTCTTATCATCATCGCAATCAACGAGTAGATAAGTAGCTTCTCCGAGAATTTGATGCACTTTATATGGTCCGCAGTACAGTTCGCAAAATTTTTCAATTCTTTTCTGGACCGCGTCCGATTGATGATATGTTCTGATTAACACCTTCTCACCAACGTTGAATCTTGTAATGGTCTTAGTCTCATTACATAATTTTGCTTGTTTTTCTCTCTTCTCCTTCATTTTGATAAATATTTGGTTATGATCTACCCCTTTAACTAGGAGTATATCCTTGTTGATGTATTTTTCCCACGCTCTGGGAGGTTTTTTTCCGAGCTGAGCTTCGTACGGTGTTACTTCTATCGTCTCGTGGTACGTTTCGTTAATACAACTCTCGACGATTGGTACGTAACGCGACCACTTTGTATGTTGATCACCAACAAAGATCCTAAATAAGTTCCCAAGCTGTCTGTTGATTCTTTCAGCCAGATTCGCACAAGGGTTCCTTATTGCGGTAAATCGTGGTTGGATATTTAGTTCAGTTAATCCATCTAACCATTTTTTAGATGAAACTTGCGTTCCGTTGTCTGTGATAATCACTCTAGGAGACCCCAGTTCTTCACAATACTGGTGTACTCTCCTCAGTGTAGCGACGGTCGTTGCCCTTCGAAGTGTGAAAAGTCGTACGTATTTGGTAAAGTTGTCAACCAAAATAAACAGATACCTTACTCCGCCGGACGAAACAGGTAATGGTCCGTAATAGTCCGCGCTCACAAGGTCACCCTTGCGTAACGGTATTATGGCTTTTGTTCCTCCGAACGAGTTTTTGTTGCCGGAATCCTTTTTTTTCTGACAAGTGTCGCAGGTCCGTACGTAATTTTTCACCCTCTTTAACATCCCGTTTATGGTAAAGTACTCCTGCAATAATTTGATACATCTCTTCGCACCGGGATGCCCATACATACGGTGTATTTCAGCAATTATTTCGCCAGACACACTGTTCGGTACGTATAGTTTCCACTCTCTCCTTCGTAATCTATACAATTTCTCATCGACGAATCTATAAAATTTATTTAATTTCTTATCTATACAATTTTCCCTAATCTTATCAATAATATACTTAAGCTTATGGTCTTGAATTTGGTGCCTTCCAATATCCATTAGGATCTTGCTCACCTTCTTATCCACTTTGATTGTCAGGTGGTTAATTAAATATTCGGAAATATTGTCACTAATTACTTCTGGTGTGGCATCTTCTGGATTTCTGCTCAGAAGATCGGCAATAATATTGTCCTTACCTCTACAATGGACAATGTCGAATTTGTACTCCTGAATACTTAAGATCCAGCGTGTAATACGCGAGTTGTTTAAATGACATTTATTCATAAAAGTCAGTGCTTTATTATCAGTAATGATGGTTAACGGTTGTCCTAGTATGTATATACGGAACCGCTCAAGACATCTTACAATACACAAAAGCTCCTTCTCCGTAGTGTAATAATTTATTTCCGCACCCTTGAATGTCCTGCTGGTAAAAGCTATTACTCCAATTCTTCCTTCTTCGTCCAATTGATATAGTTGTCCGCCATATGCAAAGTTGCTGGCGTCACATTGCATATAATATCTTTGGTTTATTCGTGGAAACTTTAAGATGACTGTTTCTACGAATAATCTTTTAACCTGCTGAAAACATTCATTTAATTCCTGTGTCCAAGTAAATTTCTGTCCTTTCCGTAGCAACTCAAGTAATGGTTTAGTAGTTTCAGCGTATTTGTCTGTAAAACGATTATAGAAATTTGTCAACCCCAGGAAACCTTTTAATTGTTTTTGGTTCCGAGGTGCAGGGAACTTCATAATGGCATCTATCTTCTCGTCCGTTGCTCGTATTCCTTGCGTCGTTAGTTGATAACCGAGGTACGCGATTTCTTGTCTGAAGAACTGCGACTTCTCCAAATTGATGGTTAAATTTGCCCTTCTTAAATTAGATAATAATAAGTCTAAATGTAACAAATGCGTTTCTAAATCTTCTGAATAACACAGGCAATCGTCGACATAAATAACGGTATTTTCTTTTACTTCATCGTCCAGTACTGTGTCCAATCCTCTGGTCAGTGCAGCAGAACTGGTACTCAGGCCGAATGGTGTAACTGTAAAACGATAACACTTGCCGTCGTACATAAAAGCGGTGAAGTTCCGGCACTCCGGCTTCAGTGGTACTTGCCAGAACCTGCTGGTTAGATCTACGGTTGATAAGTATTTCATCTCTCCACATCTCGCCAAAATGTCGTTTATTGGAGGGGCACCCTCGTAGTCTGGGATAGTCACGCTGTTCACCTTCCTCGCATCCAAACACAATCGTACGCTACCGTCCTTCTTAATTACCGTAACCAGTGGGTTGATATATGCGCTGTTGCATCTCTCAATGACCCCATACCGTAACATTTTCCGAATCTCATCATCTACCTTCCCTTTATATGCTAATGGGACAGGCCATCCTCTCTGGAAGTACGGTGTCTGGTCGGTGACTCGGAACTCGTGAACATACCCTTCGATTCTTCCGGGGCATTCTCTGAATAAACTACAATTCCTCACTAGAATCTCCCTTAATCTTTCCAACGTTCCTTTATCTCCGCATTCTATACTTTCTATCTTCTTGTTAATGTTTCTGATGATCTCTTCTTCTTCTTCTACGTCCACCACTTCTATATGCATCATAGGCACCGTGTACGTTGTTTCGTTATCCTCTTTTCTCAACTCGACGATTCTTCTTCCCATGTCAATGAGACACCCTGTTTCTTGAAGAAAATTGGTTCCTAATATGCATGGTTTTATCAAATCTGATATTATGAGGAAAACACATTCATATTTAATTTCTTCAATATAGATATCACATAATATTTGTTTTCTGATTAGTTTTGATTTATTACCAACTGCGCTAACTATTAATGTGTTAGACATCGGTAATATTTCATAAGGTGTAATGTTATGTTTGTTTTGGTGAAACCACGACTCAGATAATCCGGCTATAACAGATCCAGTATCGATTAACGCTTGTACACTAACATTATCATTGAACTTGATATTTATCTCTGGACACCTGATTATTCGTTGAGAAATTTCTTCATCATCATTACACAATAAATCGCTTCTTAAGTCCGGTAGGATAATATTCGTTTGGTAGTCATTTGTTGTGACGGCTATCTCCGTTAATGGGTGGAGGGATTTTTTTTTTCTTCTTCTTGTTGACGATTCCTTTTGGGTTGAGTGCCCGATGCACCAGCTGTCGTGTTTGTAAACTCTATTGTGTTGACAGCACGCCGGTCTGCGTTACGGTGCTGATTATTTATGGCGGGTCTGTCACCCCACGTTTTCTTCTGTATACCGCCTCCTTTGTTCAGGCCGCTTTCACTTTCCTTATACGCATTTCTTCCCTCGTTTGCCGCCGCATAGTTCGATTCTCTATTAATTCTTGGTTGAATCTGTGTATACTCGATGATCAGAGATTCGAAGTTTGGTATCGTCACAATCCCTCTTGTGACCACCGCGAGCTGGATGTCACGCCCAAAGTGACGTGATATCTTACGTATCAACTGATAATCAGACAAAGTAGGTGTTAACTGCTTACTTTCCAACAAAATCCGTTCAATATATTGAATAGCAGTAACTGGTCCGCGCCAATCAAATCTGCCATACTCCAAATGGTCCCGGATACTGTCCTGTCGTTCCTGGCCCCAATATTTTAGAGAGAACGCTTCTTTGAATTCTTCGAAGTTTGATATTTGGTCACGTATCACTCGCCACAAAATACCTGCGTCCAATTCCAGATGTCTGCCAATCCACTTGATATTGTCAGCGGGATAGTATAACTCTTGAACTTCGGACAATTCTTTGAGGAATTCCATAGGGAATCTGTCCGTGCCATTATATTTGAGATCATTGTGGTTAGGTCCGTTAATTCGATTTAACATTCCACAATCACCTTCCATCAATTGTCGCTGCAACCTTTCTTGGTTTTCTCTTACCTTATTAAAATGTCCTTTTAATTCTTCGATCCTAGTTGTCTTTTCTTTCGTAGTCTCGTCCAACTTCTGTTCTGTTGAACGTTGTCTACCGTCTACGTCTTCTAATTTTTGTATAATATTACTATTTGTTCCTTCTTGCTCCTGTTGTTTCTGCAGTATGGTATTGTGTATCTCAGCCTTAAGTTCTTCGTGCTTCTTATTGTAATCCTTAACGTGAACATCGAACTTGTGATTAATCTTTTTAACGGTCGTCTGGGTAGTGTGTACCACTGCCATCCATTCTTGTCGATCGTTATCTTGTTTTTCTTGTATTTCTACGTACTTCTTGTTGGCTTCTTCTCTCAAGTCTCTCACGATATCGTCTTGCTTCTTCTGTAGTTCATCGACCTTTCTTTCCCAGGTCTGCTGGCTTTCACGTATCTCGGACCTTATCTGTGTAATCTCTTCCTTCTGCTGGTCGAATTTTTCACTTATTAATTTGTTAATATTTTCTTCTTGTTCTACCTTCTGCTTATCTAATTTCTCATTAATTAATCTATTACTTTCTTCTAATTTTCTGTTAATATTCTCTTCTTGTTTTCTGTTACTTTCTTCGCTAATTAATTTAATATTCTCTTTTTGTTTTTCGTTCTGGTTTTCGTTCTGTTGACGGATGAACTCCATCTACATCTGTATAGTTCCATCCTCTAGTTTTGATGTCTGTCCTCGCGCCCTATCTTCTGGACTCTCTACCACGCTACTTGGTTCACTAGGTGTAGTATTGTCCTCGGTATTTACTGCACCTAATTGGTTATTAATGTCAAGTTCTACACTGTCTGAATTGCTCGCCATTTTAGCCCTACTGCGCGTAATCATTCAAACTGACTTACACTAATAACACTTATCTTACTTCTACTTCTATGACACTACTTTTTCTACTACTTCTACTGCCTGTTCTTTACCTAAGCTGTACGTGTTAACAATCTTTGTTAATACGTATCATGCCGTGCGGATGGGCGCCATTTATAACTACCATAATTTATAAATCTATTATGCTACGCGTTGGAAGCGCCATTTATAACTGTCAAATGGGGATTGTTTATTATGCTAACCGTGATTGTATTAATTAATTATTAAATATATAAAATTATCGATCTCTGACATGTATGTGTATAATTTAATCTTATTGATGATTCTAACTATCTATGCTCATCAACACATACGTGATATCATTTATTTAATTGAACATAAGAAACTCTTAAAATCTATTTGCATTCCTTCAAACTTTAGGTAAATATTTGGGTTGCATTGGTAATAATGAACGCATGTTTCTGATCAACTAAAATACTAGTTTAATTATCATTTATGACATATTATAAAAGTACATAGGTTACGTCGCTGTACCTGAAATACATACATATTTTATAATAAACAAGACATATCTTAATATATGCTGAAAAACAAAGAAAACATACATACATATAAAAAATCAAATGATGTTACAATTCAATATTCTACTTATTTAATGCGTTCATTAAATCCCAAATAAGCTTTTGTTTATACGTTCATTAACTACTTTATTCAGATTTATTCATTACTTTTCTTAATAATTTTCTCAGGTGTGAATTCTTTGAAAGAAGCCAGGTCAGTAGAAGTTGTTAATTAGAAATAATTATAATAATGGTTACTTGGTTATTGAATATCCATTAGTTGTTGACGAAGTCTCGTTCTGGTGATGGAGATGGCTCGTAGATACATTCCGTCGTAAGTTGTTTTATCACTGCCACTTATCACTTTATTCTTCCGATCACTCGCGTAGGCGTGTGTATATGTGTGAGTAATTGAAGTTCAGTGTTCAATCAATGTTCCATCTTACTGTGTTTGCTGTGAGTTCGTTTTAAAGTCAATATACATGTCTAGTTTCATTAGTCGCTGCTTCAACACGTTCCTATAATTTATTAGTTTGTTTAATGTTTCGTGTTCATTATGTTGTTGATACACAATATTAAGTTCAATTAATTTGTATATCGTTAAGTGATGCTGTCTGTTGGTGTAACGGTCTAATTGTTCATTTGCTGTAATTTTTTACTAAGTCCGTTACTGCGCACACCGGTAAAGTATCACTACCGCGATATGAATGTATTATTAAGTCTTTTAAGTTCCTTGTTACTTATCTAACTTCCGAATGATTTGAGTAAACAATGGAAAGTTTATGATATACCGTCTCTCGCACTTGAAGTTAAACTACTTGATATTTTAAATGTAAACTGTCTGAAAATTCTAACTGTAAACTTTAGTATAACTATTCAAAATTTGAGTGTTGACTGCCTGTCTAAAAATTGAGTATCACTGACTAAAAATTGAGTATCACTGCTCCTCCGTCTTCCTGGACAGCTGGTTTTATTAATTCGTCCCTACTCAAAATTTTGTCTCTGGCGCGTTTCACGCCTACTTCTTTTCGAGATTGGTCAGTTTTTGATTTTCTCGGAAAATACTGTCCCACTATGCCAAATTCTACGTCATAGTTCTTCCGATAGGTTCTTCGTTTCAGTTGCTATGGAAACATCCCTCACCAACAAATTTCTCGCTGGCTGAAGGCCTCTGATAGGTCCTTAGGTCTCCCTGCTTTCTGCCCTGACGATCATTGACCCGCTTCGAAGAAACTACGGCTATTAGACACTTGTCTATCAGCCTATTGTCTGAGTAAACTCTGCGTTTCTATAGATTCCCATTATCTGTACTTACAGTCTTCCTGGCGTATTGTTCTATGCTCTAACCCCCTTTTTTCTGGCTATTACTAATTTCGAACATCTGCTGGTCGTTGAAGTCACCCCAACTTTCCCTTCG
This sequence comes from Magicicada septendecula, assembly GCA_034769895.1. Taxonomy (NCBI): domain Eukaryota; kingdom Metazoa; phylum Arthropoda; class Insecta; order Hemiptera; family Cicadidae; genus Magicicada; species Magicicada septendecula. The sequence continues at coordinate 333,099,307 of CM068371.1, read as the reverse complement.
TAAATTCTTGTCTGTCAATTAGACGATACCTCCAGCTGTGTAACATGACTGTAGTCTTTGTCAGCCTATCTTCCAGTATTATTTTCTTAAGGTGCAGCGCATCCGTTTCATTGTAGTATGGAGTCTCACTCGTTTTTGTCGCTTATCGTCTACTGACGTAATATGGTCAACATCTGCTACATTTCTCGGTACGGGTGTGAATGTCCTTACTTACTTTGTTACAGCTGCGGAGAGCAATAATTCTGGACGAAACTTTCCCTGTCATCTTACGCCACCAATTCTATAGTTGGATTGAACTTAATGTGTTTCTATTGTCAAGTCAGCAACGCTTCACTGACACCTTCTCATTACTCCTTATTTATTGCTCCACCATAAGTCGTTGACACTTGCCTCGTGTGAACGTACTCTGCCGAGGTGAAAATTTAAAATTTTTTTAAATTTACTGCTCGTTACAGTGTCCTCAATTTCGATTTGACGATGTGACCTCTGGGAACAACTCAAATCTAAATTCTGCGCCCTGTACGTCGCCTCGCCGTATCCATCTTCTTCAGGGGTAGGTATACACAATAACTTACTTTCAAAAGCTTATATTACCAGTGGTACACCCCCTTTTGGTTTTAATCGGTTCTCTGAATTAATTGCTAGCTATTTGGGATAGCTGAACGCATTTCACATTGTCGAATTTACATATAAATACCTTATCTTTATAATTATAAGACAAATCATAAATTCCATAAGCAATTAAATAATTTCATCAATTGAATAAAATTTTACCTTCTAAAATATCATACTCACAAGATATTATCAAACAGTTAAGCGGTTCAATGTAACCTTTACATGATATCAAAGAAAATCTCCTATACATATACACCTTTGTGCACTACTAATGATCTTACCAATAAAATCTTTTAAACTGTTATTTTAAAATTAGATTGTTATTTGACACAATCGCTATGTTAATTGTAATTATCTTAATAATTTACATACACGTATTACATTTAGTTTCAATGATTTACCTACTTCATGATAGCATCATTTACAATCCTAGCCTACTAATTACATACACTCACATTAATAAAGTTCATTCACTATCTAGTTCTTTTGAATATTAGCACTTATTTGATTTTAAGTGTCCATTTTTCACTTTGTCCTTTTAACTTATTACCATATAAATCAGATAATAGCAATTAAATGTCCTTTGCATTCACTGCAATATTCTTATAAAATGTCACACTAAATGTTAATTTATCTTATTATCTAACATTTAATTAGTGCTTAATTGACTAAATACATTTTTATGTTATGTTTCAATAATTAAAGTACATAACTTTCTTGGATAAGCCAGCTTGAATGATATCACCGCGTCAATTACCCTAACGCAGTTGCTTCATCAGCATCTACTAGCTTCTTAAGACATCTTCTTCAAATTCTTCCTCTTCCTTCATCTTCAATTCTCTGGTTCATAGTATTTTTTCAATTGTCTGGCATTAAATTTTCCACGGAGTTTCTTATCATCATCGCAATCAACGAGTAGATAAGTAGCTTCTCCGAGAATTTGATGCACTTTATATGGTCCGCAGTACAGTTCGCAAAATTTTTCAATTCTTTTCTGGACCGCGTCCGATTGATGATATGTTCTGATTAACACCTTCTCACCAACGTTGAATCTTGTAATGGTCTTAGTCTCATTACATAATTTTGCTTGTTTTTCTCTCTTCTCCTTCATTTTGATAAATATTTGGTTATGATCTACCCCTTTAACTAGGAGTATATCCTTGTTGATGTATTTTTCCCACGCTCTGGGAGGTTTTTTTCCGAGCTGAGCTTCGTACGGTGTTACTTCTATCGTCTCGTGGTACGTTTCGTTAATACAACTCTCGACGATTGGTACGTAACGCGACCACTTTGTATGTTGATCACCAACAAAGATCCTAAATAAGTTCCCAAGCTGTCTGTTGATTCTTTCAGCCAGATTCGCACAAGGGTTCCTTATTGCGGTAAATCGTGGTTGGATATTTAGTTCAGTTAATCCATCTAACCATTTTTTAGATGAAACTTGCGTTCCGTTGTCTGTGATAATCACTCTAGGAGACCCCAGTTCTTCACAATACTGGTGTACTCTCCTCAGTGTAGCGACGGTCGTTGCCCTTCGAAGTGTGAAAAGTCGTACGTATTTGGTAAAGTTGTCAACCAAAATAAACAGATACCTTACTCCGCCGGACGAAACAGGTAATGGTCCGTAATAGTCCGCGCTCACAAGGTCACCCTTGCGTAACGGTATTATGGCTTTTGTTCCTCCGAACGAGTTTTTGTTGCCGGAATCCTTTTTTTTCTGACAAGTGTCGCAGGTCCGTACGTAATTTTTCACCCTCTTTAACATCCCGTTTATGGTAAAGTACTCCTGCAATAATTTGATACATCTCTTCGCACCGGGATGCCCATACATACGGTGTATTTCAGCAATTATTTCGCCAGACACACTGTTCGGTACGTATAGTTTCCACTCTCTCCTTCGTAATCTATACAATTTCTCATCGACGAATCTATAAAATTTATTTAATTTCTTATCTATACAATTTTCCCTAATCTTATCAATAATATACTTAAGCTTATGGTCTTGAATTTGGTGCCTTCCAATATCCATTAGGATCTTGCTCACCTTCTTATCCACTTTGATTGTCAGGTGGTTAATTAAATATTCGGAAATATTGTCACTAATTACTTCTGGTGTGGCATCTTCTGGATTTCTGCTCAGAAGATCGGCAATAATATTGTCCTTACCTCTACAATGGACAATGTCGAATTTGTACTCCTGAATACTTAAGATCCAGCGTGTAATACGCGAGTTGTTTAAATGACATTTATTCATAAAAGTCAGTGCTTTATTATCAGTAATGATGGTTAACGGTTGTCCTAGTATGTATATACGGAACCGCTCAAGACATCTTACAATACACAAAAGCTCCTTCTCCGTAGTGTAATAATTTATTTCCGCACCCTTGAATGTCCTGCTGGTAAAAGCTATTACTCCAATTCTTCCTTCTTCGTCCAATTGATATAGTTGTCCGCCATATGCAAAGTTGCTGGCGTCACATTGCATATAATATCTTTGGTTTATTCGTGGAAACTTTAAGATGACTGTTTCTACGAATAATCTTTTAACCTGCTGAAAACATTCATTTAATTCCTGTGTCCAAGTAAATTTCTGTCCTTTCCGTAGCAACTCAAGTAATGGTTTAGTAGTTTCAGCGTATTTGTCTGTAAAACGATTATAGAAATTTGTCAACCCCAGGAAACCTTTTAATTGTTTTTGGTTCCGAGGTGCAGGGAACTTCATAATGGCATCTATCTTCTCGTCCGTTGCTCGTATTCCTTGCGTCGTTAGTTGATAACCGAGGTACGCGATTTCTTGTCTGAAGAACTGCGACTTCTCCAAATTGATGGTTAAATTTGCCCTTCTTAAATTAGATAATAATAAGTCTAAATGTAACAAATGCGTTTCTAAATCTTCTGAATAACACAGGCAATCGTCGACATAAATAATGGTATTTTCTTTTACTTCATCGTCCAGTACTGTGTCCAGTCCTCTGGTCAGTGCAGCAGAACTGGTACTCAGGCCGAATGGTGTAACTGTAAAACGATAACACTTGCCGTCGTACATAAAAGCGGTGAAGTTCCGGCACTCCGGCTTCAGTGGTACTTGCCAGAAACTGCTGGTTAGATCTACGGTTGAAAAGTATTTCATCTCTCCACATCTCGCCAAAATGTCGTTTATTGGAGGGGCACCCTCGTAGTCTGGGATAGTCACACTGTTCACCTTCCTCGCATCCAAACACAATCGTACGCTACCGTCCTTCTTAATTACCGTAACCAGTGGGTTGATATATGCGCTGTTGCATCTCTCAATGACCCCATACCGTAACATTTTCCGAATCTCATCATCTACCTTCCCTTTATATGCTAATGGGACAGGCCATCCTCTCTGGAAGTACGGTGTCTGGTCGGTGACTCGGAACTCGTGAACATACCCTTCGATTCTTCCGGGGCATTCTCTGAATAAACTACAATTCCTCACTAGAATCTCCCTTAATCTTTCCAACGTTCCTTTATCTCCGCATTCTATACTTTCTATCTTCTTGTTAATGTTTCTGATGATCTCTTCTTCTTCTTCTACGTCCACCACTTCTATATGCATCATAGGCACCGTGTACGTTGTTTCGTTATCCTCTCTTCTCAACTCGACGATTCTTCTTCCCATGTCAATGAGACACCCTGTTTCTTGAAGAAAATTGGTTCCTAATATGCATGGTTTTATCAAATCTGGTATTATGAGGAAAACACATTCATATTTAATTTCTTCAATATAGATATCACATAATATTTGTTTTCTGATTAGTTTTGATTTATTACCAACTGCGCTAACTATTAATGTGTTAGACATCGGTAATATTTCATAAGGTGTAATGTTATGTTTGTTTTGGTGAAACCACGACTCAGATAATCCGGCTATAACAGATCCAGTATCGATTAACGCTTGTACACTAACATTATCATTGAACTTGATATTTATCTCTGGACACCTGATTATTCGTTGAGAAATTTCTTCATCATCATTACACAATAAATCGCTTCGTAAGTCCGGTAGGATAATATTCGTTTGGTAGTCATTTGTTGTGACGGCTATCTCCGTTAATGGGTGGAGGGATTTTTTTTTTCTTCTTCTTGTTGACGATTCCTTTTGGGTTGAGTGCCCGATGCACCAGCTGTCGTGTTTGTAAACTCTATTGTGTTGACAGCACGCCGGTCTGCGTTACGGTGCTGATTATTTATGGCGGGTCTGTCACCCCACGTTTTCTTCTGTATACCGCCTCCTTTGTTCAGGCCGCTTTCACTTGCCTTATACGCATTTCTTCCCTCGTTTGCCGCCGCATAGTTCGATTCTCTATTAATTCTTGGTTGAATCTGTGTATACTCGATGATCAGAGATTCGAAGTTTGGTATCGTCACAATCCCTCTTGTGACCACCGCGAGCTGGATGTCACGCCCAAAGTGACGTGATATCTTACGTATCAACTGATAATCAGACAAAGTAGGTGTTAACTGCTTACTTTCCAACAAAATCCGTTCAATATATTGAATAGCAGTAACTGGTCCGCGCCAATCAAATCTGCCATACTCCAAATGGTCCCGGATACTGTCCTGTCGTTCCTGGCCCCAATATTTTAGAGAGAACGCTTCTTTGAATTCTTCGAAGTTTGATATTTGGTCACGTATCACTCGCCACAAAATACCTGCGTCCAATTCCAGATGTCTGCCAATCCACTTGATATTGTCAGCGGGATAGTATAACTCTTGAACTTCGGACAATTCTTTGAGGAATTCCATAGGGAATCTGTACGTGCCGTTATATTTGAGATCATTGTGGTTAGGTCCGTTAATTCGATTTAACATTCCACAATCACCTTCCATCAATTGTCGCTGCAACCTTTCTTGGTTTTCTCTTACCTTATTTAAATGTCCTTTTAATTCTTCGATCCTAGTTGTCTTTTCTTTCGTAGTCTCGTCCAACTTCTGTTCTGTTGAACGTTGTCTACCGTCTACGTCTTCTAATTTTTGTATAATATTACTATTTGTTCCTTCTTGCTCCTGTTGTTTCTGCAGTATGGTATTGTGTATCTCAGCCTTAAGTTCTTCGTGCTTCTTATTGTAATCCTTAACGTGAACATCGAACTTGTGATTAATCTTTTTAACGGTCGTCTGGGTAGTGTGTACCACTGCCATCCATTCTTGTCGATCGTTATCTTGTTTTTCTTGTATTTCTACGTACTTCTTGTTGGCTTCTTCTCTCAAGTCTCTCACGATATCGTCTTGCTTCTTCTGTAGTTCATCGACCTTTCTTTCCCAGGTCTGCTGGCTTTCACGTATCTCGGACCTTATCTGTGTAATCTCTTCCTTCTGCTGGTCGAATTTTTCACTTATTAATTTGTTAATATTTTCTTCTTGTTCTACCTTCTGCTTATCTAATTTCTCATTAATTAATCTATTACTTTCTTCTAATTTTCTGTTAATATTCTCTTCTTGTTTTCTGTTACTTTCTTCGCTAATTAATTTAATATTCTCTTTTTGTTTTTCGTTCTGTTTTTCGTTCTGTTGACGGATGAACTCCATCAACATCTGTATAGTTCCATCCTCTAGTTTTGATGTCTGTCCTCGCGCCCTATCTTCTGGACTCTCTACCACGCTACTTGGTTCACTAGGTGTAGTATTGTCCTCGGTATTTACTGCACCTAATTGGTTATTAATGTCAAGTTCTACACTGTCTGAATTGCTCGCCATTTTAGCCCTACTGCGCGTAATCATTCAAACTGACTTACACTAATAACACTTATCTTACTTCTACTTCTATGACACTACTTTTTCTACTACTTCTACTGCCTGTTCTTTACCTAAGCTGTACGTGTTAACAATCTTTGTTAATACGTATCATGCCGTGCGGATGGGCGCCATTTATAACTACCATAATTTATAAATCTATTATGCTACGCGTTGGAAGCGCCATTTAAAACTGTCAAATGGGGATTGTTTATTATGCTAACCGTGATTGTATTAATTAATTATTAAATATATAAAATTATCGATCTCTGACATGTATGTGTATAATTTAATCTTATTGATGATTCTAACTATCTATGCTCATCAACACATACGTGATATCATTTATTTAATTGAACATAAGAAACTCTTAAAATCTATTTGCATTCCTTCAAACTTTAGGTAAATATTTGGGTTGCATTGGTAATAATGAACGCATGTTTCTGATCAACTAAAATACTAGTTTAATTATCATTTATGACATATTATAAAAGTACATAGGTTACGTCGCTGTACCTGAAATACATACATATTTTATAATAAACAAGACATATCTTAATATATTTTGAAAAACAAAGAAAACATACATACATATATAAATCAAATGATGTTACAATTCAATATTCTACTTATTTAATGCGTTCATTAAATCCCAAATAAGCTTTTGTTTATACGTTCATTAACTACTTTATTCAGATTTATTCATTACTTTTCTTAATAATTTTCTCAGGTGTGAATTCTTTGAAAGAAGCCAGGTCAGTAGAAGTTGTTAATTAGAAATAATTATAATAATGGTTACTTGGTTATTGAATATCCATTAGTTGTTGACGAAGTCTCGTTCTGGTGATGGAGATGGCTCGTAGATACATTCCGTCGTAAGTTGTTTTATCACTGCCACTTATCACTTTATTCTTCCCATCACTCGCGTAGGCGTGTGTATCTGTGTGAGTAATTGAAGTTCAGTGTTCAATCAATGTTCCATCTTACTGTGTTTGCTGTGAGTTCGTTTTAAAGTCAATATACATGTCTAGTTTCATTAGTCGCTGCTTCAACAAACGTTCCTATAATTTATTAGTTTGTTTAATGTTTCGTGTTCATTATGTTGTTGATACACAATATTAAGTTCAATTAATTTGTATATCGTTAAGTGATGCTGTCTGTTGGTGTAACGGTCTAATTGTTCACTTGGTGTAATTTTTTACTAAGTCCGTTACTGCGCACACCGGTAAAGTATCACTACCGCGATATGAATGTATTATTAAGTCTTTTAAGTTCCTTGTTACTTATCTAACTTCCGAATGATTTGAGTAAACAATGGAAAGTTTATGATATACCGTCTCTCGCACTTGAAGTTAAACTACTTGATATTTTAAATGTAAACTGTCTGAAAATTCTAACTGTAAACTTTAGTATAACTATTCAAAATTTGAGTGTTGTCTGCCTGTCTAAAAATTGAGTATCACTGACTAAAAATTGAGTATCACTGCTCCTCCGTCTTCCTGGACAGCTGGTTTTATTAATTCGTCCCTACTCAAAATTTTGTCTCTGGCGCGTTTCACGCCTACTTCTTTTCGAGATTGGTCAGTTTTTGATTTTCTCGGAAAATACTGTCCCACTATGTCAAAATTCTACGTCATAGTTCTTCCGATAGGTTCTTCGTTTCAGTTGCTATGGAAACATCCCTCACCAACAAATTTCTCGCTGGCTGAAGGCCTCTGATGGGTCCTTAGGTCTCCCTGCTTTCTGCCCTGACGATCATTGACCCGCTTCGAAGAAACTACGGCTATTAGACACTTGTCTATCAGCCTATTGTCTGAGTAAACTCTGCGTTTCTATAGATTCCCATTATCTGTACTTACAGTCTTCCTGGCGTATTGTTCTATGCTCTAACCCCCTTTTTTCTGGCTATTACTAATTTCGAACATCTGCTGGTCGTTGAAGTCACCCCAACTTTCCCTTCGTAAATTCTTGTCTGTCAATTAGACGATACCTCCAGCTGTGTAACATGACTGTAGTCTTTGTCAGCCTATCTTCCAGTATTATTTTCTTAAGGTGCAGCGCATCCGTTTCATTGTAGTATGGAGTCTCACTCGTTTTTGTCGCTTATCGTCTACTGACGTAATATGGTCAACATCTGCTACATTTCTCGGTACGGGTGTGAATGTCCTTACTTACTTTGTTACAGCTGCGGATAGCAATAATTCTGGACGAAACTTTCCCTGTCATCTTACGCCACCAATTCTATAGTTGGATTGAACTTAATGTGTTTCTATTGTCAAGTCAGCAACGCTTCACTGACACCTTCTCATTACTCCTTATTTATTGCTCCACCATAAGTCGTTGACACTTGCCTCGTGTGAACGTACTCTGCCGAGGTGAAAATTTAAAATTTTTTAAAATTTACTGCTCGTTACAGTGTCCTCAATTTCGATTTGACGATGTGACCTCTGGGAACAACTCAAATCTAAATTCTGCGCCCTGTACGTCGCCTCGCCGTATCCATCTTCTTCAGGGGTAGGTATACACAATAACCTACTTTCAAAAGCTTATATTACCAGTGGTACACCCCCTTTTGGTTTTAATCGGTTCTCTGAATTAATTGCTAGCTATTTGGGATAGCTGAACGCATTTCACATTGTCGAATTTACATATAAATACCTTATCTTTATAATTATAAGACAAATCATAAATTCCATAAGCAATTAAATAATTTCATCAATTGAATAAAATTTTACCTTCGAAAATATCATACTCACAAGATATTATCAAACAGTTAAGCGGTTCAATGTAACCTTTACATGATATCAAAGAAAATCTCCTATACATATACACCTTTGTGCACTACTAATGATCTTACCAATAAAATCTTTTAAACTGTTATTTTAAAATTAGATTGTCATTTGACACAATCGCTATGTTAATTGTAATTATCTTAATAATTTACATACACGTATTACATTTAGTTTCAATGATTTACCTACTTCATGATAGCATCATTTACAATCCTAGCCTACTAATTACATACACTCACATTAATAAAGTTCATTCACTATCTAGTTCTTTTGAATATTAGCACTTATTTGATTTTAAGTGTCCATTTTTCACTTTGTCCTTTTAACTTATTACCATATAAATCAGATAATAGCAATTAAATGTCCTTTGCATTCACTGCAATATTCTTATAAAATGTCACACTAAATGTTAATTTATCTTATTATCTAACATTTAATTAGTGCTTAATTGACTAAATACATTTTTATGTTATGTTTCAATAATTAAAGTACATAACTTTCTTGGATAAGCCAGCTTGAATGATATCACCGCGTCAATTACCCTAACGCAGTTGCTTCATCAGCATCTACTAGCTTCAAAAGACATCTTCTTCCAATTCTTCCTTTTTTCCTTCATCTTCAATTCTCTGGTTCATAGTATTTTTTCAATTGTCTGGCATTAAATTTTCCACGGAGTTTCTTATCATCATCGCAATCAACGAGTAGATAAGTAGCTTCTCCGAGAATTTGATGCACTTTATATGGTCCGCAGTACAGTTCGCAAAATTTTTCAATTCTTTTCTGGACCGCGTCCGATTGATGATATGTTCTGATTAACACCTTCTCACCAACGTTGAATCTTGTAATGGTCTTAGTCTCATTACATAATTTTGCTTGTTTTTCTCTCTTCTCCTTCATTTTGATAAATATTTGGTTATGATCTACCCCTTTAACTAGGAGTATATCCTTGTTGATGTATTTTTCCCACGCTCTGGGAGGTTTTTTTCCGAGCTGAGCTTCGTACGGTGTTACTTCTATCGTCTCGTGGTACGTTTCGTTAATACAACTCTCGACGATTGGTACGTAACGCGACCACTTTGTATGTTGATCACCAACAAAGATCCTAAATAAGTTCCCAAGCTGTCTGTTGATTCTTTCAGCCAGATTCGCACAAGGGTTCCTTATTGCGGTAAATCGTGGTTGGATATTTAGTTCAGTTAATCCATCTATCCATTTTTTAGATGAAACTTGCGTTCCGTTGTCTGTGATAATCACTCTAGGAGACCCCAGTTCTTCACAATACTGGTGTACTCTCCTCAGTGTAGCGACGGTCGTTGCCCTTCGAAGTGTGAAAAGTCGTACGTATTTGGTAAAGTTGTCAACCAAAATAAACAGATACCTTACTCCGCCGGACGAAACAGGTAATGGTCCGTAATAGTCCGCGCTCACAAGGTCACCCTTGCGTAACGGTATTATGGCTTTTGTTCCTCCGAACGAGTTTTTGTTGCCGGAATCCTTTTTTTTCTGACAAGTGTCGCAGGTCCGTACGTAATTTTTCACCCTCTTTAACATCCCGTTTATGGTAAAGTACTCCTGCAATAATTTGATACATCTCTTCGCACCGGGATGCCCATACATACGGTGTATTTCAGCAATTATTTCGCCAGACACACTGTTCGGTACGTATAGTTTCCACTCTCTCCTTCGTAATCTATACAATTTCTCATCGACGAATCTATAAAATTTATTTAATTTCTTATCTATACAATTTTCCCTAATCTTATCAATAATATACTTAAGCTTATGGTCTTGAATTTGGTGCCTTCCAATATCCATTAGGATCTTCCTTACCTTCTTATCCATTTTCATTGTCAGGTGGTTAATTAAATATTCGGAAATATTGTCACTAATTACTTCTGGTGTGGCATCTTCTGGATTTCTGCTCAGAAGATCGGCAATAATATTGTCCTTATCTCTACAATGGACAATGTCGAATTTGTACTCCTGAATACTTAAGATCCAGCGTGTAATACGCGAGTTGTTTAAATGACATTTATTCATAAAAGTCAGTGCTTTATTATCAGTAATGATGGTTAACGGTTGTCCTAGTATGTATATACGGAACCGCTCAAGACATCTTACAATACACAAAAGCTCCTTCTCCGTAGTGTAATAATTTATTTCCGCACCCTTGAATGTCCTGCTGGTAAAAGCTATTACTCCAATTCTTCCTTCTTCGTCCAATTGATATAGTTGTCCGCCATATGCAAAGTTGCTGGCGTCACATTGCATATAATATCTTTGGTTTATTCGTGGAAACTTTAAGATGACTGTTTCTACGAATAATCTTTTAACCTGCTGAAAACATTCATTTAATTCCTGTGTCCAAGTAAATTTCTGTCCTTTCCGTAGCAACTCAAGTAATGGTTTAGTAGTTTCAGCGTATTTGTCTGTAAAACGATTATAGAAATTTGTCAACCCCAGGAAACCTTTTAATTGTTTTTGGTTCCGAGGTGCAGGGAACTTCATAATGGCATCTATCTTCTCGTCCGTTGCTCGTATTCCTTGCGTCGTTAGTTGATAACCGAGGTACGCGATTTCTTGTCTGAAGAACTGCGACTTCTCCAAATTGATGGTTAAATTTGCCCTTCTTAAATTAGATAATAATAAGTCTAAATGTAACAAATGCGTTTCTAAATCTTCTGAATAACACAGGCAATCGTCGACATAAATAATGGTATTTTCTTTTACTTCATCGTCCAGTACTGTGTCCAATCCTCTGGTCAGTGCAGCAGAACTGGTACTCAGGCCGAATGGTGTAACTGTAAAACGATAACACTTGCCGTCGTACATAAAAGCGGTGAAGTTCCGGCACTCCGGCTTCAGTGGTACTTGCCAGAAACTGCTGGTTAGATCTACGGTTGAAAAGTATTTCATCTCTCCACATCTCGCCAAAATGTCGTTTATTGGAGGGGCACCCTCGTAGTCTGGGATAGTCACACTGTTCACCTTCCTCGCATCCAAACACAATCGTACGCTACCGTCCTTCTTAATTACCGTAACCAGTGGGTTGATATATGCGCTGTTGCATCTCTCAATGACCCCATACCGTAACATTTTCCGAATCTCATCATCTACCTTCCCTTTATATGCTAATGGGACAGGCCATCCTCTCTGGAAGTACGGTGTCTGGTCGGTGACTCGGAACTCGTGAACATACCCTTCGATTCTTCCGGGGCATTCTCTGAATAAACTACAATTCCTCACTAGAATCTCCCTTAATCTTTCCAACGTTCCTTTATCTCCGCATTCTATACTTTCTATCTTCTTGTTAATGTTTCTGATGATCTCTTCTTCTTCTTCTACGTCCACCACTTCTATATGCATCATAGGCACCGTGTACGTTGTTTCGTTATCCTCTCTTCTCAACTCGACGATTCTTCTTCCCATGTCAATGAGACACCCTGTTTCTTGAAGAAAATTGGTTCCTAATATGCATGGTTTTATCAAATCTGGTATTATGAGGAAAACACATTCATATTTAATTTCTTCAATATAGATATCACATAATATTTGTTTTCTGATTAGTTTTGATTTATTACCAACTGCGCTAACTATTAATGTGTTAGACATCGGTAATATTTCATAAGGTGTAATGTTATGTTTGTTTTGGTGAAACCACGACTCAGATAATCCGGCTATAACAGATCCAGTATCGATTAACGCTTGTACACTAACATTATCATTGAACTTGATATTTATCTCTGGACACCTGATTATTCGTTGAGAAATTTCTTCATCATCATTACACAATAAATCGCTTCGTAAGTCCGGTAGGATAATATTCGTTTGGTAGTCATTTGTTGTGACGGCTATCTCCGTTAATGGGTGGAGGGATTTTTTTTTTCTTCTTCTTGTTGACGATTCCTTTTGGGTTGAGTGCCCGATGCACCAGCTGTCGTGTTTGTAAACTCTATTGTGTTGACAGCACGCCGGTCTGCGTTACGGTGCTGATTATTTATGGCGGGTCTGTCACCCCACGTTTTCTTCTGTATACCGCCTCCTTTGTTCAGGCCGCTTTCACTTTCCTTATACGCATTTCTTCCCTCGTTTGCCGCCGCATAGTTGGATTCTCTATTAATTCTTGGTTGAATCTGTGTATACTCGATGATCAGAGATTCGAAGTTTGGTATCGTCACAATCCCTCTTGTGACCACCGCGAGCTGGATGTCACGCCCAAAGTGACGCGATATCTTACGTATCAACTGATAATCAGACAAAGTAGGTGTTAACTGCTTACTTTCCAACAAAATCCGTTCAATATATTGAATAGCAGTAAATGGTCCGCGCCAATCAAATCTGCCATACTCCAAATGGTCCCGGATACTGTCCTGTCGTTCCTGGCCCCAATATTTTAGAGAGAACGCTTCTTTGAATTCTTCGAAGTTTGATATTTGGTCACGTATCACTCGCCACAAAATACCTGCGTCCAATTCCAGATGTCTGCCAATCCACTTGATATTGTCAGCGGGATAGTATAACTCTTGAACTTCGGACAATTCTTTGAGGAATTCCATAGGGAATCTGTACGTGCCGTTATATTTGAGATCATTGTGGTTAGGTCCGTTAATTCGATTTAACATTCCACAATCACCTTCCATCAATTGTCGCTGCAACCTTTCTTGGTTTTCTCTTACCTTATTTAAATGTCCTTTTAATTCTTCGATCCTAGTTGTCTTTTCTTTCGTAGTCTCGTCCAACTTCTGTTCTGTTGAACGTTGTCTACCGTCTACGTCTTCTAATTTTTGTATAATATTACTATTTGTTCCTTCTTGCTCCTGTTGTTTCTGCAGTATGGTATTGTGTATCTCAGCCTTAAGTTCTTCGTGCTTCTTATTGTAATCCTTAACGTGAACATCGAACTTGTGATTAATCTTTTTAACGGTCGTCTGGGTAGTGTGTACCACTGCCATCCATTCTTGTCGATCGTTATCTTGTTTTTCTTGTATTTCTACGTACTTCTTGTTGGCTTCTTCTCTCAAGTCTCTCACGATATCGTCTTGCTTCTTCTGTAGTTCATCGACCTTTCTTTCCCAGGTCTGCTGGCTTTCACGTATCTCGGACCTTATCTGTGTAATCTCTTCCTTCTGCTGGTCGAATTTTTCACTTATTAATTTGTTAATATTTTCTTCTTGTTCTACCTTCTGCTTATCTAATTTCTCATTAATTAATCTATTACTTTCTTCTAATTTTCTGTTAATATTCTCTTCTTGTTTTCTGTTACTTTCTTCGCTAATTAATTTAATATTCTCTTTTTGTTTTTCGTTCTGTTTTTCGTTCTGTTGACGGATGAACTCCATCAACATCTGTATAGTTCCATCCTCTAGTTTTGATGTCTGTCCTCGCGCCCTATCTTCTGGACTCTCTACCACGCTACTTGGTTCACTAGGTGTAGTATTGTCCTCGGTATTTACTGCACCTAATTGGTTATTAATGTCAAGTTCTACACTGTCTGAATTGCTCGCCATTTTAGCCCTACTGCGCGTAATCATTCAAACTGACTTACACTAATAACACTTATCTTACTTCTACTTCTATGACACTACTTTTTCTACTACTTCTACTGCCTGTTCTTTACCTAAGCTGTACGTGTTAACAATCTTTGTTAATACGTATCATGCCGTGCGGATGGGCGCCATTTATAACTACCATAATTTATAAATCTATTATGCTACGCGTTGGAAGCGCCATTTATAACTGTCAAATGGGGATTGTTTATTATGCTAACCGTGATTGTATTAATTAATTATTAAATATATAAAATTATCGATCTCTGACATGTATGTGTATAATTTAATCTTATTGATGATTCTAACTATCTATGCTCATCAACACATACGTGATATCATTTATTTAATTGAACATAAGAAACTCGTAAAATCTATTTGCATTCCTTCAAACTTTAGGTAAATATTTGGGTTGCATTGGTAATAATGAACGCATGTTTCTGATCAACTAAAATACTAGTTTAATTATCATTTATGACATATTATAAAAGTACATAGGTTACGTCGCTGTACCTGAAATACATACATATTTTATAATAAACAAGACATATCTTAATATATGCTGAAAAACAAAGAAAACATACATACATATATAAATCAAATGATGTTACAATTCAATATTCTACTTATTTAATGCGTTCATTAAATCCCAAATAAGCTTTTGTTTATACGTTCATTAACTACTTTATTCAGATTTATTCATTACTTTTCTTAATAATTTTCTCAGGTGTGAATTCTTTGAAAGAAGCCAGGTCAGTAGAAGTTGTTAATTAGAAATAATTATAATAATGGTTACTTGGTTATTGAATATCCATTAGTTGTTGACGAAGTCTCGTTCTGGTGATGGAGATGGCTCGTAGATACATTCCGTCGTAAGTTGTTTTATCACTGCCACTTATCACTTTATTCTTCCGATCACTCGCGTAGGCGTGTGTATATGTGTGAGTAATTGAAGTTCAGTGTTCAATCAATGTTCCATCTTACTGTGTTTGCTGTGAGTTCGTTTTAAAGTCAATATACATGTCTAGTTTCATTAGTCGCTGCTTCAACAAACGTTCCTATAATTTATTAGTTTGTTTAATGTTTCGTGTTCATTATGTTGTTGATACACAATATTAAGTTCAATTAATTTGTATATCGTTAAGTGATGCTGTCTGTTGGTGTAACGGTCTAATTGTTCACTTGGTGTAATTTTTTACTAAGTCCGTTACTGCGCACACCGGTAAAGTATCACTACCGCGATATGAATGTATTATTAAGTCTTTTAAGTTCCTTGTTACTTATCTAACTTCCGAATGATTTGAGTAAACAATGGAAAGTTTATGATATACCGTCTCTCGCACTTGAAGTTAAACTACTTGATATTTTAAATGTAAACTGTCTGAAAATTCTAACTGTAAACTTTAGTATAACTATTCAAAATTTGAGTGTTGTCTGCCTGTCTAAAAATTGAGTATCACTGACTAAAAATTGAGTATCACTGCTCCTCCGTCTTCCTGGACAGCTGGTTTTATTAATTCGTCCCTACTCAAAATTTTGTCTCTGGCGCGTTTCACGCCTACTTCTTTTCGAGATTGGTCAGTTTTTGATTTTCTCGGAAAATACTGTCCCACTATGTCAAATTCTACGTCATAGTTCTTCCGATAGGTTCTTCGTTTCAGTTGCTATGGAAACATCCCTCACCAACAAATTTCTCGCTGGCTGAAGGCCTCTGATAGGTCCTTAGGTCTCCCTGCTTTCTGCCCTGACGATCATTGACCCGCTTCGAAGAAACTACGGCTATTAGACACTTGTCTATCAGCCTATTGTCTGAGTAAACTCTGCGTTTCTATAGATTCCCATTATCTGTACTTACAGTCTTCCTGGCGTATTGTTCTATCCTCTAACCCCCTTTTTTCTGGCTATTACTAATTTCGAACATCTGCTGGTCGTTGAAGTCACCCCAACTTTCCCTTCGTAAATTCTTGTCTGTCAATTAGACGATACCTCCAGCTGTGTAACATGACTGTAGTCTTTGTCAGCCTATCTTCCAGTATTATTTTCTTAAGGTGCAGCGCATCCGTTTCATTGTAGTATGGAGTCTCACTCGTTTTTGTCGCTTATCGTCTACTGACGTAATATGGTCAACATCTGCTACATTTCTCGGTACGGGTGTGAATGTCCTTACTTACTTTGTTACAGCTGCGGATAGCAATAATTCTGGACGAAACTTTCCCTGTCATCTTACGCCACCAATTCTATAGTTGGATTGAACTTAATGTGTTTCTATTGTCAAGTCAGCAACGCTTCACTGACACCTTCTCATTACTCCTTATTTATTGCTCCACCATAAGTCGTTGACACTTGCCTCGTGTGAACGTACTCTGCCGAGGTGAAAATTTAAAATTTTTTAAAATTTACTGCTCGTTACAGTGTCCTCAATTTCGATTTGACGATGTGACCTCTGGGAACAACTCAAATCTAAATTCTGCGCCCTGTACGTCGCCTCGCCGTATCCATCTTCTTCAGGGGTAGGTATACACAATAACCTACTTTCAAAAGCTTATATTACCAGTGGTACACCCCCTTTTGGTTTTAATCGGTTCTCTGAATTAATTGCTAGCTATTTGGGATAGCTGAACGCATTTCACATTGTCGAATTTACATATAAATACCTTATCTTTATAATTATAAGACAAATCATAAATTCCATAAGCAATTAAATAATTTCATCAATTGAATAAAATTTTACCTTCGAAAATATCATACTCACAAGATATTATCAAACAGTTAAGCGGTTCAATGTAACCTTTACATGATATCAAAGAAAATCTCCTATACATATACACCTTTGTGCACTACTAATGATCTTACCAATAAAATCTTTTAAACTGTTATTTTAAAATTAGATTGTTATTTGATACAATCGCTATGTTAATTGTAATTATCTTAATAATTTACATACACGTATTACATTTAGTTTCAATGATTTACCTACTTCATGATAGCATCATTTACAATCCTAGCCTACTAATTACATACACTCACATTAATAAAGTTCATTCACTATCTAGTTCTTTTGAATATTAGCACTTATTTGATTTTAAGTGTCCATTTTTCACTTTGTCCTTTTAACTTATTACCATATAAATCAGATAATAGCAATTAAATGTCCTTTGCATTCACTGCAATATTCTTATAAAATGTCACACTAAATGTTAATTTATCTTATTATCTAACATTTAATTAGTGCTTAATTGACTAAATACATTTTTATGTTATGTTTCAATAATTAAAGTACATAACTTTCTTGGATAAGCCAGCTTGAATGATATCACCGCGTCAATTACCCTAACGCAGTTGCTTCATCAGCATCTACTAGCTTCAAAAGACATCTTCTTCCAATTCTTCCTTTTTTCCTTCATCTTCAATTCTCTGGTTCATAGTATTTTTTCAATTGTCTGGCATTAAATTTTCCACGGAGTTTCTTATCATCATCGCAATCAACGAGTAGATAAGTAGCTTCTCCGAGAATTTGATGCACTTTATATGGTCCGCAGTACAGTTCGCAAAATTTTTCAATTCTTTTCTGGACCGCGTCCGATTGATGATATGTTCTGATTAACACCTTCTCACCAACGTTGAATCTTGTAATGGTCTTAGTCTCATTACATAATTTTGCTTGTTTTTCTCTCTTCTCCTTCATTTTGATAAATATTTGGTTATGATCTACCCCTTTAACTAGGAGTATATCCTTGTTGATGTATTTTTCCCACGCTCTGGGAGGTTTTTTTCCGAGCTGAGCTTCGTACGGTGTTACTTCTATCGTCTCGTGGTACGTTTCGTTAATACAACTCTCGACGATTGGTACGTAACGCGACCACTTTGTATGTTGATCACCAACAAAGATCCTAAATAAGTTCCCAAGCTGTCTGTTGATTCTTTCAGCCAGATTCGCACAAGGGTTCCTTATTGCGGTAAATCGTGGTTGGATATTTAGTTCAGTTAATCCATCTATCCATTTTTTAGATGAAACTTGCGTTCCGTTGTCTGTGATAATCACTCTAGGAGACCCCAGTTCTTCACAATACTGGTGTACTCTCCTCAGTGTAGCGACGGTCGTTGCCCTTCGAAGTGTGAAAAGTCGTACGTATTTGGTAAAGTTGTCAACCAAAATAAACAGATACCTTACTCCGCCGGACGAAACAGGTAATGGTCCGTAATAGTCCGCGCTCACAAGGTCACCCTTGCGTAACGGTATTATGGCTTTTGTTCCTCCGAACGAGTTTTTGTTGCCGGAATCCTTTTTTTTCTGACAAGTGTCGCAGGTCCGTACGTAATTTTTCACCCTCTTTAACATCCCGTTTATGGTAAAGTACTCCTGCAATAATTTGATACATCTCTTCGCACCGGGATGCCCATACATACGGTGTATTTCAGCAATTATTTCGCCAGACACACTGTTCGGTACGTATAGTTTCCACTCTCTCCTTCGTAATCTATACAATTTCTCATCGACGAATCTATAAAATTTATTTAATTTCTTATCTATACAATTTTCCCTAATCTTATCAATAATATACTTAAGCTTATGGTCTTGAATTTGGTGCCTTCCAATATCCATTAGGATCTTCCTTACCTTCTTATCCATTTTGATTGTCAGGTGGTTAATTAAATATTCGGAAATATTGTCACTAATTACTTCTGGTGTGGCATCTTCTGGATTTCTGCTCAGAAGATCGGCAATAATATTGTCCTTATCTCTACAATGGACAATGTCGAATTTGTACTCCTGAATACTTAAGATCCAGCGTGTAATACGCGAGTTGTTTAAATGACATTTATTCATAAAAGTCAGTGCTTTATTATCAGTAATGATGGTTAACGGTTGTCCTAGTATGAATATACGGAACCGCTCAAGACATCTTACAATACACAAAAGCTCCTTCTCCGTAGTGTAATAATTTATTTCCGCACCCTTGAATGTCCTGCTGGTAAAAGCTATTA
Source organism: Magicicada septendecula (assembly GCA_034769895.1). Lineage (NCBI taxonomy): Eukaryota > Metazoa > Arthropoda > Insecta > Hemiptera > Cicadidae > Magicicada > Magicicada septendecula. The sequence goes on along the minus strand of CM068371.1, from coordinate 333,079,611 downwards.
CTCCAATTCTTCCTTCTTCGTCCAATTGATATAGTTGTCCGCCATATGCAAAGTTGCTGGCGTCACATTGCATATAATATCTTTGGTTTATTCGTGGAAACTTTAAGATGACTGTTTCTACGAATAATCTTTTAACCTGCTGAAAACATTCATTTAATTCCTGTGTCCAAGTAAATTTCTGTCCTTTCCGTAGCAACTCAAGTAATGGTTTAGTAGTTTCAGCGTATTTGTCTGTAAAACGATTATAGAAATTTGTCAACCCCAGGAAACCTTTTAATTGTTTTTGGTTCCGAGGTGCAGGGAACTTCATAATGGCATCTATCTTCTCGTCCGTTGCTCGTATTCCTTGCGTCGTTAGTTGATAACCGAGGTACGCGATTTCTTGTCTGAAGAACTGCGACTTCTCCAAATTGATGGTTAAATTTGCCCTTCTTAAATTAGATAATAATAAGTCTAAATGTAACAAATGCGTTTCTAAATCTTCTGAATAACACAGGCAATCGTCGACATAAATAATGGTATTTTCTTTTACTTCATCGTCCAGTACTGTGTCCAATCCTCTGGTCAGTGCAGCAGAACTGGTACTCAGGCCGAATGGTGTAACTGTAAAACGATAACACTTGCCGTCGTACATAAAAGCGGTGAAGTTCCGGCACTCCGGCTTCAGTGGTACTTGCCAGAAACTGCTGGTTAGATCTACGGTTGAAAAGTATTTCATCTCTCCACATCTCGCCAAAATGTCGTTTATTGGAGGGGCACCCTCGTAGTCTGGGATAGTCACACTGTTCACCTTCCTCGCATCCAAACACAATCGTACGCTACCGTCCTTCTTAATTACCGTAACCAGTGGGTTGATATATGCGCTGTTGCATCTCTCAATGACCCCATACCGTAACATTTTCCGAATCTCATCATCTACCTTCCCTTTATATGCTTATGGGACAGGCCATCCTCTCTGGAAGTACGGTGTCTGGTCGGTGACTCGGAACTCGTGAACATACCCTTCGATTCTTCCGGGGCATTCTCTGAATAAACTACAATTCCTCACTAGAATCTCCCTTAATCTTTCCAACGTTCCTTTATCTCCGCATTCTATACTTTCTATCTTCTTGTTAATGTTTCTGATGATCTCTTCTTCTTCTTCTACGTCCACCACTTCTATATGCATCATAGGCACCGTGTACGTTGTTTCGTTATCCTCTCTTCTCAACTCGACGATTCTTCTTCCCATGTCAATGAGACACCCTGTTTCTTGAAGAAAATTGGTTCCTAATATGCATGGTTTTATCAAATCTGGTATTATGAGGAAAACACATTCATATTTAATTTCTTCAATATAGATATCACATAATATTTGTTTTCTGATTAGTTTTGATTTATTACCAACTGCGCTAACTATTAATGTGTTAGACATCGGTAATATTTCATAAGGTGTAATGTTATGTTTGTTTTGGTGAAACCACGACTCAGATAATCCGGCTATAACAGATCCAGTATCGATTAACGCTTGTACACTAACATTATCATTGAACTTGATATTTATCTCTGGACACCTGATTATTCGTTGAGAAATTTCTTCATCATCATTACACAATAAATCGCTTCGTAAGTCCGGTAGGATAATATTCGTTTGGTAGTCATTTGTTGTGACGGCTATCTCCGTTAATGGGTGGAGGGATTTTTTTTTTCTTCTTCTTCTTGACGATTCCTTTTGGGTTGAGTGCCCGATGCACCAGCTGTCGTGTTTGTAAACTCTATTGTGTTGACAGCACGCCGGTCTGCGTTACGGTGCTGATTATTTATGGCGGGTCTGTCACCCCACGTTTTCTTCTGTATACCGCCTCCTTTGTTCAGGCCGCTTTCACTTTCCTTATACGCATTTCTTCCCTCGTTTGCCGCCGCATAGTTGGATTCTCTATTAATTCTTGGTTGAATCTGTGTATACTCGATGATCAGAGATTCGAAGTTTGGTATCGTCACAATCCCTCTTGTGACCACCGCGAGCTGGATGTCACGCCCAAAGTGACGCGATATCTTACGTATCAACTGATAATCAGACAAAGTAGGTGTTAACTGCTTACTTTCCAACAAAATCCGTTCAATATATTGAATAGCAGTAACTGGTCCGCGCCAATCAAATCTGCCATACTCCAAATGGTCCCGGATACTGTCCTGTCGTTCCTGGCCCCAATATTTTAGAGAGAACGCTTCTTTGAATTCTTCGAAGTTTGATATTTGGTCACGTATCACTCGCCACAAAATACCTGCGTCCAATTCCAGATGTCTGCCAATCCACTTGATATTGTCAGCGGGATAGTATAACTCTTGAACTTCGGACAATTCTTTGAGGAATTCCATAGGGAATCTGTACGTGCCGTTATATTTGAGATCATTGTGGTTAGGTCCGTTAATTCGATTTAACATTCCACAATCACCTTCCATCAATTGTCGCTGCAACCTTTCTTGGTTTTCTCTTACCTTATTTAAATGTCCTTTTAATTCTTCGATCCTAGTTGTCTTTTCTTTCGTAGTCTCGTCCAACTTCTGTTCTGTTGAACGTTGTCTACCGTCTACGTCTTCTAATTTTTGTATAATATTACTATTTGTTCCTTCTTGCTCCTGTTGTTTCTGCAGTATGGTATTGTGTATCTCAGCCTTAAGTTCTTCGTGCTTCTTATTGTAATCCTTAACGTGAACATCGAACTTGTGATTAATCTTTTTAACGGTCGTCTGGGTAGTGTGTACCACTGCCATCCATTCTTGTCGATCGTTATCTTGTTTTTCTTGTATTTCTACGTACTTCTTGTTGGCTTCTTCTCTCAAGTCTCTCACGATATCGTCTTGCTTCTTCTGTAGTTCATCGACCTTTCTTTCCCAGGTCTGCTGGCTTTCACGTATCTCGGACCTTATCTGTGTAATCTCTTCCTTCTGCTGGTCGAATTTTTCACTTATTAATTTGTTAATATTTTCTTCTTGTTCTACCTTCTGCTTATCTAATTTCTCATTAATTAATCTATTACTTTCTTCTAATTTTCTGTTAATATTCTCTTCTTGTTTTCTGTTACTTTCTTCGCTAATTAATTTAATATTCTCTTTTTGTTTTTCGTTCTGTTTTTCGTTCTGTTGACGGATGAACTCCATCAACATCTGTATAGTTCCATCCTCTAGTTTTGATGTCTGTCCTCGCGCCCTATCTTCTGGACTCTCTACCACGCTACTTGGTTCACTAGGTGTAGTATTGTCCTCGGTATTTACTGCACCTAATTGGTTATTAATGTCAAGTTCTACACTGTCTGAATTGCTCGCCATTTTAGCCCTACTGCGCGTAATCATTCAAACTGACTTACACTAATAACACTTATCTTACTTCTACTTCTATGACACTACTTTTTCTACTACTTCTACTGCCTGTTCTTTACCTAAGCTGTACGTGTTAACAATCTTTGTTAATACGTATCATGCCGTGCGGATGGGCGCCATTTATAACTACCATAATTTATAAATCTATTATGCTACGCGTTGGAAGCGCCATTTATAACTGTCAAATGGGGATTGTTTATTATGCTAACCGTGATTGTATTAATTAATTATTAAATATATAAAATTATCGATCTCTGACATGTATGTGTATAATTTAATCTTATTGATGATTCTAACTATCTATGCTCATCAACACATACGTGATATCATTTATTTAATTGAACATAAGAAACTCTTAAAATCTATTTGCATTCCTTCAAACTTTAGGTAAATATTTGGGTTGCATTGGTAATAATGAACGCATGTTTCTGATCAACTAAAATACTAGTTTAATTATCATTTATGACATATTATAAAAGTACATAGGTTACGTCGCTGTACCTGAAATACATACATATTTTATAATAAACAAGACATATCTTAATATATTCTGAAAAACAAAGAAAACATACATACATATAAAATCAAATGATGTTACAATTCAATATTCTACTTATTTAATGCGTTCATTAAATCCCAAATAAGCTTTTGTTTATACGTTCATTAACTACTTTATTCAGATTTATTCATTACTTTTCTTAATAATTTTCTCAGGTGTGAATTCTTTGAAAGAAGCCAGGTCAGTAGAAGTTGTTAATTAGAAATAATTATAATAATGGTTACTTGGTTATTGAATATCCATTAGTTGTTGACGAAGTCTCGTTCTGGTGATGGAGATGGCTCGTAGATACATTCCGTCGTAAGTTGTTTTATCACTGCCACTTATCACTTTATTCTTCCGATCACTCGCGTAGGCGTGTGTATATGTGTGAGTAATTGAAGTTCAGTGTTCAATCAATGTTCCATCTTACTGTGTTTGCTGTGAGTTCGTTTTAAAGTCAATATACATGTCTAGTTTCATTAGTCGCTGCTTCAACAAACGTTCCTATAATTTATTAGTTTGTTTAATGTTTCGTGTTCATTATGTTGTTGATACACAATATTAAGTTCAATTAATTTGTATATCGTTAAGTGATGCTGTCTGTTGGTGTAACGGTCTAATTGTTCACTTGGTGTAATTTTTTACTAAGTCCGTTACTGCGCACACCGGTAAAGTATCACTACCGCGATATGAATGTATTATTAAGTCTTTTAAGTTCCTTGTTACTTATCTAACTTCCGAATGATTTGAGTAAACAATGGAAAGTTTATGATATACCGTCTCTCGCACTTGAAGTTAAACTACTTGATATTTTAAATGTAAACTGTCTGAAAATTCTAACTGTAAACTTTAGTATAACTATTCAAAATTTGAGTGTTGTCTGCCTGTCTAAAAATTGAGTATCACTGACTAAAAATTGAGTATCACTGCTCCTCCGTCTTCCTGGACAGCTGGTTTTATTAATTCGTCCCTACTCAAAATTTTGTCTCTGGCGCGTTTCACGCCTACTTCTTTTCGAGATTGGTCAGTTTTTGATTTTCTCGGAAAATACTGTCCCACTATGTCAAATTCTACGTCATAGTTCTTCCGATAGGTTCTTCGTTTCAGTTGCTATGGAAACATCCCTCACCAACAAATTTCTCGCTGGCTGAAGGCCTCTGATAGGTCCTTAGGTCTCCCTGCTTTCTGCCCTGACGATCATTGACCCGCTTCGAAGAAACTACGGCTATTAGACACTTGTCTATCAGCCTATTGTCTGAGTAAACTCTGCGTTTCTATAGATTCCCATTATCTGTACTTACAGTCTTCCTGGCGTATTGTTCTATGCTCTAACCCCCTTTTTTCTGGCTATTACTAATTTCGAACATCTGCTGGTCGTTGAAGTCACCCCAACTTTCCCTTCGTAAATTCTTGTCTGTCAATTAGACGATACCTCCAGCTGTGTAACATGACTGTAGTCTTTGTCAGCCTATCTTCCAGTATTATTTTCTTAAGGTGCAGCGCATCCGTTTCATTGTAGTATGGAGTCTCACTCGTTTTTGTCGCTTATCGTCTACTGACGTAATATGGTCAACATCTGCTACATTTCTCGGTACGGGTGTGAATGTCCTTACTTACTTTGTTACAGCTGCGGAGAGCAATAATTCTGGACGAAACTTTCCCTGTCATCTTACGCCACCAATTCTATAGTTGGATTGAACTTAATGTGTTTCTATTGTCAAGTCAGCAACGCTTCACTGACACCTTCTCATTACTCCTTATTTATTGCTCCACCATAAGTCGTTGACACTTGCCTCGTGTGAACGTACTCTGCCGAGGTGAAAATTTAAAATTTTTTAAAATTTACTGCTCGTTACAGTGTCCTCAATTTCGATTTGACGATGTGACCTCTGGGAACAACTCAAATCTAAATTCTGCGCCCTGTACGTCGCCTCGCCGTATCCATCTTCTTCAGGGGTAGGTATACACAATAACCTACTTTCAAAAGCTTATATTACCAGTGGTACACCCCCTTTTGGTTTTAATCGGTTCTCTGAATTAATTGCTAGCTATTTGGGATAGCTGAACGCATTTCACATTGTCGAATTTACATATAAATACCTTATCTTTATAATTATAAGACAAATCATAAATTCCATAAGCAATTAAATAATTTCATCAATTGAATAAAATTTTACCTTCTAAAATATCATACTCACAAGATATTATCAAACAGTTAAGCGGTTCAATGTAACCTTTACATGATATCAAAGAAAATCTCCTATACATATACACCTTTGTGCACTACTAATGATCTTACCAATAAAATCTTTTAAACTGTTATTTTAAAATTAGATTGTTATTTGATACAATCGCTATGTTAATTGTAATTATCTTAATAATTTACATACACGTATTACATTTAGTTTCAATGATTTACCTACTTCATGATAGCATCATTTACAATCCTAGCCTACTAATTACATACACTCACATTAATAAAGTTCATTCACTATCTAGTTCTTTTGAATATTAGCACTTATTTGATTTTAAGTGTCCATTTTTCACTTTGTCCTTTTAACTTATTACCATATAAATCAGATAATAGCAATTAAATGTCCTTTGCATTCACTGCAATATTCTTATAAAATGTCACACTAAATGTTAATTTATCTTATTATCTAACATTTAATTAGTGCTTAATTGACTAAATACATTTTTATGTTATGTTTCAATAATTAAAGTACATAACTTTCTTGGATAAGCCAGCTTGAATGATATCACCGCGTCAATTACCCTAACGCAGTTGCTTCATCAGCATCTACTAGCTTCAAAAGACATCTTCTTCCAATTCTTCCTTTTTTCCTTCATCTTCAATTCTCTGGTTCATAGTATTTTTTCAATTGTCTGGCATTAAATTTTCCACGGAGTTTCTTATCATCATCGCAATCAACGAGTAGATAAGTAGCTTCTCCGAGAATTTGATGCACTTTATATGGTCCGCAGTACAGTTCGCAAAATTTTTCAATTCTTTTCTGGACCGCGTCCGATTGATGATATGTTCTGATTAACACCTTCTCACCAACGTTGAATCTTGTAATGGTCTTAGTCTCATTACATAATTTTGCTTGTTTTTCTCTCTTCTCCTTCATTTTGATAAATATTTGGTTATGATCTACCCCTTTAACTAGGAGTATATCCTTGTTGATGTATTTTTCCCACGCTCTGGGAGGTTTTTTTCCGAGCTGAGCTTCGTACGGTGTTACTTCTATCGTCTCGTGGTACGTTTCGTTAATACAACTCTCGACGATTGGTACGTAACGCGACCACTTTGTATGTTGATCACCAACAAAGATCCTAAATAAGTTCCCAAGCTGTCTGTTGATTCTTTCAGCCAGATTCGCACAAGGGTTCCTTATTGCGGTAAATCGTGGTTGGATATTTAGTTCAGTTAATCCATCTAACCATTTTTTAGATGAAACTTGCGTTCCGTTGTCTGTGATAATCACTCTAGGAGACCCCAGTTCTTCACAATACTGGTGTACTCTCCTCAGTGTAGCGACGGTCGTTGCCCTTCGAAGTGTGAAAAGTCGTACGTATTTGGTAAAGTTGTCAACCAAAATAAACAGATACCTTACTCCGCCGGACGAAACAGGTAATGGTCCGTAATAGTCCGCGCTCACAAGGTCACCCTTGCGTAACGGTATTATGGCTTTTGTTCCTCCGAACGAGTTTTTGTTGCCGGAATCCTTTTTTTTCTGACAAGTGTCGCAGGTCCGTACGTAATTTTTCACCCTCTTTAACATCCCGTTTATGGTAAAGTACTCCTGCAATAATTTGATACATCTCTTCGCACCGGGATGCCCATACATACGGTGTATTTCAGCAATTATTTCGCCAGACACACTGTTCGGTACGTATAGTTTCCACTCTCTCCTTCGTAATCTATACAATTTCTCATCGACGAATCTATAAAATTTATTTAATTTCTTATCTATACAATTTTCCCTAATCTTATCAATAATATACTTAAGCTTATGGTCTTGAATTTGGTGCCTTCCAATATCCATTAGGATCTTGCTCACCTTCTTATCCATTTTGATTGTCAGGTGGTTAATTAAATATTCGGAAATATTGTCACTAATTACTTCTGGTGTGGCATCTTCTGGATTTCTGCTCAGAAGATCGGCAATAATATTGTCCTTACCTCTACAATGGACAATGTCGAATTTGTACTCCTGAATACTTAAGATCCAGCGTGTAATACGCGAGTTGTTTAAATGACATTTATTCATAAAAGTCAGTGCTTTATTATCAGTAATGATGGTTAACGGTTGTCCTAGTATGTATATACGGAACCGCTCAAGACATCTTACAATACACAAAAGCTCCTTCTCCGTAGTGTAATAATTTATTTCCGCACCCTTGAATGTCCTGCTGGTAAAAGCTATTACTCCAATTCTTCCTTCTTCGTCCAATTGATATAGTTGTCCGCCATATGCAAAGTTGCTGGCGTCACATTGCATATAATATCTTTGGTTTATTCGTGGAAACTTTAAGATGACTGTTTCTACGAATAATCTTTTAACCTGCTGAAAACATTCATTTAATTCCTGTGTCCAAGTAAATTTCTGTCCTTTCCGTAGCAACTCAAGTAATGGTTTAGTAGTTTCAGCGTATTTGTCTGTAAAACGATTATAGAAATTTGTCAACCCCAGGAAACCTTTTAATTGTTTTTGGTTCCGAGGTGCAGGGAACTTCATAATGGCATCTATCTTCTCGTCCGTTGCTCGTATTCCTTGCGTCGTTAGTTGATAACCGAGGTACGCGATTTCTTGTCTGAAGAACTGCGACTTCCCCAAATTGATGGTTAAATTTGCCCTTCTTAAATTAGATAATAATAAGTCTAAATGTAACAAATGCGTTTCTAAATCTTCTGAATAACACAGGCAATCGTCGACATAAATAACGGTATTTTCTTTTACTTCATCGTCCAGTACTGTGTCCAATCCTCTGGTCAGTGCAGCAGAACTGGTACTCAGGCCGAATGGTGTAACTGTAAAACGATAACACTTGCCGTCGTACATAAAAGCGGTGAAGTTCCGGCACTCCGGCTTCAGTGGTACTTGCCAGAAACTGCTGGTTAGATCTACGGTTGATAAGTATTTCATCTCTCCACATCTCGCCAAAATGTCGTTTATTGGAGGGGCACCCTCGTAGTCTGGGATAGTCACACTGTTCACCTTCCTCGCATCCAAACACAATCGTACGCTACCGTCCTTCTTAATTACCGTAACCAGTGGGTTGATATATGCGCTGTTGCATCTCTCAATGACCCCATACCGTAACATTTTCCGAATCTCATCATCTACCTTCCCTTTATATGCTTATGGGACAGGCCATCCTCTCTGGAAGTACGGTGTCTGGTCGGTGACTCGGAACTCGTGAACATACCCTTCGATTCTTCCGGGGCATTCTCTGAATAAACTACAATTCCTCACTAGAATCTCCCTTAATCTTTCCAACGTTCCTTTATCTCCGCATTCTATACTTTCTATCTTCTTGTTAATGTTTCTGATGATCTCTTCTTCTTCTTCTACGTCCACCACTTCTATATGCATCATAGGCACCGTGTACGTTGTTTCGTTATCCTCTCTTCTCAACTCGACGATTCTTCTTCCCATGTCAATGAGACACCCTGTTTCTTGAAGAAAATTGGTTCCTAATATGCATGGTTTTATCAAATCTGGTATTATGAGGAAAACACATTCATATTTAATTTCTTCAATATAGATATCACATAATATTTGTTTTCTGATTAGTTTTGATTTATTACCAACTGCGCTAACTATTAATGTGTTAGACATCGGTAATATTTCATAAGGTGTAATGTTATGTTTGTTTTGGTGAAACCACGACTCAGATAATCCGGCTATAACAGATCCAGTATCGATTAACGCTTGTACACTAACATTATCATTGAACTTGATATTTATCTCTGGACACCTGATTATTCGTTGAGAAATTTCTTCATCATCATTACACAATAAATCGCTTCTTAAGTCCGGTAGGATAATATTCGTTTGGTAGTCATTTGTTGTGACGGCTATCTCCGTTAATGGGTGGAGGGATTTTTTTTTTCTTCTTCTTGTTGACGATTCCTTTTGGGTTGAGTGCCCGATGCACCAGCTGTCGTGTTTGTAAACTCTATTGTGTTGACAGCACGCCGGTCTGCGTTACGGTGCTGATTATTTATGGCGGGTCTGTCACCCCACGTTTTCTTCTGTATACCGCCTCCTTTGTTCAGGCCGCTTTCACTTGCCTTATACGCATTTCTTCCCTCGTTTGCCGCCGCATAGTTCGATTCTCTATTAATTCTTGGTTGAATCTGTGTATACTCGATGATCAGAGATTCGAAGTTTGGTATCGTCACAATCCCTCTTGTGACCACCGCGAGCTGGATGTCACGCCCAAAGTGACGTGATATCTTACGTATCAACTGATAATCAGACAAAGTAGGTGTTAACTGCTTACTTTCCAACAAAATCCGTTCAATATATTGAATAGCAGTAACTGGTCCGCGCCAATCAAATCTGCCATACTCCAAATGGTCCCGGATACTGTCCTGTCGTTCCTGGCCCCAATATTTTAGAGAGAACGCTTCTTTGAATTCTTCGAAGTTTGATATTTGGTCACGTATCACTCGCCACCAAATACCTGCGTCCAATTCCAGATGTCTGCCAATCCACTTGATATTGTCAGCGGGATAGTATAACTCTTGAACTTCGGACAATTCTTTGAGGAATTCCATAGGGAATCTGTACGTGCCGTTATATTTGAGATCATTGTGGTTAGGTCCGTTAATTCGATTTAACATTCCACAATCACCTTCCATCAATTGTCGCTGCAACCTTTCTTGGTTTTCTCTTACCTTATTTAAATGTCCTTTTAATTCTTCGATCCTAGTTGTCTTTTCTTTCGTAGTCTCGTCCAACTTCTGTTCTGTTGAACGTTGTCTACCGTCTACGTCTTCTAATTTTTGTATAATATTACTATTTGTTCCTTCTTGCTCCTGTTGTTTCTGCAGTATGGTATTGTGTATCTCAGCCTTAAGTTCTTCGTGCTTCTTATTGTAATCCTTAACGTGAACATCGAACTTGTGATTAATCTTTTTAACGGTCGTCTGGGTAGTGTGTACCACTGCCATCCATTCTTGTCGATCGTTATCTTGTTTTTCTTGTATTTCTACGTACTTCTTGTTGGCTTCTTCTCTCAAGTCTCTCACGATATCGTCTTGCTTCTTCTGTAGTTCATCGACCTTTCTTTCCCAGGTCTGCTGGCTTTCACGTATCTCGGACCTTATCTGTGTAATCTCTTCCTTCTGCTGGTCGAATTTTTCACTTATTAATTTGTTAATATTTTCTTCTTGTTCTACCTTCTGCTTATCTAATTTCTCATTAATTAATCTATTACTTTCTTCTAATTTTCTGTTAATATTCTCTTCTTGTTTTCTGTTACTTTCTTCGCTAATTAATTTAATATTCTCTTTTTGTTTTTCGTTCTGTTTTTCGTTCTGTTGACGGATGAACTCCATAAACATCTGTATAGTTCCATCCTCTAGTTTTGATGTCTGTCCTCGCGCCCTATCTTCTGGACTCTCTACCACGCTACTTGGTTCACTAGGTGTAGTATTGTCCTCGGTATTTACTGCACCTAATTGGTTATTAATGTCAAGTTCTACACTGTCTGAATTGCTCGCCATTTTAGCCCTACTGCGCGTAATCATTCAAACTGACTTACACTAATAACACTTATCTTACTTCTACTTCTATGACACTACTTTTTCTACTACTTCTACTGCCTGTTCTTTACCTAAGCTGTACGTGTTAACAATCTTTGTTAATACGTATCATGCCGTGCGGATGGGCGCCATTTATAACTACCATAATTTATAAATCTATTATGCTACGCGTTGGAAGCGCCATTTATAACTGTCAAATGGGGATTGTTTATTATGCTAACCGTGATTGTATTAATTAATTATTAAATATATAAAATTATCGATCTCTGACATGTATGTGTATAATTTAATCTTATTGATGATTCTAACTATCTATGCTCATCAACACATACGTGATATCATTTATTTAATTGAACATAAGAAACTCTTAAAATCTATTTGCATTCCTTCAAACTTTAGGTAAATATTTGGGTTGCATTGGTAATAATGAACGCATGTTTCTGATCAACTAAAATACTAGTTTAATTATCATTTATGACATATTATAAAAGTACATAGGTTACGTCGCTGTACCTGAAATACATACATATTTTATAATAAACAAGACATATCTTAATATATTCTGAAAAACAAAGAAAACATACATACATATATAAATCAAATGATGTTACAATTCAATATTCTACTTATTTAATGCGTTCATTAAATCCCAAATAAGCTTTTGTTTATACGTTCATTAACTACTTTATTCAGATTTATTCATTACTTTTCTTAATAATTTTCTCAGGTGTGAATTCTTTGAAAGAAGCCAGGTCAGTAGAAGTTGTTAATTAGAAATAATTATAATAATGGTTACTTGGTTATTGAATATCCATTAGTTGTTGACGAAGTCTCGTTCTGGTGATGGAGATGGCTCGTAGATACATTCCGTCGTAAGTTGTTTTATCACTGCCACTTATCACTTTATTCTTCCGATCACTCGCGTAGGCGTGTGTATATGTGTGAGTAATTGAAGTTCAGTGTTCAATCAATGTTCCATCTTACTGTGTTTGCTGTGAGTTCGTTTTAAAGTCAATATACATGTCTAGTTTCATTAGTCGCTGCTTCAACAAACGTTCCTATAATTTATTAGTTTGTTTAATGTTTCGTGTTCATTATGTTGTTGATACACAATATTAAGTTCAATTAATTTGTATATCGTTAAGTGATGCTGTCTGTTGGTGTAACGGTCTAATTGTTCACTTGGTGTAATTTTTTACTAAGTCCGTTACTGCGCACACCGGTAAAGTATCACTACCGCGATATGAATGTATTATTAAGTCTTTTAAGTTCCTTGTTACTTATCTAACTTCCGAATGATTTGAGTAAACAATGGAAAGTTTATGATATACCGTCTCTCGCACTTGAAGTTAAACTACTTGATATTTTAAATGTAAACTGTCTGAAAATTCTAACTGTAAACTTTAGTATAACTATTCAAAATTTGAGTGTTGTCTGCCTGTCTAAAAATTGAGTATCACTGACTAAAAATTGAGTATCACTGCTCCTCCGTCTTCCTGGACAGCTGGTTTTATTAATTCGTCCCTACTCAAAATTTTGTCTCTGGCGCGTTTCACGCCTACTTCTTTTCGAGATTGGTCAGTTTTTGATTTTCTCGGAAAATACTGTCCCACTATGTCAAATTCTACGTCATAGTTCTTCCGATAGGTTCTTCGTTTCAGTTGCTATGGAAACATCCCTCACCAACAAATTTCTCGCTGGCTGAAGGCCTCTGATAGGTCCTTAGGTCTCCCTGCTTTCTGCCCTGACGATCATTGACCCGCTTCGAAGAAACTACGGCTATTAGACACTTGTCTATCAGCCTATTGTCTGAGTAAACTCTGCGTTTCTATAGATTCCCATTATCTGTACTTACAGTCTTCCTGGCGTATTGTTCTATGCTCTAACCCCCTTTTTTCTGGCTATTACTAATTTCGAACATCTGCTGGTCGTTGAAGTCACCCCAACTTTCCCTTCGTAAATTCTTGTCTGTCAATTAGACGATACCTCCAGCTGTGTAACATGACTGTAGTCTTTGTCAGCCTATCTTCCAGTATTATTTTCTTAAGGTGCAGCGCATCCGTTTCATTGTAGTATGGAGTCTCACTCGTTTTTGTCGCTTATCGTCTACTGACGTAATATGGTCAACATCTGCTACATTTCTCGGTACGGGTGTGAATGTCCTTACTTACTTTGTTACAGCTGCGGAGAGCAATAATTCTGGACGAAACTTTCCCTGTCATCTTACGCCACCAATTCTATAGTTGGATTGAACTTAATGTGTTTCTATTGTCAAGTCAGCAACGCTTCACTGACACCTTCTCATTACTCCTTATTTATTGCTCCACCATAAGTCGTTGACACTTGCCTCGTGTGAACGTACTCTGCCGAGGTGAAAATTTAAAATTTTTTAAAATTTACTGCTCGTTACAGTGTCCTCAATTTCGATTTGACGATGTGACCTCTGGGAACAACTCAAATCTAAATTCTGCGCCCTGTACGTCGCCTCGCCGTATCCATCTTCTTCAGGGGTAGGTATACACAATAACCTACTTTCAAAAGCTTATATTACCAGTGGTACACCCCCTTTTGGTTTTAATCGGTTCTCTGAATTAATTGCTAGCTATTTGGGATAGCTGAACGCATTTCACATTGTCGAATTTACATATAAATACCTTATCTTTATAATTATAAGACAAATCATAAATTCCATAAGCAATTAAATAATTTCATCAATTGAATAAAATTTTACCTTCTAAAATATCATACTCACAAGATATTATCAAACAGTTAAGCGGTTCAATGTAACCTTTACATGATATCAAAGAAAATCTCCTATACATATACACCTTTGTGCACTACTAATGATCTTACCAATAAAATCTTTTAAACTGTTATTTTAAAATTAGATTGTTATTTGATACAATCGCTATGTTAATTGTAATTATCTTAATAATTTACATACACGTATTACATTTAGTTTCAATGATTTACCTACTTCATGATAGCATCATTTACAATCCTAGCCTACTAATTACATACACTCACATTAATAAAGTTCATTCACTATCTAGTTCTTTTGAATATTAGCACTTATTTGATTTTAAGTGTCCATTTTTCACTTTGTCCTTTTAACTTATTACCATATAAATCAGATAATAGCAATTAAATGTCCTTTGCATTCACTGCAATATTCTTATAAAATGTCACACTAAATGTTAATTTATCTTATTATCTAACATTTAATTAGTGCTTAATTGACTAAATACATTTTTATGTTATGTTTCAATAATTAAAGTACATAACTTTCTTGGATAAGCCAGCTTGAATGATATCACCGCGTCAATTACCCTAACGCAGTTGCTTCATCAGCATCTACTAGCTTCAAAAGACATCTTCTTCCAATTCTTCCTTTTTTCCTTCATCTTCAATTCTCTGGTTCATAGTATTTTTTCAATTGTCTGGCATTAAATTTTCCACGGAGTTTCTTATCATCATCGCAATCAACGAGTAGATAAGTAGCTTCTCCGAGAATTTGATGCACTTTATATGGTCCGCAGTACAGTTCGCAAAATTTTTCAATTCTTTTCTGGACCGCGTCCGATTGATGATATGTTCTGATTAACACCTTCTCACCAACGTTGAATCTTGTAATGGTCTTAGTCTCATTACATAATTTTGCTTGTTTTTCTCTCTTCTCCTTCATTTTGATAAATATTTGGTTATGATCTACCCCTTTAACTAGGAGTATATCCTTGTTGATGTATTTTTCCCACGCTCTGGGAGGTTTTTTTCCGAGCTGAGCTTCGTACGGTGTTACTTCTATCGTCTCGTGGTACGTTTCGTTAATACAACTCTCGACGATTGGTACGTAACGCGACCACTTTGTATGTTGATCACCAACAAAGATCCTAAATAAGTTCCCAAGCTGTCTGTTGATTCTTTCAGCCAGATTCGCACAAGGGTTCCTTATTGCGGTAAATCGTGGTTGGATATTTAGTTCAGTTAATCCATCTAACCATTTTTTAGATGAAACTTGCGTTCCGTTGTCTGTGATAATCACTCTAGGAGACCCCAGTTCTTCACAATACTGGTGTACTCTCCTCAGTGTAGCGACGGTCGTTGCCCTTCGAAGTGTGAAAAGTCGTACGTATTTGGTAAAGTTGTCAACCAAAATAAACAGATACCTTACTCCGCCGGACGAAACAGGTAATGGTCCGTAATAGTCCGCGCTCACAAGGTCACCCTTGCGTAACGGTATTATGGCTTTTGTTCCTCCGAACGAGTTTTTGTTGCCGGAATCCTTTTTTTTCTGACAAGTGTCGCAGGTCCGTACGTAATTTTTCACCCTCTTTAACATCCCGTTTATGGTAAAGTACTCCTGCAATAATTTGATACATCTCTTCGCACCGGGATGCCCATACATACGGTGTATTTCAGCAATTATTTCGCCAGACACACTGTTCGGTACGTATAGTTTCCACTCTCTCCTTCGTAATCTATACAATTTCTCATCGACGAATCTATAAAATTTATTTAATTTCTTATCTATACAATTTTCCCTAATCTTATCAATAATATACTTAAGCTTATGGTCTTGAATTTGGTGCCTTCCAATATCCATTAGGATCTTGCTCACCTTCTTATCCATTTTGATTGTCAGGTGGTTAATTAAATATTCGGAAATATTGTCACTAATTACTTCTGGTGTGGCATCTTCTGGATTTCTGCTCAGAAGATCGGCAATAATATTGTCCTTACCTCTACAATGGACAATGTCGAATTTGTACTCCTGAATACTTAAGATCCAGCGTGTAATACGCGAGTTGTTTAAATGACATTTATTCATAAAAGTCAGTGCTTTATTATCAGTAATGATGGTTAACGGTTGTCCTAGTATGTATATACGGAACCGCTCAAGACATCTTACAATACACAAAAGCTCCTTCTCCGTAGTGTAATAATTTATTTCCGCACCCTTGAATGTCCTGCTGGTAAAAGCTATTACTCCAATTCTTCCTTCTTCGTCCAATTGATATAGTTGTCCGCCATATGCAAAGTTGCTGGCGTCACATTGCATATAATATCTTTGGTTTATTCGTGGAAACTTTAAGATGACTGTTTCTACGAATAATCTTTTAACCTGCTGAAAACATTCATTTAATTCCTGTGTCCAAGTAAATTTCTGCCCTTTCCGTAGCAACTCAAGTAATGGTTTAGTAGTTTCAGCGTATTTGTCTGTAAAACGATTATAGAAATTTGTCAACCCCAGGAAACCTTTTAATTGTTTTTGGTTCCGAGGTGCAGGGAACTTCATAATGGCATCTATCTTCTCGTCCGTTGCTCGTATTCCTTGCGTCGTTAGTTGATAACCGAGGTACGCGATTTCTTGTCTGAAGAACTGCGACTTCTCCAAATTGATGGTTAAATTTGCCCTTCTTAAATTAGATAATAATAAGTCTAAATGTAACAAATGCGTTTCTAAATCTTCTGAATAACACAGGCAATCGTCGACATAAATAACGGTATTTTCTTTTACTTCATCGTCCAGTACTGTGTCCAATCCTCTGGTCAGTGCAGCAGAACTGGTACTCAGGCCGAATGGTGTAACTGTAAAACGATAACACTTGCCGTCGTACATAAAAGCGGTGAAGTTCCGGCACTCCGGCTTCAGTGGTACTTGCCAGAAACTGCTGGTTAGATCTACGGTTGATAAGTATTTCATCTCTCCACATCTCGCCAAAATGTCGTTTATTGGAGGGGCACCCTCGTAGTCTGGGATAGTCACACTGTTCACCTTCCTCGCATCCAAACACAATCGTACGCTACCGTCCTTCTTAATTACCGTAACCAGTGGGTTGATATATGCGCTGTTGCATCTCTCAATGACCCCATACCGTAACATTTTCCGAATCTCATCATCTACCTTCCCTTTATATGCTTATGGGACAGGCCATCCTCTCTGGAAGTACGGTGTCTGGTCGGTGACTCGGAACTCGTGAACATACCCTTCGATTCTTCCGGGGCATTCTCTGAATAAACTACAATTCCTCACTAGAATCTCCCTTAATCTTTCCAACGTTCCTTTATCTCCGCATTCTATACTTTCTATCTTCTTGTTAATGTTTCTGATGATCTCTTCTTCTTCTTCTACGTCCACCACTTCTATATGCATCATAGGCACCGTGTACGTTGTTTCGTTATCCTCTCTTCTCAACTCGACGATTCTTCTTCCCATGTCAATGAGACACCCTGTTTCTTGAAGAAAATTGGTTCCTAATATGCATGGTTTTATCAAATCTGGTATTATGAGGAAAACACATTCATATTTAATTTCTTCAATATAGATATCACATAATATTTGTTTTCTGATTAGTTTTGATTTATTACCAACTGCGCTAACTATTAATGTGTTAGACATCGGTAATATTTCATAAGGTGTAATGTTATGTTTGTTTTGGTGAAACCACGACTCAGATAATCCGGCTATAACAGATCCAGTATCGATTAACGCTTGTACACTAACATTATCATTGAACTTGATATTTATCTCTGGACACCTGATTATTCGTTGAGAAATTTCTTCATCATCATTACACAATAAATCGCTTCTTAAGTCCGGTAGGATAATATTCGTTTGGTAGTCATTTGTTGTGACGGCTATCTCCGTTAATGGGTGGAGGGATTTTTTTTTTCTTCTTCTTGTTGACGATTCCTTTTGGGTTGAGTGCCCGATGCACCAGCTGTCGTGTTTGTAAACTCTATTGTGTTGACAGCACGCCGGTCTGCGTTACGGTGCTGATTATTTATGGCGGGTCTGTCACCCCACGTTTTCTTCTGTATACCGCCTCCTTTGTTCAGGCCGCTTTCACTTGCCTTATACGCATTTCTTCCCTCGTTTGCCGCCGCATAGTTCGATTCTCTATTAATTCTTGGTTGAATCTGTGTATACTCGATGATCAGAGATTCGAAGTTTGGTATCGTCACAATCCCTCTTGTGACCACCGCGAGCTGGATGTCACGCCCAAAGTGACGTGATATCTTACGTATCAACTGATAATCAGACAAAGTAGGTGTTAACTGCTTACTTTCCAACAAAATCCGTTCAATATATTGAATAGCAGTAACTGGTCCGCGCCAATCAAATCTGCCATACTCCAAATGGTCCCGGATACTGTCCTGTCGTTCCTGGCCCCAATATTTTAGAGAGAACGCTTCTTTGAATTCTTCGAAGTTTGATATTTGGTCACGTATCACTCGCCACCAAATACCTGCGTCCAATTCCAGATGTCTGCCAATCCACTTGATATTGTCAGCGGGATAGTATAACTCTTGAACTTCGGACAATTCTTTGAGGAATTCCATAGGGAATCTGTACGTGCCGTTATATTTGAGATCATTGTGGTTAGGTCCGTTAATTCGATTTAACATTCCACAATCACCTTCCATCAATTGTCGCTGCAACCTTTCTTGGTTTTCTCTTACCTTATTTAAATGTCCTTTTAATTCTTCGATCCTAGTTGTCTTTTCTTTCGTAGTCTCGTCCAACTTCTGTTCTGTTGAACGTTGTCTACCGTCTACGTCTTCTAATTTTTGTATAATATTACTATTTGTTCCTTCTTGCTCCTGTTGTTTCTGCAGTATGGTATTGTGTATCTCAGCCTTAAGTTCTTCGTGCTTCTTATTGTAATCCTTAACGTGAACATCGAACTTGTGATTAATCTTTTTAACGGTCGTCTGGGTAGTGTGTACCACTGCCATCCATTCTTGTCGATCGTTATCTTGTTTTTCTTGTATTTCTACGTACTTCTTGTTGGCTTCTTCTCTCAAGTCTCTCACGATATCGTCTTGCTTCTTCTGTAGTTCATCGACCTTTCTTTCCCAGGTCTGCTGGCTTTCACGTATCTCGGACCTTATCTGTGTAATCTCTTCCTTCTGCTGGTCGAATTTTTCACTTATTAATTTGTTAATATTTTCTTCTTGTTCTACCTTCTGCTTATCTAATTTCTCATTAATTAATCTATTACTTTCTTCTAATTTTCTGTTAATATTCTCTTCTTGTTTTCTGTTACTTTCTTCGCTAATTAATTTAATATTCTCTTTTTGTTTTTCGTTCTGTTTTTCGTTCTGTTGACGGATGAACTCCATAAACATCTGTATAGTTCCATCCTCTAGTTTTGATGTCTGTCCTCGCGCCCTATCTTCTGGACTCTCTACCACGCTACTTGGTTCACTAGGTGTAGTATTGTCCTCGGTATTTACTGCACCTAATTGGTTATTAATGTCAAGTTCTACACTGTCTGAATTGCTCGCCATTTTAGCCCTACTGCGCGTAATCATTCAAACTGACTTACACTAATAACACTTATCTTACTTCTACTTCTATGACACTACTTTTTCTACTACTTCTACTGCCTGTTCTTTACCTAAGCTGTACGTGTTAACAACCTTTGTTAATACGTATCATGCCGTGCGGATGGGCGCCATTTATAACTACCATAATTTATAAATCTATTATGCTACGCGTTGGAAGCGCCATTTATAACTGTCAAATGGGGATTGTTTATTATGCTAACCGTGATTGTATTAATTAATTATTAAATATATAAAATTATCGATCTCTGACATGTATGTGTATAATTTAATCTTATTGATGATTCTAACTATCTATGCTCATCAACACATACGTGATATCATTTATTTAATTGAACATAAGAAACTCTTAAAATCTATTTGCATTCCTTCAAACTTTAGGTAAATATTTGGGTTGCATTGGTAATAATGAACGCATGTTTCTGATCAACTAAAATACTAGTTTAATTATCATTTATGACATATTATAAAAGTACATAGGTTACGTCGCTGTACCTGAAATACATACATATTTTATAATAAACAAGACATATCTTAATATATTCTGAAAAACAAAGAAAACATACATACATATATAAATCAAATGATGTTACAATTCAATATTCTACTTATTTAATGCGTTCATTAAATCCCAAATAAGCTTTTGTTTATACGTTCATTAACTACTTTATTCAGATTTATTCATTACTTTTCTTAATAATTTTCTCAGGTGTGAATTCTTTGAAAGAAGCCAGGTCAGTAGAAGTTGTTAATTAGAAATAATTATAATAATGGTTACTTGGTTATTGAATATCCATTAGTTGTTGACGAAGTCTCGTTCTGGTGATGGAGATGGCTCGTAGATACATTCCGTCGTAAGTTGTTTTATCACTGCCACTTATCACTTTATTCTTCCGATCACTCGCGTAGGCGTGTGTATATGTGTGAGTAATTGAAGTTCAGTGTTCAATCAATGTTCCATCTTACTGTGTTTGCTGTGAGTTCGTTTTAAAGTCAATATACATGTCTAGTTTCATTAGTCGCTGCTTCAACAAACGTTCCTATAATTTATTAGTTTGTTTAATGTTTCGTGTTCATTATGTTGTTGATACACAATATTAAGTTCAATTAATTTGTATATCGTTAAGTGATGCTGTCTGTTGGTGTAACGGTCTAATTGTTCACTTGGTGTAATTTTTTACTAAGTCCGTTACTGCGCACACCGGTAAAGTATCACTACCGCGATATGAATGTATTATTAAGTCTTTTAAGTTCCTTGTTACTTATCTAACTTCCGAATGATTTGAGTAAACAATGGAAAGTTTATGATATACCGTCTCTCGCACTTGAAGTTAAACTACTTGATATTTTAAATGTAAACTGTCTGAAAATTCTAACTGTAAACTTTAGTATAACTATTCAAAATTTGAGTGTTGTCTGCCTGTCTAAAAATTGAGTATCACTGACTAAAAATTGAGTATCACTGCTCCTCCGTCTTCCTGGACAGCTGGTTTTATTAATTCGTCCCTACTCAAAATTTTGTCTCTGGCGCGTTTCACGCCTACTTCTTTTCGAGATTGGTCAGTTTTTGATTTTCTCGGAAAATACTGTCCCACTATGTCAAATTCTACGTCATAGTTCTTCCGATAGGTTCTTCGTTTCAGTTGCTATGGAAACATCCCTCACCAACAAATTTCTCGCTGGCTGAAGGCCTCTGATAGGTCCTTAGGTCTCCCTGCTTTCTGCCCTGACGATCATTGACCCGCTTCGAAGAAACTACGGCTATTAGACACTTGTCTATCAGCCTATTGTCTGAGTAAACTCTGCGTTTCTATAGATTCCCATTATCTGTACTTACAGTCTTCCTGGCGTATTGTTCTATGCTCTAACCCCCTTTTTTCTGGCTATTACTAATTTCGAACATCTGCTGGTCGTTGAAGTCACCCCAACTTTCCCTTCGTAAATTCTTGTCTGTCAATTAGACGATACCTCCAGCTGTGTAACATGACTGTAGTCTTTGTCAGCCTATCTTCCAGTATTATTTTCTTAAGGTGCAGCGCATCCGTTTCATTGTAGTATGGAGTCTCACTCGTTTTTGTCGCTTATCGTCTACTGACGTAATATGGTCAACATCTGCTACATTTCTCGGTACGGGTGTGAATGTCCTTACTTACTTTGTTACAGCTGCGGAGAGCAATAATTCTGGACGAAACTTTCCCTGTCATCTTACGCCACCAATTCTATAGTTGGATTGAACTTAATGTGTTTCTATTGTCAAGTCAGCAACGCTTCACTGACACCTTCTCATTACTCCGTATTTATTGCTCCACCATAAGTCGTTGACACTTGCCTCGTGTGAACGTACTCTGCCGAGGTGAAAATTTAAAATTTTTTAAAATTTACTGCTCGTTACATTTGTTTCCCTTGTTCTATACGATTTTTTTATTTCTGCTACACCTGTAGGCCTACCGCCTTTTGTAACCATTAGTCCTTGACGAATTAACTCCCTCCACAGTCCCTCGTCCCAACAATATATCTGCATGTATTTCCGGTGAGAGTATTTCACTCCTATATGTATTCATCATTACGCATTTCCGGTGTTCTTCGTCTAACTTCCGAAGCATTTAACAGATACGTCATCTTATCAGTTATAATTACTTTATCCCGTATAATTACGCGAAATGCAAAGCTTGTCGTCATTGAGTTATCCCTATGTTGCAACAGGTGCGTGTCCAAAGTTGAATTCAAATATAAGCCATTAAGGTGGATTTAATTTAATTTTAATTTGATGTGCCTTAATTTAAATAAGTTACGTGCACCAGCGTGTATGAGATGGACCGGTCTGGTAGCAAGGATAGAGGAACACAGAAACTCGGAGAGGGCTCTACGGTGCAAGGACAACTCCGAGGACGGTGGGAAAAACAAAGAGGTCGACCAAGAGTGGCCCGCAGACGCAGAGGATAGCGTGAATCGGGAATAAGGAATTGGTGAAGAGCAACGGTTGACAGAGTTGAGTTGAGGCAGAAATTGAAGGAAGCCTGGGTTTGGGACTCTGGGGTGTAGTATCATAGCAGTAGATGTCATAATATTACTAAATTAAGCTACCATTACGAAGCCGGAGTCAACATTACTAAGAACACTAACTACAGGGCTGTTGGGCCGTGGTCGTTTCCTTAGGTTTTCATTTTCTATAGACGTTTCGGCCACACCTCCGGAGGACACCTTCAGTAGAAGAAACGTTTGAAATATGACAAGCCGAATGCACCTGATGTAGTGCTTACTCCTTAACACTGAAATGCGTTCAGCTTATCGTCGTTGGAACGTTTTTTTTCTGCTGAAAATGGTCGCCGCATGTGTGGTCGAAACGTCTAGAGATAATTAAATCTAAGAACTCGACCATGCTCCAACAGCCCTGTAGTTAGTGTTCTTAATAATTTTAAGATACCATCATAGAAACATCTATAACAAACTTAAGAAATAAAGTGGTAGTATCAACTGTTAAATGAAAAGTGATGTTACTTTCTGTAAACGAATATTGGACTTAATAACTTTTAGACGATTTTTTTTTTAATTCTGAACACATTTTATTGTTTAAACGGGCAGATAACATTATCAGTTTAACTAGTATTTAAATACAAAGGTTTTGAAAACATACAAACACTTGGTAAGATTCACAGTTTATTCTTTACCTCTGACAATTGTTTCAGCCTATTAAGCTATTCTCAAAGAGCTGCTCAGAACACATTAGCAGTTCTTAGCAGCTCTTTGAGAATAGTGGTCGGAGGTAAAGAATAAACTGTGAAACTTATCAAGTGTTCATATGTTTTTAAAACCTTTGTAGTAATACGTTTCACAAAGTGCCCAACGAGTAATCAATCGATATCGTAATATTTAAATTCTATACCCGAGTGCTATTAACTGTGATAAATAAATATTATAATGTGTAACTGTTTTAAAACGTTTAATGTTGTAATGTATGTCATGTATGGCGTGATCTATCGTAATTCATAGCAGCCATTAACTAATTTAAATTAATTAATTTTTTAAAACGCGTCATAACTAGACGAAACTTTGTGTCACTCGAGTGGATAAAAGGTAATATATAATTATTTAAAATAAGTGACACGGTACGCTAAAAAACTATAATATAGCCATTAACTGCTAGACACGCGTAGCGTTTGTGCTTATTATTTTGTTAGTCTGTGACATGCTTTTGTAACTTCAAATAAATGCATGTTAATGAAAGTCGGTAACTGAGAAATCCTTCGCGTTCTGAGAATTTATATCAGTCAATTAAAATTAAGGCACCGTTCCAAGCATAATGAATTAAGGTTTTGTAAAAGAAGTGGACACAGGATAGGCCTACTTATTGTATATTTGATAAACGAAAATCATAAGCCATATTCGTTTGTAATTGTTTGCCGGCACACACACACACAGAATGATGTAATACGAGGCGCCTAAGAAAGATAGGTATTTGTGAGTTTTCTTAACTTTTCCTATATTGTGAATTTTTTAAAATTTTCTGTGTTATATAAACATGAAAAATGTCGAGTGGCTGTCGACCTTTTTTACGGAGAAAAAAAATATCGTCATAAGCTCGCATGCATGCCTCTGTTGCATTCCATCATAATCAAATTCCTACGCGTCTCAAATGACAATTAAACTGTCTTGCTTAATGTAGGCCTACATTTCTTGTATGTTGACAGACTTCGATAACTTCACCGATATCACTGTTTAAGATCGGTTTTTGTTTCTAATTATCGGTCGGTCGGTTTAATTTTCTAATGATTGCGCTTTGGATTGGGATCATGAAAATCACAATTCACAATCGCAACACAAACCTTTTACTTTGAACATATTTTTCATTTATTTACGTCTGTTGTGAAGTGTGACGTCATAGCAATTTATGGCATCATAAATGCACGTTCTAGTAATTGTTAATAGGCTACCCATCCTCCTGGTTTATCGACAACATTACCTCAATTCGAAAAACATTGGCATTAGAAAGCATTGTCTTTGGCAGGCCACACACTTTTACATTAACTTAAGGCGTGGCATCCATGTAACCGCTGTTGCCAGCGGCAACAGTACAAACACTGAAAGAAAATAAAATTAATTATATCACAGAGTGAATTTTTAGTTACTGATTAATTTGAAATGTGAAAAACATTAGCCGGGAAGCTTGAAAAAAGCGTAGTTTTGCTTCCGTAGTGGCAAGCTCTTGCACCCTCATTTTAATGTTGTGTTGCCGGCTCAGACGTCGGCGACGTTCTACTGGATATATGGTCATTGACCTCGTAGTAGTTGTCACTGTACATACTAGGGAAGGAGACATGATCATCCGCCCGACGTGTTTCCGCTGTGTAAACCGGCAAACGCTAAGTTAGCAGCTATCTGTTTTCTGAACCGATGTGTACTGGTTACTACGTGCACCGTTACATTATTTTTGTATTCCTTTTGAATTCAATTATTTGTGTTCTGAATTATTCTGTTAAGTATAATGGATTCAGATTACGTTGAACCGGGACCATCTTCTTCTGCCAGCAATTGATATAAAATACACTAATATTTTGGCTCTAAAAAAATTATTTCGTACTAGAAAAAAATACGAATTAATTTTTGTGCTAAGTTTTAGGCCTAACACAACCGGTAACAGCTGATATGTACCCACGCCACGCCACTGAACTTAACCTTTTTATCAATTTCAATAATAGTGAATTAATTAAAAACATAATTCACAGTGATACTAAGGAAGTGATCGGAGTATTTCAGCATACAAGAAATGTACATTAAGCAAGACGGGTTGGGTTAATTGTTATTTGGCACGAGGAGAGCAAGATGGCGTCCAATAAAGAAATTCATGCCAGCTTATAGGTTATTTGTTTTATTTTTTTCTTCGTAAATATGTCGACCCCCGTTAAATTTTTTTCCGTGTTTGTATAACACAGGAGAATAAAAAACATTCACAATAATTTTGGAAAAGTTAAGAAAATTCACAAATACCGAAAGATAACATTTAAAACGCACGGAAATCTTTAAAATATTCTTTTACAATGGACGAATGTGCTTGACGAAATTTGAAAAGTAAAATAACAAGGAAATTTTAAGAAAAACAAACTTACATTTGTATTTGTATATTTAATTCTCGAGTGGGTGTTAAGTAAACAGACTTTGTTAGGATTTCTTCTTAATCTATTCTTCTGTGCATGCACTTCAAGACATTTGATTTTACAAAGTAATTTTAGGCGGCTTCACAGTGCGAAGCTTTGTTTAAGTTACGTAGGCTTGCTTACTCAGTGTGTAACTTACAAAACACGTCTCGGGGCTAGTAGGAAGTGAATACACGTAGATTATCCCAAAACCGTTTGTCTATATGGTAATCGACCTACTTTTAAAATAACACATAACTATATACGCACGCGCGCGAATGTGTGTGTGTGTGTGTGCGCCCGCGCGCGCTAACCTACTAACAATAATAAATGAAGACATCTTACAGACCTACACCCGTTTCTCTTCTCCAACCCACTCTTATGTCATGGTTAGTACGTATTTAACCCTCGCCCCTCAGTTCGTTCTACCACGATCTCTCTTGCACCCATACTAGTTCTAATTTTTTCGTTGGCCTTCTGTTCTATACTTCTTCTCAGGCAGTCTACTTCTCGAATTCGCGTTTAGAATCTACACCTCCAATTCATAAGTACGTAATGTTTTTCGCATCACATGCCCAATTCTTTTCTTACTTTCCCTAGAGACGTTACGATCGCACCATAAACAATTAAAGTTTCCTAGTGTCTTATTAATCTGATGAATTATTTGTCGTATTTCAGTCGCTCCCAAACCATTTTTGCCAATGACAGTACCTAAGTTTTTGGTTTGTTTGTTTTACGCCACATTGCTATTAATACAACAACTGAAAAGTTTTTTCTTAATACAAAATCAAAATTTATCGTTCACAAAGTGAATTAATTACACACACACACACACACACGCATGCTCTTCAAACTGGCATCGCAGAAAAGAACTTCATACCACAGCTGGCACTCTTAATTGACAAGTTACATTATTTATCTGTAAACGTATTTAAGATTTACAGCTTGTTAAACATTTTCTTTTTCAACTGTGATTATTAACTACATACACAATTGCCAGAAACGAATTCAAAAACGGGAAGTGCTAACGCTTATAACCTCACTGAACTTTATGGGCCTTATTATAAATGATGTGGATGAATATGAAACGCATGCCTAATAACACGTCACGGTCTGAACTAAACTGAACTGAAAAGCGTATTGTAGGCTTCTTCAACCACAGTATTTTATGGGTTACTCAGACGACTATTCTGTCAGTTAGAGACTCTAGTTAATGTTAATCATAAAGTGAATAAATTACGTTTTCAAAACACTGTTTACGACAGTGTTAGTGTTGTGGCAACGTTGTCTTTATCTTTCACAGGAACTCTCAAAATACGCTGTAGAATTACCAAGACGCCATAGCGATTGTTTGGAAATTCGGTAAACCAGACCTGTTTATGACGTTCTTCTTAATGCATCGTTGTCACTTATTATTATCAAATGTCCAGCCGTACGGAATATAACGAGATAGGTACGAGTGAACTCAATGAAAGAAGTTCCAGGAGTCAAAAATTAAGGTCGTCTACTCATATGGTAAGAATGTGAGAAGAACAGCAAGTTAGGATTGTATGGGTGGCCAGACCAAAAGAGAAGACTGAAAAAATAGAAGAGGAAGGCCGTTACAGAAGTCGAACAGCTTTGTGCAGGCTACTTCAAACAGGAAGGAAAACAGCCAAAAGGATGGCAAGAGATCGTTAGGGCTAGAGAAGATTTGCAGAAAGAAGATATAAACAAGAAACATGGTGGGTTGGTGGTGTTTGGGAAGTCTGTGTGTTCGATTGTATATAAGCCTTCGCCTACAATTTGAACATTCGTCATTTTTACTTTAACAGTTTTTTTTTATATTTTAGTATTTCTATTATTATATTTGAATAATGTTGTATTACGCATGTTGTATTATATATTATTTTACTTATGTTGTAACCATACAGAGGTAGTACCGAAAGTTTTGGAATAAATGATGATGATGATGATGATGCAGTATAGACATAAAAATAGACCGGACTGTGTAGTTCGTGTTTTCCATGAAAAGATGATACAACTATTCCGTTTAATCAGTCACCATATCACCTTACACGAAAGAAATAAAAACTAGGATTGCAATAGCAAAAGAAGCATTCAATAAAAAGAAAAATTTGTTAAACGGGCCATTAAACAAAGAACTAAGAAAAGGTTAGCAAAGTGTTATATATGGAGTGTGGCATTGTATGGAGTGGAGACGTGGACTTTAAGGAAGGAAGATGAAAAAAGGATTGAAGCTTTTGAAGTGTGGATGTGGAGAAGGATGGAAGGAGTTAAATGTGAAGACGGAGTACGGAATGAGGAAGTATTAAGAAGAGTGGGAGAGAGGAGAGAAATATTAAAAACAATAAGTAAAAGAAAGAAGAACTGGATAGGACACTGTTTAAGAAGAAATTCTATTATAAAAGACAGTCTAGAAGGCATGGTTAGCGGAAAGAGAAGAAGAGGAAGAAAGAGACGACAGTTGATGGACAACATCAAGGTAGAAAACTACATTACCACGAAAAGGCTGGCAGAAGACAGAGAACAGTGGAGGAGTTCATAAAGAAAACCTGCTATACAGCAGATGAACCTATGATGATGATGATGATGATTATATCACCATTAAAAAAATCAAAATATAAAATTTATAGCCTAATATGAATAATGTAATAAAAAATCGACAGAAAATAATAAGTGAAAATTAGGGTACAATCAACGTTAGTGAGCATGACGAGTAGAAAAGTATGTATAAAAGGTCACAATCGTGATGCAGAGGCGATGACGAAGATGCTAGTGTCGAAGAACGGAAGTATAGGATTAATTACACTGGATACCCTGTAATTATTCGTACTATTATGTGTACCAAACAATAGAGTTTCGGACGTAGATTACGAGGCTACGTTGATGATGTAATATAAACATGAATACTTGCTTCCGGAGACAGCCTATCTGAAATCTAACGGTTACATCCTAACGAACGAGCTTTCATTCATTATTTCTCTTATCTAGAGACACATCTTCTCTATAAAAATGCTCATTTCCTAATTATTTCGTCGTTTCCTTGTTAGATTCATAATGAATTCCATCTAGTTACGGGCAAAAAACAGCTTCCGACCTATGAAGAGATTGGGTTGTGCTTATTACGATTTTTCCGTACTTCCGCACCAAACCTAGGCCGGTCGGTAATGAAATTACTGCTTGTAAAAATAAATAATACCCACGAATTTTAAATTTGAATTACAGTATGCTTAAAAGATTTTAATACTATGAGTTTATTTACAAACGTATTTTGTAGTTTCGAGTCCGTTTCTATTCTGTCTCTCTGCCTCCTCCTCGCTTCCCCGCCACACACACACACACACACACAGTCGCAAATTTAGTATTTAAATCGGTTTCACCTTTTAACTATACGAGACTAGTCCAGCAAGTCTTTTGCGCCCTATTACAAACAAAAACATAAAAGCTAAGTCAAAAAATTGTGTCCTTTTAAATCGTTTTAAAATTACATTCAAAAATAAAGTGTAATAAGTTTAGAATAAATCAAACAAATAGAAAAACTATGAAGAAACTATTATTTAATAAATGATGTATACAAAAGGTTACATGAAGTTGTTCAAGTACTATTCTATGTTTTCTTATACATATACGTATACAAAATGTGTTATTTCTAAACTAATATGACGACAGAAATGAGGACAAGCACGCGAGGAGCTCCTCCGCGTACTCATTCTCCCTCCTCTCTCTCAGTCACACCCTCTCACTCACCCTCCTCTCTCTCCGTCACACCCTCTCACTCACCCTCCCCCCTTTCTCACTTCTTGCGCTAAAATTACAATTACATAAAACTGAGAACATATCAAAACTTGTACTACAACATACTTTTTCAGAACAGATTGCCCTGTTTCATAGATGTAAACTTTATGTGAACAGAAACAAATATATAAGGTTATAAAAACCATTAAAATTCGAGGAGAGTTATTGAAAAATTTTAAAATTTAAAGAGGAATGAAAGAATCCAAAATCCGAATAATAATAATCATTTCTGATATATTAATACAAGCGTTTTGCCGACATAATGATACGGCATCCTCGCCGATAAATGCCATGTAAAGTAGACGTCACGTCAGAAATTGGCATAACGTTTCGGATTTAATAATAATACCAATAGCGTGACTGTGGGCCGAAAACTGTAGTTACTAAAAATTCGAACTACATAATGTACGAATAAAAGTAAAATGTAAGGCATGGTCATAGTGGCTGGCAACCTTCCTATAAGCCCCTGCTGTGACCTTAAAAAACCCCACGTAGGGTATAAAATGTGTTTTAAGTAATGTTTTCATTAAATTCATAATGTAATACATAACTACTAATCTGTGTTCAAAATGCGTCTAGAGTGAGGCCTACGCACATGAGTATTGTGCGGCTTGTATGGTTTTTACCATTTCGATTTATATTTACTAAATGTACATTATATAAAGTCTACGTAATAACTATAATTGAATAAACTAAATAAACGATGAATAAAATGCATACTTACATAAACATATAACAAATAATTAAAATTTGTTATGTGATATAATTGCATTTACAAGAGACGCATATGTAGTTTACGTAATTCCCATATAACAAATACAGTAGACTATATTGTTTCGTAAGCCACTGTTTGTTATAACTGCTACTGAATCATTACGTAACTTAAGCGCTATAAGTTACACCACTTTGTATAATTTAATTTCCCATATCATATCAGACGTACTGTGAAATATTTTTTCTTTACATTTAATGTTAATTTTACATCATTACAGATTTTCATGAACAGTAAATTTAAAGTTACCAACTCATATGTAACACCAATAGCGTGACTAGAGCTGCTCCGTGGGTGGGGCGATGACACTAGCTTGAAGATCGGACTCCCCATTTTCATCAGAACCAATGAGATATTTCAGATTCTTTCCATATAATTATTTATATTACTTATTTTAAGACGCGTAACTGGTTTAGAAATAGGCCTACGTAAGTGATCCCCCTCCCTGTAGTTATGCCAGTGTGTAACACGTCTTTCAAATTTCTTCTTTCCATACTGGTATACTGGTATGGCTTGCCAGAATTAGAGGACGCCGAAACTAAAGACCAGTTACATAATTTAATTAAAAGTAAACTGTGAAAAGTTACTACGAATTCTAAAAAAGCATGGATCCAACCTTTTTTGTTCATTAACCTCGCTGATGCGGGCACTGTTGTTTTATGAATACTGAATATTGTGACTACTTATGCGAGGCCGCTGAAGACGAACTTGAAGTGTAGGTCAAAAATGGACGAATGTTGTCTCCAACTGTATACGTATGACAGATTATGGTTACAATCAACTGAACACGACATAATAAAATCATTAGATTTGCAAACACTATCGACTACTTTGCCTCTCTAAATTCAACAAAAGTTAAGTACATTTATATTTTGATATAAACTGCCATATAGTCGACAGAGTTTTCCTTATATTTAAGATTTTAATGACCGTTACCAAGAAGTTTATTTTAATTTGTCCAGTTAAGTTTATTTCTGATTCTTCAGTAAACCTATAATACGTTTAATTACATTTTAGTTTGTAAACCCGTAAATACAATTTTTAAGGGTTTTTATTATTCCTGGTTTGCACTAACTATGCATAATAATTTCAACAGAAATTATTATTCATTCAAAATCATGTTCCATTTTGTCGAAAAAAGCACCTAATTTAGGTTTTGGCTCGCACGCAAAACTTTCTAATGTACATATATTTGAATACAAGAAGAGAATTTTTGCCATTGGTACGCTCTAAATGAAAGGTACCCGAAAATTCATGACTCCTCATCTTGTGCTTCCTCTATATTTCGTTAAAACAGAGTACATATTAAACCACCGATAAACTCTGGTCAGTTACAATAAAGGAAGATATATGTGGGAGACCCTATTAGAAATACTTGTGTATGCTTGTAGGGAATTACAACATTGTAAATCAATAAAATAAAATTAGAGTTTTCTTAATACTGACAATCACTCAACATTTGGTAAATATCGTACGTATTTGTAGAATAAAAAAAAAATAATTATGTACACGCCAGAAAACGAAGCTAGAACATATTAATCTACCTTTATCTTTTTCGCCCAGACACACTTCCGCTTATATCATGACTCCTCTAATCTAATCTCTATGTTTTGAACCACCATCTTTGTACAAGTAAGCTAGCAGTTTCTTAACTTTAATTAGAAAAATTGAGACGATTTTATTGCTGTACATACAAAGTAACGAACTTTAACACGAACTGTCAGTTGCTTAAAACATATTGGGACAAAATATCCTTAAATTAAAGTGCGACGGGGATAATAAAACTGGGTTTTTCAAAATACCTTCAAAAAGACTGTTAATGTTTTCACAAGATCTGATAAGAATACGAATTTAGGATTAAAGTGGTTCCCAGTACTACTACTACTAGTTCCTGTCGCTCTTTGCAGAGCATGGGGCCTCGACGAGCTACGCCAACGGACTCTATTTTGAGCGAGGACTCTGAGCTCTCCAAAAGACTTCCCCTCCTTTTCTGCTTCCATGTCGACAGTTCTTCTCTAAGAGATTCTTGGTCTTCCTCGTCTTCTTCTTCCCTGAGGGTTCCAAACGTGGGCTTGTCGTTCAATTGCATTTTGGTTCTTCCGCAAGGTATGGCTAATCCATCTCCATTTTCTCCTTTTGATCTGGGTGGCAATGGGTTCCTCGTTTGTCCTTCTGCAGAGAACTTCATTCATTTGAAACAATTTTTGGCTAGAAAATCAGAAGTATTTTTCTCAGGCACCTGTTGATGAAGATCTGCAGACACTTGGTAATTTCCCTTGTGACTTTCTAAGTCTCGCTCTCATACAACAACACAGCTTTGACATTGGTCTTGAAGATGCGTAGTTTTGTTGCAGTTTATATTTCTCTTGGTTTCCAAACTGGGTAGAGTTGTATAAAGGCCGCATTAGCGTTGCGAATTCTTGTTTTAGCTCCTCCTTCTTTTGTAATCACACTACCAAGGAAAGTGACTCTGCTATTTCTTCTATGTTTCCTGGTTATGGTTCCCAGTGGCATGGGATTTATTACCTTAAATTTTAATAACAGTTAATCAACGTAAGATATTCTGAAATCCGCGTTTGTTTTAAAAATATACTTCACGTGGTTTATTCAGAAACTTTTATACGCAAAGAATTTATAAAATGTAGCCTATTTATAAAATTGTATAAGAATTATCCTGAATTTCTCATCTATCCTGAGAAAATAGGGAGCTCAGTCTTAAAGATAGTATCATACTTCCCCGGTCGAAACTACTTTCACCCCCCCATCACGAGCAGCTCCTGTTACGTCACTAGTTCCGGACGGACACGTCGTGTCGATCATCAGCTCCAATGCAGGTGACCGGTTTACCTCATCCGTCGAAAGGGTCTCGGAAAGACAAAAGATCACGGCAAATTTCGGGCCCCGCCCAGGGTTACCTGTCGCACAGAAATAACTTCTTTAACGGATGCCAGCCTACCCACAGAAGGGGAGCTCACGATGTGGATAGCCAATCTGGGATAGTAGAGATCGTATTATCAAGTCTAGGTGCCTCCAGAGTCGGAAGAACGCCTCACAGTTACATGCCGTGGACGACATACATACGAGTAATTGGACCAAACAGATCAGCCGAAATAACGGTTTATGCCAACGACGAGGCGTTGCGTGTCGGGAGGCATCTCCAGGCGTCAAAGAGCCACCTGTAATGACAGTATCGGTTGTCATCCTCTCTACTCCCAAATCCCACATCCCACTTGTTGCTTTTATAATAGGCACAGAGCATCTGAAGAATACAGACAAAACAGCAGAACATCAAATAACACATAATTTTTATTTTTATTTTTACATTTTAATTTTTAACATACTTTTTACCGTGTCCATTCATATACTTATATATTCACTCTATACTCATACCTGAAAAACACTATTTCAAAATAAAATTTAATGTATGTATTTCAAATAAATTTAAATGTCATTTATTGTTTTAAAAAACACTCTCAAGGAATACACAAAATTTTTACAGAATCTACGTCGTTTGTATGTTTTTTTTCTTTTCATTTACAGTTTCCTTTTTCCCCTTTTTCGCACCGCTGAGTCGAGTTGCACGGCGTTCAGTAAAGGAAATAATTAAACTGATGTTGAAATATTACGAAGGCAGTGAGCTCGTGTTGTTTGCATGATTCTATATTGCATGTGTAATGCAGAGAGGATATGAACGTGCTCGCATGCCCACTAGACACGTAGGTGCCTCGTTCAATAACGTCTGTGTATTTTGTGAAATATAATCTACGACATGAAATGGCAGGGCATTGAAATCACTACCATTTAAAACTCACTACCCGTTCTCCTTCTTCACGTTAATACATACTAAATCTACACTGTGCCTTATTAGCAATGCACACGATGTCATGAATAACCTGGAAACTAAGATTTCTCTTATTTATGCTATACTTCAAGCTGCTGATATAGATATTTTAGTAAATATGTTTTCCTCATAAAACGTCTTATTAAAATATTTATTCAGTAGAAAATATTCTTAAGTTCTAAACTTAGAAAAGATGTTAAATCCTCTTAGTTTAAGTCCCAAAGTTAATATTCACTGTGGTATTACGATATTACATTATCCTAAAACCATTTCTTGAGAAAAGCATTACAGTATTTCCCTTTAATTCATAAGACAAAATACGTTTTGTAAAGCTCTGAAAAGTCGACATGAATTTTACAAGGCAAATTTCTTAAATAATTATTTTTGTTGCAGGGCATTACTGACTTCAAATTAATGTTACGGCACTCCTTAACACAAGGTTTTCAATAGGATCTACCTTACATTGACTAGGCCTACTAGAAATAACCTTAGTTTTTCAGATATTAGTCTTAATGGTAGGCCTATCACTACTAATAATAACTTTTTGCAAGGTTAACAAAGTATTTAACAAATAACTTAACATTTACGAAATGGTGTTAGCAGTCTTATTATTTTACGAACTGTGAATGAGAATTGTTAGGATGACAGTGGGGACTGTTGGTATTGTTACATGGATCGTGACCATCGAACAATGAAAGGTATTATTAAATGTCGGAGAAATCGATGCTTGCATGTTTTATTAACGCTTTTATACAAAACGCACAAGCATTACAATAATTCTCTTATGCTTTGCAGATATTCAGTAATACTTAATGCATAAAGCAAATAATAATTGCAGTCGGTAAGCTAATAAATTTAAGTAGTAGGCCTACGCACAAATAAAAAACGCGATAAAAAAACTGTCGCATTGTATCGACAAGTGAAACCATTCTAACTGAACCACTATCACACCACCTTATCTTTTACAATCGCCGAATTTGTTTCAACTGGAAAAGATGTATAGAATGTTTATAGAATTGTTTATATTTATTTTATAGAATTGTTTATTCCATTTTTCTAGGCTAACGCTTGCGGTCCGTTTACTCCACATACTCAAATACTCTAATTTTCTAATGTGTTCACCTCAATGTTGAAATTTTCACTTCTGTGTTCCAACTCTTCCTTGGTCTACCCCTTTTCCTTCTGTGTAGAGGAAACCATTCGATTATTCGTTTAGACCACCTCTCGTCGTCCATCCTCTGTACATGGCCAAACCATGTATAGATGGTTTCAACTATGTCAACATTGACTCTCATGCGCCTTCTTATTTCTGAATTCTTTATTCTGTCAGTTCTCGTCAACTGATAACATCTACACCAGTGAGCCACTTCAATAGCTTGTATTTTAGATGCATCTTTTTTAATCATTATCCATAAGTCAGCACCGTATTTTGCAATACTTTCTACGATGGTTTTCTAGATCCTTATTTTGATGATCCGAGATATATTGTTGGTGCGGAGTAACCATGTAATTGACTTATAGCAGCACTTCCTTGACATCTAGCGATTTATTAATACTGTGACCATCATTTGTTATTTTCACACCAAGCTATTTATAATAATCTATATGTTTCATCTCAGTGTCTCCAAGCATGTATTCTGCCTTAGACACGTTTTTGGTCAGTCCTCAATTCTTATAAGCTTCACTATTTTTCGTAGCATGTAGTGTATAGTACTTTCATCGTCTGCTAGAATAACTGGATAATCTGCAAAATTCAGACTATAAAATCGTATCCGCTCCAACCGCTATACCCATTGGCCCACATTTTCTCTTCCACTTTTCTAAGAATCTCTCTAGACAGATCTTAAATAGTGCTGATGCGATACAACAACCTGTCTAAGCGTTTTTGTAACTCTTACCTCTTAGAATAAAACTTTAGTGACCCTAAACTTGCCCAAACTTTAATGAGTTTGTCATATTCTCGTACAACTCTCTCACAGCGTAAACGTACTTAGGTGGTACACTTTTGATTTTAGCGCATACCAGAGTTTTAGCACTTAATACGCTGTCATATCATTCTTGGAGGTCTATGAATACATATGGTATTCCAAGTTGCACTCAATTCCTTTTTAAATTATTTGTTTTAAGCAAAAAAAATGTTATCTATGCATGAGCGGTCTCCACGAAATCCACTCTGTTCTTCGGCGTCTTTGCCAGCTACATTGTATTGTTCTCCTTATTACCTTCCCGTGTATTGAGTTTGTTACCCAAGTCCTCTGTAATTTCTACAGTCCTTCCTATTTCCTCTATTTTATACACATTACTAACGTAGGCTGCTGCTCTTCATTCTGGTGGTACTTCCTGGCATCTTAGAAATAACTTAAATAGATAAGCTAATAGTAAAGGTAATTTAAGAATTCAGATCAGAATAATATTTAAGGACTTTGTAGTGTAGATGATAGTGGCGTTAAGTCTCTTGAGATTCGTTGCACGTTTCACTTGCTCCGATTGAACAGAGACACTCGTCGCCCTACCGTATTGTAGATCCATATAGTTTAAGTTTACTCTAGGACACAGGGGTTGGTGGCAGTCATGGGTTCGAAGCGGACATATCTGATCTGTCATAACTTAGTTTAGTAAACAAGCAATATTTTAATTCTAAAAAAACTTACTGTGAGAATATATTGTATTCTCTACGTTTTAAGTGTTAGTAATAAAAACACTGTATACAAAACCTTTCCGATAATAAAACCTTTACAAATAAAAAGGCGCCGTTGTCAAAGTCGTATAATTTTTTTTTTATTCGACAAGTTCGGACGTTTCAATCCTTCTTGTAATAGGAATTAACGGTAAATAATTATCGGTAAATAATTATTATTCCTTGTATCGAAAGTCGTAAAACCATGACACACTGCGATCGTGACATTTCTAGAGTCGTAAAAAGGACGCGGGTAAATAAACGTTTGTCAGCTGCTACTCCGTAAGGCAGATCCATGTTGTTCAGACATCTCGAACACTAACATTATATTTCGTTTTACGTTACTAACACTGAACAAGACTAATGGTAAAGAAGACTGTTTCGTTTTACATTAATTTTGTCGTTGGAGTTTTCGGGTTTAGAATAACGTTTTCTGGACAAAGTTGCTACAACATATTCGTTGTGAAACTTAACAAGTTTGTATGGTCAAAAGTGTTTCATGTGACATAGTTTTGCCGACTGGTTATGAATAAATAAATAACTATTTTTCCTCTGTTTCTTCATCTGTAGACCACTTTAGAGTAAAAATACTTCCAAGAAAATCATGTGTATTATGAATTTTAATATATATTAAATAATTTATACATGAATTCTCATGTTTTAAAAACGTAATCTTTTTCATTCAATAGGCCTATTTGTCACCATTAGATCTTCACACTCTTCGTTTTTTAACCAAAATAACAAATACTTTATTATTATTATTATTATTATTATTATTATTATTATTATTTCTTTGCGGTAAGGACGATACCCTCGTCAGAAGATCACTGGAACCGCATTATCGCTTATGAGGGGGTCCTAAGAAATAATAACAGATAGAAGGGGTAATATCATAAGCTAAACTAAAGTAGAAAAAATAGAAGGACCTCGTGAGTGGTGCCACTTGATTAATTAACAATAAGCACAACAATATTAACAACAATATTTGTAAAAAAATATGGCGGGTATTGTGTATAGAACACTTCAACTGTTCTAAGGGTATATTAGAATTATTTTATATTAATCTACAGAAAACACTTTTTAAAAATAAAGAGCAGCTTAATAATAAATAATAAACGACAACATTTGTTAAGAAAGGTCTGAGAGTGGTAATCATTACAAGGCTAGAATTAGTCAGTAGTCAGTATTAGTAACTACTAATATTATAATATTATATTATATTATATATTATAATATTAACTTATGCATTAGGTAAGGCGTAATAGCGTTGCTTTTGCAGCTTACAGTAGGCATATTGTGTCAAAGTAGCCTAGTAGGGCCTACTAAGTGTTCGTGGTTCGTTTAGATTTTTTTATCCAACGTTCTTCGTTGGCCTTTCTAAAGAGTAAAGTTATTATACAAGCGTCTATAATTATCCACGCTTCCCAACATTAACGTTCTATCGTTTACGAAATATTTACGCTTTCTCGAAGAACGTAGTTTCTACTGAACGCGAGCGGCATACATACGTAGTAGACTGAGGGGTATTAACAAATCGCATTAACATCTCTCACGGAAAACTGAATCTCAAAACCTGGCATATGAAAGAACGATTAGGCCTACTACTATTATTCCGTAACGCAGAGTGTCTTCCTTGGCTGTTGAAAGGTCATGATGTGTTTCGTGTAATTACCACATTATACTCGTACTTCTCGAGTCATCAACGAAATGGATTATGTCCATACGCGGCATGCAACGCGCGCCTCGTGTGTACAAGGCAAACCGAGGCTATTGTATACTGTATTCATCGCGGAATGAATGTAAATTGAATGTGGGTAGCAGTGGGCGGGGACATGTGAGCGAAGTGAAAGAGGCACTGCTGCTTTGTGTTGCTGAAATTGATTCCGATGACTGACTGGTTGGCGACAAAGGGTTGGAAACGGAGTTATGCAATTAAAAGATTTCCAACCACGTGTACTGCCGGGGCTCAGCCTACGCTAGCATTGGTTTAATTACGCTTAACCTTTGACTTTATAAGAAGTTGTTGTTTCTGAAACTGCAACAAACTAACTTGCATATACTTACAGTCAACAGAAATACAATGCTAGTTGTGATTTACACTATAGCGATTTCAGAACGACAAACGGCTACCACGCTGCTAGTCCCAACTACTTTTCACTGTACATTTATGTGTGCGCGTGGAGAGAGCGTTTCCGTGAGAAAAGTAGACCCGGCTGAAACGCTTCCGCAGATGCTCATGAGAATGTTAACGCATACGTGAGTTTCCGATTGCTTATGCGTTATACTAGTAGTAACGTCTAGTCGAACGTAAAATACGCCAAAATTAAATTTACTTACATCGCTAATTAAGACGGGATCTTTATTTCAAGCCATATGATCATTTTCCCTTATCTGGGCCGACTAAATTGTCTCACCCAAGATACAGAGTATTTTTAGAGATTGAATTTTATTCAGAAAACATTTTTTAATCGAAACATTATTTTTCTACACACATTAATTCATAGAAATTGTTACTATATCTATCCAAAAAATAATATTTATGATAATAATAACTATAATAATTATTATTATTATTCCACTGCTATTAATATTTCCTTGTTATTAATTTAATTATTATTACATACGCACGTATTATTAATCAAATTTTAATGCTTTTGTTGGCGAAGGCTTCAATCATTAGCACTTCCAGGCATATCACATGTTTTTCTTAAAAAGATAGTTACAAAAATCCATTTGAAAATTATAGACAACTTGAAGAATACTACCCAATGTACCAACTAATAGCCTGTTTTTGTCGTGAGACTATTGATTTTCATTTAAGAGAATATTCTTCCTATGTTGGCGCTATGAGAAGGTAACTCGAGTAGGCTTAAATAGTTATACAGTTCTCGAAGTTCTGAATACACTTTTCTTTACACTCACAGTTGAAAAAGAAATCTAACCACTCTCGTGAACATTTTTCCTTACTTCACCGTCCTCATTATCAAAACAAAACTTCGTATTTTACAATATTTAAATTCGAGAGAAATCATCGTGCTGGCAGTCCTTTCTGGGGGCACAGACACTGGGTCAGATATTTGCAATCCGCTACGAATCAAAGTCTTCCGGGAAGTTTGGCAACCAGGGTCAATCCTAACGTTTGGCAATGTAATCAAATAGCACCCAACTAAACTAGAATAAATTATATTATTTCTAGAATTAAATTAGGCGAATAAACATAAAGAGAGCGACAACGGCCTTGTGCAACGTTGAAGGATGACCTAGTTATTATAGACTGACTTTATATGATTAAAGTTTTCTCTTAATCGACGCATATACACGCCCTCTCTCTCTCTCTCTCTCTCTTTCTGAGGCCCACGCGCCCGCGCGCGGGCACATTTATATGCATATGCGTATGAATAATGTCTGTGTATTTTTTTACTAATAATATTTATTAAACTAAGTAGTTGGAATAGATCGTATATTTTCACTACGTCGTGTTAAAAACAGACAGCGTTTATACCGATAGATCGTATCCACAGAAAGTAATTGGGAAGTCCGTTTTGTAAACTTACAAGTTTTGCTACGATTTACGTGCTACCAATCACCGTAAAATGACGATGATGGTACCCGTACCAGCCATAACAATAATGACAATGAGGCTACGTTTGTGACTCTGTGTGTGTGTGTGTGTGTGTGTGTGTGTGTGTGTGTGTGTGTGTGTGTGTGTGTGTGTGTGTGTGTGTGTGTGTGTGTGTGTGTGTGTGTGTGTGTGTGTGTGTGTGTGTTGTCGATGTAAGAAACACGAGAAGTAGTAGGCCTAGTAAGAAAAAGCACGTAAGTATATATAGACAGGGACTTAATGCGTTTTACGTAAATGTAAAAGCTTTGGAATAAGTATTCGTAATTAAATCTGTCAGGTGCATTAAGGAAGACGGAAGCTACTTCCATCACAGCAGTGCACTTGAGGCCCCCTAGCGAGAGGTCAGACTGCTGTCTATATCCACGTTCCTCGCAGCGACTTACATGTGAAAAAGTTAATAATA
The DNA here is from genome assembly GCA_034769895.1 of Magicicada septendecula. Taxonomy (NCBI): domain Eukaryota; kingdom Metazoa; phylum Arthropoda; class Insecta; order Hemiptera; family Cicadidae; genus Magicicada; species Magicicada septendecula. The sequence goes on along the minus strand of CM068371.1, from coordinate 333,038,334 downwards.
TCTGTGACCTTACAACAGAATGCTTAATGGATAAAAACAAAACGCTCTTTGGCTGCCAGTACTGTTACAATAATTTTGATGCCTGTATTAACAACATTGTTGATAATAATGCTATTGGTGAGGTATTGTAGAATAGTCTACAATGTTGTAGCATGTAGCTTAGAAATTACATTTAGTCAGTTTGTTTAACAAACGGAATTAAAAGAAAGGCAGGCTTATGCACAGACTGTGCTAAATAATCTGAGCAGTAAACAAAAGTGATAGCGGGTTGTAGAATTCATAATAGGTTTGCCACCCCTACGGGTTTTCAATCAATATGTCCTCTTTCCATGTGAGAGTGTGTGACTAATTGTCTAGTCTCCTTTTGTCCTAATTGTGGAGTCGAGCATTCCCACGCATGGTCCAGCTGGCTGCAACATGTGCCGTACAGCTCATTGTTCGAGAATAGTTTTTACGAGATCTTAATGGAAAGGAAGGTTTGTTCCCTTTCGCCGCCCACCCTCGAACAACGCTAACAAGTGTCACTTTTAACGGGCTCTAATTGCTGGCGTACTTCCCTCGCAGTAACCCGAAAAATTAAAAAAAAATATATAAAATATTAATTATATCACAATACATTGACGTGTGTGTGGAATTTTTGTCTTTCCCTTAGAAGAGAGATTATTCTCTTGTGAACTATGCAAATGATTTAACCAATTGTCTATGTAATAAGTATATAGTATAGTAGAGCAAGTATTTTCACCGTGACAACAATTAAATAATATAGTGACTTAAATTTCAAATAAATAAATGACTTAGTTAACCCTCCATTGTTAGGTAAAGATTAAACCCCATGCCCCAAAACAGTAAACTTTTAAACTGAGCAAAACTGAAAACAAAGTAAATAAAGTGTCCTAAATAAATATGGTAATTCGATAGGAAATAATTCTAAGTAAGTTTCTTAAATCTCCCCCAAAGTAAATAATAAATAAATAAAAGAAAAAGGTAAGTTTCTTAGAAAGAGACCAAAAGGAAAATAATAATAAGTGAATAATAATTGCTTTAAATAATAAGGCTGAATAAATCTTAATTTAAACTAAATTGTGTAAAGTGTAGCAGTAAATATGGGAAAAGAAAATAATAATAAAAGTATAGTTGAATAGTGTAAACACCCGGTCGTGGCCTGTACGAGAAAAATAAAGCGTGTTGAGAAATGTAGTAAGCAGCCACCCTCCCCCTATTGTTAGGAACTGGTACCGAAGTAAACCACCGCGTGTATAATACAATGCACCTGTGTAAAGTGTGTCCCCTCCTGCATAGTTTGTAACAGCTGATCATTTAAAGAGAGAATAAAAATTATCTTCGTGAAATTCCGCTTCTCTCAGTAGCGTAAGAAATTAGGATTAGAAATAATCTAAAGTGGAGTATGGGATCCGCTTTAGGTTATATTAGAGGTAATTTTATAATATATAAAAGAATTATATATGTAACGTAACATAGTCACAACGGCGCCGACTGAAAAGGGTAATGATGGTGCAAAAACGTGTGCAAAGGTAATCATTAGAGAGTGCTGAAAGCTAACTTGTGTAGTTAGAGTAAGCCGATGTCAGTCGGGCCACGATATTGTGAGTTACGGAAAGTAGGGAAATTAGTATTAAGAATTAAAATATAAATTAGCGTTTTAAAAAACGAGATAAAGGGAATTTCACGAATGAGAACAAGACAAGAAATAATAAATTTCAAGAGAGATAGAGAAAACAAATCGTGTACTAAATTAAACTTCACACATTAACGCCGAGCATACTCCCAGTACCCCACTTTTGAATTTTCCTTACTAAAATTCCCTATGTCGATTTTAAGCGGCGGAGTATGTGACGATTTAATTGGTAATAAAAATTTAATAATAAAAAAAAATTAGAAAGCAAATAAGTATTTTTAAATCGCACAATTAAACCAAATACCCCTGTACTATCTCAGAATAAGTATGAGATTTAAATTAAGAAAATCTAACTAAACAAGTAATAAAAAAAATCGTAATGTAAAAAGTTAAGAATAATGCAGTTAACCCTTTAGTAAATCATCATGCGTTGACCTCTTTAATTCGGGACACAACGTGCATAGCGAACCGTCTGTAACTTAGAAATATCTGAAAATCGTAATGTAAGTAATTAATAATTTGAAGGCACAAGTAGTAGTTAAAATAATTCCTGTAAACTAAATAAGTCTAAATAATTGTTTCGTCTTGCTATAAGAATGTCTATTTAAATAAAAAGTTGGAACTATATTATGGCGGAGTACTCGCTCCGCTGCGTTGTAATGTACCTGTCGTATCAATGCAAGAGTTACGATGCGGCGTTCAGACAGTACACACCTCCAAGCGAGGGCTCTTCAAAAATGTTTTATTTAAACTTTCAAATAATGGTTAGCTACCACTAAAAACGTGGGGAGCTAGTGCGAGTTATATGTATAAGATGTAGTAAAAGGTTTATTAAAGAAATGTGGTAATATAAAAAAAATTAAGAACTCGTAAACAAGGTGACGTCTCAAGTTAAGATGCAAACTCCAGTACAACTCTACCAGTGAATATGTGACGTGCCCAACTGCATATACGGACGTCTACAACCCATAAAACACTGACCAGGACCGGCGAGGATCAACTTCATCCAGCATTACATCAATCTCCTCACTAATACAGCTATAAGATATTCACCAGAGACACGACCCAGATGACTACCCCGACTACCAGAGTTCCGAAGAGTCACGCCTCAGGACGAGGACAACAACAGCTTATTTGAGAGGTGACTTGGTAGCTTGCCTACCGAGAATTAAGTACATTTAAAACATAACTTTTCAAAAGACAATTATTTTCTCTAAGCAATAAATAAAACAAAAGAAATGTAAACTGTAATATCGAAAATCATACGTTGTAACATTAATCTTGAAATGTAAGTTATAATCACTTAATTAAATAATACCATTCTTCAAATGGTTTATGTAATCATGCAAGCTCCTTGATTAGCAAAGTATAATTCAGACGTCTTTAATAGATTTAAAGAGACTCGGATCCGAGGTAAATTACATGATCAATATGATCCCTAGTTTGACAGAAAACCCTTTTTAAATATTTCAGTATAAATTTGTATGTTATGGGATCCATTTATATAAATTGTTAATAAAGAGATGTCATCTCATTACACATTGAAGTGAGTGCATAAATCAGTGAAATACCTTCCCCTTGTGTCCTAATAATTAGAGTAATTATTATTGTTCTATGTGTTGAGTTTAATTTCAGTTTGTTACAACGTAAACAAACCTAGCCTGTATAATTGGCTAGTGTCAATTATCACGGGTTCCCTGGATTTGTAACGTAGCCCGGAACGTTACAAAAATACGCCACTCTGCTTATTAAATAAGAAATAATTGTTACGTAGTAAAATAGATAACTCTCTGCTGATCTATGTACTCAGTTACTGTATTTCATGTTAATATTAATTTACATAAGGTGAATTTATTTTGTACCAGATTACGCACTAATTTGCGTATAATGTAATTTATTTAAGATACGCAAAATAATACAAGCTATCATTGTATTACACCAATGCAAGTACGTACATGAATTTTAGTACTTGTCAAACAGTTCAGTCTTTAACAGGTTTATATTGCGACAATTCAAGACCTGTAGTTTCCTGAATATGCCTGCATAGAATGTAAGTGTATGTCTGTCGTCACGGTGAAAAAAATAAACTCCTGACTAAAGTAGACCAGGTTAATTACGTGCAAATAAATTCGTAACTTAATTTTGTTACCAAAAAAAATTTTTAAATAATTCCAGAAATTAAAGGTAGAACGTAAGACAATTAATTACTAAACTCAGCTTACAGCCCGTAATACACCCTGTAACTTGTAAAGCGTGTTTCGTTGAATCGGAGTCACCCCTTGTTGCAACTGGCTTCCCCCAGTTGAAACCGGTCGATAAAGATAGCCTTCAGCTATTGTTATAGAGAAAAATACTTGAGTGTAATCCTCGCGTTCCCACGCATACAACTATGCCATTGTTTACAAAGTAAACTAGGGTGACCTATATTCCAGCAAACAACTGATCGTTGACTATACTACAATGATAATAATTTATGCCTGATTAATTAAGTACATAAATTATTATGCCTATTATTGATAGTGAATTTTCTCGTTATTACAATAGTTTAATAGCACAATTATTCTCGTGCCACGCGTTGGGCTGCCATATACAATGTTAATATTAATCTGTATGCAAATTTATTTGCATATATTAATTAATTATCTTTGTTCTACAAGAATTGGTTTTGCACTGCCCCTCGTTGGGTAGCCATATACAATGCTAATATTTATGCGAATTATTTGCATAAATTGATTAATTATTAATTATAAATTTATTGATCTGTAATTATGAAATTGTTGCCGGTACGAACTTTGTCGTACTTACATGTATCTAATTTACATGAATCCATTCTAACTTATATTTATTAAATCATATTCATTCTTCTTCATGTCATAACATCAATTTAAGAGCACTTACAATTCTTCAACAAAACAATAAATTCTATTCCACATTTAACAACTCAATGAACAAATTTAAACAATTAGGTGAGCGATCAAATATTGACGCTTCTTCGTCTGCAATGACGTTACTAACTAAAATGTGGTGTGCTCATAATTCGTATTTAGTATTTACGTTAAAACACATTGAACATTAATATGCATGAAATAATCATAATTAATAATACACATATCAACCATATACATAGATAAAATCTTGCTCCTGCAACAAACACATCAAAATACATACATAGTACAAAATATATTAACAAGAAGACATGTATAATATTCTAGAACATAATATTCCCTACTTATGGATTCGTATCTATCTGACTCATATTTATATAACTTTCTCAGGTGGTTTTGGTTCTAAGTGTCAGGTCAGTGGTGTTTGATAAATTACTAATTATAAGAAGAGATTAGTTTTGTACTTTACTCGTTCTGCCGTGCTGTCTCCCTGCATTGATGAGTGAAGTTAATCCATAGGACACTTGATCGTAAACACTCCCGCACTCCGCGACAGTCACTTCGAGCTTTGAGTTTAATATAATACAAGTAGTGGCATTGTACTCGTAATCGGTCGGTTAAGTTCTACACGCGCATGTGTCTATTTCGCGGTACACAGTCTAATAACTGTCAATGCCGCACGACAACTCTTTTCGGCGCCTAGGTCGTTTTTGAGTTCATTAGGCACTTTTCACAATTCTATTTATTTGAGTTAATTACTAAACGTTGTAGTATCACTACTTTTTCTGTAATTGTTCAAGAATATCACTTCACAATGTCCGTGTCTTTATGACGATGAATTACATAGAAATTATATAGATTGTTACTCGCGTTTCATCACGAAAATTACTGTTCCGTTTACGCTCTGAGTTTTATTCGCGCACTTCCATTTATTCGTAAACCGAAATGCATTTTAACTTACGCACTGCTTTAAGTTCTTATAACTGAATTATTATAAAATGAAATACAAGTTCAACAGACTGTTCGAGACTCTGAGTAAACCAAGTTAAGAATTATAATACAATTTGTAATAAACTGAGATAAAATTTGTAGTAAACTGAGGTTAAAATTTGAATGAACTGGGCTCGCGTCTCCCCGTGTAAATGGTTTTTATTTCTTCTGCTGTTCCCACTCTTGGGACTCTGATGAACACTCAAACTTCCCACCAATTCATCTTTGATAGGTTCATTCCATGGACCTCCTTGTGTCCCTTCGTCTCCAGTCTGTATTTCCAACGAATTCTCCACCCAGTGCCATTTGGAGAGGGACGTTCATACACGAGATTCGCTGTCTGGTCTCAAGCTTATCTCTGAACCATCCCCTACGGAAGTTCCCTCCGGAATTCTCGTTCCTCATTGGCTGGTTGGCTTTTTCGACTTGAATTTGACATAGTCCACGTGGACTAGATGAGTCGCTGTCTTACGTACGTTGTTCCGTTCCTGGAATCAGTGTTAAGGCTCTGTTTCAAAATCACATCTGCTACTTCTGGTGTAGCGTGTCGAATTCTCTTATTGTTGGTACGCTGACGATTTCCTCCGTCGACTTGCGGGTGGCATAACATCTGTGCTCTCCCTTAGCGTCACTTAGTCGCCTGTCCTATTGTCCTTGCATAAACCATTGTCTTTGAGAAGTCGCACACATGGTTTTGAACAATACTCTCGCCGTTGGTTCTGTGTTTTTCTCGCTACTGGACAGATGTAATGGTAGCCTCCTTTTGTCCTAATTGTGGAGTCGGGCATTCCCACGCATGGTCCAGCTGGCTGCAACATGTGCCGTACAGCTCATTGTTCGAGAATAGTTTTTACGACGTCTTAATGGAAAGGAAAGGTTTGTTCCCTTTCGCCGCCCACCCTCGAACAACGCTAACAAGTGTCACTTTTAACGGGCTCTAATTGCTGGCGTACTTCCCTCGCAATAACCCAAAAAATTAAAAAAAAAATATATGAAATATTAATTATATCACAGTGTCCCCAAATATGATTCGTCGTGCAGATTAATCGGAACGACTAATTCATATTTCGCCCTTACTCGCGTACGATCACTAAGTACATTGGCCATCTCCCATTGGAACGAGTATAGCTGACCTATATCTGCCTCTCGACTGACCTACTGTTGTTTAGAACCGTTTTTCTCTCCCCTTTTTTTTTCATTCACCTGAGTGTTTAATTTATTGTTCACCAAATATAAATACGAATCCATTTACAAACTATACGCTCTAGTGCGTTCCTAGATCTGTCTATACACATACATTACATAAACAAATGGTAATTATTTTGTTTACAAGCTATCTTTTTACTTACGTATACAATAGAAACTATATAAATACTAGCAGTAATTTATTGCTTATGGATACTTCAAACAATTTTATTATTACCTCCAAAATTAATTTGCGATTAAAACATTCTTTTTCAAGACATCATATACTTACTTACAAACATTCATCGTACTTCCTACCCTCTGGTACTTTGAATCTACATTTCTGTTAAACACACGTATAATTATTTACAACAAAATAAATCGAATTTGTATAATTCTACAGGTCAAATAAACATATTTTATATCCCTTCTTTCTATGGTTCTCATACAATCTTAAGTTCAATAATTAATTCTAATAACTTATTACAATATTTAATTCTGTTATGCAACTCAGTTGCTTATATCTGTCCTTCAATAAACAAATTTTAATAGTATAACAGGTACGTCTGTTAATTAATTTACGATCTATACAATATATAAAATCTGACATTTTAAATTTATTACAAGTTTAATGTTTCGTCTAGACAATTCTGAATGAATTAACTAGTAGATTGCATTCGCGCCTACTACCGTTATTCTTTATCATCTAGATCGGTCTTTTCTCCTCCTATTCTGACGCTTAGCTCATTTCTCTTTCTGCTGTCTATTAGTGAAGTACGTATAGTCCGACTATAACATTGTCTCGCATGGAGAGTGTCCTTACTAACTACAACTCTACCTGTTGTCGTCAGCCTCGCCAGCTGGGCTTACGTCACTTCACACCTCCCTCTCTGTTTATTTACTACTTCGCCTTTCAACAAACACTTTTGCCTCGCACGCATGCTGATGCCGTGTTCCACCACAGTTACTCTCCCCTTACATAATATGGTTTCAATAGTCTTAAATTGAATTTGCCGCGTATTTTAGTTTCGTCGCTATTATCTACTAATATATATGTAGATTCGCCTACAATATCTTTAATCTTAAAAGGTCCTGTGTATAACTCACAAAATTTTTCGATTCTTCTCTGCATCGCATCAGATTGGTAATGTGTCCGCACTAACACCAAGTCTCCTACCTGAAATCTTGTCATTTTGTTCGCTTCATTCACGCGTTTTGCGTGTCGCTCTCTTTTCCGTTTAATCCTAACGAATATCTGGTGGTTATCCACTGTCTCTTCTTTCGTATCGCAGCCTTCCTTTATGAATTTCTCCCATACACGACTCGGATTTTTTCCGTGATGTGCTTCATACGGTGTAACTTCTATTGTTTCATGGTAGACCTCATTTATGCAACATTCTATGGTATTTATGAATTTTGACCATTCTGTGTGCTGGTCCCCTACAAATATCCTAAATAGGTTACCCAGTTGCCTATTTACGCGTTCGGCAAGGTTTGTTTGCGGGTTTCTTATCGCCGTGTATTTAGGTATAATTCCAAGTTCCTCTAGTCCTTTAACCCATTGTTTGGACGTAAACTGCGTACCGTTATCAGTGAGTATTGCTTTCGGTCTTCCACACTCATTTACATACTGCCGGAGTCTACGAAGCGTAGCTACTGTTGTGGCTCTTCTAAGTGTGTATAATTTTACATACTTGGTAAAGTTATCTATAATGACAAGGATATACTTTACTCCTGCTGCTGCTGTTGGAAGCGGTCCATAAAAATCGCCACTAATCAATTCACCCTTACTCGTCGGTATAATTGGCTTCGTACCACCGAATAAGTTACGATTGTTTGAATCCTTACATTTTTGGCACTTATCGCACGTCCTTACGTACGCCTGTACGCGCTTCGACATTCGGTCGAAAGTGAAATGTTCCTGCAGTAACTTTATACATTTCTTACTGCCAACATGACCGTACATTGTGTGTATTTCTTCGATGAGTCTCCCCGTAACGCTTTCCGGTACGTAGAGTTTCCATCGACCCTTACTTTTCCTATATAACTTATTATTACTACACTTATAAAATTTACATAATTCATTCTTATCATCCGTCGTCAAATCCTTCATTATTTGCTGTAGCTTCTTATCCTCTAACTGGTACGTCGCGAAGTTCTTTAACATCATGTTCATTTCTTTACTCATTTTAATTATTGTATGGTTCATTTGATACTCATAACTGTCGTTGACTGGATCTTCCTTCGTCGTATCCTCTGGGTAACGACTCAAGATGTCGGCCACAATATTCTCCTTTCCCTTACAATGAATGATATCAAAGTTATACCCTTGAATACTCAGTATCCAACGTATGATCCTTGAGTTGTATAGGTGACACTTACTCATGAAGATCAACGCCTTGTTATCTGTTATTATGGTCAATGGTTGTCCTAAAACGTAAATTCGGAATTTTTCCAGACATCGAACTATGCTTAGAAGCTCCTTTTCCGTCGTAAAGTAGTTTAGTTCTGCACCTTTGAACGTTTTGCTAGTATACGCTACCACGCAGATGTTTTTATCGTCGTCCAACTGGTATAATTGTCCTCCGTATGCGAAATTACTCTCATCACATTGTAAGAAGTACCTCTTATTTACCTGCGGAAAACTTAAGATAACAGTATTGATAAACAAGTCCTTGACCTGTTGGAAACACTGGTCAAGGTCGGGCGTCCAATTAAATTTCTGACCCTTTTTAAGTAGACTTAACAAAGGTTGTGTGACTTCTGCATATTTGCTTGTAAATTTGTTGTAAAAATTTGTAAGTCCCAGGAATCCCTTTAACTGCTTTTGATTCTTCGGGGTCGGGAACTTCCTGATTGCCGCTACTTTCTCTTCGGATGCTCGTATACCATTAGTAGTAAGCTGATACCCAAGGTATGCGATCTCCTTGCGAAAAAATTGTGATTTTTCCAAATTTATTGTTAGGTTGGCTGCCAATAAATTTTTAAGTAATGCTTCAATATTCTCCAAATGTGTGCTTACGTTAGACGAATAACAAAGACAATCGTCGACGTAGATGATTGTATTCTCTTTCACCTCCTCGGATAATGCCATATCTAAACCTCTCGTCAGGGCTGCGGAACTGGTACTAAGTCCAAATGGAGTTACGGTATATCTGTAACACTTTCCTTCGTACAGAAATGCGGTGTAATCTCGGCATTGTTGTTTCAACGGAACCTGCCAAAAACTACTCGTTAAATCTATTGTTGATAAGTATTTCATGTTACTGCATCTCGCCAGGATTTCTTGAATCGGAGTCGGTCCTTCGTAGTCTGGAACAGTGACACTATTTATCCTCCTCGCATCTAAACACAAACGTACATTCCCATCTTTCTTTATTACGGTGACCATTTGGTTGACGTATGGACTACTGCACCTTTCAATCACGCCATATCTTCGCATCTTGCTGATTTCGGCGTTCACCTTTTCCTTATACGCTATTGGGATTGGCCACCCGCGTTGGAAATATGGTGTTTTATCCGTCACTCGAAACTCATGTTCGTAGCAATCCATCGGTCCTGGACATTCCCGGAATACATTCTGATACTTTACTAAAATCCTTCTTAGTTCCTCCCTCGTCGTTTCGTCTTCACATGTCACACTGTCGACCTTCTCATCAATCCTCCTCTCGATTCCGTCCCAGTCCTCTTCTAACAGTTCCATATGTATGATTGGTAACCGCAGTTCCTGTTCACCAGTCCTCCCTTCGAATTCGATGGTTCCCTTCTTCATATCGATTACGCATCCCTCTTCTTTTAAAAAGCTGATTCCTAATATGCAGTCCCTAATTAAATTCGGTATTACTAGGAAAACACAATCTAACCTAACATCGTCAATATAAATCTCACACATAATTTGTTTTCTAATTAATTTAGACCTTCCGCCGACTGCACTTACAATTAACGTGTTGTTCATGCGGAGTTCTTCGTATGGACGCAGGCGTTGTTTATTTCTGTTAAACCATTCTTCTGATACTCCGTTAATGGCAGAACCCGTATCAATCAAGGCTAAAACTGTAACATCACCATTAAATTTTACCTCAATCTCTGGACATTTTGAGATTCGCTTTTCCAGTTGCGTTTGTTCATCTAGGACTAACTCATGTCGTAAATCAGGTAACAAAATATCATTCTCGTACTGTTGTAGTGTAGGTCGACGAACGGCTATCTTTCCATGTGACCCACTTAATTTTTTTTCTACTGTTCCACTAACCTTAGCGGTAGACGTTGAGGCTCCATTGTTTACAAATTCAATGGTATTTATTGCCGGCTTGTTACTGAAATGTTGGGGTTGTCGGTAGTTTCCTCCTTCCCCCTTTCTATGTTGCCAGTGTGAAGGTTTTGGCTCCGTAATTACCTTGTTTACGGCGTTATTCTGTTGACCATGAGGCACCCCTCTTGTGTCCCGGTCGTTCAACTTGTCTGTCTGACGCACAAACCGATCATCTCTACTGTTTCTTTGCCGGATCATGGCATATTCAGAAATCAATGATTCGAGATTCTGGATCGTCCTGACGTCCCTAGTGACGCTCGCTATCTCTAGTTCTCGTCCATAATGTCGCGTTATCTTCCTAATCAGTTGATAATCCGTGAGCGGCGGTGTAAGCTGACAGCTTTCCAGAAGTTGTCGTTCCATGTATTGGACAGCGCTCATACTCCCACGCCAGTCGAAACGACCATACTCCAGCTTGTTCCGGACGTCATCCTGCTTCTCCGGGCCCCAATACTTCTGCGTAAAGATCTCTTTAAACTCATCGAAGTTCTTGATCTGGTCACGTACCACACGCCACCATATAGCTGCATCGGCCTCGAGATGTTTCCCAATCCACTTCACGTTATCCGCCGGGTAGTACATCAGCTGGTGCTCGGATAATTCTTTTAGGAACTCTATAGGAAAACGGTCTGTTCCGTTGTATTTGAGTTCGGAGTTATTATTTCCATTCGCTCTCGTGGACGGTCCTATCTCAGTTTCCGCTATCCGTCGCTGTAGTCTTTCTTGTCCACTTTTAATATGATTGATGTGACTTCTTAACTCTTCAATTATCACATCCTTCTCCTTCTCCGTTGTTGTGGTCTTCTGTTCCACCGTGCGTTGACGGTCGTCCACTTCAACGATCTTCTGCTTTAATACTTTGACGGCTTCTCCCTGCTCTTGTTGTTGTTGTATTATATTGTTCTGTACTTCTCTTCCCCATTCCTCGTTTCTATTGTTCGTCTCTAGGATTTGGTGATCTAATTTTTGGTCGACTTGTTCGATTACCTTCTGTGTATTATTTATGGCTTCCTGCCACTCTTGACGGTCTTTCTCTCTCACTTCTTTATTCTCTCTTACCTGTTTCTTCAGTTCATTCTTCAACTCTTTTATACCACTTTCACTCTTCTTTTGTAGATCGCTAATTTTCTCATCCCACTTCTTAGCGTAATCCTGCAGATCTAGTGTTATTTTGCTGATCTGTTCTTCATTGTGTCTTTTTAATTCCTCCTGCATTTGTTTTCGTTCCCTGCTATGCTGTTCCAATTTCTCCGTAATTAAGTTTTGGTTTTATTTTTCCTGCATCTGTTTCAGATCATTCTTCTGCTGATCTAACTTCTCGGTCAGCTTCTCGAGTAGCATTTGTAGATTTAATTCGCCGGGTTGGGACACCTGTCCCCCCGCCCTTATCTCAGATTCACACGCGCTAACGTCGTCGCTGGGCGTCGCGTTCTCCTCTCGTCCTTCTATGTTTAACTCATTGTTAACGTCGAATTCTTGACTTTCGGAGTTATTATTATTAGTCGCCATTCTTGCTCGACTTCGTGTAATCATTCAGAGTTGTTTTACAAGTATTTGTTTTTTTTTCTAATGCTTATGTTATACTTTATCAAACTACTAGCTATTCTACTATACCACTGCCTGCACTTAACCAACTCGTTTAACAAGGATTATCCCTATTAATCGGCCCCACGTTGGGCGCCATATACAATGATAATAATTTATGCCTGATTAATTAAGTACATAAATTATTATGCCTATTATTGATAGTGAATTTTCTCGTTATTACAATAGTTTAATAGCACAATTATTCTCGTGCCACGCGTTGGGCTGCCATATACAATGTTAATATTAATCTGTATGCAAATTTATTTGCATATATTAATTAATTATCTTTGTTCTACAAGAATTGGTTTTGCACTGCCCCTCGTTGGGTAGCCATATACAATGCTAATATTTATGCGAATTATTTGCATAAATTGATTAATTATTAATTATAAATTTATTGATCTGTAATTATGAAATTGTTGCCGGTACGAACTTTGTCGTACTTACATGTATCTAACTCTGAGCTTGGGTTAGCATATACGATGTAATTAATGTCATGTGTTGATCTCCCATATGTAATGTTAACAAATTCATTTCTTTAAATAACGAATAATTGTATGAATTGAGTTAGAGTTAATTAATTATTCACACTCCAACTTGCTACATATGAATTTACTTTTGACTTTAACTGTCTTCGAAACTTATATTTTGTGCATCTTTCTGATTAGTTGAATTGATAATCGTTACCTTGAATTATTAATATAGATACTGTTTAATGAAAGGTTAAGTTGTGAGTCAGGTTTGTTACATAAATCAATAGAATACTAACGAATCCATTCTAACTTATATTTATTAAATCATATTCATTCTTCTTCATGTCATAACATCAATTTAAGAGTTAAGAATTGTAATTCTTCAACAAAACAATAAATTCTATTCCACATTTAACAACTCAATGAACAAATTTAAACAATTAGGTGAGCGATCAAATATTGACGCTTCTTCGTCTGCAATGACGTTACTAACTAAAATGTGGTGTGCTCATAATTCGTATTTAGTATTTACGTTAAAACACATTGAACATTTATATGCATGAAATAATCATAATTAATAATACACATATCAACCATATACATAGATAAAATCTTGCTCCTGCAACAAACACATCAAAATACATACATAGTACAAAATATATTAACAAGAAGACATGTATAATATTCTAGAACATAATATTCCCTACTTATGGATTCGTATCTATCTGACTCATATTTATATAACTTTCTCAGGTGGTTTTGGTTCTAAGTGTCAGGTCAGTGGTGTTTGATAAATTACTAATTATAAGAAGAGATTAGTTTTGTACTTTACTCGTTCTGCCGTGCTGTCTCCCTGCATTGATGAGTGAAGTTAATCCATAGGACACTTGATCGTAAACACTCCCGCACTCCGCGACAGTCAGTTCGAGCTTTGAGTTTAATATAATACAAGTAGTGGCATTGTACTCGTAATCGGTCGGTTAAGTTCTACGCGCGCATGTGTCTATTTCGCGGTACACAGTTCGCTACCGTATGCTTCTAATAACTGTCTATGCCGCACGACAACTCTTTTCGGCGCCTAGGTCGTTTTCGAGTTCATTAGTCACTTTTCACAATTCTATTTATTTGAGTTAATTACTAAACGTTGTAGTATCACTACTTTTTCTGTAATTGTTCAAGAATATCACTTCACAATGTCCGTGTTTTTATGACGATGAATTACATAGAAATTATATAGATTGTTACTCGCGTTTCATCACGAAAATTACTGTTCCGTTTACGCTCTGAGTTTTATTCGGGCACTTCCATTTATTCGTAATAATGTCTTAATCGTCTCCACCGAAATGCATTTTAACTTACGCACTGCTTTAAGTTCTTATAACTGAATTATTATAAAATGAAATACAAGTTCAACAGACTGTTCAAGACTCTGAGTAAACCGAGTTAAGAATTATAATACAATTTGTAATAAACTGAGATAAAATTTGTAGTAAACTGAGGTTAAAATTTGAATGAACTGGGCTCGCGTCTGCCCGTGTAAATGGTTTTTATTTCTTCTGCTGTTCCCACTCTTGGGACTCTGATGAACACTCAAACTTCCCACCAATTCATCTTTGATAGGTTCATTCCATGGACCTCCTTGTGTCCCTTCGTCTCCAGTCTGTATTTCCAACGAATTCTCCACCCAGTGCCATTTGGAGAGGGACGTTCATACACGAGATTCGCTGTCTGGTCTCAAGCTTATCTCTGAACCATCCCCTACGGAAGTTCCCTCCGGAATTCTCGTTCCTCATTGGCTGGTTGGCTTTTTCGACTTGAATTTGACATAGTCCACGTGGACTAGATGAGTCGCTGTCTTACGTACGTTGTTCCGTTCCTGGAATCAGTGTTAAGGCTCTGTTTCAAAATCACATCTGCTACTTCTGGTGTAGCGTGTCGAATTCTCTTATTGTTGGTACGCTGACGATTTCCTCCGTCGACTTGCGGGTGGCATAACATCTGTGCTCTCCCTTAGCGTCACTTAGTCGCCTGTCCTATTGTCCTTGCATAAACCATTGTCTTTGAGAAGTCGCACACATGGTTTTGAACAATACTCTCGCCGTTGGTTCTGTGTTTTTCTCGCTACTGGACAGATGTAACGGTAGCCTCGTTTTGTCCTAATTGTGGGGTCGGGCATTCCCACGCATGGTCCAGCTGGCTGCAACATGTGCCGTACCGCTCATTGTTCGAGAATAGTTTTTACGACGTCTTAATGGAAAGGAAAGGTTTGTTCCCTTTCGCCGCCCACCCTCGAACAACGCTAACAAGTGTCACTTTTAACGGGCTCTAATTGCTGGCGTACTTCCCTCGCAGTAACCCAAAAAATTAAAAAAAAATATATAAAATATTAATTATATCACAATACATTGACGTGTGTGTGGAATTTTTGTCTTTTCCTTAGAGGAGAGATTATTCTCTTGTGAACTATGCAAATGATTTAACCAATTGTCTATGTAATAAGTATATAGTATAGTAGAGCAAGTATTTTCACCGTGACAACAATTAAATAATATAGTGACTTAAATTTCAAATAAATAAATGACTTAGTTAACCCTCCATTGTTAGGTAAAGATTAAACCCCATGCCCCAAAACAGTAAACTTTTAAACTGAGCAAAACTGAAAACAAAGTAAATAAAGTGTCCTAAATAAATATGGTAATTCGATAGGAAATAATTCTAAGTAAGTTTCTTAAATCTCCCCCAAAGTAAATAATAAATAAATAAAAGAAAAAGGTAAGTTTCTTAGAAAGAGACCAAAAGGAAAATAATAATAAGTGAATAATAATTGCTTTAAATAATAAGGCTGAATAAATCTTAATTTAAACTAAATTGTGTAAAGTGTAGCAGTAAATATGGGAAAAGAAAATAATAATAAAAGTATAGTTGAATAGTGTAAACACCCGGTCGTGGCCTGTACGAGAAAAATAAAGCGTGTTGAGAAATGTAGTAAGCAGCCACCCTCCCCCTATTGTTAGGAACTGGTACCGAAGTAAACCACCGCGTGTATAATACAATGCACCTGTGTAAAGTGTGTCCCCTCCTGCATAGTTTGTAACAGCTGATCATTTAAAGAGAGAATAAAAATTATCTTCGTGAAATTCCGCTTCTCTCAGTAGCGTAAGAAATTAGGATTAGAAATAATCTAAAGTGGAGTATGGGATCCGCTTTAGGTTATATTAGAGGTAATTTATAATATATAAAAGAATTATATATGTAACGTAACATAGTCACAACGGCGCCGACTGAAAAGGGTAATGATGGTGCAAAAACGTGTGCAAAGGTAATCATTAGAGAGTGCTGAAAGCTAACTTGTGTAGTTAGAGTAAGCCGATGTCAGTCGGGCCACGATATTGTGAGTTACGGAAAGTTAGCGTTTTAAAAAACGAGATAAAGGGAATTTCACGAATGAGAACAAGACAAGAAATAATAAATTTCAAGAGAGATAGAGAAAACAAATCGTGTACTAAATTAAACTTCACACATTAACGCCGAGCATACTCCCAGTACCCCACTTTTGAATTTTCCTTACTAAAATTCCCAATGTCGATTTTAAGCGGCGGAGTATGTGACGATTTAATTGGTAATAAAAATTTAATAATAAAAAAAAATTAGAAAGCAAATAAGTATTTTTAAATCGCACAATTAAACCAAATACCCCTGTACTATCTCAGAATAAGTATGAGATTTAAATTAAGAAAATCTAACTAAACAAGTAATAAAAAAAATCGTAATGTAAAAAGTTAAGAATAATGCAGTTAACCCTTTAGTAAATCATCATGCGTTGACCTCTTTAATTCGGGACACAACGTGCATAGCGAACCGTCTGTAACTTAGAAATATCTGAAAATCGTAATGTAAGTAATTAATAATTTGAAGGCACAAGTAGTAGTTAAAATAATTCCTGTAAACTAAATAAGTCTAAATAATTGTTTCGTCTTGCTATAAGAATGTCTATTTAAATAAAAAGTTGGAACTATATTATGGCGGAGTACTCGCTCCGCTGCGTTGTAATGTACCTGTCGTATCAATGCAAGAGTTACGATGCGGCGTTCAGACAGTACACACCTCCAAGCGAGGGCTCTTCAAAAATGTTTTATTTAAACTTTCAAATAATGGTTAGCTACCACTAAAAACGTGGGGAGCTAGTGCGAGTTATATGTATAAGATGTAGTAAAAGGTTTATTAAAGAAATGTGGTAATATAAAAAAAATTAAGAACTCGTAAACAAGGTGACGTCTCAAGTTAAGATGCAAACTCCAGTACAACTCTACCAGTGAATATGTGACGTGCCCAACTGCATATACGGACGTCTACAACCCATAAAACACTGACCAGGACCGGCGAGGATCAACTTCATCCAGCATTACATCAATCTCCTCACTAATACAGCTATAAGATATTCACCAGAGACACGACCCAGATGACTACCCCGACTACCAGAGTTCCGAAGAGTCACGCCTCAGGACGAGGACAACAACAGCTTATTTGAGAGGTGACTTGGTAGCTTGCCTACCGAGAATTAAGTACATTTAAAACATAACTTTTCAAAAGACAATTATTTTCTCTAAGCAATAAATAAAACAAAAGAAATGTAAACTGTAATATCGAAAATCATACGTTGTAACATTAATCTTGAAATGTAAGTTATAATCACTTAATTAAATAATACCATTCTTCAAATGGTTTATGTAATCATGCAAGCTCCTTGATTAGCAAAGTATAATTCAGACGTCTTTAATAGATTTAAAGAGACTCGGATCCGAGGTAAATTACATGATCAATATGATCCCTAGTTTGACAGAAAACCCTTTTTAAATATTTCAGTATAAATTTGTATGTTATGGGATCCATTTATATAAATTGTTAATAAAGAGATGTCATCTTATTACAGATTGAAGTGAGTGCATAAATCAGTGAAATACCTTCCCCTTGTGTCCTAATAATTAGAGTAATTATTATTGTTCTATGTGTTGAGTTTAATTTCAGTTTGTTACAACGTAGGCAGTCAGTATAATTGGCTAGTGTCAATTATCACGGGTTCCCTGGATTTGTAACGTAGCCCGGAACGTTACAAGTGGTCATTCGGGGGGGGGGGGGGGATTTTTTCTAAATCTCGTATATTATACCGCTGATTTTACAAGGCATTAAATGTGCTTGTCACATTAAGTGGGGAAACTATAATTGTGTTCTAGTTAAAACTGCAAAATTTTAAACTACAAAAAATTTCAAAATGCAGCGGTTTTAATGAGAAAGTTTCTCAATAGAGCGACCGCACAAAATGAGGCATCAGAATAAGAAAAACAAATCGCAAAAATCCGTGAAGAGTACCCAATTAAAGAGAATTTTAAAAAAATTGAAAATAGTGTTCCGTCTTCGAAATTTTAGGCCACCCGTGCCCAAAACAGGAATCAAATTTTTGAAGAAATTGTAAAGATCGATGCCCGGTTTCAGACTAAAGGGAAGTTTATCTCTAATCAAAATGTAGGCGTTTTCTTTTAAAACTTTTTAACTTCAAGAGCCAAAAATAGGTATCAAAATTTTAAAACCTTTGGGTCATTTATAAAACGACTGCAGCTTTTACAGCTCCGTAAGACTTTTGTTTTTTATATTGAATGATTAACTTTGATACTCAGCATATTATTTGTAATTCTTCGGTTGAATGTGTATACAAAAACATACAAGAAATATAAATCAAAGATGTATAAAATATTAGAAACGAGGTATGATCACCTCCTCAGGGCGTTTCTCGGCTAACACTATATCACGCATTCGAAGGGCTTAACAGCTTTACAAAACATAATTTATCAATTTGGTTGTATCTAATAGTAAATGTATTTCCTTCAAAATAATGAGCGAGTTCTGCACCTTACCAGTGGCGTAGCTAGGCTTTCTGGTGCCCGGGGCAAGGAGATCGTCGGCCGCTTCCCTTCACAATTAAAAAGGGGACAAAAGAGCAAAAATGAAAGCCCATCTAGCGAACAGAGTACTTAATAAATGCAAATGTATAGATTTTTATATGAAAGCACGTCCAGAAAACGTCTTAAGAATATTTGCTACGTCAAAATTAAGAAATAACATATGTTTAGTATTACTGGTATTCAGTTTGTATACATTTATTAGTAAAAAATGTAGACTATAAAAAATGTAATAATATAAGAAATTTATAACATAAGAATGTTCTAAAAAACATGCAACTTCCTTGTAGGTCTAAAGCGCATCGTCAAAACAATATTCTAAAGCAACATACAGTTAAACAAAGAACTACATTAAAAGTAATAAAATAAAATAATAAATCACTTACCATTACAGGTTAATGGTTCCGTCTTCTATTAATAAACACTTAATATTTAATAAATATTTAAAAGGAGACGTTCTAAAATGTAACTTTCCTGGTCTTAATTGCTGCAAAGTCGGTTACTAAATCACAATAATCTAAAGACGAAGCAATGTCGTTTTCAATTGAGAGTATGGCTAGATTTGATATCCTGTCCTGAGATATTATTGATAGCAGGTACGATTTAATCAATTTAAGTTTACTAAACGATCTTTCACAAAAAGACACAGACACTGATAAAGTAAGAAAATGTTTTTAAGCTGTTTCTAGTGTATTGTAGGCTTCTAATCCTATTGAAGAAAAGTATTGTAGCAGTCCATTAGGTGTAAAGTCCATTTGTTCTCCGTTAACTTTTGTTCTTTTTAATAAAAGTAGGACGTCTTCACTGAACAATTTTTCACTGTTTAGGTCATGTGGATACAGTTTTACAAGCACTGTGCACTTAATATTGATTTGGGAAGCTGTTCCTTAAAATGTATATCCCATCATTTACGTAGGCCTACGCCTCAAATTTTCACAGGAACCCAAAGCGTTTTTCTAACTCTTTTAAGTTAGAGAAACGGCTTGAAATTTCTACTGACAGTTTGTCCAAAATTTCTATTAGAGAACGTCGCATTTCTTGCCGAACGGTTAATGCAGAATCGTCTGCATACTCCCCTGGCATTGTGCGCTTCCTTCTTATCATTTTTGTGATACTGACACCCCATTTATTACATACTTGCTCTGCCTTAGTAATGACATTGTCACACAGCTCATTCCACCAAACTTTTAATTTGTCCGTTAGCGTCTCCAGAAGTGTCAATGCTTGAATAAAGCTTACTCCCATTGTCTTGAATGTCTATGCTCACTTTGCCGCCCTCCTGGCTATGCCGCCGAATGTCTATCCTCACTTTGCCGCCCTCCTGGCTATGCCGCCCGGGGCGGCTGCCCCCTTGCCACCCCCCCCCCACCCCAGCTACGCCTCTGTAGCTCAGGGTGCTTAGTGAAGAGTACTTCAGATTTTAAAACACAAATTTAAATAAAAGAGACGCATTGTGTTTTTGAAAGGTATTCGGTGTTGACGCATCATCATATTTTATAACATCGATTAGAAGGCGATGGGTCATTTTTGTTTTTTGTCAGACGGTATTTAGTATTGTAATATAAACAAAAGGGAGGCCGTGTTCTCTGGAGCTGGAGAGTGTGACGCGATACGAGACACGAGGACTGGCTTTAGACGTTAACAAGTGGACGGGAATTTATGACATAACCTTGACGTGCACAACACAGACAGAACAAACTTACCCTCATCGCGTAGACAACACATGGGAAATAAATAATACGGCACTTGGAACATTGTTTATTAACACTGTTGCCATCACATGAGAATAAAGTGTGTTAATATAGTACAGACTTGGTCTGAGTGACGTTTTACAACCTCCACGAAGCGATTTTCACATGACGATCTTTAACGATAACAAGAGTCAGACATATTTAGTATTTATTATGGTTTGAAAATAAGATCTTACAATACTCATAATCTTAAATAAGATTTAGAAAATTTGGATAACAAGGAAACGATTTAAATTACTACATTGAAACACTAAACTATTCCACTTGTACTTAGATTATGGCTTATTAAAAAGATCTGTTATATGAAACATATAATTATAGAAAAAGCTGTGTCTGTTAGTAGACCCACTAACACAGTTTTACGTGTTTCTTTCAGCTGTGTAAACTGTATTGGATGTTTATTGAATTCTAATCAACAATGTCTTATGCGTTTAACCTTCATGAAATAAGACATTACAAAATTTAAATAAATGAAGAATATAAAGTTACTGACAGAATACAATGAGCGGAGAATCTAACAATGAAAGATGAAAGAATTGTGTTTTGTTTTTTTGCTACTAGTTTTTGTTTTTGTTTTTAAGAGCAAATGATTAAAACACTCATTTAGGACGTGTTTTGCGAAAGACGAATTTTACGTATGTGTAAGTTTTATGCATCAGCTCCTTCATTGTGCTTTTGTAAAGTCTTAAGCAAGTCTTATTATTAACCAACGTTTTATGTGTACGACGTCCAAACGTGTATTTGTTTTGGTCTGTGATTGAAGTATTTACTAGTGTTTTTTAAACTTGTATAGGTGGATAGGTGGTAATCGTGGCCATGTAAACGGGCGGTATTGCTTATATGTATGCTCACAAGAAGTGGAATATAAGCAACATTCGTTGGTAGAATACATTTATACGTTAAAACCCGTTGTTATTTGTACCTTATGCACTACAGTAACTGTAACATTACAATTCAGTGAATCCGAGTAGCAGTTGATTTTATTGTAAATCGAAGCTTACCCACCGAATAAATGCGAACAAAGATTCTGACGAACCACTTACAACATCTTAAGTAAGCTGAATTATTACGTTTTTCATATTTGTTAATCACTTACGCTTTCTTACTTGTTAATATTTCGTTATTGCTTATAGACTTCAGAAATTGAGTGATGTGGCAAACAGTTTTTGTGTTTCTGTAGGATTAGAATCATTTTGCCTGAGAATGTAATTTTTCTTCAAATTTCCTAGTACGTTTAACATCGCACATGTAGTTCTGTCATTTAACATATAGTTCCTCTATAACATTCACTTCGAAAACATTTACTTTTGGTCCCGATATCTTCACTGTAATTGAAACTGGATATTATTTTTTTCTTTCACTTCCAGTTTTGTAAGAATCAATAGCTTTTATGTGCTTAGGCTCTCGTTAATTCCCTTGAAACATCTATATTCCTTCGGATGGTTTCCCCGATTAATGTTTTGTAGCTTCTCACTTCTGCGTTCAATTAAACAACTTCTGTCATCTCGCCCCGTTTCATCTAATCTGTAGAATCGATTCAACCATAATATATCCTACCTATTGCTCTCTCGTTTCTCATAATTCCTACAGCACCTTATATATTTTTCATTACAGACAATGAAATTGCCACTTAAAAATTGGATTACCCATTCTTTTAAATTAGACTTAAAATATTAAGAATTAATATACGAGGATTGTTCAATAGAAACACGTTTGATCTGCGCAGCCGTGACTTCGTCGCCATGGCAACGGAATGCATTTGTTTATATTGTCTGTTTCAGTATTGGTGACGCGTCTGTCAAAAATATTTGCAGTTTTCTCTTTTCTAAGCGTTGTGACTGGGTTGAAAAATGGTATGTATGATAGAAAATCCGTCCAAAGATAATCTGCGTGCTGTTATTCAGTTTTTGGCCGTCAGCCAATGGAAATTTATACGAGAATGAAAGCTGTATGTGGTGACTATAGTTATTCTCATACGGCAGTGGTTGAATTTCGACAAGGAAGAGAATCCACTAAAGATTTGACCCGTCCCGGACCTGCACGTGTTGCAGCATCAGATGAAAATGTGAGACAGCTGGAAACTGCTTTACGCGCAAATAGGCGCATCAAAATTAGAGAACTTTCTCAAATGTTGAACATCAGTGTGGGAACTGTTTATTCCATCATTCATAGTCTTGGCTATCACAAAGGTGCTGCTCAGTGGATTCCACGACTGCTTACTGATGAGCAGAAACATTTGCGTTCGGCCTTATCATTACAGCATTTGATGCGCTGTCAACAACAAGGTAATGCTTTTCTACACCAAATTGTTGCCGGTGATGAGTCTTGGTGTTATCACTGCGAACCTGAATCCAAACTTCAGAGTATGCAGTGGAAGCATGCACAATCTCCGAAGGCGAAAAAATGTCGATCCCAACCTTCGGCAGGAAAAGTAATGGTGACCGTATTTTTTTATTATCAGGGTGTGCTGCTCTTAGTAAAGAACCTGGTGTCAACATCAACGCTGAGCGATATGCAGACGGCTTAAAACACTTACGGGTCAGCATCAAGAATAAACGTCCCAGGAAGCTCACAAATTATGTCATTCTTCTGCATGATAATGCTCAACCCCATACGACGATTCAAGATTTGTTTGATCGTATGAAGTGGGAAGTTTTACAACATCCACCTTACAGCTCAGACTTGTCATGCGATTATCATGTTTTTGGCCCATTAAAGAAATCACTAAAAGGACGGCGGTTCAAATCGGACGCTGAGGTAGAGTTTCCTGTTAGCGAATGGTTCCGCAAACAGCAGGGAATCTACAGATTAGTGCAACAGTAGGACTCATGCCTTAATGTTACTGGAGACTTCTTTTAAAATCGTTGAATAAAAAACGCTTTACAGCCTCTAAACGTGTTTCTATTGAACAATCCTCGTACAATATTCCAATATTAATTATTAATGTGAATATCGATTATTATTATAATTATTATAATAATAATTACTATTATTATCAATTATATTATTAATTAAATCATTATTAACAAATTTGTTAATTATATAAGTGCTTGTTAATTATTTAACCATTAGGTAATAATAATGATATTACTGTATTACAATATTGAATCAATACAATGGTTAAAAGTAAAAAAAAAACAGCGAATGTTATTAATAAAGTGAAACAGTTTACAAAAATGACTTTGGGTAAAAAAAAAATTTTTAGTTTATAAACACACTTAAAATTTATTAATAATAAAAAATATACATTTACAATATATTACTGTTATTAACTATAAAATGGTTAATTTTCTTCTTCATGGAAATAATATTTCATTTAAATAGGATACATTTTTTTTATAAGTAAAAATTGTACATTAGCTGAAAAAAATAATTAAATAAAAGTGCACAATTCCTTTTCTTTTTTTTTATGCGACGTTCCACACTTTTCTTACATTTTCGCTCTGATAGTAAGATCTTTTTTCAATTTTGCAAACCTAATAATAACAACACTCAGTGAAACTGATGCCCAACCTAACAAACAAGCTTCTTAAAATCAGCATTACCAACCGTTTTAAGGACTGACAAAATCCCGGACCTCAACATAAATTCCTGTCGGACGTTCCCTTCTCACATGAAAACGAGAACCTGTCCAGAAAAACACGTAAAAAAATTATTACGACTTGAAAAAAAGTGTGTGTATGCGTGTGTATCTTTATTCAACCAGCAACCTTTATCTAAAGACCAGCAACATACAAAAATAATATCAGCACAAATATGAGTAGGTAACGGTGACAATAGCAAGGGTACAAATTCAAATTAATACAGACACTATAATATTGGAAAGACTGATAAAACAAAACTGTGCACCAGATCCATTCACAACTCCTCAACGTGTTACAGTGCTTTCTCCAAAAAGTGTCAACAAACCTGACAATGGAAACATAGTTTAACGCCCGTAACATATCTCAGGTAAGTTGACTACATATTAATAATAATAATAATACTAACCATAATAATAATCATCATCACCACCACCATGTATTTGGCACTTAGGCTATTATTGTTCCCACTTTTTCTCGATTTCTCTAGGATTCTCTATATTAATGACAGTGATAAAATTATTAAGTATATTATTTTGGGAGACTGCTGTTGTTAATTATACAATAAAACACAACGTTTCGATTATTCACAATATGAGGACTTCTTCAGTTAGTGACTCAATAAAATACAAAAAGTTGTTTTTACAGATCATAAGGTGTCATCGTAAAGTCTACATAAATGTACTCAAAGTAACAAATAATGATTTAATTTAATTAAAAATTTTACGGTCTTATCTGCAGAGAATGTTCTTATTTTAAATTAAATCGTTATTATTTTGAACGTATTTTATGTTCTTCTTTCTACGATGTTTTCAAGTGAGGTTCTGGAGCGTGAAACATGGAGGCCATTGTAGGTGGTGGGAATAAAATTAGGTCTCGGATTTATTTAAAAATCTGGAAACATGAATGCGTTTGTGCCCTAAAATCTACCAGAATATGACCTAAAATAGATAAACTGTTCACTACAAAAATACACATAGGCGGTCAAGGTAAACCTGGACATCCTACATAGAAATAAATTTGTTTTCCTTTGCTTTTGTAAAAAGAAACAGTATATTTACTTTTCACAAAATGTTAGGAGTACAAATTTTTACTTCATTTTAGTTTTCATTTTCGCTAGAACTATACAGAATGCACATGGAATGATGACATGCATTTTTAAAGTCTCAAATTTTAAGGCTCTCCTGCTGTATACTAGTACATTTTTGTATACCGAGAAACTTTTTCTATCGCATGACGTAACCCAATCTTGATGTAGTGCAAACTTGAAAAGTGTTGGAGGCAAAGTTCTGGATCATTTTCGTAGAAAACAACCATTTATTAGTTTTCTCCACTAATAAATGATTTATACCGATTTTACATATTGTTGACTACACAGAACTTGTAACTTTACCTTTAATTGCATTGCTACATAGAACAGCATTGAAAGAGTTATTTGGCCTTCGATAGTAAACTCTGATAGGCCTACTACATTGTTGAATATTCTTCTTATCTTAGACTTTTATAAAGCTCGGGCTTTTGGTAAGCATGGGCCCTCCACGGACCCAGTGTAGACCAGTCACTGGTGATTGTGTTTTCGCGACAAAGCGTTGTATAATGTATCTGTGTATTTTTATTAACTCCCCTGAAGACGACAACTGATTGTGACCGATCGAAACGTGTTTTTCTTTTGTTAACAATCGTGGTTGCAAATTGTATAACGACATCACGCCACTGACTTGTAGGTTAAGGCAGGGCGGCATCTGATAAAATGAACTTCGAAGGACAATCGGGTTCAGAAACTATACTTCATTCAGAAGTCGCATAACACAATGAGAAGATAGGGAAATATAATGCGTATATTGGTTTATCGGTCGTATGTACATGACTTGAAATAGAATTATATAGTTAGAACATTATAACTTTTAAACCTTTATTGTGGCAAAATCATTATTCCCCATCCTTCCATAAATTTTTAAATTATTTGAACTATAAACAAAGCTGTCTAAAGTATAAAAGCAATAAATTGTACATTTTTACAATTTATCCAATTTTAAAAAATAACTCGTCTTATTAACTGCCGTAATTGATCATACTTACGTTCTTAGCTTAATATGAATTAATATTAATAGCTTCATATATTATGTTCTTAGCTTAATATGTCAGTAAGATGACGAAATACTTAAATATTTCCGTACTCTTTATGCCTGTCAGAAAAAATTATACTTAACGTAACGTTTGGTTATGATTTTTCTAATGACGACATCAAAAAGTAAACATGTGAGAAACTTTTATTGTTATTACCGATAAGTATAGGCCTATATTCCCTTAGCGAACGACATTATGAGACTCGATTGAATTAATTTTGATTCAGTTTGGAACTCTCTAGCTTAACAGGTTTTCCAGATATACATGTTCACATTGAGCATTAATTATAACATGTGTGCTGACTGCGTTATTAATTATAACGTGTGTTCTGAACGCGAGTGTGTTCTGTGAAGCTTTGGAGGCCTGTAATATTCCTACTTGTATTCCTTCCACCAGTTACTTTTTAACAAATACTGTGCTACGTTTACTTTACAACGTGTACTATGTAACGATTAAAGTTACTACGTGTTCTGTAAAATAATCTTATTTAATTACTCGTCTGTGCAAATAGGACAGTTTTGAGTTTAAATGGTATGCTCCTTCGGTTGTTTGTTCCCTTGGGACTCTAATCGGCTCGAATACTTCCAACCATGCTGAAACACGAGGACAACATCGACATGAAAAATGTGCATCTAAAATAACTAAAAAATTCCGATAATTTGATCAGTCATTAACAGGTCATTCGTAATACAAGTACTGTGTTGTAAAAAAATCAAAACCTGGTTGATTTCAAAATTACTTTTTTGTTTAAAAAAGTAATTTGTATTTATAAAAAACAATTTATTCAAAATAAAAGTATATACATGTAGCCCTAAATACATTATTGTTATTTATTATAAAACGGTGCATTTTATTAAGATAAATGATATTTTAATTAAATAGGATACAGTTATTACTAAAAAAATGAACATTAAGAACAAAAAAGAAATGGAAGTACACAATTGTTTTTCTTTTTTCCGTAAGTGACATTACGTACTTGTCATTTGCGTCCACTCTGAAGATCTTTCTCAGTTTTTGATTTAGTTAATAGTGCTTTAATTTAAACGTACAAATCGCAACCTATAAACACGATAAACACTTATCAGTTAAGTTTGTCAATTGATAATTTTGCCAATATAGCAAACAACCTTCATAAAAGAAGTGTTCCCAAACTTTTTTAAAGATTGATAGAATTCCGCATCTGGACAAAATTCCCCCGGACCTTCCCCTCTCACATGGAAAAAATTGGGTGTGTTGTGGGACACACGCCAAAAGTGGGAATTTCAGTGTCGAGTGGCGAGAAAACTAATTCAACCTGTAAAAGATTGCTCGTATGTTTTTGGAGTAAGAGAGATTGCTATAAAGAATTAACATTCAAGTAAGAGCGACGAGACGAGGGCATTTTAGTGTTTATATGTATTTTATTTTAAATAAATCGATATTTACAATGAACATAAATAGAATCATACCATACGTCGTATTATTTTCAGTATACCTGCATATACAAATCTAGTATGTAACAAATAATGTTTTCCAATGTAACAATATAATTTACAAAAGTTCAAATATGTAAGCTGGGTACTAACAGCTGATCACTGATCACATGTTCCACAAAGAACCTCATAATTAACCGCATATTTATTAACTGAAATTAAAAGAGCACAGCAGTTTTCACAAACTTTTGTCTCGTAAATAAAATATACATAAAGTTATGACATTATTTAACTTTATTTAATATTCGTTTCGTATTGTTACGATGGTCTACTCGATCGTTGTAGGTACAGTGGAAACAAAATACAAGACACCAATTAAGGCACTAATCACCAGCTTTAATTTTCACAGTTAAACAGTTCGTAATTAACAACACAGTCTCTTACAGCACATCAAATAAAAATTGTTCACACGCAACAAAATGTCCACTAATATTAAACACAATTGTATTACAATTATCCCGCCCGATTATAAAACAGTTCACTAATAACCACTTGAACGCACACAGTAATATCGCCCGATAATCACTTGTAATCGACCGACAATAAACTGAACTAAATATCGTTGAGTACAGGTATTTATACGCACCCAAATTACTAGATTATTCCATACTGCGCGTTAGCGCCAGCGAGTATGACATAATTAATTGCGACCTTGACACAGTTCGCCCGGCTTCTGGCGCAGTCTAGCAAATGCGTCGAGAGTCACGTACGCCACCGTATTACGTTCCGGATCCCTCTGGAACGTTCGATAAACACGTAGATTGTTCTGTGATGTCGTAACCCCCTCCTTAAGCCTGTTCGTCCCGAACGGGCAAACCGTCTCTGAAGTAGTACTTAGCCAGGCGATCTAGGTGGACGACCTTGAACTTTCGCTGTCCTTTCTGTTGAATCGGATAAACAACATCGTTGATTTTTTTTCACAGTGTAGGGTCCTTCCCAGTTAGACTGAAACTTAGGTGAGCGACCACGACGGCGCTTTGGGTTGAACAACCAGACCTGATCTCCTTCTTTGAAACCCACACTATTGCTGCGATTGTCAAACCGAGTTTTCATTTTATCACTGGCTATCTTCAGCCGTCCTCTTACCAAGCGATTCATTTCTCGCAGTTGGTTTTCTAATTGCGAGGAATAGTTCTGTGGCTCTTGGGACTGAGTCTCAGGTGATCCGAACATTAAGTCCCCGGGAAGACGAATCTCCCACCCAAACACCAATTTCATTCAGGTTGTGTCGTCTACTGATGATCTATACGCCATGAGGGATAGTGGTATACGTTGGTCTCAGTCTGTTTGGTTCTCGTCAACAACCTTCGAAAGATGGTGCTCAAGTGTCATATTGAATCTCTCAACCATCCCGTCCGACTGAGGATGCAGAGGCGTTGTCCTAGTCTTTCGAATTCCGAGTAGACGGCATAATTCTTTAAACACTCCTGATTCGAAATTTCTCCCTTGATCCATATGGATTTCCGTAGCGGCTCCATAACGGCCACAGAAGTTGTGAACTAACTCCTTTGCCACAGTGGTAACCTCCTGATTTGGAATTGCGTAGGCTTCCACCCAATTAGTAAAGTAGTCACCTACAACCATGATGTACCGGTTTCCATCGTCAGTAACTGGGAATGGTCCAGCAATGTCTATAACAATTCTCTCGAAAGGCAGTCCAACGTTATACTGTCTCATTTTTCCCCGGCTTCTGGTTTGTGGGCCCTTGCTTGCAGCACATATTTCACACGTCCGAACCCATTCCTCTACGTCGCCGTGGCGATGATGAAGCCAATAGAATCGCTTCCGTATTTTGTCAAGGGTTTTGTTAACGCCAAGATGGCCTCCAGATGTTCAATTATGCATCTCCTTCAAAACATACTGGACTTTACTTCGGGGAACTATCAACAGCATGACCACGTCTCGTCCATCTGCACTTTCCCAAGCCCTTTTCAGCAATCCGTTTTCTAAGGTAAGAGATATCTTGCCAATCCGGGCGGCGACCTTCCTCTTTTGCTGTCAAGATCGGTCCAAAGTCTTCATCAGTCATCTGTTCTTGTCGACAGTCTTGTGTTGTCCAGCCGTCTGCCAGGAAATTTACAGTGATGCCTTGAACATGTTCGCTTGAGTTGTGTTCTTCCTTTCTGTGGCAATGTCGGCAGTCTTCCGGCCACGGTCTTCGTGATATAAGCCATCTGCATTACCATGTAGGCGCCCCGTCGATGTTGTACCTTGAAGTTGTACTCTTGCAGACGTTCGAGCCACCTTGCCAACTGTCCTTCCAGATTTTTAAATCTCAAGAGCCATGCAAGCGCGGCATGGTTGGTACGTAGTGAAAACTCTCCCATAGAGGTATTTATGGAAGTGCTCCAAAGCTCTGACAATTGCCAACAACTCCCTCCTTGTAACACAATAATTTCTCTCTGGCTTAGAAAGCGTCTTGCTGTAATACGCTATTACTCGTTCTTCACCGTTCTGCACTTGAGACAAAACTGCTCCTAGACCAGTATTGCTTGCGTCTGTGTCTACGATGTACTTCCCTTCGGAAGCTGGAACAGCGAGAATTGGCTGCGAAAATAATACAATTTTCAAAGTCCTAAACGCTTGGTCACTCTCTCTCGACCACTGGAAGTTTCGTTTATTTTCCGTTAGCTCATGTAGTGGTTTAGCAATAGTAGCGAAGCCTTTCACAAAACGTCTGTAATATGAGCATAACCCCAGGAAACTCCGAACTTCGTGTTTGCTCTTCGGCACTTGCCAGTCTCTTACGGCGTCTACTTTATTAGGATACATGCTAACACCCGCTGCCGAAACCAGATGGCCCAGATACTGTACTTCCTTCTGGAATAGAGAACACTTCTTCGGGCTCAGCTTCAGTTGGGCACCGTGAATTCTAGTTAGAACCTCCTTAAGGTTTTCCAAATGGTCTTTGAAAGTCTTCTCGATAACTATGACATCGTCTAAACAAACAAGGCAAGTTTTCCATGTCAGTCCTCGGAGTACCAGGTCCATCAAACTTTCAAATGTTGCCGGTGCATTACAGAGTCGAAATGACATGACGTTAAATTGGAATAAGCCCCTTGGGGTCGAGAAAGCGGTCTTTTCCTTGTCTTCTTGATGAAGTCCCACTTGCCAATATCCACTCTTCAGGTCCAGTGTGGAAAACCACTGTGCTCCGGACAACGTGTCGAGTGTATCGTCAACGCGAAGTAATGTCTTTCTTTGTAACGTCATTTAACCTCCGGTAGTCTAAGCAGAAACACCATCCACCATCCTTCTTCGCTACCAGCATTACAGGAGAAGACCAAGCACTTGACGAAGGTTCGATTACTCCCTCTGTCAACATGTCCTGTACTAACCGAGACATTTCCTCTTGCTTAGATAATGGAGGCCTTCGAGGAGGTTGGCGTATCGGTGTTGTGTCCCCGGTATTGATGCGATTTTGTACAAGAGAGGGTCTTCCCAGTGACTGTCCCCGAACTTCAAAAGAATCTTTGAATTCATGTAAAAACCGTCTGAGTTCTTTTACCTTACCTCTTGGAGGTCGTTAGAAGATCTGTTCAAGAATTCCTGCAGTTCTTCTGGTAATTTGGAAGTATCCGAAGCACAAATGGATCTTTGTTTCGTCATTCCGGCTACCCAGGCCACAGGAGTCAATTTGCCTAGGAGCGTATTGCTTTATAAAGTGACAGCTTGATCCAGAATATTCGCCAATCTAATAGGTACATTTCCGGTTTCATCAGGTTTTACTAAACTTCTGGCAATTAGTATGCCCGGTGTGCTAACTACCTGGGGTTCGAATATAGAGCACTGGTTGCCCCTAGTATCTACCTCGGTTCTAAACATGATGATCTTTTCGGAGTTTGGCGGAACAGTTACGGCCACTTAGTTTATGACGTACATCGATTTTTCGGATGTCGTCATTGTGGAGACCATTACCTCTTCTCCTCCGATTCTCGAAACATTGTTTTTGAAGTCGACTATAAATCCGTATGCGTTCATAACGCACACCAAGAATTGCTTCATGCACAATGTCTTTTAACATTTAAATTTGATTGTTCTTTTCTCAGGTTTATAAAATAAAATGTAGACTTATTCTTATAAATAGTTTTTCGATTTATTAACAATTAGTTATGGTTGTGTATCATATTTATCGTTGACACATGAATTATGCAATCTCTAATCAAAATATAAACATATTCATTTTCATAAATCTTATTTTCATTACTCATATTAAATGCTCTAATAATTCAAATATTGTAATTCTTATTTTAAAAAACTTAATAATTATTCTCTTAAATTTTAAATACTATAACATAGTTAATTACTGATCTGGATTCATTTAAAATCGGTGCCCATAAATAAATTTAACTTCTATAGCTTCCTGATATTATTTTTTAATTGAAATTTTATCTTAATTCTTTAATTAATTCCTGTGAGTTCTTTAAGTGAACAGACAGTGGACCTAAGACTAATTATAGCATGATAAGTTTACTTTTGGTATGTATCCAAATCTGGTAGAGGTTTATATGGGTGCGATTCGCATGTTGATCGTCTGGCGTGACGGCGATAATTCCCTCCGGATTAGCAGATTGTGTCGTAGAATCCCGTGGAGTCTCACAAGACACAGCACAACACCAAACTTCACTCATTCGGAACTAGTTCGCGTTAGTTGTTATTATTGTTATTCGCTTCCACAGACATTATTGATTATTATTTATCAACTGCGTTATGATTGAAACTAATGTTATTTACGAGTTTAGTTCGTCTTGTCATATTACTTGATGATAAAGTTATTGTTACGTATTTGCAAGACTAATTTACAGCGTTACTGAATTATTATTCGCGTTGTATTAATTCACTTGTATATCACTAAGAACATTACAGTTCTTTTACCGAAATTGTTTTAAGTCCGATATTACTTTGCTAACCATCGTACCGAAAATTCCCTGAATCCCTTAATTATGAAATCTCTGTCGCGGACTTACACTCCCGTTCCTGTCAAAATTTTTGTTAGAACCTCTTTCGCGCGCCTTTCTCACGTTCCTATATGGAATTCAGCATCACTCCCACTGATTTCTGATTTTTTCTACGCTGTGTTCTAATTGGTTCTACTTTGCCACCCTCCAGTTCTAGAGACCACCTATTTTTCCGAAAGCACCTCTCTGATAGGCTTTTGGATTCCCACCAGATTTCTTCCCTAGGTCACTATACTGAGGTCATCGTCGCTGCTAGATGCTGTAGCCATAAATTCTTGACTGTCGCTTTTTTTGGAGTATACAAAAGCAACCCTTACTTTCTCGTCAAAGTATTGTTCTCTGCACTTGGTCGTTCTAATGGCATCAACTATTGTCACTCAAGAGCCTCACCAAACTTCCTTTGTATGTCCGTTTCTTTGTCTATGTTTCCATCAAAACATCTTTCCTTGAGTTCGGACATTACACCCGAGCTTTCTCTCTTCTGAGTAAGGTCGAAGTCCTGTCGTTGACCGTTAGAGTCTTTCAATAACGTATACCCTTTTTTGTTTCACTATATGCAGCTGGCGTGTATACGTAGTTTGGCCTATTGTTAATACTTACATTTGCTCTTCAAATGGGTTCGTTCACGTTTGTACTTTTTTTCTAAGGATTTGAGGTAGTTGTCAAAAAACTAACGTTTCTTAGTATGGAGAGCGAGAACTCTGCTTTCCGTGAGCGCGTTGGAGCTGTTACATGCTTTTATTGACTGTCAATCACTTCTGCGTATACCCTAGCTTTCACTTCGTTGTGTACAAACTTCTGCTTTAACACATCAAATCCCTATCACGGCGCTTAATGATACATCTCAAATCAAATAAGAAATTTTTTTTAAATATCTGATTTTGGCGTTATAGTCTGCAACCAGTACTTGATGATTACACTCAAGTCGACCGAGGCGTAGGTGTATCTTCACTTTTCCAAACACTTTTACAGGCCGTCCAGTAGCTGTTCGCAAGCTGCAAGAGCACCAGATTGGCTTAAGATCTTTCACCACGTCGGGCCGCACAATGGAAACTGTTGCACCTGTGTCAACTGTAATCGAGGTTGGCCTTTCTTGAACAAATCCGGTAACAACCAAGCTCCCACTGGTTTTCTGAAGTGTAGAAATTGCGTATTGTCTAGGGGGTTCGTTCCTCCAGTTAATCAGTACACGCCCCGTTGTACCGACTACTGCTCATTTCCCTGCTGCTGAACTCTAACCCGACAATCCCGTTGTAGATGTCCAGGTTTCCCACATCGATAACACTTCGGTCTTCCATCCTTTCTTACTTTATTCTGTGGCGCCGACCGTCGAGTCTCTGTTCCTTGTTCTTCTTCCTCATCGTCTGTGCCGTCGCGATCTTTTAGCGCGCACTTTATGACTTGTCCAACCAGACGCTGATTTGGCGGCCTCAAATTGAAAAGCATGTACCAAGGCGTCCGCACTGTTCTGGTGTCTTGCCATTCGTAACACTTGCTGTAGTTCGTTATCTCGGACACCGGCAGTATATGTCTGCATCGCAAAACTCGTTCGAAAATCTTCTGGCGCTTCAGGATAGGCCAGTCTAATTAGTCTGTCGATACTTGCTTCAAACTCTTGAAGGCTCTCCCCGGCATGCTGTAGCCTTGCTCTCAACTGGGTGCAGTACACATCTCGCAAATGTTTATCACCATACCGTAATTCCAGAGCTTTTATCAATTCGGCATAGGTGTTTTGGCTGTAAGTTGGCACTTTCTGTAAAACGTTCTGCAAGAATGAGTGAAACAGCCTTGTCTTTCTTTGTCCAATTATTTGCTCATGCAGCAGCTTCGAATTGGCGTAAACTCGTCGCCCAGTGCGTGCTTCCATGAAAGGTTGGGGCCTTAACATGAACTGTCCCAAGCGCAGCGAGGTGACCTTCTCTATTGACTTATTTTCTTGAGTCTTTCTCTGTCTTTATCATTGGTACAGTCTGTTCAGAATTTTCTTTTGGTTGTATTTTCATGAACTGCTCAACTTTATTTTTAATCTGTTTTTTTATAGTTGCCATTGAGTTTTCTACTGCAGATATTTTATTTGACACGGATTCTTCTATGACAGATATTTTTGTAGACATCGATTCTTCTACAATCGAGAGAGATTTTTCTACTTCAGCTATTTTTAATGTAATTGGTTCTTGTACCTCCGATATTTTAGTAACTTGCTTATTAAGCTTACGTCGTAGGAGACCCAATTCTGCGGTACTGTGTTCTTTCAACTGTTTCTGCATAGCTTGAAAGAGAGCTTCCGTTTTATCTGCTTCTTGCTTACGTTTTTCATCCTGTCGTTTTTCTGCTTCTTCCGCCTCCTGCCTGCGTTTCTCATCCTGCCGTTTCTCCGTCTGTAACAGCAGCACCTGTAAATTTTCCATCGTCTGACTGGCATCCAGTCATTACGAATTATCTGGTTTCCGATTAATTACGAATTACACTCGTCTTGTGTAATTCTTTAAGTGTCCACTGTTTCCACTGTTAATCGTTCTATCCCACTTCTGACACCACTGTTACGACGGTCAACTTGATCGTCGTAGGTACAGTGGAAACAAAATACAAGACACCAATTAAGTCACTAATCACCAGCTTAAACACATTTTCACAGTTAAACAGTTCGTAATTAACAACACAGTCCCTTACGACACATCAAATAAAAATTGTTCACACACAATAAAATGTCCACTAATATTAAACACAATTGTATTACAATTATCCCGCCCGATTATTAAACACTTCACTAATAACCATTTGAATGCACACAGTAATATCGCCCGATAATCACTTGTAATCGCCCGACAATATACTGAACTAAACGTCGTTGAGTACAGGTATTTATATGTACCCAAATACTAGATTATTCCATACTGCACGTTAGCGTCAGTGTGTATGACATAATTAATTGCGGCCTCGACAGAGTTCGCCCGGCTTCTGGAACAGTCTATAAATACATTCCGGATCCCTCTGGAACGTTCGATAAACACGTAGATTGTTCTGTGATGTCGTAACAGTATTTTTAAATACGTAAATCAGTATGATTAATGTGTTTACACTAAACATATAGGCATATTCCTTCAGTTAGAACAGCAAGCCAAGGGTCACATTAAGCTAAATCTTTTAACAAGAACTTTGAAGTTTATTTTTGTCTTTTATATTTTGTATTTAATATTTACTGTAAAAAACCTGCTAACAACCAAACTATTTACATCAAGTTTAGCATGTTGTCGTACTAGATTACACGGATTAATAATATATAGTGCACATATTCGACTTGTCATGTGTTCATATTTATTAAGATTACTTACTTGCTCACTTTTAAACCGGACTAAACTAAATCACCCATACACGAAGACAACATATGCGTCTCAGCATAACTAATAATAACAATGCTAACTATTTATGAATGAGAATGGATCCCAGATATGTAAGGAAAGCTACCGATATTATGAGCTTGATATCTTTGACACAACTATGAGAATATTATTTCTTCAATACAAAATTAATCAAAATTAATATTACATCAGCTAATTTAAATAATTATATTTACCCATTAAAGTTTTTATACTATACATTGTACAAATAGTAACATTAATTTCGTTAAATAAATTCGAAATTTCAAAAATATTAACTGCTCTTAACTAATCTCTTAAAGAGTATCGACTACACGAACTTAGTAGTCGTAGAACAGTTTGTCCCCTGTAACACTCGTAGATTTTTACGTGAATATCTCTTAACGGTGTGAGTATCGAACTTTCGACTCAGTGGTTCGCCAACATCTTAAGGATGGGAACCGCTGTTATATGAGTTATTGGAAACACGAATAGAGATTGAAGAAGGCAGGGGTGTATTTCTTCATGGAAAACAAGCGGAATTCAACATGAGAGAGTGCGAGGGGGGAGTGAGAAACCAGTCTATACGGTATCATGTAGTGATAAGGTTGGGTAATTGCTTTACAAACAAGTAGCACAAGGCGTAATGTAACCAACTCCGTTCGTGTTGAGCACGGACTTGTAATCATTACTAGTTTAACTTTCTCTGTGACTTGTTTCAAACAAGTAGGAACAAATTAAGGTGCTGACTGTTAATTGTTTATTGTGTGCGTGCCAAGTATATTACTTTTTCCGACCGATGGAAGACTGAATCACGTAGCTATTGTGAATGATTCACGCCGCGCCGGTTGATTAGTTTCGTCGTACGCACGTTGTTGTAAATATTATTTTTGGGATGTAGCCTGTTCGCCACCCATGCCCACAATTATTTCTATGTTGCAATTCCGTCATCCGTAATCGTGTTGTTCTTTTCAAAATGAATAGCGTACGTTTCAACATTCACAAGGAATACTGTTTGCTATACACAAATACTACCACTACTATACTATACTATTTATGTTTTATTAACATAAATAACGAACAAGAAAATTACCTTTCTGTGTGTTTGTGAGGTTCATGTCACAAACAATGGACATTCCTTTGTTTCCTTGATTCCTTGGTTCAGCGCAAAATTAAGATCCTATTTAAATATGTCAAGAGAGAAATTCTACTAGGAAGTGTAAAATTTCTGAAGTGTAAAAGGAAAAATACCACACGATTCAAGCAGCAGTAAAGTTTTCCGATTCTTCACTGCTTTTTCAATACAGATCTAGATCTATAGTTCTGAACGTTTTATTATTTTACGAAAGTCCGTCAGGCCTTAAGTTATTCTTAAAAAACTTTTAACTTGACAGCTCTTTAAGGGCCTTCACATGATTATATTTTATTGATAACTAAATGCCAGGCTCGTTGCTTACTGTCCAGCTGTAATTCGACCTTTTCTAGCTAGAGATCATACGAGTTCTGACACTGAACAGACTTGCAAGATTCGAAGCACGACTTCTCCCATCAAAGACATCCCATCTGCCATGAATTAGTTGTAATCAGGTTTATGCAAACGGTAGTTTGACTACTTGCGTTGATGATAAAAAACGTGGAGCGTCTATGTTACAGCGCTTTAACAAGAGAGTACTAATTGAGGAACAAACCTTAAACAGAGAATAACTAAATTAAAATACTGTAGAATTTCATCAGAATTATAATAAAATGAGAGTACCGAGTTAAAAGAACGAACTATTTAGAAATCTCAATAAACGTGCTGGTCGTTAAGAAGAGTTTATAGCTTCCAGTACAGCTTCAGTTGTTATAAAACAGCTTTGTGAAAGTACCGTATGACATTTCAAATCACATGTTTTAAATAATATACATAAACGTCTTTTTAACTTTGGCGAATGATAACAATCTCTTTCCTAAATTATCCGTTCATGCCATCTAAGATTAATGTGAAATCTTTTACTAATTACTGCCACATATAGTAATTCATCATCTGCTCCAAGGATTAGACCCCGACGCCCGTTTCGTGCCCCACTTGTCCTATTCGATCCACCTTGTTTTTGTCCGTCCCAAACTACTACGCTGTTCTCTTTGCAGCTAATTCAGCACCGCTTGGCTACGTTAGTTAATCGTTGTCTCGGTAGGTGGGCTATTCATTTCTTCTGTATTCTTTTATTTAGAGCTACAAAGATTATATCCAATTCAGCCCTGTTATCTACCTTCTTCTGGTCGATAAGCTTATACGCAGCGACAGCTTGCAGCAATTTCAATTCCGCGACCTTTATCCGCTGGTAGATCTTCTTAGTTAGAGTCCACGTTTCACACCCATAGAGACAAGCAGGTACTAACCACGCAACCCGAAAATTTGGGTACACGATTATTATAGGGTAGCCACATGTAATCTCAGGTCAATAAAAGGCATATGTTTAATTAATTTTATTAATTTCGTTGAATTCTGTTAACATAAAAGAAAACAAGTTTTCGAAGCATGTTTATTTAATATCTGCAGTTGCCGCCCCCAAATATGATTGTCCTTTATAGCTACTCCATAAGGAAACAATTAAATAATCAAAGTTTTGTCTGTGTCAAACAGTTCCTAAATTCTTCTTATAGTTTTATTAACGAACGTTTTGTTGGCGAATAAAATAATTTGTTTGATAACGCGTCAATCAGTCATGATGTTTTCTGCGTAGTTTATGGAAATGTGTCACAGGACAATATAGGAAACTGAGAATCATGTCGACAGTCACAACATTACTAACGAAGCGAGTCGCTGTGTATCAAGAAGGAACGAACGTATGTTACTAACAAGAGATAACAGCAGGCAATCAATCAGTCATTTGTATCGTGCATACGTCGTATATTGAGTTCAGAATTCCATACCAGTGCTTCGTTGTATGAGCGCATGGATATCGTTACTCGGCAAATGAACACGTATAATTGATTGTTGTGTGTGTGGGGGGGCGTGTCTGCTATCTGTAAACGAACGTGTCTATGGTGCATATCGAGGTATTACCTCTTTTTTCTTAAGGTTTGACTAACTGACTTAAAGATGCTCCCAATGGGAACTAAGTCGGATACGTAATTCGACGAAGAACAAAATGCTTACGCCCATTGTCAGGATAACAGTATCAATGTTTGTTGTATTATTTGCAACAAATATCTGTACATGTAAGGGCATGACACACAAAGTTCGTGCATAGCAATGCCGAACATATAAAAAGTTGCAAATTTATAAATCTAATTGCACCATATCAATACAAAGCAAAAATAAATATATGAAAAGCGATTTTTTTTTATTGTAAGTTACTTGTTTAAGTAAAACTCATGTGCGCGTAAACCAGTGGGTGATGGTTAGGCTTCTTACAATGGTGTGCAAAACCACATATTTTTCAAAAGAATTAAAACAATATATAAACACAAAACGATAGTTTACAAGCGGGGCCTTTTTACATTTTATCTCTGCATTCGGTAATTCACGCAAAATCTTCATATTCAGTGAACTGTCTATAGTGTGCAGTAGGAAGACCATTAGACTATTCTAAATGTCTTGTTTCCAATTAAAATGACACTGCTGATGATACACACCATGAAATGAATATGTGAAAACCTAACCATATATACTTAAACCTAATGTTCATTAACTGTACACATTATACACATTCACATTCATTATAGCATACATTCAGTAACGGCATGGCCGTATTTCTTGGAATAAATCGTTTTCTTTGTAGTGATAGATGCCTACCTCCACATGAATTCACATAGGTACGAATCTCGCTGATTTCGGCTAATTCAGCGTTCACGCGTTTGGGATGTTTAACGCCTTTGCCTATAACGACTCGATCGACTGCGTACATGCCCGACGTACAGGATCTACGAAATTCTGATCTTCAAATGGCGAAAATCCATCCCCTGTAATTTGAGTGCTCCATTGTAAGCTCACTACAAATCAAGAAATATAGGCTAGTTGTGCCAGGCCTTATGCAGGCTGTAATTGTCTCAAACAGGGTTTCAGCAGTTCTGCCTGCCACAGCGTTATTTCGCTGTAGATACCGCCAGACGCCCACTGTTGTGAGTAGGCTACGTATACACGGACGACTTCGAATTTTCAGCGGAAATACCACGACTCATCTACTTCGACAGTTTTTCCCGGCCTCTCTCCCTCCCTACTACAAGATTACTGAGCACAGAGCTGGCGAAAATTTCGCGCACATAATTCTTCCAGACTGTAACAGTACAAAGTCTGTAATCTTGTAAAGTACAAGATTCTGCATGTTTTATGTCATATGAAATATTACTTAAATCTAAATACACACTGGAAACTGACTACTTAAAACTGAAATGTTATACTGAATGTTACTTAAATGTTATGAATACAATAACTGAAGTAATTGTAGTATAGGTTACTTAAGAACTTATTTCTGAGATATAATTAATGAGAGAGAGAGAGAGAGAGAGATTTAAATGAACAAGTGAGTGTAGTTATTGAAATGTAGACAATTTAATGAAAGATGAACAAAAGCTTAGATTATGTAAAATACCCTACAAACGTAGAAGAGAGCAATCAGTGAACGACCGAAGTGAGTTCTCAGTTTTGACTCGACCGTTCGATATTAGCCTGTCAGCCTGTCTCTTTGGGATATGTCACACGATAACTTTTGAACGTATCGACGGATTTTATTAAAACTTGGCACGCGTAACCATACTTGTACCTTACAGAATCTTTTTGTTTTTGAGATTGATTCCTCAAAAATAAGGGGTGGGAGGCTAAAATTAAGGGGATAAAAATTGTGAAAAAATCGCGTAGGGCATAAGGCATGTGGGGTATCAGATTAAAGGGAATTTAAACCACAATCTGAATATAGTGTTCATTTTTAAAAATTTGGAGACCCAGGGCCCAAAAATAAATAAAAATCTGAACAATCCAGGAGGGTGTCAGACTAAAAGGAATTGTAACCAAATCCTCATATTTCGAAATTTTAATGTTTAAGGTATGATCGCGCGTACTTCATTCCACCGTTGTTGGCGAACTGTTGACAACTGCCTCACGGTCTCATGTTGATTTGTGTTAGGTTGTACATTTAAAGTTTAGTGATAATTATTACATTCTTGTGACGTAATAATTTATTTATTGTATGACTAGGCTTTTATTGTTAAGTTTTGATTAGACTTTTATCTTCTTACTTGCTTTATAAAAATGAATCGCGTTTACAGTTTGATAGTAAGTCCCATCAATGAACCTTATAAAATCTCTTTAACCGTTTAAAGAAGAATTCAATGTAAAAAGAGTGGTA
The DNA here is from genome assembly GCA_034769895.1 of Magicicada septendecula. NCBI lineage: Eukaryota > Metazoa > Arthropoda > Insecta > Hemiptera > Cicadidae > Magicicada > Magicicada septendecula. The sequence goes on along the minus strand of CM068371.1, from coordinate 332,996,737 downwards.
GACCTCTACCTGATTTAAATATCGTTCAGAATATTATTGTGGTAATACAGAATTTACAAGTGTGTTTTAAACTAAATACAATTCAGAACGTTCTTAGCTATGCTGGTGTGAAATAAAAAGTGCACTGTTCTGTTGCCTTTTATATGGAGGTGCTTTGTATAAACCTGATCAACTTTGCTGCAAGCGCCTGTTCTGACGGCCGTGTCATCTTTGCTACAACACCACTGTCCAAAACCACCGTCGCCCACTTTCAAAACAAATGGAAAGTTAACCTAGATTAAAGTCAGTACCGCATAAGAGGCACGGCTTTTACAATGTGAAAAAAATTACCAAATTTCGTTAATAAAGTCTTCCAGTCTCTGTATGTGTATCAACATACGTACCAAGTTACAATCAGTCAGGACATACGAAAAAATATTCACGTTTTGAACACCAAAATAACTGCTTATTTAGGTCACAAAATAAGTCACACATTTTCCTGATTCACTGAACACTGGTAAACGGTAATTGATGTTAAAGGTTCCTTGACGAAATGCTGAATCAGTTCTTGCCAACTGAATCCAATCATGAGCATGAAGTTGCAGGTAGGGCTGTGAAAACTGTCCTTATGTTAAGTTTGTCTTGTTGAAGTAGATCAGTTCCACGTCCAGGACTATTGAAAGTCTAGTATATGCTAAAACTAATATTTCATTATGCCAAATAGGATAACATATAACATAATCATAAAATTTAGCCACGATAGCCGAAATAGTCTGCGCCATCAGTTCATTGCTTCATTTTCTTTTAAATTTAAAACGTCCTAGCGTTTGACTCATAACGGGATCTCAAATTCTTTTAACTTTTAACAAAACCTCCTTCTGACTTTTAACAAGTCTCAACTTCGACAAAATATATACTAAGATGCTCCTGACAAAATATAAATTATCTTTTAAAGCCTGAATTTTTCACCTCAATATATCTATATTATTTCAGCTTTCTCTCTCTGTTCAAACTTAAATGAAACGGGCAATTTCCTTCTATCAACATATGTTATATACGTATTCTCTCTCTCTGTGTGTGTGTGTGTGTGTGTGTGTGTGTGTGTGTGTGTGTGTGTGTGTGTGTGTGTGTGTGTGTGTGTGTGTGTGTGTGTGTGTGTGTGTGTGTGTGTGTGTGTGTGTGTGTGTGTGTGTGTGTGTGAGAGAGAGAGAGAGAGAGAGAGAGAGAGAGAGAGAGAGAGAGAGAGAGAGAGAGAGAGAGAGAGAGAGAGAGAGAGAGAGAGAGAGAGAGAGATTTGCACATTCTGTGGCATAATAACGCGTGCAATGAATTGTTCTAGGCTTAGTTCGGATGATAAGGTAAACGTTCACCTCATTATTTCTAAATTCAAGTATATTGTACTTCGTATTTTAAATTTATGGTTATAAGTAAAACCGATGTTGGGTCAGTTCAGATTTTCCAAGATAGCGAACCCGTAGAAAGATTAAATCACTTCATATAGGCTGCTGGATCAATCAATAGTTGTTGTTCTGCATTTCCAAAACTAAAGTCACATCTCAGTAACAGAACACTGAGCCTCTGTCTCAGAGAGAGAGAGAGAGAGAGAGGGAGAGGGAGAGAGAGAGAGAGAGAGAGAGAGAGAGAGAGAGAGAGAGAGAGAGAGAGAGAGAAGAGAGAGAGAGAGAGAGAGAGAGAGAGAGAGAGAGAGAGACATTTATTAGATGCTATGTGTGATCCGTCCTCCTATATGCATGTGAAACATGGACACTAAAACAAAATAGCCTTACTATAGATCGTATTAACGCTTTTGAAATGTGGCTCTACAGACGCCAATTGAGAAGTTATTGGACAAACCACACTAGAAATTACACTGTACATAACAAAACGGTAGGCCTACATGAGCTCCAATTATTTACGGATGTCAAAAGAAGAAAACTTGCATTTTTGGGACATCTACAAAGAGGACTCCAATATGCGCTACTAAAACTAAAATAGAAAAATAGAAGATAAAAAATGGATCGGTAGGAGAAAACTATGTTGGCTCCGTAACCTCTGACAGTGGTCGGGTCTAAATGCTGAAGAACTGTTGCACTCTGAACAAAACCGAGACAAATGTAAAAACATCATTGAAATGGGAGTTGTCAGCCAGCGCCTGATTAGGCAGGACAATAATAGAACATGATTTTGTATTTGAAATTTGTACCGATTTTTTAAATCTTTTTTTACGCAGTGCAGTTTCTGTCAAACTTTTATATATGTACTGTAGGGGGACGCGTAGGCCTACTTCACGCAGTCCAGATTCACGTCAGTAAAAGGCGATTACATGATGTATACTAGTGCTATAGAGTAATTATGCCATTAGTTGATTGCCAGTTATCTTTAAAAATAAATTATGCTAGTAAATTACGTTCACCTTTCTAATTAACACCGTTTAATTTCAAAACGCATTACAGATTGCAAGAAAATTATTAATAATGTTACTGTTATGTTTTCAAGATTAATTGGCGGTTTGTTTTGTGAGATAACAGCTTAAGAAATAGGTGCTTGTTTGTTACCAGAAATAATTAAGTGTTCAGCAAACTCATTTACAAATGCGGTTAGTGTAAATAATACACCAACTGCAGGTGCGTGTGACACCAACTGTCAACACAACGCCAGGTGCAAAAGCTGTTTGTCTACGGCAACTAATCTGTGGGCTAGAAAAACTGTTTTGTCGTTATTTAGATGTGGCAGCAGGAATGTAGAGCGTCCACGGGAAAACGAGAAAGTTTGAGACTCGTTCCTACGAGGCGACAAAGAAATACAGGATACGGCGTTGAGACGTGTCACTTGCACGAGGTGAAATTCTGAAAGGGCAATTTAATGCCCTCCACGTGCGTTACGCCCTTTTCGTGTACCGAGTTCTGAAAAGGCTAAGACAATTAACATACCGCAAAATATTTTGTTGAAATTGTACTCCTGTTTCGTACGACCAGAGAATATTTTTTTGAAATTAAAAAACATCATTTGATTGTCATTTAATTTTCTGACAATCAACTAATGGCACAACCACTCTACGACAGCAGACCAGATCATATAATCGCAGTTTGCTGACGTGAATCTGGACTGCGTGAAGTAACCTTCGCGTTCGATCTTGCATTTGATACGGCTGAATTTTCTTGTGCAATTCCATCTCTATTTACCTCAAATATACGAAACTTTACAAAAACTATACGATATAAGAAAGCACTACTGTATATCACAAAATTTAAGTACAAATTTAAAATAAAAAAATCTTCTTCTATTAATGTTCTGCTCAAACAGGCGTTGGCAACTCCCATTTCAATTATGTCTTTATATTTTTTCCGATCTTATGCAGCGTGCAATTTCCTGTCTTGGGTCGGATGTTACTGAGCCAAGATAGTTTTTTCTCACCAATGTCTTTTTTTATTTTTTATTTTTCTGCTTAGAATGGGTTTAGTCTGTTAATTACTTACTGTTTAATTACTGGTATTTAAGATGTATACACTTCAAGTGTACGAGGTTTTGTACCTCTGTAGTTGTGATTGCTACTGCTATCGCTATTGCTATTGCTATTGTTATTGCTACTGCAATTGTAATTGTTGATAGCTTGTAAGACGAAGATTAACGTTTGGTCAACCTGGAACACTGTAATACCACTGAGTTGTATCTGAATAATTCTGACATATGGTGTTTTAATTCTGTAAAAGTCTCATAGCATCACTTCAGGCATGTATTTCACAAAAATTAATAGGCCTACACTATTTAAGAAAAATAATACGAAATAAAACACTTTCCAAGAGACTTTATTACATTTTGTCTGGAGTGCGTTTCAGAGACTTAACTGTCTTCGTCAAAGTCATACCTTTTACGATATGTATTTATGTATATACATGTACAATATGTAGGCACTAACGCATACTTTTCATTATGTAAATTAATACACTTTAAAAAAAAAATCTATATTCAATTCTTCTTTACAGTGCACCAAAGAAGATAGAGCTAATTCTTCGGAAACGCTCTACAAAGTACTTTAAGTTTCCAGGAAAGTGGTTCTGTTCATAAAATAGTGTAACGATTTATACCAGTAAAAGTGAAAAAATTTTGGTGACAACATGTAACATAGTTATATGAAATACATGGATTTTATAATCACTTTCGTAATTACAAACGCCTATAAGCTACTGGAACAGTTTTTTGCTAAAGCTGTAAGCTGTTGGTGATTGAAAAGTCACATTCTAATTTAAACGACCGGCAATATATTAAAAAAAAAAAAAAAGGCCTGTACAGATAAACAATGAGCGTACAGAAACCATCACGTGGGCATGAATCTCGTCATATAGTAAGATGTAGGCCTATGGTACAAAAATCGAGCGTTGTTAAAGTTATGTGTCCGTACATATTAGTTCCCTTCTAATTTGTGGCAAGGTAGTGTACCGTTAAACACTTTAGAACACATATACCATCAACGAAGAATCATGGATGTTTTTTAACAGTGTGTTTCTATAAAGTTTTAAAATCGTTAAAACAGGTAAAAATCTTTTATTAAGACTTATAGTGTCGTCAACATCGGTCATCCTTTTTTGTAGAATTAATGGGAACCCGTTAGTCATGATGTGCATTCGTATTAATGGGAACCGTTAGTCATGATGTGCATTCGTATTAATGGGAACCGTTAGTCATGATGTGCATTCGTATTAATGGGAACCGTTAGTCATGATGTGCATTCGTATTAATGGGAACCGTTAGTCATGATGTGCATTCGTATTAATGGGAACCGTTAGTCATGATGTGCATTCGTATTAATGGGAACCGTTAGTCATGATTTGCATTCGTATTAATGGGAACCGTTAGTCATGATGTGCATTCGTATTAATGGGAACCGTTAGTCATGATGTGCATTCGTATTAATGGGAACCGTTAGTCATGATGTGCATTCGTATAAGGGAACCGTTAGTCATGATGTGCATTCGTATTAGAACGTAGATGTTTTCAACTTTTAAACTGACAAGTATTTAGGCGATATCTGTTGGTCACAGGGCGCTTTTCTGAAAGGTTCTTGTCGATTATACTAAACGACAGGTAGGAAAGCGAGCCGCGCTACTTTCTGTGTATAGACCGGACGATATATTTAGAACAGTGGCTTTGAGATGTGCAGTGGACGAACACCTCGCTTCGAGGCTAACAAAATTTTCATTCCCTTCGCACATGAGTGGATCAGTCTTCTGTAGTGTTTCATAGTGCGTGTGTCGGCTGCAACAAGGCTGGAGAGAACATTACAAGCACGCAAGTGCCGCTGTGATGCGATATTGTGTGACAGAGAGAGATAATGTGGCTGACAGCAAACTGTTACCGCGTTCTCTCCTCCGTAGTTACCTTATGTTATACTTTTAACTGGGTGGGTGGGGTGATTCTTACGTTGGCTCTCCACAATTCACCGCTCAAGAACGGCTGTCAGGTTATAGTAATATGCTAGCCTGCAAACATCGCGGTAGTAGATCGTATTCGTCAAGTTCTAAGTTATCTACACTAATTCAATTTCCTAATGTCCTAAATTAAAAAAAAAAAAATCAGGTTCATAATAGAATTTCAATTTGTACCACGATACATTCTCAGTTATCAAAGCACCCATCTTATCTATAAATGTTTTTGGAACTGACGTTTAGGGATGACGTAGCTAAAAGGACAATAGCGCGCGACCCCGACGTCTCGCCTTTAGAACTGCAGTTTTGCTCTATCAGATGAAATGTGTTTTTCTACTTTTATTAAGTTACGTTAGAACAATCTGCGGAGTTCGTTCACGCTTCGAATATAATTTTGAACTTTCCTTACCATTTCGCGTAAATGGTACGCATATATAAATAAGTTAAAGCTTTATTTTTTTACATTTTTTATAATTTCGTTTTATTTTAAGTGTGCGTACAGCAGTATCGATTTTGGCCAGTAGTGTCAGATTTAATGTTGACGTATAATTCTCTTCCAAATCTCAAACGTAAAACAGAAAACTTAAAATTATTGCAGCATTCCAGAGTAATAGTTTTCGTAAGTGTTCCTGCGACTGATCTCTCTTCGTGACTGTATATCTGGCTTATATGTTTAATTATCATTGGCACACGAAAATAACCGTTATAGAGGGAGCTAATTCTCGTTACCTGCCACATAAACATAAAGAAAAACAGTGAAACATATTTACTAATTTTTTTCTTGTAATTATCTTCATTGTTCAATAATTAATAAACTTTTCTGTTGAAAACTTGTATTTATCATTAAATAATAATTTATATACGTAAATATTATGTTATTACAATTTACGTAAGTTACAAATACTCTCTGCGTGAGGTGCGCGTGAGCACGCAAGCACTTACGGACACGAGTAGGCTTGTAAGATCACGTGAGGGCCCAGAAAGTTGATTACGGGCTTATACTGCAGCCGGTCATCGTTTATGGTTAACGTCGGGTCAGGGTGTCTTCTCGTTTTCGACAGAAGTGGACACAAGTCGCCGAGAAAGAAATGCCTGTGTTGTTAGCATTTTCTACTAACGTGTCTAGAAGCCTTGCATTTTATACTCGACCAAATTTGCTTTGGCCAAGTAGAACAGCGCAACATCGTCAACATACACTTCCCAACTGACGACATTTCTATAACCGCAAAGACCCGTTTATGACGATGGTAAAAAGTGTGCCTCTTAACGGAAATCCCTGCGGTACTCCAGATTCCAGCTCGTGTGATTGTCCGACCCGAACACGAAAAGTCCTATCTCTGAGAAAACTGGGGATAAATTTGAGCAGTTTACCTCTGAACCGTCAATCATGTAGTTGTTGTGTGGTGTTAAATCTCCACGTTTTTTCGAACGCATACTCCAAATCGAAGAATACTGAGTCCATGAGTTTGCCTTCGATGAAACAGTTTTGAACTACGTTTTCCATATAAACCAACTGATCTGTACTGGAGTGGTGTCTCTCCTGTATCCATAACGGTGTCCAGACACCAGGTGAGTCGGCTGTCTACCATCCTCTCCAATAAGTTTCCTAGACAGCACGTCAACAATACTGGTTTTGGGTACTCCCCTTGCGTCCATATGGCGTTATAGAGTGGCAGTAGTGTAGCCATACCTACGTAGTACTACGTGACGTACAATGCTTTAGGAATATCGTCCGGTCCCGCCCCAGTGTCGCTGGCAGCGCGGCAGCGTACTGTAATTCCCTCATCGTGAAAAGCACATAACTTCCTGTACCCTTCACATTCGAAGTCAAGGTCGTGTTCGACTTCATCTTTCCTTGCGAGAAAATTGAGAGGATAACTTTCTGTACTACTGATCTCACCATATCTCGCAGACAAATTGTCAGCAATTTCATCTGGGTTGCAAATCAATTCACCATCGTGCTCTACGCATGTGATTGCTTGAATCGCTGACACGCCAGCGATTGCTCTGATCTCCTTCCATACTTCAGCCAATGGGGTCGATCGTGCTATGGTCGAGACATAGGTTTCCCAGCTCGATCGTTTTGCAGCGAGCATTGTTCTACCAGCGGCGGCTCGAAGTCGCTTAAAAGCGATGCGATTGTCTTCGGTCGGCGCTCGTTTATAACTGTTTAGGGTTCGTCGCTCTCTCTTACTGCGTCTTTTACAGCGTTGTTCCACTACGGTTCCGATGGGCTGGATGAACGACCACTGGTCCGCGGGATATGCTCCGTAGCTGCTGAGGTGATAGCAGCTGTGAAACTGTGTTCGTCTTCTTCTATATTTCCAGAGACGACAGTCCACGCGCCATATTTTCGGCGTGGGTAAACACTCTTTGGCTTTCGCGTTGTTTTTCGGCGCAGAGAAGTCGTCGCTTCCGTGAAGGTCTGGGACCTCTCCACGACAGACGCGGAACAAGACCCGGGCTATAGATCGAAAGATCGATAGCCAAGAAAGTACCACTTCCTAAGTTGAAATGTGTGCTCGAAATATATTGCTGTATACGTTCAAGTATGTTTAACAAAACAAGGGCGTTGTTTAACAATAGGTTCTCAGTTCTTAATCCAGCGCTGATCGTCCTAAGGCAACCGCAAGTGGAACTATTGACGTTGAAGTCCCCGACAAGGAGTAATGGAGATGGTAGCTGCTCGACCGGATCCTGAAGATCTGCTCACCACTCAGACTCTGGTAAGTGTAAGCAGCAGTGTCATCTTCAGTGGCTGTGATAAACTGATTGCTACTGCTTGTAGAGGCATAGAGGCGGAGTATGTGTTGCTAAGAAATATAGCAACGCCTCCTCTAGCTTTGATGTTTGAAATCACATCACAACGGAATGGCTCATATCCCCTCATAATAAAAAATTCTTGGGACCTCAAAATGTGTTTCCTGCAGACATACACACATCGATATATGACTGGCTAGTAGCATTTTCAGTTCGCTATAATGCGAAGTACAACAGTTGTTATTCCACTGAAGGATGCTTTCCATGCTGGATGTTGAATTGTCAACGCTCCGCGCTTACTTTCTTGGCTTCCCTTTAGGCCAAACTTTCTTCTTTTCTTTGCAGATTGTCGAGTTCCGCCAGGTCACCGACGAGTTCACTGGCGCCGGCAATCAAGCTGAACTTCGGTCTGGAGCTCATCTCCTGATAATCGGATACAGGTCTTGTCCCCGGTTTTGGTTTTAAAAAGTCCTCACTGGCATATTTGGGAGGACTGGGCGGTGGACGGCGGTATCCCTTCACCGTTTCGCTACCACTGGAGGTGGGTGCAGTCGCAGCCACAATGTTTGGTCCTCCCTTCTTGGCGGGCGGACTGTGGGTCTCGTAGCAGATTTTGAACATCCGTTACCTGTTATACCTGTAGAAGATTGGGCCGTCGGCATAGAAAACCTGGACCCGGACCTTGACCTGGTTCACCTAGGTGGAAAGGGATCTGCAAGAAGTGTGGATGGTATGGATATTGTTGGTAATACCTGTGAGGGTGTACAGGAACGTGACCACCTTAAGAACTTTTAGAAGAGACTTGGAGCACGCCAGGGTTTCCAGCAAAATTCCAAGCTGAGAACAGGCAAGACGTGAACTGAAGAAACGTGCCGGAAGCGAATGCAGGAATACTGAGCACAAGTTAAAGCAGAAAGAGGACATTTAAATTAATGAACAGTTAAGTTAACAGTCCATAGATAGATAGCCGAAACGTAAAAATGCATCATCGTCATCGTCATCATCACCTTCACAACATGGCTTAGGCAAGGTGCTGCCTGTTCCGCCTTCAAAGATCCTCCTGCCCTCTCTTCCTGGGCCTACCCACACACCTGTGCCCTATAGGTTTGTATTTCCAGACTTGCTTGCCCAGTATGGAATCTAAAATTCTTTCTAAGTGATCTTTCCACCGTTGTTTTTAATCTTTTAATGTTTCATTCAAGTTAAAAACTTGTAATTCTTCTCTTATTGCCTCATTCTTTATACGGTCAAGTTTAGACAAGCTTTTAACTCCTCTTAAGAATCCCATTTCTGAGGCCTGTAATTTACTTTGTTGTTTCTTGGTTGTTGCCCATAATTCAGGATAGTATAGGGACCGCCATAATTTTGTAAAAACTTTAATTTTGTATCTCTAAATAACTTGTTTCTGAAAATGTTGTTGATTGACCCATAGATCGTCTGGAACTTACCTAACTTAACGTCATCATCATAATGCCTATCATAGCCAATATGATTTCCCAAATAGTTAAAAAGGTTCACCTGTTCTACGATTTGATCAGTCAGCATTATTTTTGTTCTTATTAAATGTATTTTTAATAATAATTATAAAGTAATTTTAATTAACGTATAGGCCTTCGTAAAACAAAGATAGTTATGATACAGATGTTTTCTGGTAAAAAATCATTCCCTACAAATATCTCGTATTTTGTCTCAGACAATTGGTCAGCCTAAAACAAAGTCTAAAGTACACACACATACACACACACGCTTACATTACGCATACACATACTTATGCACATGCCCGCGACAGTACAAATTCTTTTACGTAGGGCTACATGCTTCTGAACCGATGCGACTGACGATTGATTCCACCTCACACTCCATAAATATTGCCTTGCTGTCTTCTCTCCCTCTCCCTTCCGTCGAACACTCTCCCTCTCTCACTCTTCCCCGTTTTCTGTTTCATACAAAACGTATTGCACACAAACGTGTAATGTTATAGGTATCCATGTCAGGTGTTAATCGTCGAATATTTTTCAACAGATGACGAGAAAATCTCGTGGAAAAACACTCGAGGAACGCCTGTGACACCTGCTTCGTATAAACGGTAACAAAGTGCAATCAATAGGCGTGAGAACGAGACAGCAATGAGGCCTTGTACAAGGAGACTAACTCGATTATGAAACCGAACAAGACGGCACTGAGCTATGTGTGTGCTTAGCCTACTTCCTGCGTCTGGCACCATTCCACGGCAACTTTGGACATTTCGCTAACTAGCTTTAGCACAATCCAGATATCAACTGTCATGATAACTTGTGTTACTGTCAAATTTTGTTGAATTGCTGACAAGTTGCATGACGTGTTGAAACATTCCAGCATACAAAAAAAATATGGTCTGATCTTAGTATGTACAAAACATGAGAATTTATCGAAGTCAAATTTGGGCCCTACATACACCTCGGAAAATTTTTAACATAATTATGTACAATTTATTTTGTTTTTGCTTTTTGTAAGTTGTTGCAGAAATGTAACGCTAATGTAGCGTACGCAATAAAGTTCTACCTCCATAATAAACGGTATTCCTCCCGTACTAATCATTCGATACTATAAGATTCCGACACTAATGTTTCGGTTAAGCAGAATTTCAAAATGACGTGTAAGAATACATATCTTTTAGGGAATAAATCAATACCTCTAAAAAAATGTCTGGAATCTGCTAACTTGGAATTCTCACAACCATGATGAATTACTTCATAACTGAGTGAATAAACATTGGAGAAAAAAATACGTTTAGTTACTTTGATGCTGAAGCGTATTTAGAAGGGTATACAGTGGAAAACGTTTAACGCGAAAACGGTTAACGCGAAATATCGGTCAACACGAAGTGTGGCTCAGGTCCCTATCGTTGATTCTACTTTACAATTACAGTTTGTACGGTTAACACAAAAGTTTCACCTATAAAATATCGGTTAACACGAAACAATTTTGTTAAAAATAATTTTTTGCAGGCTTTTAATAGCTGCACAATAAATGCACGCGCCAAAACAGTACAAGTTAGAAAAGCTGTGAAAGTGATGAGCGTGCCAACAAACTTGACTCGGAAAATTTACAAGACCTACCGCTACCAATGCTGAGCCGTGTTTTCATAAATTAGAACATTTGTTGAAAATAAAGTAGTGCAGAATTGTGTGAAAAGAAAATTACGGACTACTTTAAAATTAATTGAACTTTGTCACTACAGGGACTTCAAAACACATACTACATAACTGTACAAGATAACCTAAACTAGGTTAACCTAAACCTAAGACTAAGTTAACAACAGCTAAAGTGCGTGTATATTAAATCTTAAGAAAAATTAAACACATTTTTTTCTGAAAATTAACCAGAAATTGTTCAGGAGGATGAATAAAACGTTTACATGTGACTACCTTCATAATATTCTTTATTACTTCATTTTACTTCATTTTAGTACTCAATACAGTAAAATATATACAGTGTTCATTTAGCTCATACTGTTTCATATTTTGTCCATTTAACACGAAAAACTGTTAACACGAAAAAACAGCTAGTCCCCGTCTTTCGCGTTAAACGTTGTCACTGTATCTACTTCCTGAAGTATCTACACCTTTTTGAGGTTGAGTTCATCTTAGTAATTGCAGCAACGGCGGTTGGACCATCTCAACGGGAAAAGGTCAAAAGAGAGGATTCAGACGAAGATCGACACCCAGTCCTGGCTGGTTTATAGGTTGGATGGTAAAGTCACCAATCTACGTACAGAAACATATTCAAACGTTTATACACCCAGCACTATGACTCGGAAACATGATTAATAACCTTTGATGGCCTCGGATTATGCGAATACTAGGATGGAACCGTTAAGAAATAAGAAATGAAATTTGGAACATGTTTGTGGAGTTCTATAAACGAAATGCGAGACAGTAGTCCTCGTGAAGCGTAATAACAAGTAAGAGGATTGAACAAACAAAAGCCTACGCGCATTTATAGTCTGAAGCAAACAAAAATGAAAAGATCAAGGCTGAATAATTCTACAACTATAGAGAGATAGCAGTAATATGGCACTACTGGTAGGATCTATACAAAGATAATAAATAATTGTGTAAATCAAACGGGCAGGTTATAGGACAAGACCCTCTATTATAAATATTATGTTTGTAAAATATTTTATATTATTTTTAACGTATAACAAAGACCCGAGAAATACAGGATTGCATGTTCACTTATATATTTAGAGAAGGCCTATGGTGTTTAAACTTCACAACTATGGAAGCCTCTGAAGAAGTTACTATGTCAACTGTCCGTAGTGCAGGCAGTAAAACCTCTATGAGGAAAATACATCCACAGTCGTAAATGAGGAGTCGTTAACACAAAGAGACAAAGACAGAGCTGTAGGAGTATCTTATCTTACACGATTTAAGATACAGTTAGACAACGAAAGACAAGTTGGACGAAAAAGTTAAAGGAATGATAGTGTGAGGTGGGTATGTTGGGTTGACGGTTTGGTTAATGTTTTGTAGACTTGAGACAATAATATCTATTCACGATAATACGACTCTTTGTTATTTCAAAAGTGTAAGTAAACCACCCGGCAATTGACTCTTGTCGATAAATGTCATGAATCCACTTGTAAAGTCAAACCCATATAACTATCATGAATATGCGTATTGATTGCACAATAAATTAATTATTAAATTTAATAAAATGATCGATCTCTGACATGTATGTGTATAATTTAATCTTATCGATGATTCTAACTATCTATGCTCATCAACACATACGTGATATCATTTATTTAATTGAACATAAGAAACTCTTAAAATCTATTTGCATTCTTTCAAACTTTAGGTTAATATTTGGGTTGCATTGGTAATAATGAACGCATGTTTCTGATTAACTAAAATACTAGTTTAATTATCATTTATGACATATTATAATAGTACATAGGTTACGTCGCTGTACCTGAAATACATACATATTTTATAATAAACAAAGATATATCTTAATATATGCTGAAACAAAGGAAAACATACATACATATATAAATCAAATGATGTTACAATTCAATATTCTACTTATTTAATGCGTTCATTAAATCCCAAATAAGCTTTTGTTTATACATTCATTAACTACTTTATTCAGATGTACTCATTACTTTTCTTAATAATTTTCTCAGGTGTGAATTCTTTGAAAGAAACCAGGTCAGTAGAAGTTACTAATTAGAAGTAATTATAATAATGGTTACTTGGTTATTGAATATCCATAAGTTGTTGACGAAGTCTCGTTCTGGTGATGGAGATGGCTCGTAGATACATTCCGTCGTAAGTTGTTTTATCACTGCCACTTATCACTTTATTCTTCCGACCACTCGCGTAGGTGTTTGTATGTGTGTGGGTAATTGAAGTTCAGTGTTCAATCAATGTTCTATCTTACTGTGTTTGCTGTGAGTTCGTTTTAAAGTCAATATACATGTCTAGTTTCATTAGTCGCTGCTTCAACAAACGATCCTATAATTTATTAGTTTGTTTAATGTTTCGTGTTCATTATGTTGTTGATACACAATATTAAGTTCAAATAATTTGTATATCGTTAAGTGATGCTGTCTGTTAGTGTAACGGTCTGATTGTTCACTTGGTGTAATTTTCACTAAGTCCGTTACTGCGCACACCGGTAAAGTTCACTACCGCGATATGAATGTATTATTAAGTTTAAGTTCCTTGTTATTTATCTAACTTCCGAATGATTTGAGTAAACAATGGAAAGTTTATGATATACCGTCTCTCGCACTTGAAGTTAAACTACTTGATAATAGAAATGTAAACTGTCTGAAAATTCTAACTGTAAAACTTTAGTATAACTATTCAAAATTTGAGTGTTGACTGTCTAAAAATTGAGTATGACTGCCCTCCGTCTTCCTGGACAGCTGGTTTTATTAATTCGTCCCTACTCAAAATTTTGTCTCTGGCGCGCTTCACGCCCACTTCTTTTCGAGATTGGTCAGTTTTTGATTTTCTCGGAAAATACTGTCCCACTATGTCGAAATCCTACGTCATAGTTCTTCCGATAGGTTCTTCGTCTCAGTTGCTATGGAAACATCCCTCACCATCAAATTTCTCGCTGGTTGAAAGCCTCTGATAGGTCCTTAGGTCTCCCTGCTCTCTGGCTTGACGATCGTTGACCCGCTTCGAAGAAACTATGGCTATTAACAACTTGTCTATCAGCCTATTGTCTGAGTAAACTCTGCGTTTCTATAGATTCCCATTATCTGTACTTACAGTCTTCCTGGCGTATTGTTCTATGCTCTAACCCCTTTTTTCTGGCTATTACTAATTTCGAACATCTGCTGGTCGTTGAAGTCACCCCAACTTTCCCTTCGTAAATTCTTGTCTGTCAATTAGACGATACCTCCAGCTGTGTAACATGACTTTAGTTTTTGTCAGCCTATCTTCCAGCATTGTTACTTAAGGTGCAGCGTATCCGTTTCATTGTAGTATGGAGCCTCACTTGTTTTTGTCGCTTATCGTCTACTGACGTAACATGGCCACATCTGCTACAATTCTCGGTACGGGTGTGAATGTCCTTACTTACTTTGTTACAGCTGCGGAGAGCAATAATTCTGGACGAAACTTTCCCTGTCATCTTACGCCACCAAATTCTATAGTTGGATTGAACTTAATGCGTTTCTATTGTCAAGTCAGCAACGCTTCACTGACACCTTCTCATTACTCCTTATTTATTGCTCCACCGTAAGTCGTTGACACTTGCCTCGTGTGAACGTACTCTGTCGAGGTGAAAATTTAAAAAATTTTAAAATTTTCTGCTCGTTACACCCAAGTGCATTAATTAGGTGGACTATCATACGGCGGCTCAATGGTCATATGCTGGATCTCATCATCGATGACCTTTTTTGAATAATCAAGGTAGAAATCCAGTCGAAGCAATGAATACGATTGTTTACTTATAATTCTTAAAATATAAGTAAAAAAAACTGGAACGAATCAGAAACAATTGGAGGTAAAGGTGACCGCTGGAACGAATATTTTTTAGAAGATCGAAGATTCCAGTTTGGACGTTCCAGCGTGGCGTGCCAGTAAACGAGAAAGGTCGACTGGTGAATGTGGGACGGCAGGAACCATTGAAGATCCATTCAAAATCGTAGAAAAATTATTAACATATGGTCACGATTTCGAGACGGTTTTATTACGTTCACCAGAACAAATTATTACGACTCAAAAAAATCGGTGTGAAGGTGACACAACTGCCAGATAAGTTTTACACCGTTCATGGTCTTCTTGTAACAACGGTGGCTTACGAAAATCTATGATTTGTATGCTCTGTCAAATCAAATTTGATTCTATACAAAGAATACTGACTTATATTCCGTTATCAGTTTTCATTAAATGGATATGTTTTTAACATACAGTAAGGATTTGTTAACTTTAACTTATCGGCATAGCACAGCATGTTGGCATATAATTATTATAAATAGCCTTATGTCCCCTGGTTCTCAACTGAGTCATTAAAACCGATTATGTGATCAACATAATGTAATTCATACATGTAATTTATTTCCATCCCTGTTTGATAAATAGATAGGCCTATGTCGAACTGTTCCAATACAGATATGCCGTACCTGACTTTCATCAGATTAAATTGGAATCGTTCACTAAAAATGTGGAAAACGAAGTTTTTTTTTCATTTCTAACGAATACGAGAATAATTTTATTGAGAAAAACATATTATTATTAAAAATTATATTAAACCGTTCAAAAGGGCAACCATAGGGTTCAATGCTGTCTTAAACTAATCAGTAAACCCATAGGCCTATATGACGTGTATATACTCTATTCATCAAAAAGAATAAACTGCAGGATTAATACTGAATATTCGGCAACCCGTTCGAACATTGGAGACGATCAGTGTTTCCTTTTTCCTGTTGGCATATAATTTGCAAAGAACTTTTTTACATTTAGAAGGTTGTACATTACAAACACGTGTTTATCTCGACACGATTTTTTTTAAGACGTTACAGTAATACTAGAATTTCTAGTATTTTTTGTATAGTATTTCTGTGGAACATGGTAGCAAAAACAGTAAAGGCCATGATATATAAAGAATCGTGTAATCCGAATAAAACAAACGTACCATGTTCTAAGTTTGTTGACATCATATTGTCTTTAACATTATCAATGGGTGTAATTGAAGACCAACAAAACGCCGAGATGTATACGCGTATTTATTACCATTTTACATCAATTTGTACGGTACAACTTTGATTATCTTTACCGTTAGAACAGAGTAACTGTAAACTCACCACAAGGGAAACAACGAATAAACATTTCCCTAAATTTAGACTTGTATATATAGGAATTTTGAAAGATAACAAGATTGTAGCTGATTTTTTTAGTCAGATGTTTCAGTATTTTTCAGATTAATCTGAGTAGAAATCAAGTTAACATAAAACAATCACGAGTGATTCTGTATAGGCCAACTTAAAGATTCTTAGATAAAGCCTGTTGTCGAAATGTTTTGGGTAAATGTTCTATTAATTTTTCTAGATAAAGCTAAACGTTCTATCAATTTATTGTTCTGATTAAATAACCGTTGAGGGGGAGGATATGCGTTGCAAATGGCAGATATGAGGTATTGGGAGTTTTACACTTTGTCGAAAAGTGTGTAGCAACAAAACTGAGAGAAGTGCCTATATAGACTGTGCGTGTGCGTACATAGATTGTTGTACGGAGGAGAGCTCTGTCAGCAAGTCCTAGCTTCCACCTCCCCGCGGTGCCACGGGTAGTGCTAACGGTTCAGGACGAACAGCGAGTTCCCGGCGCTGCAGAATTAGAACCCTTCAGTTAAAGAGTGGAAATCCCTACAGAAGAGTACCGATCCTCCAAGTTACACTCGGAAAAAATACCTATTTCAAGACCCAAGTACATAAAAGAGACTCAAGACTATCGAAAAGAGATTCTAGCGGCGCTTTAGTGGACTTACATCACGTGACCGCGTAAGGAGTGAGGCAATTTGAGAACAGACGGAATGTAGATACGTCAATAATTGATACCATAGAAGAAAAAACCTACGATGGTAAGGTCTCGTGCAAAGGATGAAAGAGGAAAGGTGGCCAAAAACGATGAAGAAAAGTCAGGCCAAGAAAAGTAAGAAAGATGCCATATCATCAGCCACGAGAGAGAGAGAGAGAGAGAGAGAGAGAGAGAGAGAGAGAGAGAGAGAGAGACTCCTAGAAGCACATTGGAAAGATAAGGACTTTTGGAGGGTAGGATATGAAAAACAACTTTAATGTCGTCGAATTCGCAAGTATAACAAGAAAATGAAATATTCATTAACCTAGACTGAATTAATCTATAGAACATGGCTTAAAAAATAATAATAAACTCTATTTTCCTAGTTTGGTTTCCTAATCCCAATCTCGGATAATTCATCCTTTGCATAACAATTAGTATTTTTTAAAGATCAGAATTCAGCCTCACTCGTCACTCGTCGTGGTTGTTACCATCAATAACTGCTTTGTTTTTCAATTTAACATTCTTTTCTTTCTCAGTACAAAACGTTTCATCGATGTACGATTAGACTCAACGAGGATGTTTCATTGTGTGTCGAAACGTGAAACAAAGTTATTATTTAAGACAATTTGTTTTAGAATTGTCTACTCAATCATTTGTAGTGAAGACGTGTATACGACATAAACACAGCGCATTGAAGCCAGTTAATGTGGTGAAAGGTTTCCCCACCACCACTATCACTACTGTTTATGATAGTTTTACTGTCTACCACACGTGTATGCTTGTTGTGTCACTACAACACGCTTCCGACCAACGACTACTAATTAACTGTTTAGATAATATTGATTTACACCGACGTCCTCGTCGCTTTGTTAAGCTGTCGTCACGTGGATGGCTTTTGTTCGCTGTAATTTAATAATTTAAACCGTTTGTACAGGAAAATCTAGGTCTACATGCTTACGAAGCAAGTAAGAAAAGAGTTCGCGTGTGCGCAGTAAACTCCGCCTTTGTCTACTGTGAAAAATTTAATTGTTAATAAATAAATAAAGCGCGTGCGCGCACACACACACACACACACACACACACACACACACGCACCATACATTATTATTATAACATTGTTATAGTATTAGGAGTTTGTTTGTGTCTTTTATAAGACCAGTTTTTTGGAATGTAAAGACCCGTTTGTTTTTATATATGCACGTGCGCGTGTGTGTATCGGTATGATACTGCGTCTTTTGTCTTCGTTCTTCTGTCTCTGCATTTCAACACCTGGCCTGATGCCCTGATGCTCAGCAGGGTGTCTTGCTGCGCTTAAATGTAAATATAAATATAGTGTTTATAACCTTGTTTATATAGTGATTCCCTATAGGTTCGTTGTAAGTGCTGCTGCAGGCTTCCGGCTTTCAGTATGTAGCCTACTGTTGTGCGTCTTGTTGGTAACGATTCTGTAAGCGTTGACGCTTTGCGAAATATGTTAACATTCTTGTTGATGAGACAGTTCGGTCATTCTGCATTTCTATAACTTCTTTCTCTAATTAATTATTCTTTCGGATGTGTCAGCATGGCGGCTACAGCTTTGGTATCCCATATAGTTACACTGTTGTGAAAGATTCAAAATATTGTGTCTTCACCGACTTGATGAAGTGGTATCCTTTTCTGTGCCCCTGTTGTTCTAACCAATACACACGGGTGCAGTCGGTGTATACAGTTGTATAGATATACAGATACCTATCACACACAAATATATTACAAATGTATCCAACAATATGCTTGACATTCACAATTGGTTTTAAAACAAATTAGCTTATAAAAAATAAGTACAGTATCTTTTATTCTTTAATCTATTTTTTTTTTAAATAATAAACGACAGGTAACAAATAAGGAGTCTAATATAATCAGTTACAACTAATCATTAGTTATTAGTTATAAAAAATGAAGACACAAAACTAGACATATCAGAATTAATAATTACATTAATGTTGTTTAGGTGATCTGTCTGAGAGTTTGTTTTGTTTGTGATAAAACTAAAACTATAATGACAAAAGAGCACTGTATTGGCTTTTTATTTGGTGTAATCAAGAAGACTAATTTGAAAACAGAATGTTTTCATTCATAAATGTGTAAAACTTAATAAAGTCATGAAAAAATAAAGATGACATCTTATATGACAGTATACATAAACTAAATTATACCAGAAAACTGGCAGAATTTTGTCCTGTCTTTTGCAGCCGCTGTTAGCGCTGAATGTTTTGTGTATGTAAATATTGGCAGTAAATGGAATTAAATTGAGATATTCGTTTTGTCACGTAAGTGAGTAAAAGATTTTCATCGAGGGCAATGCAGAATCGCAAAAATAAACATTTCAAAATCACGCTACAGGTTGCGCAAATACGCGTTGACTGCACATTTTACTGAATTCGAATTGCAAGTCATTTCACGGGTAGAGGCCATGAAGCGTTTAGTCTTAGGCCAACGTATTTAAGGAATAAGGGACACGTTTTAAGATTAAAATTGTTTATTTGTTTTTCAAAGTAGTAATAAAGCACTAAATTAAAAATGAGTTACTGACATCTATACATTGCATAATCCCTCTCCTATGGCGCTACAGCCCAAGTCGGGCCCTGGCCTCCACCAGTCTCCGCCTCCAATCCACTCCATCCACTGCAACCCTCCTCCAGTTTCTTATCCCCATGTCTCTCGCGTCCTCTGCAACGCCATCTTCCCACCTCTTCCTCGGTCTACCTCTAGGTCTCGTTCCCTCCCATGTACCCAGCAAAGCCCTACTAAGGTTCCTGCCATCCTCCATTCTCATAACATGTCCGGCCCAACGCAATCTTTGAATTCTTATAAATTTCGAGACTGGTATCTCTTTATATATTTGATACAGTTCGTTGTTGTATCTCAGTCTCCATGAGCCATTTTCTTGTATTGGGCCTATAATGCGTCTGAGGATTTTCCTTTCAAAGGTGTCTTACTATGTCGACTGTTTTCTGTGTGATTGTCCATGCCTCACACCCGTAGCATAGCACCGGTCTGATGACAGTCCTATATATTTTCATTTTTGTTTCCCTGTGCACATCCCCAGACCTAAATGATGGCAGCAATGCGAAGTACGCCTTGCTAGCCATGGTGGTCCGTCTTTGGATCTCCGTGTCCTCTGATCCAGTCTTTGCTAGATTCACTCCGAGATACGTGAAATTGTCCACCACTTCAATTGTATCCTTCTCTATCTCAATGTTGTTATGAACCTGGTCCCTTCTTGTTTGGATAAGCATTTTTGTTTTATCCGTATTTATGGCTAGCCCAACTTCCTTGGCTTTGTTTTTAAGCTCTATAAATATTTCTTTAGCTGCCGTGATCCGTCTTGACATGATGTTAATGTCATCTGCATATGCGGCTATCTGTACAGTTTTATTTGTTAACAGATTAGAGCTATTTATTGATAAGCCTCTAATTACATATTCCAATGCAATATTAAATAGTGTTGGGGCTAACCCATCTCCTTGCTTTAGTCCTCGTGTAATATTTATGGGTTCAGTTAGTTGGCTATCCACCTTTACATGGGCTTCAGTCTGCTGCATAGTAACTTGCGTTAATCTTACCAGCTTGCCTGGTATTCCAAATTCATGCATTATGGTGTAGAGTTTGTCTCTGTTAATAGAGTCACACGCTTGCCTGAAGTCCACAAAGATCTGGTACACATCAATATCACGTTCCCATCCGCATCTTAGTATCTGTTTTACCGAGAAGAGTTGGTCGATTGTAGACCTTCCAGGGCGGAATCCAGCTTGGTATTCCCGTATTATATTTTCTGTGAGGGGTCTAAGCCTTTGGTTCAAGATGTACGCAAAAACCTTGTAGAAGGTGCACAGCAACGAAATGCCTCTGTAATTTCTACATTGAAGTTTGTCGCCTTTTTATAAATGGGGCATATAATGCACTTATTCCATTCCATGGGGATTCGTTCCGTTTGCATACCTTGCGTACAGTCTGCCAGAAATACAACATCAAGATCTCAAATACTAAGACAAAAGTGATGGCCTTCCTAGGGAAGAACCCTGTAAGAACAAAAATTGTAATTGATAATAGTGTTTTGGAGCAGGTATCACACTTTAATTATTTGGGATGTGATATCTCATATAGGAAAGATAACGATATCGAAAGAAATTAAAATAAATTTAGTTATACCCGTGGAACAATAAGACGATTATTGAAGAATAAAACGCAGAGGGAGACACAAATAAACTTCTATAAGGTCGTGGTTGTGCCGACTTTAATGTATGGATGTGAAACGTGGGGTCTCCTGCAAAAATGTATTTCAAAAATACAGGCCTCGGAAATGAAATTTTTAAGCGCAGTTAAGGGATGTTGTTTAAGAGATCGTCTACGAAACGACGACATAAGTAACGACCTGAAGTTACAGTCGGTTCTGGAGAGAATAAAGAAATGAAGGCAGAATTGGAAGTCCCATGTGAACGCATGGTAGACACGCGTATTCCTAATCAAGCGTTTGAATATAGGCCAGTGGGGACGAGAGGTCGTGGAAGACCCTGAAAAAAATGGTCAGAGACTCTGTGAAGTCGGAACGGGCTATAGCCCAATCCATTGGGTGAAAAAGAAGAAAATTAAAAAAAAAAACGAAAAATTTCGAAAATACGGATCCAGAAAGCCTGTACAAAACGGGCATATCTGTATAGGATTCGAATAGAGAGGAAACAACTATAGAATTTTTTAAGCTGGAATAATTCACTGCACTATACTTATCGTAAACCGAGTCGGATGCACCGGGTAGATTTAAACAGTCGAAGGCTATCTCTTTCCTACTCGCAAAGAAGTCGTAACCTCAAAAACTAGGATCAAAATTTGAACTCTTCCACCACCACCAGACAACTGGCAATGTGTACACGAAGCGATTACGTAGGCTACTCACAAGTCGGATATAGCTTATCGCAATTAAAAATGTCGTATTCAGATAAGTAATTATCCTAATTACTTAATTCAACTTCTTCTTGTTTTTGACATTTCCTTTTCTCTTGAACTCCACAAAACCCTATAGGTTGTCAGTCCACATTCACGACATATAGATTCCCACATCTGTTTATCATAACGATGATTTATCATCTGATCACGCACTAGAGATTTGGACTTGGAGTAAAACTATAATGCAAAAGGAAAAGTTCCCAAGACTCGCTAAATATAGGAATGATTTTTGCTAAATTTATAGAAACGTTATAGAGATTTAAGCATTACTTTAGAGAAATGAACCGTCTGATACAGATGCGTAATTCATTACTGTGTTAACACAAAAAAAGAGGACGTTTTAAAGTGAACATTCTAGGTATAAATGTCTAATCTAGTGTATATATGTAAAAACACTAGTTTTAGTATAAAGAGCTTTCGAAAGTATTGGCAACGGTCAGATATATCGGTGACAATTTCACATTCAGCTGACTGAGCGGTCATTTAAGAAATGTATTTGACATCAAGGACGAGTAAATACGTAAATTCTGCAGTAAGCGATAGCTGACAAAAACGTAAGTTGTAACTCATAACTCATTTGTTTTTGAAAGCGACTAAAAGTATCAAGCATCAGAACTGTTGGAAGTTAGATAGAAAATGGGCTAGAAGATCTAAGCTGAAAATTCACCTAATAGCAGAACATATTGATAATATATTCAAGCCGTATACAGGAGCCGATCATGTGTTTACGCATTATCCCAACGCGAAGAAAATAGGCTCACCCATTTATGATTTTATAATTCCTACGTCGTTGTACTGAAATTATTTAATTTTTGACTACACTCCAAAATGTTACTCCGATTCCTTCGTGTAAGCTTTCGACGTGGTTCGGTGAATAATGTACGTTCCATCGTCCACCAGAAACTTGTTTGCTGAATCTCCCTTCAACCCGCCTTTAATAAATCAAAAACAGTGGATGTCACGAAACTTGTGGAGTTCGTCAATGGTCTTGGAATCGAATACCAAATAGATAGTTCATCGCACGCAAAGCGAACATAGCGTGTGTTAGTGATGGACTGAAGAAAGGCTTTCAAACCGACGGTGTAAAAAAAAGTTCGGCGTGAACGTTGTTGTTAAAATCCGTACACGAAAAATACAGGCGACGTCTGTTAACGAAACAACAAAAGAAACAAAATTTCCATATACAGGACACCTAATTGTTACTGCAATGTCCATATATTAGCGCATGAAGTCATTAAATTGATGTCCGTAAACGACAAGTCGACAGTAAATAAAACAAGGCGACAAGTCGATTGTGTAAACATACAGTAAACTTTTTTTTCACGAAGAGAATTATTTTGCTTAAATATTTCTGTCCAACAGTATTGCACACAGCTGTGGTTGCACGCGTAATAGGTAGTGGTTAACCGGAATACACCTTGAAAACGATAGGGAATTCACAGCTATGTGTGTTCGCACGTATATGAAACCATTCAAGGCATAAACAGGAACAAAACTGCATACGAACAAACGACATTCCTGAGACGCTTTCTGACGGCGATCGGAAGGTCACGACTTTGCTAAGAGAAACGTTTACCCTTTAAACGTGACTGTTATTGTTTTATTTACACTGTTGCGAGGATAGTCATGAATACATGTGTTATTTACGTCTCCGTCCAATTTGTATTTGTTGTACGTTTGTAAATTACCCTTTCGCTGGAAACTGGTTTGATGACTCGAAAAAAGAAACTGGTTTGACGAAAACCGGTAAACATAAAGAAATGAAAAATGTATTGTTCTTAAATATTCTTTTAATTCTAGACTACAACAGGTAACTTTTCACGATATCGGTATACAACACCGTTAAAAATTTCAGACTTTCTGAACAAGGGCTCCTGCTAATTATTTTTTCAGAAGGTACTGAAGATTCACATGTTGGAATCCTAGATTAATAACTCAGGAAATTTAGTTTCAAAGAAAAATCATTACGCTACTATAATCATGAACGCCCATGTCGACTCCTTCAACATTCAACAAAATGAACATCCCCTCTTATTATAATTTTTTTCTATCTCCTTCAATGCAATTGTTAAGTATTGTTTCCATGAAGTTTAACAGCTGCTAAGCTGCTACTGTATTCTTTATTCTCTGAACTCCTGTTCCGCGTCGTACTTTGTTGTAGCCCTGTCAGAAACATATCACTTCAGTTATCTTCTTTGTTTCAGCATTTGTTGAGACCGATTATTTACCCAAATATTTAGTATTGTAACTAGACCACTGAAAGATAAATTAGTGGTTTCCAACTTTAAAGCGTCTAAGAGCTACAGTTAAATTCAGGAACTTACCGATGGGTCACATCATAAGCGATTATTTTCCCAAAAATAACGTAAAAATAAAAAAACTGTATTTAACTGTAAATAAGTAAAAATAGGTAATTCATGCGTTTAATGTATCTTACTACATATCTTTAACGGAACAGTGTTTATTATGTCAATATGAAACGAAGATATAAGAATGATATTAAACGCTTTATATTTACATACAATCTTTAGTGTGAAAACTAAGGTCGATCTGCTACAGCCACTAAAGTAGGAATGTCCGTCGGTCGAGCTGAGTTGTTGCTAATCTCAGTAGGTGAAGCATAGAATAACCTGTCAGGCGACTTCCCCTGTGGTTCTCGTGGAGAACACGGCTTTACAGATGCATCGAAATTTTACTTCCAGATGTCGATGTCATTTTCTGTCCAAAACTAAGCAGATTTTGGAATCGTTCACAAGATACCAGCTAAAGAAATGTGGTCCCTTTTCTCGACTGGTCTGCAGGAAGGAATCAGCTTGTAAATCACATAATTGTAGTTGAATGACGGTTGTTCTTCAATAACAATTCCAAGAGCATTATTACGTAGCGAGTCACTATTTTTCAGCATTTCAAATTCCTTGATCTAATATGTTAAACTCGTCTATGATTTCTTGAATGTTTGCACCAAATTCCGAAAACATCAAGTATTTCATCATATTTAAACTCCGCCTATTTGCCGAAAGCTTGCAGAACGATCTAATTCATCTCAAGAATATTTTGAAAATTTTTAAAAAAATGTTAAAGTACTTACTGCATTTTAAAATAATTACCGGTAATGTGAATACAGACTAATTATTAAATTGATGTAAGAAGATAATACCGCATAAGAAGGTGTCGGGAGCAGCCAGCTGGAAATCGCTTATATAGGTAGTCCAACATTGTTTTCATTAGAACATATCATTTAAACCACTCTGCAATGACTGGTACTGTACCTCGATTACTTTTAATCCCGACCTGATGACATCATCAGACAGGGGTGAGATCAAAGTTAGTTACCAACAATTTGTTAGAACTACGATTAGCTCAATAATACAAGTCTAGATGTGGCGAGTCGGATGCGCGTACAGTGTTAAGGATAAATATGGAATTGACGACTATGGCTAATATATATAATAAATATATATAAATGTAAATATACATTAAATATTTATATTTATTAATAAATGTAAATATAAATGTAAGTGTAAATATACGTAAATATATGGCTGACACAGCCGCCATGTCTGAGAAAAGTGCCTGCACGTTTTGTAAAATTAGTCGCCTCTCGTAAAAACGAACCACACCTGTCGAATGACACACCGAGTTACAGAAACCTTGTAATGAATTCTGCTTAAATCTTCTTTACTGCCATGTATGAACAAAAGGTTTTTTGTACGACGAGGAGATACTGTGATAAATTATGCGCGGTTTTTCTAGTTTTCACAGTCGCACACTGTAGGATGAGCGTCCTATGGCACACTCTTGTAAAAACTAATAACTTTGTTCTTGCGATACCTGTCACTTGAAACATTACACTAAGTCAAATTATTTAATTCTGTTTAGCCTTCGCACAAGTTCAGTATTGTCGACAAGTTCAAGTACCATGACATTCTGGTGTTTATGCAAACGTTTCTCATGCTCCTGGCGAATCACTGAAATTCATCTTCGACTGAAACAATCTTCAAATCCCTGTTGACGTCCTCATTTCGTATGTACCATGGGGCATTAAGAATACGCCTTTGTACTTTGTTTTGAAGGGGTTAGATAATTTTTCTGTTACTTTTGTTCGTCCCCAGAGTTGTGTACCATATGTCCAGACAGGTTTAAGACTTGTTTAGGTATATAGCAACAGTTTATTATGTACAGACAACTTAGATGTGGCCGAGGAGCCGGTACATTTTTCTGAATTTCTGTTCAAGGTCATTTCTTCTCTTCGTTACGTGTGACGTAACTTGGCATCTAATTTTGTGCCTAAATACCTGGACTGTTTTCACATGGTACCACTTGTTGGTTGATAAACACAGGCAGGTAATTAATTTTTCTATTAGAAAATTAACGTGCACTGGCCTGTCTTCGTTTAGTTGTATCCCGCGTCTATTAATCCAAGAATTGACTTTGTAGTGGCAGATTGTATTTTCTCAGTTACTCCTTCAATGACGTTAGTTTCTGCAATAATGGCGTGTACCTCAGGGAAGCGTCTTGGGCCCCCTGCTTTTCTCTGTGTACGTCAGTGACGTGCCCAAGTTGCCTGGCATCAGGTTGGCCATGTTCGCTGACGACACGGCGGTGTATGCCGTCGATTGTCGAGCTGAAACGGCAGTTATCTGGCTCCAGGAACAATTGGACGAGTACGTTGAGTGGGCAGAGAAATGGAAGGTTGCCATCAACGCGGCCAAGAGCACAGCAGTAGTCTTCTCCAGACGCTTAAGGCTCCCAGACAAAATCTACGTAGGCGATACTCCGTTGCCCTGGTCTTGGGAGGTCAAGTACCTCGAGGTTCACCTCGACCGACGTCTCACCTGGCGGACACACTCTGCACAAGTAGCCCGAAAGACCGCCAATCGACTCTAACAACTCCGTCCCGTGTTATGCAGTAACGCCATGACCCGCCGCCTAGGGAAGCTTATCGTCTCCACCTATGTGGTGCCGATGGTTACCTACGCGATACCCGTTTGGGGCTACTTGGCCAAAACCCACAAGCGAAAGCTTCAGTCTCTCCTTGACCGAGGATTGCGCTGGGCATGTAAAGCCCATTACCTGACATCTAACAAAAGGATCCGAGACTCCCTGCGTGTCCGTTCCCTGGACGCCACTGTACGGACACTGTCCCGAAAATTTTATCCCCGCACCGCCCGATTCCAGGGCAACAACCTGATTAGCGCCCTCGGTCGCTACCAATCTGTGCCAGGAGAATTTTGGACCCGGCCTCGGCGCTCACTCACCCTCAATTAAGTAATTAATTGAAAACCCACGGCCGGTAGCAGGCCACACCCTAAATCCAGACCTATCAGTCGTCCCTGCGGCAGGAGCTCTATCTGAAGCTCGGAACGTAGTATATGAGCGGGCGACGGGCAAGCCCTTCGTCCCGCACAGCCATTGAACTTGTGTGCAATAATGGCAGTGTCTCATCAGCAAAGCTAGCAATTAGGCCCCTTCACAGGTTGGTACAGCGTTCGCATATAGCCGAATACGCTATCCTAATACGCTGCCTTGTGGAATACCAGCTGTGATTTATTTTGATTCAGAATAACAGTCCTGATGTTTCACTCGGAAGTATCTACCTGAAATATAGGATTTCAGTGATTTGCTGAAATGTTTTTGTAAATCTCTCTTCAATTGTCCTCCAGTCTGCGATGCCAGGTTTTATCGAAGGCCTGTGCTACGTCCAGGAATCTCGTGGAGCGAATTCGTTTTCCTTCTAAAAATATATTGGTAATTCTGTGTACTGGAATGTTTATTTCGTAATCGGAATTGACAGTCCCGTACACTAATGAAACGAACTTAATTGCTCCTTACGTACATCCGATGTCACACCTGGGATTAGTATTCGTCTCTGAGGTGATGATAATTTTGTATTAATTTGTATAGCGACTTATCTTACTGAATTCGTGTTTAATACGAGTAACGGAGTGAAAAGTGCATGTGTAAAATACTTGCTTTAATACATGTGCTATAAAGCCTTAATTATTTACAAATTGTTTCAAATATTAAATACTAATCTATTTTGATAGTGTAAACCTGAATTTAACTAGACGGACTCGAATAGTGTTATTAACTATCGTTTGTGCCAGACAACACAGTTAATGGCGTCCATCATGTTCGCCGTCAGTAAATCATGTGATAGCGCGGCCTTCCCCAGCAACGTTCTCCACCTCTTCCTACTTTCAAACTAGTTACGGCTCGATAGTTATGAACAACGTCGACATAAATTACTCCCTTTTATTCTTACGTATTCCTTTCTCTGCGCGGATATTAAAATGAAATCCTCCGTATTTCTTGGCGCTTTCCTGTGTCAGCGTTATTCGGTTCGCGACGCGAAACTTCAGTTGTTCAAATCGTGATGTTGCACGTGAAGTATTTCATATGAGCGTATTGTCACCTTTCAACTGAAATTGCACTCTACAAAAAAAAAACTATATTTCTGAAAATAAAAATGCCTCCTTTTTGTACCGCCAGGAGAAATTGTTCAGGAGTAAGGTAGGGTAGGCTGCCTTATGTGAGCCATTCGGCATGTGGGCGGCACTACGCTTCAGCCGCCAATTATTATTACCCCAGGATGTTATTCGAAATATTCATTGCCACAGGCTGAATCGATATAACCATATAAATTATTCGCAAGAAAGCGCGAAAAAAAATTCAAACACAACTGGACGAGTTTTCAGTTCGCGACTATACGCTCGGAGGCCGTTTGGATCGTTCGTCTACTTCCACGAGTTTTCATTCGAAGAACTCATAACCGCAATGTTTCGCAGTGGACGTGACGCCTTAGCCGATCCTCTTGCTTACGACTAAGTGACATTCAAACAGTACGATTATGAATTTCTCGTGGATTTCCTATCCGTCTGCGATCACCTCAATTAAATACAGACGAATGTAAATACCTAGCATAAATATTTTCTTTATTGGGTAGGTACGTTGTGGATCTCGGTATTTTCCAATATATCCTTTTTGCCTCTCTGTTATCGTAAAGAACATTGTGACAATATACGGTATTAGGAAAGGGTTGTATAGAAGTATAGAACTATTGAACTCATCTGTGAGTAGTGGACTACTATTCTACAAGAGCTGCCTGATCTCTTCGCACAATATGCGGGCACTCGTTTTTCAACTCGAATCAAGTGATCGAGTTCAAACTCGGTTCAAACTAGGCCTAAGTGACCCTCTGTACGCTCTACAGTTGGCTTAAATAACGAAGACTGAATTGAATTGATTATAACCACTGGAAAGTATGTATCATAACGGTCTATTTACAACTCTAAACTAGAGGAATTTTTTTATCGCAAACTTTGGAGCGATTATAATTAATATGTTATCAATATCAATTAGCAGGACGAAAAAAAGCAAAACATTAGCAAAACAATAAAACTAACAAGGAAGATGGGCAAGGAAAAACGACACTTGGCTTGCGTTCAGAAAATTTAGAGCGGTGTATCGTACTAAAAAAAAGAGGAAAATATATATTTCAGTTTTTCGTACATTTAAGGTCTCGAAATCTTGGGCCGCTGGAACTTTGCCAGTCAGGCCGTCCTTTCGTTATAACCCTGACATAATTTGAAAGTAGGCTACAAAATTACTGTAATCTGTTTCTGAACGCCCCGTCGTTACAAAGATCGACTGAGTCAGTTGTTTCAAAATTAATAAAAGTTTCGTCAACGTTGTATTACACGATCTTAAACCAATAAAAATTTTCATGTTCTCAAAAGGAACTCATCCAAGAATGGTTTACAGATTACTGAGTTAACAGCATAACAGATGTGATGATTATAATGCTAACGATTATCATCATCATCGTCGTCGTCTCCCGCTGTCTACCTTTTCGAGTGTAAAGGTCACCGGCGATCGATCCACCGATCATCTATCCAGGTTTCTGTACGCAGCCTGTGACGCTTAACTTTGCAATTGGCGCCCGATGCTATAACCACTTGACCCTACAAAACACCACATAACGGGCAAAATTTATCATATCAGTGGAGAAATGTGTGCGTGTGTTGTTCTTTATATAGGCTTATAACGTTTCACGACTTCCGATATCCAATCTCCATCTGTCTCTGTCGTTCCACATGTCCCCTCCAATCCGCGCGGCCACATCTGTTCATCTATGCCATTCTGCCAGCCAACTCTTTCTAGGCTGCTGTCTCCTTCCTCACGGCTTCCATTGCAAAATCTCTTTCAGTAGTCTTTCGTGTGGTATTCTGCGAACACTTTTGAAACATATTAATACCTTTGGTATATTTGGTATTTTTGATACTATCTACCATTGTGCGTGTCACCTACATCATTTCTCTTATTTTGTCATTCGTATTCTTACCGTTCATGATCAGAAGTCCTGCCGCTCCCCTTCGGAATTCCATTCCGTTGCCTTCAACATTTTTCCGCTTTATCCGCTAAGTGGACATACTTGCGAGCTATTGGTTACTACACTCTTGACAGTACTATGGCATATCCACTTCTTATTCTCTTTGCTAATGGGTTTATAATATATTTGTAACATTGCAACAGTTTTCCATCCTTGTATACTCTTCTTTTCTTCTTCTTCTTCTTCTTCTTCTTCTTCTTCTTCTTCTTCTTCTTCTTCTTCTTCTTCTTCTTCTTCTTCTTCTTCTTCTTTCTCGTTACAGCCTTTGGTGCGCTTTAGCCTCCTCAACAATACTCCTCCATGCTTCCCTGTTCTCCGCCTTTCCTCTCCACACTCAGATTCCCATGCTAGCAAGATCTTCTGCTACGTCATCCAACCATCTCATCATTGGATTTGCTTCTACGTCTAGTAGTATATAATCCCTGTGTATTCCGTTCTCAAATTTCTTCCTCCAGTACCCCGTTTTGTGTGATTTAAATCTTATATACTTATAGTCTGTCCAGCGTTTGATATACTGGCCATTGGCAAGTATTTTAAATCCTGTGGGTCCCCACCCCCATACATATCCATATGTATCCTGTACACATGTATTACATACCTATAATTCCGATTTTTATTATCAGCATATTGAGGAAGCTTAGAAATACTGTTTGTTACAACCACGCTGTAGAGCTTTTCTGCACCGTTCTCTTACGATTCTTAGTTTTCTTAGGAGTCTGAAATCGTTTTTTACACTGTAGGCTACTATTATTTGGCACTGCACGGACTCCGTACCTCATCATGTTTCAGTTAGTATATTCCACAGAATGTTAGTTAAATTACAAAGTATTTACTGCTCTCTCTCTCTCTCTCTCTCTCTCTCTCTCTCTCTCTCTCTCTCTCTCTCTCTCTCTCTCTCTCTCTCTCTCTCTCTCTCTCTCTCTCTCTCTATTTATCTATATATCTATTTACTATCTACCTATCTAACTGTGTATCTGTTTATTATTTGTGTACCTCATTTCTTTTGCACTCCCGCGATTCCTTTGCTGCTCTATTCTTTGAACTCCTTCCCCCCACAGATCGTGGAAGCATTCTCGTAGTCGCTGTTTCTGTTATCACCTCTTAGCATCTTCATATCTTGTCTCTTATCTTCGAACGAGACCCTAAGCATATGTGGGCTAGTGCAACTGTGTGCTAGGACGAAAGGCCGACATTTGAGTGATGAGTGATGTGCTACGTTGAAGCTTACACGGGTGGAGTCATAGCCTGAAAATTTTATCAGCCAATGAACAGTGAACAGCACAGCTACACGTATTATTAAATATCGTCCTTTCTAAACTCAGATCACAACTATAACGAACATAAGTAAGAATGTTTTATAAACCAAAGTCCCAATAACGGATATGAAAGAAGAAATCTCATATTCAATTACTTGTAATTTTAATATAATAAGCTATGTTGATCCGCTGTATACGAGTATATTGTTGTTAATTACGAGTTTTTTTTACAAGTGCAATTAGACACTAACTGATAAATGGAAAACGTGATAAATTAATAAGCAATTCAGCTTTCTTTACCATTCTTTTTATTTCTGTTTCAGATTTCATTTGATAAATATAATTTTTCTGTAGACTTCACAGCTGGTTAGTCAGAATGGAGACCCCAGATTTTCCTTTTACAGGAAGTAGTCTTCATAACTTTACAAGTTTTGAATTCCAGGCATCAATATTCAGAAATCATAACTTACGTATTTTATATTACGTTAAATATGTTTTTCATAATCAAACACAATTTAAAAAATATAAGTTACGATTTGACAGTAGATGGCCTATATAAATAGTTTTCATATTCTGCAAAATGTTTTATTAGTGCTTGAATAACTAAACCAATACAGCTAATTACACCATGTCATTCAGTAATAACTGATGGTTTAATACATTGTAATGTACTCATGTCTACAGGTTTGACGTCTTGCTTTTGAAATCTCATCCTAGCACTGTGACTGTTTCCAAAAACAAAGGTTATGTTTACCATCTTCGTGAAGCTTGCGTTGGCAAATCTGTAGACCTGAGCATACGTAGCTGTTAGAAAAGGTCACGGAATACCACGGCGTGAACTCTGCACGCCTACGCGCGTTCGTTAGCTATTTTCGATATGTCACGCGTAATCGATTGATTTCCCAAACAAACAGGCTAACTGTGAGCAATGATGTGACCTTTAACGGGTAAAAGTAGGCAAAAACAGATCCTAATCTGAACGATTTATTTATATCAGAACAAACTTTATACCACGCAGATGCGCGGGCGTCTTCAGGAAATTACGAACACAATTTGCACCAAAAATAGATTCCAAACTACATATACAAAAAAAAAAAACGAGAAAATTCGGACCAAAACTGATTTTCCGAATACTAATGAGTAATAAAAGTGATTTAGAGTCCTGTAATATGGAAAAATAAAATTAAAAAAATGTGATGAAACAAGAACTAGCCCACAAGTTTTAAAACTACATTAAAATTTATTTTTATTTTACGTTAGTATTTGTTCTAATGATAATACAACGTAAAAAGAACAAGTATTTCATGTGACTTCCAGTCGTGACTTTATGTCTAACCTCTTGTGCTTCTGATTTTAATTGCTCGAAGGCACCGTACAATCCATGTGGTAGAACTACTGTTTCGTTTCGTTAGTGACAAGAATTACAGAAGAGATAACCAATAGTGATCTGTTCATATTGTTGAGATCTCAGTCCCATTAAGAACAGGAGTTGTTGGGTGACTAATTTTTGACTAATCGATCGTCCAACCGATCTCTGTGTGAAATTCCTGGAACCTTTTATACTCATTTTGTCAGTTATGTTTTCCATTTCCTTGTGGCCGTCCTCTAACATTTCTCCCACCTACCTTTGCCTCTGACATCTTAGTCGTAAAACCTACTTAATTGGACCTGTCTTTGGTATCTCTGTTGACGATTTACACTCTGTTTCGCATGATATCCTTTTAGTAACTTCGTAGTGAATTCTCGTCACGTTCCTCCACTACCATCCCTGAAAAGCAGACATTTCCTCCCCACTGTTTCTAAACGTAACATGGTTCAAGCCATACAAATCTCAACACAATAGAATCTATTAGATTTTTCATTTTTTCTTAAAGCCAATGTTTCTGGCGTCTGGCTGTTGATGCGGAGGTCCCGGATTCGATTCCCGAACACGCCATAAAATTAAGTTCCATTTTTCGGCACCCCATATCTATTCGGGTTGTGGAAATGAGTGCCTGGTATAGGGTAATAATGAACGACGGGAACGTAGTGTTGCCCATGCTCACTACCTTCCTTTACGCCTAAGGTTTATGTAAGGACGGTTTACGCCTGCCCCACTCTTAAATTACTTCGATAACAAAGGAGCCATTATTGACATTATTATCATCAGTTACAAGCTAAAGTTTAAAGCGTCGTATTTTTTAGGTGTGAACAGTATTGTATACACAGCCGGTGTACATAGGATCCTTCTCTTGTAGCTAAATATGTCTGCTTCATCCATGGCCGAATATTCCTTCTGCGTCTAACTGTACTGTCCCTCTACGTGTGACACGTAGCCTCATGTCCTAATGTTGAAGAGACGAGCCAAGTAACTTATGAGTTCCTTGTAAAATAAGCTTCATTGTTTCAAAATTTTGGGTTTAACTGATAATAGAGTATCAAACCAACGTATAAAAGCACAACAATGTTGCTCAAACGATAAAAAAATAGATTGAACACGCACGCGCCACCCCCCCCCCCCACACACACACACACCAGGATGTTCCTGCAAAACTTTGTAGACGTATTTCTTTCATCAAAATAATGAAAAAAGTTATTATAGACGTATGTCCGGAAATGCTTTGTTTTTGAGTTAACAACCAGTCAAACGTCCTTCGTTAACCAGCCATCCAGCCAGGTAACTTTCTTGCTTTTTTTTTTCAAAGATAAAAAAACAATGTGGCATTGCACTTACATAAACACAATATATAAAGCTAAAGTTATGATTTTCTATCCACTTTTACATAAAAATTTTAAATATTGGTTTCAATATCTTTCATTTAAATAGTTTTTTAGAAATTCAATGAAATATTGTGAAAAGTAACAAAAAATGTAACCTTTTCATGTGAAGCAAATGAACAAATTTCAAGAAAAAAATGTATGCCACAATTCTTGTAACGAATTTAATTCTGAATAAATTCGGGTAAAATCCCAACAGAAACACGCCACAAAAGTAAGTAAATTATATTTTTAATAAAAACAATAAAACAGAAAAACTACTTTTAATACACTACTTACGAAAAATCTGAATACAGAGAACTGTCTATTATAAACGCCAAAAGAGAACTATTCAATTCAAAACATTTTTAAGTTCTTCTCGTAAAATCATATATAAAATCACAAATTTAGCTTTATATGAACAAAAGAAACCAAAGTGTTATCTTAAATTTAGGTAACTAATATCTCAAAATTCGACTGTATTCGTATAAGTACAGTACCACATTGTTTTGACTTTGAAAACCAAAAAGGTTGTAAAATCTTTGCCTGCCTGTGTCTCAGTAACAAAGCATTCTACACGCACGTTTATATGAAGTTTTTCCATTAATTTGGTGAGAGGAATACGTCTGAATAGTTTAACAGAAACCTCCTAGAGCACATTGCGTATTCACAAACACGTAATTATGTCTTATTTGAAATAGGTACTCCTTACAAAACCCACCTTACTGCTGAAAAATTAACACGTTGCTGAAAGATACATTACAGACTGCCAGGAACCACATGGCTCCAACAGGGGAATGGAGTTATGTACAACCGATTATTAGGCTTGGATACAAGATATTTTGTGTCTGATTGAACGTACTGAGTGTCTCATAATTACTACCTCTTAAATTTTCGCAGAAGCAGAGTAATTTTCAGACTCTTCCCTCTCTCTCTCTCTCTCTCTCTCTCTCTCTCTCTCTCTCTCTCTCTCTCTCTCTCTTTGTATCTATACGGCATTTGTTAGCAATTCCTCCGCGAGCAACAGATAGTGTTTGCGTCAGATTTTCATCGGATTCACAA
Organism: Magicicada septendecula; assembly: GCA_034769895.1. Taxonomy (NCBI): domain Eukaryota; kingdom Metazoa; phylum Arthropoda; class Insecta; order Hemiptera; family Cicadidae; genus Magicicada; species Magicicada septendecula. Next base: position 332,961,129 of record CM068371.1, on the reverse strand, counting down.
GGTCAGCTCATTCTACTCTCGTCAGGTGTTTGTGATTTATCTCTCAGTCAATATCATCGCATTCCTCGCACTGGGAAATCACCTCACGACCGGCTGAAACGCCATTAACCTCAGGCACTGTTGTCTTCCCGAGGTTTACATTTTCAATCTCACTCATCAGCCTGGCGATCCTGTTTAATTTCACCAATTAAGCTGCGATTTTCGCTTTCGAGTTTGTACAGTCAGATCGATCTATCATTGCCAGATACCAATATACACCTTGTCGTGTCACTCTCACTTCTCTTGTGACCTCTTTCCGTCCGTTAAGCGGCAGGCTCAAGTTGACAGTGAAAAATCGATGGCGAGATCTTATTACAACGGACTTAGGATCTTATCAATTTAAATAATAATCTCTTAAGCAATCTTGTATCTATAAGGAGACAACTGAAAGAGAAATTGTAGTCACGCGATGATGGACAATTATATGGATTTTTAATATCTTATATAATTAATCTTTACGCAAAACACGAAGAGTAATTACGAACACGTTGATAAGTATATCCATACAGGATTCAGAGCTAGGTATTACAAACGTCTTAATTTAAATGTTTATATTCGTGATGTAACAGACTTATTTTGAGAACACGAATTTCTAAGGTAACAGAATTAAGCAATAAATGGAACTATTTGACCTTTCGAATACTGTGTACACCGAATAACCTTTTGACGAAACTATTGCAGAAAAGTTCACATATCGGTACGTCCAATTTGTTCGATAATGACAACGATAAAGGTAAAATGAGAAGTCGACGCCAACTCTAACGAGGTTATGGAGGATTTTTCTATAGATAGAGTTTCAACCGTCAAAGAGATACAGTTACACGATATACATAGTTTACGCAAACCTTCGCAAGTGCTTTACTTCATAAACATTGCAAAACCCCATTTTTATTGCAAAAAGGGATATTTTCGGTATAAAAAATCCGAGCACAGAGATGATGACTCAGAAGAATATATGTGACAAAGAGAGGAAAGTAAAGAGGGCAAATTCTTAGAAGTACAGCTGCGCTTATTATTTCATTACGGTGTTCCAAAACAACTCTTTGTTTGTGTAAAAGGCACGCATTGTATTCCAGCTAATTAGATCTCTAGCGTTTGTTTTTTTTCGAACAGAAATATTATTTTGACGTATATCATTCAAATCTGTCAAACATTCCCCTTACAAGTTTCTTTGAAAGAAATAAGAATAATAAATTTATGGCAACTAGTCGTCTATTTAACAGTACAGACATTGATAAATAGTGCTTACTGTGTTCGCAAGCATAGAAACTGCTCCTGTTTGATATTTGTTAGTTTTTATTGATAACAACTGGAAACAAAATTTTATAATGCTCGGAACATTAGGGGCGGGGAGTGCCCCCCTTGCCCCTCCCAAGTTACGCCTATGATTCAAACATATTGGCCTACGCAAATTCTGTGTAATAAGCCTGTTCGTATATTTAAAAAAGATTTATTACTATATTAGCGTACACAGCTGAAAAAATAAGAAAATAGTCTACAAATTAAGAGATTAACAAAATTCGACAACTTTTTTCGACCCTCTGGGACAACTTTTGTTCTCCCCCCCCCCCAAGAAAAAACTTGCTGCAAAACATATATATTTCATAATCGTGCTAACGGGTGTGCAAATACGGTTGCCCTCGCATTTTGGAGAAGCTGCCATTCAAATCAGTTCATCGGTAGAGGCTGTAAACACCTTTCGGTATTACCTCTAAATATTTACAGAGTAACGGACATATTGTAGGATTTTTGTTGTTTATTTTTGTTCGAAATGGTATTAAACTAGCATACTGAAGTAAAAAAAAATTACTAAATACCTCATTGCTTATACCTCAAGTTGGGCTGTGTTCGGCCTATCATCTCTTGCCGAATATTTTTGCTACTGAAGAAGGCATCCAGTGGGTGACCGAAACGTCTAGAAAGCAAAAAACGTCACAATCATTAAGCAATCGAACACGGCTCAATTGCCCGGTAGTTTATATTTCTTTTAGTAGGCCTATTGACTCCGACCGTGTGCTTCCGTAATAGACGGATGGTAATTGACACGATCTAAAAACTAGCCTATAACAATAGTCGGATCTGTACAACATTAAAATAGCAAAAAGTAACTTTTTTAATACACGAATTTTTTAAATATGCTATGGAATAAATTACTGCTCTGTAAATGTATACTGAGTTTCGATACATTGTGGCCTGAGTTAACATTTGAAGGATAAGATTCCATACGTATATCGTACCTACTCGCTAAGAAGATACAATTTTAAAATTAGAATACTTATTTTGAACCATCAGACTAGGATAACTGTACTCGGAAAACGATTATTGCGTACAGGAAATAATAATTTTTATATTCACATAACTAATCATTATTTTATTTGGTTTACACGACTACAGTTTTACAAGCAAGTTTTACACCTAACCCTTTGAGAGGTTAGGGTTGTTATTTTATATATTATTTTTTTTTCCGAATGTCCCGACTTCAGGGAAAAAAGATTTTTTTATTTATATGGTTGATATTTTGAATGCTGCACCAAAATTAGGAGGTTGTGAATATATTGTATTGTAATAAATAATTAAGTTGTTGTTTTGTTGTTGCAGGTGAGTTAACACGCATGTAAGGACCAACGTTAAACGTTTGTGGTAAGTTTTTACGTTGTTTTCATTACTTCTCTCCAGATACGGGACTGTCATTCGTACGGTTACATATCATACTGTACGTTGTGATTCTTTCACGTTTCATCGTGGGTGTGTAAGTTCCAGTGAGTATTTTATTTTGATTTAATTTTTATTTTTTAGACTTTTTTATGGAACACTTAACAAATTGTATCCGCTCTTGTGTGAGATTCTCAGATCTTGTTTATCTTGGTTAGGAATGGCTCTCTCTCTCCTGATTCTACGATGAAGAACTCTTCCGTTAACCACCATCTGCGGACTCGCCATGTTTCGGACTGGTTAACTGTCAGCTGCTGAGAACATATTGTCTAATGTCATGTTTTATCTGAATAAGGCAGATGATACCCAAAGTGTCCTTTAAAGCAGAACCAAGGATCTTGCTCTGTTAAAATTCTGAAACGTGAAATTTAAAAAATTTTAAGGACTATTAATTATCCGCATATAATATAACACATATATTTATGTTCAAATTAAAAAAAAACACAGTAGACTTGTCCCCTCGCTTGTCCAATCTCTTATTTCTTGCCTTTAAACGAGCGCACTCGTCTATCAAATGCTTGACATATATTCTACGTTGTCGTTTTTGTGCATAAGAGCATTTTCCAGATTATATGGTCCTTTTCTTTAGTTGAATTTCTGTTATTATTTATTACTTTTGTACAAAAGATTCTTTATCGCGTATCTTCACACCAATGGCTTTAACGATACCTTCAGTCAGTTGTGTAGCTGTATTCATGTGATATGAATAAATGTTAAATTGTAACAGTCAGTATATTCTTTACTAAAGCGCTATACAGTTATTACAAATGCCTTTTGTATTAATTTTTATTCCAAATTATATTTTAATTCATCGTTTTGTTAAGATCAAAATGATATTGGCTTTAAAATAAACATTGGTTCTCACGGATGAAACAAAGTCTTGTAAGGACGCAGCACCATTATTGATACTCGCCATTCTTAAACGTATCTGGGCAAATGTCCAGACTTCTTCATAGTGACATATCCACTAACGGAAGTCTGCTATCATCTCAGCCATAATAACTTTATTTACTGCTATTACAAATAGTTCTCCTGATGTTTCTCAGTCCCGTTATCTGAGGTTCACCAGTCCCTCATCTGTGCCCGTTTTCCGTCAGCTTTTCCTTGTCGATGATGTGGAAGATATTTTGTTGACAATGTCTCAACATGTAGCCAATATAAATATATTTTCTTATCTTATATGCGTTATCACATAATAATCACTTCTGTAAGTATATTTTTCTTATGTTTTACTGCTGTAATTCTGTAATTCTACCTGACGCACGTTTCACAGAATAAACATCTATTACCAGAGGGTTCTATGTGACTTACCTCTGATAGAAATTCAAATAGAAACCTCTGATTATACAGACTGATTCTGTGAAACGTGCGTCTGGTAGATATACAGCAATAAAAGTAAGCAAAGTATACTTGCAAAAGTGATTATTATGTGATAACATGTCAATAATATACAAGAATTACCGACAGGAAATGATGTTTATAGTCTAACGTTACTGTATTTGTATTCACTGTTCTCTGCTCTCCAAGTAACCTTCAGTACATGATATTTACAATGGCGTAACTCTTTTTTCCGGGTCCCCAACAGGAATCCTTTGAGGGTCCCCCTACTACCGCCACTTAATTCATGTCATTGAATACTTCCCCCTTCTTTAGCTGTGGCAGCTACTAAAATTGTGTAACGGAAACAGAATACGTATAAGATGCCTTCTTCTAAGCCTAGACAAGTTTCATAGATTATTTTTATAAATCCCAAAAAGATTTAATTAATTTTTACTTCCATGTTCCGTAAGGAAATGGAACTATGGTGATGGCAAAAAAAATCGTGTTCGAGATAATTGCAGATTCTGATCGTACTACACTCAAAACACGAAAAAAAGTCATTTTTCGAAAAGTGTCTGTCTGTCTGTCTATCTGTCTGTGTGTCTATCTGTCTGTAGATTTTTCTTGCAAACGATAACAGCCGCAAATTCAAACAGAATCAAATAATTTTTTGCATACAGCCCTGAATTGTAGAGTTCTCAAGACTATTGTTTTTGGTGAAGATCGGTTAAGGGAAAGGGGTAGTTTAACTGCAACGTTTTTTTTAATCAAGGGTAATTTTTTTCTATGGCAAACGATAACAGCCGCAAATTCAAAAAGAATCAAATAATGTTTTGCATACAGCCCTAAATTGTAGAGTTATCAAGATCTATTGTTTTGGTGAAGATCGGTTAAGGGAAAGGGGTAGTTTACCTGCAACGTTTTTTGTTTTAACAAGGGTATTATCTATGGCAAACGATAACAGCCGCATATTCAAACAGAATCCAATAATGTTTTGCATACAACCCTGAATTGTGGAGTTCTCAATGTCTGTTGATTTTGGTGAAGATCGGTTAAGGGAAAGGGGTAGTTTACCTGCAACATTTTATATTTTAATAACGGTAATTTTTTCTATGACGAACGATAACTGCCGCACATTCAAACAGAATCAAATATTTTTTTGCATACGTTCCTCAATTGTAAAAGACTGAAGGCCTGTTGATTTGGTGAAGATCGGTTAAGGGAAAGGGGTAGTTTACCTGCCACATTTTATGTTTTAACAAGAGTAATTCTTTCTATGACGAACGATAACTGCCGCACATTCAAACAGAATCAAATAATGTTTTGCAGGCATCCGTGAATTGTAGAGGACTCAAGACCTATTGATTTTGGTGAAGATCAGTTACGAGAAAGGTGTAGTTTACCTGCAACGTTTTATGTGATAACAAGGGTAATTTTTTCTATGACGAACGATAACTACCGTAAATTCAAACATAATCAAATAATGTTTTGCATACTTCCCTACATTGTAATGAGCTCAAGGCCTGTTGATTTTGGTGAAGATCGGTTAAGGGAAAGGGGTAGTTTACCTGCAACGTTTTATGTGATAACAAGGGTAATTTTTTTATGACGAACGATAACTGCCGTAAATTCAAACAGATTCAAATAAGTTTTTACACATGTGCCTGAGTTGTAGAGGACTCAAGGCCTATTTATTGTGGTAAAGATCGGTTAGGGGGAAAGGATAGTTTACCTGAAACATTTTTTGTTGTAACAAGAGTAAAGTACTTAATTTTGATAAATAAAGTATCCTGATAAGAAGATCTTAATAATCCACTGTAGAAACGTAGATGAAATATCTATAAATGAAGAGGCTAGTTGAACGGGGTGGAGGTAATTTTCTATAAATGAAAATTATAGTTGAAGGCGGAGGGGATAATTTTTTATATATGTACTACGTTATCGGCAACAAAGAAGTAGTTTGTTGTTAAAATCCTTCCCGTCCTGTTTGGCCGTAGACCAAAGTTTTCTGCAAAACCAGACGTTTCGGCAGTGCCATCGACTTCCATCATCAGTGAAAATCGAGTGCGATAACGTGTGGTGGTATACGTTAGTGACCACAGTACTGTGGTTAAGGCTGAAGCAATAAGTAGAAAGAAGTAGTTTCTATGGAAATATTTCATTTCGAAAATGATTTTAAATGTAAATCTTAGAACATGGAAGTCATGTATTGCTCTCCATACCGATATTTAAGTTGGTGGGTGTTCTTGGACCATCTTCAGAAATTGTGATATATGACTTGACTTATCTGACTCATTTAGTGTACTCTATTAATTTCTTGAGTAGTATCCATTATTACAGAGAAAAAATTAGCAGATTCAATCTGTTTAAAAATAACATTTTCAACTTTTTAGATAAAATCTGAACGAGTCCATTTTGATTTTTGGACTTATATACTTCTCCCTGTTCTTCGGACCACTGATTATTCTTGCAACAATAGATCGTATTTACTAAAAAGATCGATAGGCTTAAGTGCCAAAACGTTACCGCTATTGGGCTGGCATAACTTCTCATTATAGCCTCTAAAGGATAAATTTGAAGCCGCAGTGGCAAAGTAACATTGCAATCCAGTACTTTGGTCCATAGTTTCGTTTCGTAGCTTATAACGAATAACGATGCAGGCCTGGACGGTGGCCTCGGTGCATACTTAACTGGAACCACCGCTCTGTTGAGCAGTTAACCAATTAATGTATACTTTCAAAGTTCATACATCATAGTTACTGGTAAAGTAACAGTAAGAAATAAATGTATACTTTTTGGTGTTACTTAAGTTCAATGCTATATACCCATCATTAAAAAATTAAGAAAAACGTTTGCGCGGCCCCCTCTAGTCCGCAGGGGCCCATGCTTTCATGCTTCCATGAGTACAGTTGTACAGAGAACATACAACGTTTTATCAATCTGATGAGAAATTTAAGACTTGGGGCAATACATTTCTCACACTTAGCGCACTATTCTCGCTCTTCCGGTTGTGTGCTACATTTTTTGGGGTGGTCCTGGTCACCATTCAAGAGACATCCAAGATAATGTGTGCAGGTTAACTTTCTCAGCTGTGTACTGTTAACATAAAGTCAACCTGTTTGTGCGGGGTTTGATTTTCGCGATAAACATGTTTATAGTTTTAGACTCATACCCCGTATAACTAACTTAAAATAAAGTATGCACTTTCCTCAAACCTCCACCAATCTAGTCCACGCATCTAAACTGTCAAAGAAGGCCACAAGGTTCACTACGCTTCATTCAGAAGTCACACGATACGATGGAAAAGACAGGGATATAGCCTGCGTTGCTATATCCCTGTATATGGATGTTTCACTTGTATGTATGCGAGTCATAACATCTAAAAATTACAGGATTATAATTTTGAAACTTTTATAATTCTCCATCACTCCACAAATTTTTACAATTATTTTTGCCATAAAAAAGCTGTAAAAGTATAAAAGCAATAAACTGTAATTTCAACAGTTTATTAAAATTTTAATCATAACTCGTTGTATTTCCGTTGTTAATTGACGTAAATGGGTCGTTTTGGGTACAATTTGTAGCTTAATAAACCACAGGCGATGGAATGTAAGGAGACGAAGTCCAGTAAGGCCATGAAATACTTAATTTTCATTTATACTCTTTGTATTTATACAACAAAAATATATATAGGCTACATGTAGCGTTTGGTTGCGATTTTTTCAAATTACGACCTGAGAAAGTTGGTATGTGAGAAAATTTTTGTTGTTAGAGATAGATAAGCAGTGTAAGCAAATTAAATTATCAGAATCGATTGGACTGAATTTTTATTTAATTTTTAAGGCTCTATGTTATCAAGTTTTGACAATAGAAGTGTTTTATAGAGCGTAAACGCGCGGCGAGCTCTTGGCCCCATACTTGTACAAACGTGTAATGTTTGTACAGTTGACATGAGTTACTGTATTACTTTTCATAAAATTAACTTGAGTACTTTATAATTTATAACAAATGCGTTACATTGTTTATTTGAGCACTATGTAGGCCGATAAAGCGAGCGCTGTGTTTGCTTGGTATGACGTGTAATACTAAATTTTGCCCGACGTTGTGTGCGTCAATGTAATAATAAAATATGCCCCTCAGTTCCGGAGCGCCAATTTAATAATAAAATATTTTATATGCTCTTTATCTCAGGGTAAAATATAAATAAATGCTCAAATTTTCTTATAAATTGTTCTTCAATTTATTACAATTAGCTATGATTGATTATCATACCTTATCATTTATATATGAACTATATAAATTCTAATCAAAATATAAACATATTCATTTTCATAAATCTTATTTCATTACTCATATTCATAGCTCTAATAATTTAAATATTGTAATTCTTATTCAAAGACAAAACTTTTAATAATAATTTTCTTAAATTATTATATATTACGACATTGTTAATTATTGATCTGGATTCATTTAAAATCGGTGCTTATAGATGAACTTAATTTCCATAATTTCCTAATATGATTTAATTTTGTTCTAAATAAAATTTTATCTTAATCCTTTAATTAAATCTTATGAGTTCTTTAAGTGAACAGACAGTGGACCTAATACTAATTATGGCATGAAAATTTTACTTGTGGTATGTATCCAAATCTGGTAGCAGTTCATATTGTGTGGTTGTCATGTTGATCGTCTGGCGTGTCTGCGATATTCCCTCTGGATTAGCAGATTGTAACGTGGTCTCCTTGGAGTGACACAAGACACTTCACAACACTAAACTTCACTCTCTCAAATTAGTTCGCGTTAATTGTTATTATAGTTATTCGCTTCTACAGCCATTATTAATTATTATTTATTAACTGCGTTATGGTTTGAATTACTGTTGTTACGGGTTTAGCTCGTTTCGTAATGTTACTCGATGATAAAGTTATTGTTGCGTATTTGCACAACTAAATTACAGCGTTATTTGATTATCATTTGTGTTGTATTAATTCACTTGTACGTCACTAGTAAAATTACAGTTTTTCTCTTTACCGAAATCTGTTCTAGTACGAGCTTACTTTTCTAACCATCGTACCGAATTTCTCTAAGTCCAATAACTATGGGAATCTCGGTCGCGGACTTACACTCCCGTTTCCGTCAAAAGGTTTAGTTAAACTTCCCGAGCGCGCCTTTCTCGCGTCCCTATATCGAATTCCATATTTCTCCCACTTACTTCCGATTTTTCTAACGCTGTTTTCCAATTGGTTCTACTTTACGACTCTTCAGATTTAGAGACCACCTATTTTTCCGAAAGAACTTCTCTGATAGGCCTTTGGATTCCCACCAGATTCCTTCCCTAGGTCACTACACTGAGGTCGTTGTCGCTGCTAGATACTGTAGCAATAATTCTTGCCTGTCACTTTTTTGGAGTAAACAAAACAACCCTTAACTTTCTCGTCAAGTATTGTTTTCGTGCATTTGGTTGTTCTAATGGCATCAACTATTGTTACTTACAGGCCTTACCAAACTTCCTTTCAACACTTCTTGCTTGTGTTAGGACATTACTCCGAGCTTCCTCTCTTCTCAGTAAGGTCGAAGTCCTGTCGCTGACCGTTTGAGTCTTTCAATAACATATACCTTTTTTTGTTTCGCTATATGCAGCTGGCGTGTATACGTATCCTGGTCTATTGTTAATACCTACAGCTGCTCTTCAAATGAGTTCGTTTACTTCTGTGCCCTTTTTTTCTACGGATTTGAGGTAGTTGTCAAAGTTTAACGTTTCTTAGTATGGAGAGCGATGAACTCAGCCTATTTGCCGTGAGCGTGTTGGGGCTGATATATGATTTTATTGCCTGTCAGTCACCTCTGCGTTTCACACAACAATTCCCTGTTACGGCGCTTAAAGATACATCTCTACTCAAAATAAGAAATTTTCAAAATTTCTGATTTTGGTGTTATATCGTCCCCGAAATTTGTCGCTTTGGATGGATTTCATACATCTAAAAGAGATTCAAATTTCTGCGCCTTGTCATCGAGGTTTAACATGACGAAATGCATACATTTTATATTCCTAGTATTGGCTCATCATCCGTTGGACGTAGTGTAATGGATTTGCTACCTGTAGTGACCCACTGCGGGCTGTTTATTATGTAATGTAAACAGTACCCCAGGACCCTTTTCCAAAACACTTTCGCTTTCCGTTTTTAAATGAATCCGTTACATATATCTTTTAACTTTCTTTTTTTACAACCCTTACTTAACATATAATTATACTTACAAACTAATCTTTAGACATTAAATTTAAACTCGTCATTCTGCATCAATTTAAAACAATTCCTTACATATCCCTTACAGGACCTATAATATTTACAAAACTAATTTAGCAAGTTTTATTCAATGTTAGCATCATTTATCATATCAATAAATTTTATATTTCTGTAAAATATTTTTTAGAATTCTCTATTTTCATTGTACAATTTTAACACATGTTAATCATTATGTTAACCTTTAATTTAACTATTCATTATTATATTCACATTGATTTACTCTATATTACCTTGCAGTATTTATAAAATATTAATTACTATCAAAATTTCTACTAATTCGCCAATTACATCTTGCTATTCTAATAATGTTATAGATTTTAATGCCATAAATTAATCAAGCTTTCTACAATAATTCGCTATTAATGTCCTTTGATATTCCATCTTTTACTTATTGTAACTTTTCAATCATTTCACTATTTAATTGAATTTTAAGAGTCTTGCATCACATATACATGTACATATCACTATTCTAATTTTATTGATTGTTCGCATTCAATTGTTACATTAAACACATATATTAAACAATCTTATTCTAACCATATTAATTGTCCTTACACTTGCATTCGTTTAACATATCTATATATATATATATATATATATATATATATATATATATTGTCTATGTACTTATGTTAACATAATTATCGCTAACATTTTCAGTTCACATTTCGTTATCTTGAAGATTATAAGTACTACTTCACTTGTTAGTATTTTACTTCATCGTTTATACAATTATACAATTATCATTTTAGTTTAATTAATGTTAAAATTATTACAATTTATTTAATACTCTATTGCGTCTTACAATTGCTTTATAATTCATAACTTTTCACTGGTGTCAACTAAGAATCTGAATGATACTTTTTTCGCGATCATATCAGGATAGTGAACGTCAGGACTCGGTTCTTCTTTCCCTTCTTCACATTCTTGTCTATGCCGTTTCATTTTACTGGCATTGGTTTTCATTTACCATTTACTTTATTTTATTCTTATTATATTCATATCTATTTATCTTCTTCGGTTAATGTATTCTTACACAACCAATCTTATCTAAGGTATTTCACCCAATATTATCTAACTTAACTATTAAATTTTCGGACACTCTTAAGATTGTTTTCTTTAATCCGTTACATTTAATTACTTTTAATTTCCTATTTGTGGAGACATAGTTGTACGTTTTAAGTCAGTGCCGTTACAACACATTTTGTTGGTAAATAGTAACACTTACCCTGCAGGCGGCCGTTGACATCTAAAGGATTTATGACCTCTCTCTCTCTCACTCTCTCTCTTTCTCTCTCTCTTTTACGGTGTGTTGAAAGTGGATCTTCCCATCCAGTTCGACAACTTTCCCCGGTCATATTACCATTATTTATGTACGCGCTGAGTTTTTTTTGTCGTTTCTTCTTTTCAACCCTCTTACAAATACGTTTTTTGACAGCTTGTGGCGTTTTAATTATTTTCGTTTTCCTGTCCGCGTACTCACATAATAAGGTTTTATTTTCAAAACTTCTAAGAAATCTCATCTTCATCGCTTGAAATCTTCCTTTCGTTCTCGTACCAATCTTCACAATATTCTTGAATGGTCCAGCAAATTTCATCCTTTTCTTCTTTCGTGCTAATGCAGTTCGCCTTTGATAATCATCAGAACTGTTTTTCATCTTCTTACTCTCAGGTTTGGTTCCAAAATTTTTACGCACCTCCCCAGTTCTACTTCTAATTTTTCTATCAGTACTGGTAATATTAACTGTAGTATTCAATTTTTTCTTTTTAGTTCTCTGCTTTTCTTCAGCTTCCGTGTTAGCTAACTCAATTCTCAGGTGGTAACCCTCATACACATTACCATTTGCTTCCAAAGCACGATATGCACTATTTTCATCAGTAAAACGTACATATGCATGGATATTTGTTCTGTCTTTATGAAACTCTTTCTTAATGATAGTACGTCTTTTGGGAAGCCGTGGATCATATATTGCAGCGTATCGCAATCTCGTATTTACAATCGTACCAAACTTTCTGAAATATTTGATAATTTTCTTTTTTGTAATTGTGTTTGGTAAGTTGCCAACAAACACAGTACAAGTGTCTTTATCACCTTCATATCTACCATTAATAATTGTAGATATTTCTTTTGTTCTTGAGACATGATGTTCAGACAATGCTTTAGTTGTTAAAGATTGATACTCGGTGTCAATTTGATCAATAGTATTTCCATCTAATTCGTTTTCTTCCATTTCTTCTGATTGTTTTTGTAAATCAGTACCCACCTGGTGGTTCTGTCCTCGTAAATCTCTTCTCATTAACTCTATTTCTTTGTCTAATTTCTCGACGAGTTGTTTACCTTTCTCTTCATTCTGTTTTTTCGTTTCTTCAATCTTCCTTATTGTCTCTTCATGTTGCATTTTTGATTCTTCAAATTGTTGTTTCATCAATGCCATTAACATTTGAAAATTTGCTTCAGATGACTGCGACTGTGATTGCGGTTCCCGGGCGCCATTCTCTTCACTCGTTGCAGAGCTCTCTTCATTCACCACATTTCTGTCCTCAGATTGCTCCATCCCCATCTGATTGTTAATTTCGACTACCTCGGAAATTTTTTCCCCTGTCGCCATTTTTGCCTTCCGTCGGGTTATCATTCAGATACTTATCGACAAATAACAATAATAACGTTCTTATTCTACAGTACTAACATTTACTTATTTAACTTAGTCTATCTCTAACCACTGTCTGTCACTGCCCTAGCCTAATTTCTTTAATTAAGCCCCACGTTGGGCGCCAATGTAATACTAAATTTTGCCCGACGTTGTGTGCGTCAATGTAATAATAAAATATGCCCCTCAGTTCCGGAGCGCCAATTTAATAATAAAATATTTTATATGCTCTTTATCTCAGGGTAAAATATAAATAAATGCTCAAATTTTCTTATAAATTGTTCTTCAATTTATTACAATTAGCTATGATTGATTATCATACCTTATCATTTATATATGAACTATATAAATTCTAATCAAAATATAAACATATTCATTTTCATAAATCTTATTTCATTACTCATATTCATAGCTCTAATAATTTAAATATTGTAATTCTTATTCAAAGACAAAACTTTTAATAATAATTTTCTTAAATTATTATATATTACGACATTGTTAATTATTGATCTGGATTCATTTAAAATCGGTGCTTATAGATGAACTTAATTTCCATAATTTCCTAATATGATTTAATTTTGTTCTAAATAAAATTTTATCTTAATCCTTTAATTAAATCTTATGAGTTCTTTAAGTGAACAGACAGTGGACCTAATACTAATTATGGCATGAAAATTTTACTTGTGGTATGTATCCAAATCTGGTAGCAGTTCATATTGTGTGGTTGTCATGTTGATCGTCTGGCGTGTCTGCGATATTCCCTCTGGATTAGCAGATTGTAACGTGGTCTCCTTGGAGTGACACAAGACACTTCACAACACTAAACTTCACTCTCTCAAATTAGTTCGCGTTAATTGTTATTATAGTTATTCGCTTCTACAGCCATTATTAATTATTATTTATTAACTGCGTTATGGTTTGAATTACTGTTGTTACGGGTTTAGCTCGTTTCGTAATGTTACTCGATGATAAAGTTATTGTTGCGTATTTGCACAACTAAATTACAGCGTTATTTGATTATCATTTGTGTTGTATTAATTCACTTGTACGTCACTAGTAAAATTACAGTTTTTCTCTTTACCGAAATCTGTTCTAGTACGAGCTTACTTTTCTAACCATCGTACCGAATTTCTCTAAGTCCAATAACTATGGGAATCTCGGTCGCGGACTTACACTCCCGTTTCCGTCAAAAGGTTTAGTTAAACTTCCCGAGCGCGCCTTTCTCGCGTCCCTATATCGAATTCCATATTTCTCCCACTTACTTCCGATTTTTCTAACGCTGTTTTCCAATTGGTTCTACTTTACGACTCTTCAGATTTAGAGACCACCTATTTTTCCGAAAGAACTTCTCTGATAGGCCTTTGGATTCCCACCAGATTCCTTCCCTAGGTCACTACACTGAGGTCGTTGTCGCTGCTAGATACTGTAGCAATAATTCTTGCCTGTCACTTTTTTGGAGTAAACAAAACAACCCTTAACTTTCTCGTCAAGTATTGTTTTCGTGCATTTGGTTGTTCTAATGGCATCAACTATTGTTACTTACAGGCCTTACCAAACTTCCTTTCAACACTTCTTGCTTGTGTTAGGACATTACTCCGAGCTTCCTCTCTTCTCAGTAAGGTCGAAGTCCTGTCGCTGACCGTTTGAGTCTTTCAATAACATATACCTTTTTTTGTTTCGCTATATGCAGCTGGCGTGTATACGTATCCTGGTCTATTGTTAATACCTACAGCTGCTCTTCAAATGAGTTCGTTTACTTCTGTGCCCTTTTTTTCTACGGATTTGAGGTAGTTGTCAAAGTTTAACGTTTCTTAGTATGGAGAGCGATGAACTCAGCCTATTTGCCGTGAGCGTGTTGGGGCTGATATATGATTTTATTGCCTGTCAGTCACCTCTGCGTTTCACACAACAATTCCCTGTTACGGCGCTTAAAGATACATCTCTACTCAAAATAAGAAATTTTCAAAATTTCTGATTTTGGTGTTATATCGTCCCCGAAATTTGTCGCTTTGGATGGATTTCATACATCTAAAAGAGATTCAAATTTCTGCGCCTTGTCATCGAGGTTTAACATGACGAAATGCATACATTTTATATTCCTAGTATTGGCTCATCATCCGTTGGACGTAGTGTAATGGATTTGCTACCTGTAGTGACCCACTGCGGGCTGTTTATTATGTAATGTAAACAGTACCCCAGGACCCTTTTCCAAAACACTTTCGCTTTCCGTTTTTAAATGAATCCGTTACATATATCTTTTAACTTTCTTTTTTTACAACCCTTACTTAACATATAATTATACTTACAAACTAATCTTTAGACATTAAATTTAAACTCGTCATTCTGCATCAATTTAAAACAATTCCTTACATATCCCTTACAGGACCTATAATATTTACAAAACTAATTTAGCAAGTTTTATTCAATGTTAGCATCATTTATCATATCAATAAATTTTATATTTCTGTAAAATATTTTTTAGAATTCTCTATTTTCATTGTACAATTTTAACACATGTTAATCATTATGTTAACCTTTAATTTAACTATTCATTATTATATTCACATTGATTTACTCTATATTACCTTGCAGTATTTATAAAATATTAATTACTATCAAAATTTCTACTAATTCGCCAATTACATCTTGCTATTCTAATAATGTTATAGATTTTAATGCCATAAATTAATCAAGCTTTCTACAATAATTCGCTATTAATGTCCTTTGATATTCCATCTTTTACTTATTGTAACTTTTCAATCATTTCACTATTTAATTGAATTTTAAGAGTCTTGCATCACATATACATGTACATATCACTATTCTAATTTTATTGATTGTTCGCATTCAATTGTTACATTAAACACATATATTAAACAATCTTATTCTAACCATATTAATTGTCCTTACACTTGCATTCGTTTAACATATCTATCTATATATATATATATATATTGTCTATGTACTTATGTTAACATAATTATCGCTAACATTTTCAGTTCACATTTCGTTATCTTGAAGATTATAAGTACTACTTCACTTGTTAGTATTTTACTTCATCGTTTATACAATTATACAATTATCATTTTAGTTTAATTAATGTTAAAATTATTACAATTTATTTAATACTCTATTGCGTCTTACAATTGCTTTATAATTCATAACTTTTCACTGGTGTCAACTAAGAATCTGAATGATACTTTTTTCGCGATCATATCAGGATAGTGAACGTCAGGACTCGGTTCTTCTTTCCCTTCTTCACATTCTTGTCTATGCCGTTTCATTTTACTGGCATTGGTTTTCATTTACCATTTACTTTATTTTATTCTTATTATATTCATATCTATTTATCTTCTTCGGTTAATGTATTCTTACACAACCAATCTTATCTAAGGTATTTCACCCAATATTATCTAACTTAACTATTAAATTTTCGGACACTCTTAAGATTGTTTTCTTTAATCCGTTACATTTAATTACTTTTAATTTCCTATTTGTGGAGACATAGTTGTACGTTTTAAGTCAGTGCCGTTACAACACATTTTGTTGGTAAATAGTAACACTTACCCTGCAGGCGGCCGTTGACATCTAAAGGATTTATGACCTCTCTCTCTCTCACTCTCTCTCTTTCTCTCTCTCTTTTACGGTGTGTTGAAAGTGGATCTTCCCATCCAGTTCGACAACTTTCCCCGGTCATATTACCATTATTTATGTACGCGCTGAGTTTTTTTTGTCGTTTCTTCTTTTCAACCCTCTTACAAATACGTTTTTTGACAGCTTGTGGCGTTTTAATTATTTTCGTTTTCCTGTCCGCGTACTCACATAATAAGGTTTTATTTTCAAAACTTCTAAGAAATCTCATCTTCATCGCTTGAAATCTTCCTTTCGTTCTCGTACCAATCTTCACAATATTCTTGAATGGTCCAGCAAATTTCATCCTTTTCTTCTTTCGTGCTAATGCAGTTCGCCTTTGATAATCATCAGAACTGTTTTTCATCTTCTTACTCTCAGGTTTGGTTCCAAAATTTTTACGCACCTCCCCAGTTCTACTTCTAATTTTTCTATCAGTACTGGTAATATTAACTGTAGTATTCAATTTTTTCTTTTTAGTTCTCTGCTTTTCTTCAGCTTCCGTGTTAGCTAACTCAATTCTCAGGTGGTAACCCTCATACACATTACCATTTGCTTCCAAAGCACGATATGCACTATTTTCATCAGTAAAACGTACATATGCATGGATATTTGTTCTGTCTTTATGAAACTCTTTCTTAATGATAGTACGTCTTTTGGGAAGCCGTGGATCATATATTGCAGCGTATCGCAATCTCGTATTTACAATCGTACCAAACTTTCTGAAATATTTGATAATTTTCTTTTTTGTAATTGTGTTTGGTAAGTTGCCAACAAACACAGTACAAGTGTCTTTATCACCTTCATATCTACCATTAATAATTGTAGATATTTCTTTTGTTCTTGAGACATGATGTTCAGACAATGCTTTAGTTGTTAAAGATTGATACTCGGTGTCAATTTGATCAATAGTATTTCCATCTAATTCGTTTTCTTCCATTTCTTCTGATTGTTTTTGTAAATCAGTACCCACCTGGTGGTTCTGTCCTCGTAAATCTCTTCTCATTAACTCTATTTCTTTGTCTAATTTCTCGACGAGTTGTTTACCTTTCTCTTCATTCTGTTTTTTCGTTTCTTCAATCTTCCTTATTGTCTCTTCATGTTGCATTTTTGATTCTTCAAATTGTTGTTTCATCAATGCCATTAACATTTGAAAATTTGCTTCAGATGACTGCGACTGTGATTGCGGTCCCCGGGCGCCATTCTCTTCACTCGTTGCAGAGCTCTCTTCATTCACCACATTTCTGTCCTCAGATTGCTCCATCCCCATCTGATTGTTAATTTCGACTACCTCGGAAATTTTTTCCCCTGTCGCCATTTTTGCCTTCCGTCGGGTTATCATTCAGATACTTATCGACAAATAACAATAATAACGTTCTTATTCTACAGTACTAACATTTACTTATTTAACTTAGTCTATCTCTAACCACTGTCTGTCACTGCCCTAGCCTAATTTCTTTAATTAAGCCCCACGTTGGGCGCCAATGTAATACTAAATTTTGCCCGACGTTGTGTGCGTCAATGTAATAATAAAATATGCCCCTCAGTTCCGGAGCGCCAATTTAATAATAAAATATTTTATATGCTCTTTATCTCAGGGTAAAATATAAATAAATGCTCAAATTTTCTTATAAATTGTTCTTCAATTTATTACAATTAGCTATGATTGATTATCATACCTTATCATTTATATATGAACTATATAAATTCTAATCAAAATATAAACATATTCATTTTCATAAATCTTATTTCATTACTCATATTCATAGCTCTAATAATTTAAATATTGTAATTCTTATTCAAAGACAAAACTTTTAATAATAATTTTCTTAAATTATTATATATTACGACATTGTTAATTATTGATCTGGATTCATTTAAAATCGGTGCTTATAGATGAACTTAATTTCCATAATTTCCTAATATGATTTAATTTTGTTCTAAATAAAATTTTATCTTAATCCTTTAATTAAATCTTATGAGTTCTTTAAGTGAACAGACAGTGGACCTAATACTAATTATGGCATGAAAATTTTACTTGTGGTATGTATCCAAATCTGGTAGCAGTTCATATTGTGTGGTTGTCATGTTGATCGTCTGGCGTGTCTGCGATATTCCCTCTGGATTAGCAGATTGTAACGTGGTCTCCTTGGAGTGACACAAGACACTTCACAACACTAAACTTCACTCTCTCAAATTAGTTCGCGTTAATTGTTATTATAGTTATTCGCTTCTACAGCCATTATTAATTATTATTTATTAACTGCGTTATGGTTTGAATTACTGTTGTTACGGGTTTAGCTCGTTTCGTAATGTTACTCGATGATAAAGTTATTGTTGCGTATTTGCACAACTAAATTACA
This sequence comes from Magicicada septendecula, assembly GCA_034769895.1. Taxonomy (NCBI): domain Eukaryota; kingdom Metazoa; phylum Arthropoda; class Insecta; order Hemiptera; family Cicadidae; genus Magicicada; species Magicicada septendecula. The sequence goes on along the minus strand of CM068371.1, from coordinate 332,942,112 downwards.
GCGTTATTTGATTATCATTTGTGTTGTATTAATTCACTTGTACGTCACTAGTAAAATTACAGTTTTTCTCTTTACCGAAATCTGTTCTAGTACGAGCTTACTTTTCTAACCATCGTACCGAATTTCTCTAAGTCCAATAACTATGGGAATCTCGGTCGCGGACTTACACTCCCGTTTCCGTCAAAAGGTTTAGTTAAACTTCCCGAGCGCGCCTTTCTCGCGTCCCTATATCGAATTCCATATTTCTCCCACTTACTTCCGATTTTTCTAACGCTGTTTTCCAATTGGTTCTACTTTACGACTCTTCAGATTTAGAGACCACCTATTTTTCCGAAAGAACTTCTCTGATAGGCCTTTGGATTCCCACCAGATTCCTTCCCTAGGTCACTACACTGAGGTCGTTGTCGCTGCTAGATACTGTAGCAATAATTCTTGCCTGTCACTTTTTTGGAGTAAACAAAACAACCCTTAACTTTCTCGTCAAGTATTGTTTTCGTGCATTTGGTTGTTCTAATGGCATCAACTATTGTTACTTACAGGCCTTACCAAACTTCCTTTCAACACTTCTTGCTTGTGTTAGGACATTACTCCGAGCTTCCTCTCTTCTCAGTAAGGTCGAAGTCCTGTCGCGGACCGTTTGAGTCTTTCAATAACATATACCTTTTTTTGTTTCGCTATATGCAGCTGGCGTGTATACGTATCCTGGTCTATTGTTAATACCTACAGCTGCTCTTCAAATGAGTTCGTTTACTTCTGTGCCCTTTTTTTCTACGGATTTGAGGTAGTTGTCAAAGTTTAACGTTTCTTAGTATGGAGAGCGATGAACTCAGCCTATTTGCCGTGAGCGTGTTGGGGCTGATATATGATTTTATTGCCTGTCAGTCACCTCTGCGTTTCACACAACAATTCCCTGTTACGGCGCTTAAAGATACATCTCTACTCAAAATAAGAAATTTTCAAAATTTCTGATTTTGGTGTTATATCGTCCCCGAAATTTGTCGCTTTGGATGGATTTCATACATCTAAAAGAGATTCAAATTTCTGCGCCTTGTCATCGAGGTTTAACATGACGAAATGCATACATTTTATATTCCTAGTATTGGCTCATCATCCGTTGGACGTAGTGTAATGGATTTGCTACCTGTAGTGACCCACTGCGGGCTGTTTATTATGTAATGTAAACAGTACCCCAGGACCCTTTTCCAAAACACTTTCGCTTTCCGTTTTTAAATGAATCCGTTACATATATCTTTTAACTTTCTTTTTTTACAACCCTTACTTAACATATAATTATACTTACAAACTAATCTTTAGACATTAAATTTAAACTCGTCATTCTGCATCAATTTAAAACAATTCCTTACATATCCCTTACAGGACCTATAATATTTACAAAACTAATTTAGCAAGTTTTATTCAATGTTAGCATCATTTATCATATCAATAAATTTTATATTTCTGTAAAATATTTTTTAGAATTCTCTATTTTCATTGTACAATTTTAACACATGTTAATCATTATGTTAACCTTTAATTTAACTATTCATTATTATATTCACATTGATTTACTCTATATTACCTTGCAGTATTTATAAAATATTAATTACTATCAAAATTTCTACTAATTCGCCAATTACATCTTGCTATTCTAATAATGTTATAGATTTTAATGCCATAAATTAATCAAGCTTTCTACAATAATTCGCTATTAATGTCCTTTGATATTCCATCTTTTACTTATTGTAACTTTTCAATCATTTCACTATTTAATTGAATTTTAAGAGTCTTGCATCACATATACATGTACATATCACTATTCTAATTTTATTGATTGTTCGCATTCAATTGTTACATTAAACACATATATTAAACAATCTTATTCTAACCATATTAATTGTCCTTACACTTGCATTCGTTTAACATATCTATCTATATATATATATATATATTGTCTATGTACTTATGTTAACATAATTATCGCTAACATTTTCAGTTCACATTTCGTTATCTTGAAGATTATAAGTACTACTTCACTTGTTAGTATTTTACTTCATCGTTTATACAATTATACAATTATCATTTTAGTTTAATTAATGTTAAAATTATTACAATTTATTTAATACTCTATTGCGTCTTACAATTGCTTTATAATTCATAACTTTTCACTGGTGTCAACTAAGAATCTGAATGATACTTTTTTCGCGATCATATCAGGATAGTGAACGTCAGGACTCGGTTCTTCTTTCCCTTCTTCACATTCTTGTCTATGCCGTTTCATTTTACTGGCATTGGTTTTCATTTACCATTTACTTTATTTTATTCTTATTATATTCATATCTATTTATCTTCTTCGGTTAATGTATTCTTACACAACCAATCTTATCTAAGGTATTTCACCCAATATTATCTAACTTAACTATTAAATTTTCGGACACTCTTAAGATTGTTTTCTTTAATCCGTTACATTTAATTACTTTTAATTTCCTATTTGTGGAGACATAGTTGTACGTTTTAAGTCAGTGCCGTTACAACACATTTTGTTGGTAAATAGTAACACTTACCCTGCAGGCGGCCGTTGACATCTAAAGGATTTATGACCTCTCTCTCTCTCACTCTCTCTCTTTCTCTCTCTCTTTTACGGTGTGTTGAAAGTGGATCTTCCCATCCAGTTCGACAACTTTCCCCGGTCATATTACCATTATTTATGTACGCGCTGAGTTTTTTTTGTCGTTTCTTCTTTTCAACCCTCTTACAAATACGTTTTTTGACAGCTTGTGGCGTTTTAATTATTTTCGTTTTCCTGTCCGCGTACTCACATAATAAGGTTTTATTTTCAAAACTTCTAAGAAATCTCATCTTCATCGCTTGAAATCTTCCTTTCGTTCTCGTACCAATCTTCACAATATTCTTGAATGGTCCAGCAAATTTCATCCTTTTCTTCTTTCGTGCTAATGCAGTTCGCCTTTGATAATCATCAGAACTGTTTTTCATCTTCTTACTCTCAGGTTTGGTTCCAAAATTTTTACGCACCTCCCCAGTTCTACTTCTAATTTTTCTATCAGTACTGGTAATATTAACTGTAGTATTCAATTTTTTCTTTTTAGTTCTCTGCTTTTCTTCAGCTTCCGTGTTAGCTAACTCAATTCTCAGGTGGTAACCCTCATACACATTACCATTTGCTTCCAAAGCACGATATGCACTATTTTCATCAGTAAAACGTGCATATGCATGGATATTTGTTCTGTCTTTATGAAACTCTTTCTTAATGATAGTACGTCTTTTGGGAAGCCGTGGATCATATATTGCAGCGTATCGCAATCTCGTATTTACAATCGTACCAAACTTTCTGAAATATTTGATAATTTTCTTTTTTGTAATTGTGTTTGGTAAGTTGCCAACAAACACAGTACAAGTGTCTTTATCACCTTCATATCTACCATTAATAATTGTAGATATTTCTTTTGTTCTTGAGACATGATGTTCAGACAATGCTTTAGTTGTTAAAGATTGATACTCGGTGTCAATTTGATCAATAGTATTTCCATCTAATTCGTTTTCTTCCATTTCTTCTGATTGTTTTTGTAAATCAGTACCCACCTGGTGGTTCTGTCCTCGTAAATCTCTTCTCATTAACTCTATTTCTTTGTCTAATTTCTCGACGAGTTGTTTACCTTTCTCTTCATTCTGTTTTTTCGTTTCTTCAATCTTCCTTATTGTCTCTTCATGTTGCATTTTTGATTCTTCAAATTGTTGTTTCATCAATGCCATTAACATTTGAAAATTTGCTTCAGATGACTGCGACTGTGATTGCGGTCCCCGGGCGCCATTCTCTTCACTCGTTGCAGAGCTCTCTTCATTCACCACATTTCTGTCCTCAGATTGCTCCATCCCCATCTGATTGTTAATTTCGACTACCTCGGAAATTTTTTCCCCTGTCGCCATTTTTGCCTTCCGTCGGGTTATCATTCAGATACTTATCGACAAATAACAATAATAACGTTCTTATTCTACAGTACTAACATTTACTTATTTAACTTAGTCTATCTCTAACCACTGTCTGTCACTGCCCTAGCCTAATTTCTTTAATTAAGCCCCACGTTGGGCGCCAATGTAATACTAAATTTTGCCCGACGTTGTGTGCGTCAATGTAATAATAAAATATGCCCCTCAGTTCCGGAGCGCCAATTTAATAATAAAATATTTTATATGCTCTTTATCTCAGGGTAAAATATAAATAAATGCTCAAATTTTCTTATAAATTGTTCTTCAATTTATTACAATTAGCTATGATTGATTATCATACCTTATCATTTATATATGAACTATATAAATTCTAATCAAAATATAAACATATTCATTTTCATAAATCTTATTTCATTACTCATATTCATAGCTCTAATAATTTAAATATTGTAATTCTTATTCAAAGACAAAACTTTTAATAATAATTTTCTTAAATTATTATATATTACGACATTGTTAATTATTGATCTGGATTCATTTAAAATCGGTGCTTATAGATGAACTTAATTTCCATAATTTCCTAATATGATTTAATTTTGTTCTAAATAAAATTTTATCTTAATCCTTTAATTAAATCTTATGAGTTCTTTAAGTGAACAGACAGTGGACCTAATACTAATTATGGCATGAAAATTTTACTTGTGGTATGTATCCAAATCTGGTAGCAGTTCATATTGTGTGGTTGTCATGTTGATCGTCTGGCGTGTCTGCGATATTCCCTCTGGATTAGCAGATTGTAACGTGGTCTCCTTGGAGTGACACAAGACACTTCACAACACTAAACTTCACTCTCTCAAATTAGTTCGCGTTAATTGTTATTATAGTTATTCGCTTCTACAGCCATTATTAATTATTATTTATTAACTGCGTTATGGTTTGAATTACTGTTGTTACGGGTTTAGCTCGTTTCGTAATGTTACTCGATGATAAAGTTATTGTTGCGTATTTGCACAACTAAATTACAGCGTTATTTGATTATCATTTGTGTTGTATTAATTCACTTGTACGTCACTAGTAAAATTACAGTTTTTCTCTTTACCGAAATCTGTTCTAGTACGAGCTTACTTTTCTAACCATCGTACCGAATTTCTCTAAGTCCAATAACTATGGGAATCTCGGTCGCGGACTTACACTCCCGTTTCCGTCAAAAGGTTTAGTTAAACTTCCCGAGCGCGCCTTTCTCGCGTCCCTATATCGAATTCCATATTTCTCCCACTTACTTCCGATTTTTCTAACGCTGTTTTCCAATTGGTTCTACTTTACGACTCTTCAGATTTAGAGACCACCTATTTTTCCGAAAGAACTTCTCTGATAGGCCTTTGGATTCCCACCAGATTCCTTCCCTAGGTCACTACACTGAGGTCGTTGTCGCTGCTAGATACTGTAGCAATAATTCTTGCCTGTCACTTTTTTGGAGTAAACAAAACAACCCTTAACTTTCTCGTCAAGTATTGTTTTCGTGCATTTGGTTGTTCTAATGGCATCAACTATTGTTACTTACAGGCCTTACCAAACTTCCTTTCAACACTTCTTGCTTGTGTTAGGACATTACTCCGTGCTTCCTCTCTTCTCAGTAAGGTCGAAGTCCTGTCGCTGACCGTTTGAGTCTTTCAATAACATATACCTTTTTTTGTTTCGCTATATGCAGCTGGCGTGTATACGTATTCTGGTCTATTGTTAATACCTACAGCTGCTCTTCAAATGAGTTCGTTTACTTCTGTGCCCTTTTTTTCTACGGATTTGAGGTAGTTGTCAAAGTTTAACGTTTCTTAGTATGGAGAGCGATGAACTCAGCCTATTTGCCGTGAGCGTGTTGGGGCTGATATATGATTTTATTGCCTGTCAGTCACCTCTGCGTTTCACACAACAATTCCCTGTTACGGCGCTTAAAGATACATCTCTACTCAAAATAAGAAATTTTCAAAATTTCTGATTTTGGTGTTATATCGTCCCCGAAATTTGTCGCTTTGGATGGATTTCATACATCTAAAAGAGATTCAAATTTCTGCGCCTTGTCATCGAGGTTTAACATGACGAAATGCATACATTTTATATTCCTAGTATTGGCTCATCATCCGTTGGACGTAGTGTAATGGATTTGCTACCTGTAGTGACCCACTGCGGGCTGTTTATTATGTAATGTAAACAGTACCCCAGGACCCTTTTCCAAAACACTTTCGCTTTCCGTTTTTAAATGAATCCGTTACATATATCTTTTAACTTTCTTTTTTTACAACCCTTACTTAACATATAATTATACTTACAAACTAATCTTTAGACATTAAATTTAAACTCGTCATTCTGCATCAATTTAAAACAATTCCTTACATATCCCTTACAGGACCTATAATATTTACAAAACTAATTTAGCAAGTTTTATTCAATGTTAGCATCATTTATCATATCAATAAATTTTATATTTCTGTAAAATATTTTTTAGAATTCTCTATTTTCATTGTACAATTTTAACACATGTTAATCATTATGTTAACCTTTAATTTAACTATTCATTATTATATTCACATTGATTTACTTTATATTACCTTGCAGTATTTATAAAATATTAATTACTATCAAAATTTCTACTAATTCGCCAATTACATCTTGCTATTCTAATAATGTTATAGATTTTAATGCCATAAATTAATCAAGCTTTCTACAATAATTCGCTATTAATGTCCTTTGATATTCCATCTTTTACTTATTGTAACTTTTCAATCATTTCACTATTTAATTGAATTTTAAGAGTCTTGCATCACATATACATGTACATATCACTATTCTAATTTTATTGATTGTTCGCATTCAATTGTTACATTAAACACATATATTAAACAATCTTATTCTAACCATATTAATTGTCCTTACACTTGCATTCGTTTAACATATCTATCTATATATATATATATATATATATTGTCTATGTACTTATGTTAACATAATTATCGCTAACATTTTCAGTTCACATTTCGTTATCTTGAAGATTATAAGTACTACTTCACTTGTTAGTATTTTACTTCATCGTTTATACAATTATACAATTATCATTTTAGTTTAATTAATGTTAAAATTATTACAATTTATTTAATACTCTATTGCGTCTTACAATTGCTTTATAATTCATAACTTTTCACTGGTGTCAACTAAGAATCTGAATGATACTTTTTTCGCGATCATATCAGGATAGTGAACGTCAGGACTCGGTTCTTCTTTCCCTTCTTCACATTCTTGTCTATGCCGTTTCATTTTACTGGCATTGGTTTTCATTTACCATTTACTTTATTTTATTCTTATTATATTCATATCTATTTATCTTCTTCGGTTAATGTATTCTTACACAACCAATCTTATCTAAGGTATTTCACCCAATATTATCTAACTTAACTATTAAATTTTCGGACACTCTTAAGATTGTTTTCTTTAATCCGTTACATTTAATTACTTTTAATTTCCTATTTGTGGAGACATAGTTGTACGTTTTAAGTCAGTGCCGTTACAACACATTTTGTTGGTAAATAGTAACACTTACCCTGCAGGCGGCCGTTGACATCTAAAGGATTTATGACCTCTCTCTCTCTCACTCTCTCTCTTTCTCTCTCTCTTTTACGGTGTGTTGAAAGTGGATCTTCCCATCCAGTTCGACAACTTTCCCCGGTCATATTACCATTATTTATGTACGCGCTGAGTTTTTTTTGTCGTTTCTTCTTTTCAACCCTCTTACAAATACGTTTTTTGACAGCTTGTGGCGTTTTAATTATTTTCGTTTTCCTGTCCGCGTACTCACATAATAAGGTTTTATTTTCAAAACTTCTAAGAAATCTCATCTTCATCGCTTGAAATCTTCCTTTCGTTCTCGTACCAATCTTCACAATATTCTTGAATGGTCCAGCAAATTTCATCCTTTTCTTCTTTCGTGCTAATGCAGTTCGCCTTTGATAATCATCAGAACTGTTTTTCATCTTCTTACTCTCAGGTTTGGTTCCAAAATTTTTACGCACCTCCCCAGTTCTACTTCTAATTTTTCTATCAGTACTGGTAATATTAACTGTAGTATTCAATTTTTTCTTTTTAGTTCTCTGCTTTTCTTCAGCTTCCGTGTTAGCTAACTCAATTCTCAGGTGGTAACCCTCATACACATTACCATTTGCTTCCAAAGCACGATATGCACTATTTTCATCAGTAAAACGTACATATGCATGGATATTTGTTCTGTCTTTATGAAACTCTTTCTTAATGATAGTACGTCTTTTGGGAAGCCGTGGATCATATATTGCAGCGTATCGCAATCTCGTATTTACAATCGTACCAAACTTTCTGAAATATTTGATAATTTTCTTTTTTGTAATTGTGTTTGGTAAGTTGCCAACAAACACAGTACAAGTGTCTTTATCACCTTCATATCTACCATTAATAATTGTAGATATTTCTTTTGTTCTTGAGACATGATGTTCAGACAATGCTTTAGTTGTTAAAGATTGATACTCGGTGTCAATTTGATCAATAGTATTTCCATCTAATTCGTTTTCTTTCATTTCTTCTGATTGTTTTTGTAAATCAGTACCCACCTGGTGGTTCTGTCCTCGTAAATCTCTTCTCATTAACTCTATTTCTTTGTCTAATTTCTCGACGAGTTGTTTACCTTTCTCTTCATTCTGTTTTTTCGTTTCTTCAATCTTCCTTATTGTCTCTTCATGTTGCATTTTTGATTCTTCAAATTGTTGTTTCATCAATGCCATTAACATTTGAAAATTTGCTTCAGATGACTGCGACTGTGATTGCGGTCCCCGGGCGCCATTCTCTTCACTCGTTGCAGAGCTCTCTTCATTCACCACATTTCTGTCCTCAGATTGCTCCATCCCCATCTGATTGTTAATTTCGACTACCTCGGAAATTTTTTCCCCTGTCGCCATTTTTGCCTTCCGTCGGGTTATCATTCAGATACTTATCGACAAATAACAATAATAACGTTCTTATTCTACAGTACTAACATTTACTTATTTAACTTAGTCTATCTCTAACCACTGTCTGTCACTGCCCTAGCCTAATTTCTTTAATTAAGCCCCACGTTGGGCGCCAATGTAATACTAAATTTTGCCCGACGTTGTGTGCGTCAATGTAATAATAAAATATGCCCCTCAGTTCCGGAGCGCCAATTTAATAATAAAATATTTTATATGCTCTTTATCTCAGGGTAAAATATAAATAAATGCTCAAATTTTCTTATAAATTGTTCTTCAATTTATTACAATTAGCTATGATTGATTATCATACCTTATCATTTATATATGAACTATATAAATTCTAATCAAAATATAAACATATTCATTTTCATAAATCTTATTTCATTACTCATATTCATAGCTCTAATAATTTAAATATTGTAATTCTTATTCAAAGACAAAACTTTTAATAATAATTTTCTTAAATTATTATATATTACGACATTGTTAATTATTGATCTGGATTCATTTAAAATCGGTGCTTATAGATGAACTTAATTTCCATAATTTCCTAATATGATTTAATTTTGTTCTAAATAAAATTTTATCTTAATCCTTTAATTAAATCTTATGAGTTCTTTAAGTGAACAGACAGTGGACCTAATACTAATTATGGCATGAAAATTTTACTTGTGGTATGTATCCAAATCTGGTAGCAGTTCATATTGTGTGGTTGTCATGTTGATCGTCTGGCGTGTCTGCGATATTCCCTCTGGATTAGCAGATTGTAACGTGGTCTCCTTGGAGTGACACAAGACACTTCACAACACTAAACTTCACTCTCTCAAATTAGTTCGCGTTAATTTTTATTATAGTTATTCGCTTCTACAGCCATTATTAATTATTATTTATTAACTGCGTTATGGTTTGAATTACTGTTGTTACGGGTTTAGCTCGTTTCGTAATGTTACTCGATGATAAAGTTATTGTTGCGTATTTGCACAACTAAATTACAGCGTTATTTGATTATCATTTGTGTTGTATTAATTCACTTGTACGTCACTAGTAAAATTACAGTTTTTCTCTTTACCGAAATCTGTTCTAGTACGAGCTTACTTTTCTAACCATCGTACCGAATTTCTCTAAGTCCAATAACTATGGGAATCTCGGTCGCGGACTTACACTCCCGTTTCCGTCAAAAGGTTTAGTTAAACTTCCCGAGCGCGCCTTTCTCGCGTCCCTATATCGAATTCCATATTTCTCCCACTTACTTCCGATTTTTCTAACGCTGTTTTCCAATTGGTTCTACTTTACGACTCTTCAGATTTAGAGACCACCTATTTTTCCGAAAGAACTTCTCTGATAGGCCTTTGGATTCCCACCAGATTCCTTCCCTAGGTCACTACACTGAGGTCGTTGTCGCTGCTAGATACTGTAGCAATAATTCTTGCCTGTCACTTTTTTGGAGTAAACAAAACAACCCTTAACTTTCTCGTCAAGTATTGTTTTCGTGCATTTGGTTGTTCTAATGGCATCAACTATTGTTACTTACAGGCCTTACCAAACTTCCTTTCAACACTTCTTGCTTGTGTTAGGACATTACTCCGAGCTTCCTCTCTTCTCAGTAAGGTCGAAGTCCTGTCGCTGACCGTTTGAGTCTTTCAATAACATATACCTTTTTTTGTTTCGCTATATGCAGCTGGCGTGTATACGTATCCTGGTCTATTGTTAATACCTACAGCTGCTCTTCAAATGAGTTCGTTTACTTCTGTGCCCTTTTTTTCTACGGATTTGAGGTAGTTGTCAAAGTTTAACGTTTCTTAGTATGGAGAGCGATGAACTCAGCCTATTTGCCGTGAGCGTGTTGGGGCTGATATATGATTTTATTGCCTGTCAGTCACCTCTGCGTTTCACACAACAATTCCCTGTTACGGCGCTTAAAGATACATCTCTACTCAAAATAAGAAATTTTCAAAATTTCTGATTTTGGTGTTATATCGTCCCCGAAATTTGTCGCTTTGGATGGATTTCATACATCTAAAAGAGATTCAAATTTCTGCGCCTTGTCATCGAGGTTTAACATGACGAAATGCATACATTTTATATTCCTAGTATTGGCTCATCATCCGTTGGACGTAGTGTAATGGATTTGCTACCTGTAGTGACCCACTGCGGGCTGTTTATTATGTAATGTAAACAGTACCCCAGGACCCTTTTCCAAAACACTTTCGCTTTCCGTTTTTAAATGAATCCGTTACATATATCTTTTAACTTTCTTTTTTTACAACCCTTACTTAACATATAATTATACTTACAAACTAATCTTTAGACATTAAATTTAAACTCGTCATTCTGCATCAATTTAAAACAATTCCTTACATATCCCTTACAGGACCTATAATATTTACAAAACTAATTTAGCAAGTTTTATTCAATGTTAGCATCATTTATCATATCAATAAATTTTATATTTCTGTAAAATATTTTTTAGAATTCTCTATTTTCATTGTACAATTTTAACACATGTTAATCATTATGTTAACCTTTAATTTAACTATTCATTATTATATTCACATTGATTTACTCTATATTACCTTGCAGTATTTATAAAATATTAATTACTATCAAAATTTCTACTAATTCGCCAATTACATCTTGCTATTCTAATAATGTTATAGATTTTAATGCCATAAATTAATCAAGCTTTCTACAATAATTCGCTATTAATGTCCTTTGATATTCCATCTTTTACTTATTGTAACTTTTCAATCATTTCACTATTTAATTGAATTTTAAGAGTCTTGCATCACATATACATGTACATATCACTATTCTAATTTTATTGATTGTTCGCATTCAATTGTTACATTAAACACATATATTAAACAATCTTATTCTAACCATATTAATTGTCCTTACACTTGCATTCGTTTAACATATCTATCTATATATATATATATATATATTGTCTATGTACTTATGTTAACATAATTATCGCTAACATTTTCAGTTCACATTTCGTTATCTTGAAGATTATAAGTACTACTTCACTTGTTAGTATTTTACTTCATCGTTTATACAATTATACAATTATCATTTTAGTTTAATTAATGTTAAAATTATTACAATTTATTTAATACTCTATTGCGTCTTACAATTGCTTTATAATTCATAACTTTTCACTGGTGTCAACTAAGAATCTGAATGATACTTTTTTCGCGATCATATCAGGATAGTGAACGTCAGGACTCGGTTCTTCTTTCCCTTCTTCACATTCTTGTCTATGCCGTTTCATTTTACTGGCATTGGTTTTCATTTACCATTTACTTTATTTTATTCTTATTATATTCATATCTATTTATCTTCTTCGGTTAATGTATTCTTACACAACCAATCTTATCTAAGGTATTTCACCCAATATTATCTAACTTAACTATTAAATTTTCGGACACTCTTAAGATTGTTTTCTTTAATCCGTTACATTTAATTACTTTTAATTTCCTATTTGTGGAGACATAGTTGTACGTTTTAAGTCAGTGCCGTTACAACACATTTTGTTGGTAAATAGTAACACTTACCCTGCAGGCGGCCGTTGACATCTAAAGGATTTATGACCTCTCTCTCTCTCACTCTCTCTCTTTCTCTCTCTCTTTTACGGTGTGTTGAAAGTGGATCTTCCCATCCAGTTCGACAACTTTCCCCGGTCATATTACCATTATTTATGTACGCGCTGAGTTTTTTTTGTCGTTTCTTCTTTTCAACCCTCTTACAAATACGTTTTTTGACAGCTTGTGGCGTTTTAATTATTTTCGTTTTCCTGTCCGCGTACTCACATAATAAGGTTTTATTTTCAAAACTTCTAAGAAATCTCATCTTCATCGCTTGAAATCTTCCTTTCGTTCTCGTACCAATCTTCACAATATTCTTGAATGGTCCAGCAAATTTCATCCTTTTCTTCTTTCGTGCTAATGCAGTTCGCCTTTGATAATCATCAGAACTGTTTTTCATCTTCTTACTCTCAGGTTTGGTTCCAAAATTTTTACGCACCTCCCCAGTTCTACTTCTAATTTTTCTATCAGTACTGGTAATATTAACTGTAGTATTCAATTTTTTCTTTTTAGTTCTCTGCTTTTCTTCAGCTTCCGTGTTAGCTAACTCAATTCTCAGGTGGTAACCCTCATACACATTACCATTTGCTTCCAAAGCACGATATGCACTATTTTCATCAGTAAAACGTACATATGCATGGATATTTGTTCTGTCTTTATGAAACTCTTTCTTAATGATAGTACGTCTTTTGGGAAGCCGTGGATCATATATTGCAGCGTATCGCAATCTCGTATTTACAATCGTACCAAACTTTCTGAAATATTTGATAATTTTCTTTTTTGTAATTGTGTTTGGTAAGTTGCCAACAAACACAGTACAAGTGTCTTTATCACCTTCATATCTACCATTAATAATTGTAGATATTTCTTTTGTTCTTGAGACATGATGTTCAGACAATGCTTTAGTTGTTAAAGATTGATACTCGGTGTCAATTTGATCAATAGTATTTCCATCTAATTCGTTTTCTTCCATTTCTTCTGATTGTTTTTGTAAATCAGTACCCACCTGGTGGTTCTGTCCTCGTAAATCTCTTCTCATTAACTCTATTTCTTTGTCTAATTTCTCGACGAGTTGTTTACCTTTCTCTTCATTCTGTTTTTTCGTTTCTTCAATCTTCCTTATTGTCTCTTCATGTTGCATTTTTGATTCTTCAAATTGTTGTTTCATCAATGCCATTAACATTTGAAAATTTGCTTCAGATGACTGCGACTGTGATTGCGGTCCCCGGGCGCCATTCTCTTCACTCGTTGCAGAGCTCTCTTCATTCACCACATTTCTGTCCTCAGATTGCTCCATCCCCATCTGATTGTTAATTTCGACTACCTCGGAAATTTTTTCCCCTGTCGCCATTTTTGCCTTCCGTCGGGTTATCATTCAGATACTTATCGACAAATAACAATAATAACGTTCTTATTCTACAGTACTAACATTTACTTATTTAACTTAGTCTATCTCTAACCACTGTCTGTCACTGCCCTAGCCTAATTTCTTTAATTAAGCCCCACGTTGGGCGCCAATGTAATACTAAATTTTGCCCGACGTTGTGTGCGTCAATGTAATAATAAAATATGCCCCTCAGTTCCGGAGCGCCAATTTAATAATAAAATATTTTATATGCTCTTTATCTCAGGGTAAAATATAAATAAATGCTCAAATTTTCTTATAAATTGTTCTTCAATTTATTACAATTAGCTATGATTGATTATCATACCTTATCATTTATATATGAACTATATAAATTCTAATCAAAATATAAACATATTCATTTTCATAAATCTTATTTCATTACTCATATTCATAGCTCTAATAATTTAAATATTGTAATTCTTATTCAAAGACAAAACTTTTAATAATAATTTTCTTAAATTATTATATATTACGACATTGTTAATTATTGATCTGGATTCATTTAAAATCGGTGCTTATAGATGAACTTAATTTCCATAATTTCCTAATATGATTTAATTTTGTTCTAAATAAAATTTTATCTTAATCCTTTAATTAAATCTTATGAGTTCTTTAAGTGAACAGACAGTGGACCTAATACTAATTATGGCATGAAAATTTTACTTGTGGTATGTATCCAAATCTGGTAGCAGTTCATATTGTGTGGTTGTCATGTTGATCGTCTGGCGTGTCTGCGATATTCCCTCTGGATTAGCAGATTGTAACGTGGTCTCCTTGGAGTGACACAAGACACTTCACAACACTAAACTTCACTCTCTCAAATTAGTTCGCGTTAATTGTTATTATAGTTATTCGCTTCTACAGCCATTATTAATTATTATTTATTAACTGCGTTATGGTTTGAATTACTGTTGTTACGGGTTTAGCTCGTTTCGTAATGTTACTCGATGATAAAGTTATTGTTGCGTATTTGCACAACTAAATTACAGCGTTATTTGATTATCATTTGTGTTGTATTAATTCACTTGTACGTCACTAGTAAAATTACAGTTTTTCTCTTTACCGAAATCTGTTCTAGTACGAGCTTACTTTTCTAACCATCGTACCGAATTTCTCTAAGTCCAATAACTATGGGAATCTCGGTCGCGGACTTACACTCCCGTTTCCGTCAAAAGGTTTAGTTAAACTTCCCGAGCGCGCCTTTCTCGCGTCCCTATATCGAATTCCATATTTCTCCCACTTACTTCCGATTTTTCTAACGCTGTTTTCCAATTGGTTCTACTTTACGACTCTTCAGATTTAGAGACCACCTATTTTTCCGAAAGAACTTCTCTGATAGGCCTTTGGATTCCCACCAGATTCCTTCCCTAGGTCACTACACTGAGGTCGTTGTCGCTGCTAGATACTGTAGCAATAATTCTTGCCTGTCACTTTTTTGGAGTAAACAAAACAACCCTTAACTTTCTCGTCAAGTATTGTTTTCGTGCATTTGGTTGTTCTAATGGCATCAACTATTGTTACTTACAGGCCTTACCAAACTTCCTTTCAACACTTCTTGCTTGTGTTAGGACATTACTCCGAGCTTCCTCTCTTCTCAGTAAGGTCGAAGTCCTGTCGCTGACCGTTTGAGTCTTTCAATAACATATACCTTTTTTTGTTTCGCTATATGCAGCTGGCGTGTATACGTATCCTGGTCTATTGTTAATACCTACAGCTGCTCTTCAAATGAGTTCGTTTACTTCTGTGCCCTTTTTTTCTACGGATTTGAGGTAGTTGTCAAAGTTTAACGTTTCTTAGTATGGAGAGCGATGAACTCAGCCTATTTGCCGTGAGCGTGTTGGGGCTGATATATGATTTTATTGCCTGTCAGTCACCTCTGCGTTTCACACAACAATTCCCTGTTACGGCGCTTAAAGATACATCTCTACTCAAAATAAGAAATTTTCAAAATTTCTGATTTTGGTGTTATAGACGCTACATTAATTGTGCTTCGTATTAAGTTACTAATTAATAATTGCTACATGTTCATAATAGTTATGTGTAACAGTTAATGATTACTGTATAATGTACGCTTTATAATCATTTAAGTAAGTTCGCATTCTGTTATACAACCGTATTTAATTACTCCTCTACTCAAATAGTGAGTATAGATGTTGGTTAGTTTGCACCCTTGTAACACTGAAACTGCTGGACCAGTTTTGATAGACGAGATTTCAAATTGCTTGTCTTGATTTTCGAAGTGTCAATAAAGATATGAAATCTTAAAACAAAATGGCTGGCGTTTAACTAATGAGGATGTCTCATCGTGCATTCACTGTTGGGTTTTATTCATCGCGTGTAGAAGTATATTCCATGGTACCTAAGTAAGCCCCTCTTGTAGGTACAAACGTCCATTTCATACCAGAATGGAATGGTTTAGATAACAGCCGTGTGTGTCTCTTGAACTGCGGCTTTCGGTTCTCCTCTTCGCGAAGTGGTGCACCTAAACAGTTTGCAGTGAAATCAAAAACTCGTCAACAACAAAGAGTTTTAATGATACACTCAAATAGTCTAAACAGCAAACTTTTAACCCAGTAACATAGAAAATTGAGAGCCGTTAGGGAACAATACGTTTACGTCGTCTGTTTTCCTACTTAATGGCCTTAATGATACCATTAACGATCATTACGGCATGCTAACGTTATGTAAAAACGTCGTCGACGTCGACGAAGACAACGATTGTGTGTGTGTGTGTGTGTGTGTGTGTGGGTGTGTGTGTGTGTGTGTGTGTGTGTGTGTGTGTGTGTGTGTGTGTGTGTGTGTGGGCGTGCGTGTGCGTGTGCGCGCGCGCGCTTCTTCGTTGTGGTTTTTCTTGGTTAGTAGGGCGCGTCGAGTCGTACATTAGTACCGGAAAGAACCATTCTACTGCAACGTTTCGGAACCAATCCCACTACCATCCTCTGGTCCAGTCCTGCCCGGGAATCTCTCACGTTCCTCTAGAGGGAGACGAACAACTCAGACTCGGGTTGTACTCTAGAAAACTGCAGCTAGTGCTCTCATGAAAACCGTGAAGTTTAATGAGACAGAGAAGAGTGGAGGGTAGAAGACGTCCAGACGGGTAGATAGACAAGGATAGACTGATAGACACACATGCAAACTGAGATTAAATCCAAGGACCGTATCCGAAGAACTGTATCTTCTATAACTATAAACCTCCTGAGCTGCAGAATTCGCTCACTATCTTGAATGAAATTATTAGTTAAATTTATTAGATACCAGTGTTTAGATTATCAAAAGATTACGAAACCCTAATTACTCTTCTATCTTTGAAATAAAATAACAACTAAAAAGTAGACAGTAATATAATGAACACTAAAACTTACAATCTGCTACACTGGTTGTTTAGTTAAATTTATAGCCGTAATGCATAAATCTAATATTTTTCACAAATATACATGTCAGCAATACATAACATTTGTTTGTAAACGAACCTTACAACCTTTTTTGAAGCCGATCCAAAATTTGCAAGACCTGTCGAGAGATTTTAATTCTGTCAGATTATTGAAGGTACAGAGTTCGTATTTGGATATAATTCCTCGTAACTTAATTCCCACACATAAAATTTTAAAATTTTCTTAAAATGTTGAATTCCATTATTTCTGGTCCGTGGTGCTTGTGAAGTTAAAAACTTTCATAGCAAACGCTACGTTAGGTTGTAAGTTACAAAATTCTCTTTCGTCTAACACTCGACTGGATATTTACAATTTTTCAAAACTTTTAACCTTTTTCTGCGACCTGGTGTCCTAAAATTTTGAAATATTCCTAAATAAATACTATATTTAATTTCTGGCTAAAATTGTCTTTAATTTAACACCTCATATTAAATTTTGCAATTGTTTTCACAAATTTCACCCCAGACATTTTTACCTCATGTCAACCCTATTTTGAGGGGGGGGGCAATCAATCTCAAAACAATAGTATTCTGTAGGGTAAAAGTATGCACACACATGCCGTTTAACGACGAAAATCGGTTGACGGATTCAAAAGTTATCGTGAGACGTGTCTCCAAAAAGACAGATAGACAGATAGACGAATACCAAACGTCGAGTTAAAACTGAAAACTCTCATCGCTCGTTCAACAGTTTGAGTTACAACAGTTTTGTTGTCAGTTGAAGTTTTGGAGTTTTGTTCCGCAGCATTTAACGTTTCCTACGCGTAATACAATCAACAAAGTACCGTCTATTGAACACTTTAACTTTGTAAGTAATAACTGTGTTTAGTGCATAGTAGTGCATTGATGTTTTAGTGGTAGTACAGTATATTGTTTCATGTCGTTAGGCGTAATAGAAACTACCCCTATCCGCCAGCAGGGGTAATGTTGACAGTCCATCGTCCTTGAGATGCACAAACACCGTAATAGGCAGGACTCACGCAAGCGTAGACACAGACACGTGTCACGTTAACTGCGGACCAAAGTTATTCTGACCGCACTACCTGTACAGGCTTTCGTGCCACGTAAATACGTAAATACAAATTACAAAATCAGTACAAACATGTTGTGGTAAACAAAGCTGTAAATAATCTACTGTTTCGTGTACTACTGTGTCATTTGTTCCACTGTCCCCATGCAATGGTGTAATCATTAAAGACGGAATAGTCGTTAAAACATCGATCTTGTAAAGCTGCCCATACTCGATCAATATTATATTGCACAATAATATTGGCTGGTGCCACTACACAGTGCAATATTATTGTACAACCTTAGTTGACTCCTGAACTTCTTCGAGTGAACATGTTGAGTGATATCGAGGCAAGTTGTGTGGTATTGCACTGATTCTGTGTTTAAAAAAGAAAAAGAGAAAGGACCGCATATGGATGAAAGAACGGTACAAGAAAAAGAATGAATACACTCATGAAAGGCGGTTGAGACCGATAAACTTCAATCGCCTCTAAAATCAACTTTCTTTTCTCCTGTAGCGACATAGCGAGTGCGAAACGATGTGCACTGGCCTACTAAAGCTGGGGAAATTAGCCGATATGTTGCAATCCCGCCCATATACTTCACAACATTTTCCAGTTTGTGCAATATATTTCAAACATTTTTGAATTCACACAATATATTGTCCAACCCATTTTAGACCTTCAAACTAACCCATATTTATATAACAATTTTGAACAAAGTATATTTTTTATATTACGTAAATTTCGATATTAGATAATTTTTCAAATATAGGAAAAAATACAAAAATCACGATTTCTCAGTTATTTCTTTGGTAATATAACAATTGTAGAGCACACATTGGACAGTAATGTGGTAATTTTCGCATTCATAGGTTGGCTAATCTGTACGCTTTCAAATTGTGCTTATCACGTTTTTACAACGATACAGTTCTACGAGCCTTGGCTGGCAGCGGACGTTATTACGTTTGCTGCCTGTTCTGTCTTTTTCATTTTCTTGTTGTCGCGACAATTATTTAGGCCTTAGGCCGCAACGTTTTTTCAATGTAAGCTGAGTGGCACACATTTACGCCTCATCTAAAATGTAGCTTCATTTACGAATCGGTTTCTTCAAATTTAAAACTATCAGACTTAGCCAATCTCAACATTATGAATTAAGTGTAAAAAGGAAACCTAATAAATGTATTAATACAGTCCACTATCGTTTATCATTCTGCATCCTGGCAATAGCACCAAACGTTATTCTTCCTGATAGAAAATTCTTAGTACACACGTGCCGACATCAACACATTTTTTAGGTCCACTTGGACCGGATCTCAACACACATCATACAATAAACACTAAAAATTCGAAACATTCGGATTTTAGTTACAGTTCCTTTTTATCTGACACCCAGCTGGTTTTTCACAATTTTTTGAAAGTTTTGATCTCTTTTTCTGGGACCTGACATTTTGGAATTTCTAGAACTTAATAGTAACTTCTGATATTACTTAATGTTCTCTTTAATTTGATAACTCATAGGAATTTTTGCGATTTTATCAAAATTTTCACCCACTTTTTTGGTCCTGACTTTCAAAAATTTTGAAATTCTAGAAAATGAACACTATATTCAGGTCGTGGTTTAAATTTCCTTTAATTTGATACCCCACACATAGGCTTCCAAAATATTTCTCTTTTTGACCCTCTCCCCCCTCCATTTTTGCCTAGAACTTCCCTATTTTTGAAGGAATCGATCTCAAAAACAATAGAGTTGTGTAGGGTAAAATTATGGTCAACCACGCCAGTTTTACCAAAATCGGTTGATGCATTCAAAAGTTATCGTAAGACGTACCTCAAAACGTAAGTTAGGAAGATAGACTGGCAAATAGCATAGGATCGAGTCAAAACTGAAAATTCGGTTCGTTCGTTCAATAATATTTTAATAAGAATACTACAATAATATTTATTTATGCCTCTAATATAAAACAGTCCGACGTTCAGCGGTTTTTAAATGTCTCGTTCGTCTTTTCTGCTTCATCATATTTCTGAGTCGAAATTGTTGCTGAAAAGACTAACTGGATATACGTTTTATATTGCGAAGTAAAGTTATTTAATTACCTATAAATAAATCATTGTACTGACATGTTTGAATTGAACGTTTGAATTGGAGGGCAATTATCTATGATAAAGAAAAGTTACTGTCCTCAAATAAGTGAATTACACGAAAGAGAAAGTAACTGTCAGTCATAAAGACAGCCTAGTACCATTCAGTACTGATTTACTTTGCAAACTGACGTACTGACGTTCTGTAAACAAACTTAAAAGTGGGCGCATGTGCGAATTTTTATAGAACAACTACAATGAAGTCGGGTTATTATTTTGATATTATCAACAAAAATAAATTGATTGAAAGGAATAAAATTGATTAAGACGTCTAGGGAGAGAGGGGGGATTCGTGACGACGTGTGGTTCCCGCAATGAACGTCAGATAACAAATCAGGAGCACCAGCTGACAGTAAAAGTAAAGAGAGTCATCGCTATCACAAATTGACGTAGAAGAATGCCATTACACTGTACAGCTACAGTCCGCACGCTGGCTCCTTACATAGCGATTGATCTCAGTCTCTGTAGTCTTCGCTTACGTGAAACGAAAATTACGATCAGGGAAGCGATGGTGAAGGCGATCAGTGAATTTGTAGGAGGATTGTATTTGTATTTTTAATTTAAAATTTTTATTTTTAATTTTAAAAGTTTTATTTTGAAATCGTTTTTTACGAATGTTGTAGCCTATAAAAAAATTCCTGTGTTAGGAAAAATACTTTTTCTTTTGAACATACATTGCGTACAGACGTGAAACGCTACATTATATTGGTATACTTCTTTTTTTTAAATATAATTATTTCACTACGACTCGGAACACAAAACTTTTTATGGGTAAAAACGTAAAGGTTTTACCTTATAACCTGAACCGGTTTTCACTTTTAAAAAGCTTCTTCAGAGGTTGTTTTTTTTTTGTTCAGATCATTTTCGAAGTGTCTTAAAATTGGAGAGATTGAGTTTAATGACTTAATGACTTAATGACACGGAATTAGTTCCGTGTTGTGTTTTAAGTGAAGTACACGTCTTTAAACATTTGGGTTTATTCAAGACAAGTAAAATTTGTTAAACAAATTAAAGTTTCCATTAAGAACGACTGAATGCTAAGAACGATTTGAAAACTTGTTACTAGCTTATAATAAGTTTAGTGATTGATGTATTTAAGTTATTAAGCCGTTCTGCAGGACCTCGTGATAGAAGTCCACTTCGCAAGATAATTAATTTGCATACAAATATAACTGTTAGAATAGTTGCAGAGCCCTTTTCAAAAGCATGCAAAAACCTATTTACTTTCCCTGGCCACTTACTTATTTTATTTTGCTATACAATCATTAAGTAAGGAGAGCTAAGGATTCTAGGGAGACACGATTACTTCAACCGATCACATGATGTATTCCGTTTTCTTTGTATTTTCTGATGGTTTAAAGAAAAAATAAATCAAAAGACAAAGAATTGATTGAGGGTTTATTTTATAATTATTATCGTTTTACTATAAACTGTAAATGTTCTAATATGTTTGCACTTAAGATACGTAGGTTCCAGAAATTTTTAATCGTCCAGAACTGTTTATTATCACGTTTTACCGAAAATTTATTTTTCTAACCAATATATTAAAAGATGACGGATAAGAGCCCGTACACATTAATCACGGCAAGGGACAATTACTACGATACATGATAGCAGAGAGTTATGTTCTCCTCCTCCTCCTCCTCCTCCTCCTCCTCCTCCTCCTCCTCCTCCTCCTTCTTCTTCTTCTTCTTCTTCTTCTTCTTCTATTTCCAATACATGTTTCACTTCCATACAGTAATTCGGGTAGTGCCACCATTTTGTAAATTAATTTATTTTTTCGAGCCTCCTCTTACTTTTCAATGTTGTATTGATCGTACCGTACAAACATTGTATTTATCAGTTTTTTGTTCATTATCATCGTCATATCCGTAGCTTATAAGAGTTATTGTAATAGTTTAATTAAAATTACAATTTAATTTTCCTACCATCATTATCATGAATCGGAAAGAGAGTACCTACTCAACGGGCACGTACAGATATCAACACTCGTGCCAATCTTGACAATCTCAAACAGGTGACAGCATTCTGAATGTCTTTCAAGCTTTATAGCTTTCGTCAAAATTATTCCTTCGACTTGCGTCCCGAAAACTGTTTAGGTAGTATCAGTATTCTTTTCTGCCTAGCTCTGCTAAACGGTGTCAAGAGATCCTCGTGAATTCACCTCTGACGTAGGTGTCGCGCCGCACTTGGTCCCGAAGGCGTATTCGCCGAAACCAACATCCTCCAGCGGCCGAAGTCTGTGAAGTCTCAAAGGCATAGCACGCAGCGGTACCCAAACGATATGGTTAGATACTGCTAAGCCTCCTATCGTTCCTAAGAGATGTACTTAAAGACTTCGGAGACTTTTCGAAGCAAACAGTTACGGTCACTGTGTAAACCCAAACTGCGCGGCGGCCACGAGTTCTTGAAAGTTAGCATGGACCCTAGCACGTTAAGGTTCTCCGTCCTAACGACAGTGAGGCCATGAAGCTGCGAACCTTCTGCAATGTGAGAATTACTCATGTGTTACCTTGACCATGCCGTCTCTCAAAATTCAAAATCCTGGGGCTTACTCGTTCCATCACATGTATTTTGTCCAGTACTCGCGCAAACAGTGACACATCACGCATTCAGTATGCTGAAACTGTAGTGAAGATAAGGGATTAAATTTTTATTCACAACAAGCTTATCGGGCATACAGTGACTTGAGAGATAGCTTGTACCTACAACGATAAATTTTGCGTCATAGCAGCCACGATAAGTTTTATCTCTGCTTGCTTCCGTTCCCAACGTGCATACGTATATTTTTGCTTTTAATATTATAATATTGGAGATACTTAAATTTAAAACACATTTTTGTCGTCAAAGCGGTTACCAACTCTCATGCTGTTTTTCAGTTTCTGTTTCCTCCTTGTTCACTCGTTTACTGTGTTTTCCTTATCTATTGTTGTTCACGAGAAATACAAATTATTCTGTTATCGTGTTTGTAGATAGAGACGACTGACGCAAACGCAACGCATAGAGCCACACATAACGTAACAGTCACGGAACACTTAGAGCAATTTTGGGGTGAGAATTTTAAAAGATAAAACGAGTTGTTTGAGAACAGTAGTGACAGTTGCGGGTTAAGCGCGCGTTATTCCTGGCAACGCCGCCGAGTGACGTACGCTACTTGTGTCTGACAGTTTGGCGCTTGCGTAATACATCCTAATTACTTACGTCATTAGCCAAGTACCGCCGAAACAAAAAACAATATTATTGCAGTGAAACTGTGTGGGTGTTCGTATTGTGCCAGATGTTAATTAACGTTACAGGGAACTGTGATGGGGGACGTATTCCTGAACTGAAGCCGAAACGACGTTGATTTTGTTCAGTGTCACGCTTTATATTAGCAAACATTACTGATAAATTAGCGCCAAGTACGTAGTCAGGGGGAGGTTCCGAGGGGTCCCCCTCCCAAAAATTGAAAAACCCTAATGCTATTGTAGCTAACAGTCAGACCGTTCATAGAAAGATCGAGTTCAGGATAATCCCACTTACAGTGTGTACATTTTTTAATATTATTTAAATTTTTTTAAAGTATTGTTTTCATGAAGTACAATATACAAACATAAGGTCATTTTAATTTTTTCATTTTAAATGTAAAAAAAATAAACATAACAGCATGCCTTATCAGACTTTTATAATAGGAATTATGTCGTAGATTGTAGGGACCGAATAAGTCAAATTCAGATTTTAATATTCATTTTTATTTGTTGAAATCTGATAAGAAAATTATGAAACAACTGTAACTGTTTTTGTTATCTTTTATTATTTTTTTTTCTGTTTCTGTAATTCCACAGTTCAGAATATCCTAAAATATGACTTTAGAGTCCTCATATCTATCTTGTTTCTGGCGGCGGGGGGTGAAGTGTGGAGCCCCCACCTTTTTGGAGGGCAACATCTCGGAATGGGTATTCTCGACTTTGATTTCACACCACCAATATAATCTGGACCTCCCCTCTCTAAAACAAAATTTTGTTAAAATGTTTGTTAATTTTCTTAATTTTTTCAAAGTTTTGTGTGTTTTTAGTGTCCTGATTAGCGCCGCTGTTTATAAGCGTCAAAATGTTTTCCCATTGGATTCGCAATATTATTAGTAACAGTAAATAATACATTTTCGTGTATTATAACCATCAATAGTAAATAACATTTCAATGTAATATAAGTACCATCAGCTCTCAGGTATTTTCCGACTTCAAGTGAGAGCTAATCTTGTTTTTGAGCAAATTGATCTAGTTTCCAGCAGGTTTATAATTCAATAATATCAGACTCACCTTCTTACTGTAATTTAATTTGTTACTGTCTTATTTTATACGTTCATTCTTTGAGAGTTTTCGAAATTGGAACTTTTTCTCTAATGTAGCCTACTAGGCTACAGTTTGTTTTCAACTGTTAGTTACGAGTTTTTCCCTAACAGCCAGTACATTTTTTTGTATTTTATATTGAGCTCCTCCTTCTATTTTGTACATGCTCTTTCCATTTAATCTTTGTATCCAGCGTCATACCTAGATATTTTGCTGTGTTAGCATATGGCACCTCCACCCCATTAATATAAACCCTTACTGGATCTACTTTTCTGTTGGTGATGTTGATATGAACTGATTTGGATATTTGAAGACTTGACAAATACTTGTGTAATTGTTTACGTCATTGGAGGATAATCGTAGGACTTCACATCACATGCTGTGATTCATATTACCTCGGTACTCAGCTAATGAAAACGTGTCAATACTGATTGCTGCAGGGTTTTCGTCATGTCATAGGAATGATTCGGATTACTTATGAAACGGTAAAAGTGTCTGTGACTGAATGGTCCGTGTACATTTAATTTTGTGACTAACCACAAGATAGTGCTATGAACAGGTTCGTTTAGGACTGCGCTTTTGCGCTGTCTGAGATTTATTCTGACCCTTGAATAAATGCAGAGTTACATTTTTTTAACTTAGTATAACCTAATCTATCTCCAGTACCTCCTCCAGCACACCATGCATTACTGTCGCTTGGCTTTCTCCTTCCCATGCGAGAGGTGTAGCCACAGACAAACCCCTCATTCTGAAAGTGTACGCGTAGGTACAGTGTAAAGAGGTAGATTTTGTCGTCAGTATTTCAACTCGAATTAAAGATGGACCGATACGGGTTGATGCTGATCATTGTTAGCTCCGTTAGCTCCTTTACTTAACAGGTGTGTGTGTGTGTGTGTGTGTGTGTGTGTGTGTGTGTGTGTGTGTGTGTGTGTGTGTGTGTGTGTGTGTGTGTGTGTGTTGACAAACAGTGACATGTATTAATTTTTTTGCGTGCGATTAAATTCGGTCGTGCGATTAGAAAGCATCGTGGTTCCCCTTGTAAATTCAAAGGTCACGTGCATGAGCACTTCTTGAATGAGCGAAGGGAGTTCTCAGTTTTAATTGGACCGTCTGGCCTATATGGGGTATCGAATTAAAGGGAATTTTAACCGCAGTCTGAATATAGTGTTTGTTTTTTAAAATTAAAAAACATATTGGACGCCAAAAAGTGAGTGAAAATTTTGATAAAAACACATAAATATACGTAGGGTACGTATACGTGTCAAGGCAGAAAGAATTTCTGGAGTGAATTAGGGTAAACCCAAGAAGGAACCCCTCTATACCTGACACATCTGCTCCACATTGATCGTTTCCAGATTCAGCTGTCACTCAGTTAATAGTTCACAACACGCTCAATTTGGTCTCGCGCGGTTCACAAATACACGCGCGCACACACACACACCTTTACAGCTTTAACCTCTTACACTGGTAATTTGTGTTATTCACTTCAATTTCTTTATTTAAATTTTTTTGTTTTTACTTTTTCAACTAGTTAGAAATAAAGATTACGTAGGAAATATTTAAGGATTAAATATGTTATATTAAACCCGTATGTCAGACACAAATGTATATGTTAGTAAAAACTATATAGTAAATCTACTGGAGACAATTAAGCTGAGTATCTTGACATACTATCCAATAATTACATCGTAAATTATGAATGAGTGTAGCAAAGCAATGCATGCAAAAGTCTACAGCGTATGCCTATCACAAGGAAATGGGCCACAATTGAAGTTTTCCTATTCCTATAATTTAGGGTGCCAGTGGGAGGGCAGTAGAGGGTAACGTGAGAGACGTGTGGGTGCGCGCGTTGTGTGTGTGTGTGTGTGTGTGTGTGTGTGTGTGTGTAGGCTATATGTATTAGCGGCGCGCTGAGCGTTAACTGAAACAGACGGGGAGTGAGAAAGAGTGAAGAGAGGGAGTTTGCGTGTGTACGTATAATTGTCCAGTGTGAGTGACAATGTGCGTGATCTCAACAGTGGCTATATTCAGAATTATCGCCTCAGTATGTAAGGAAGTAAATCTTTTGATCCAAAAATGATCACTGTGGTGACAGTACTTGAAAGTACAGTAGAAGCTGCAGTGGCGGGTGGTGGTTCCAAATTTTGGTGGTTGCAGTAGTTGTTGAGTTGGTTGGTGAGAAGGGAGGGGAAGGGATTAATGGACACATTAAACAGGGCGCACACCAAATATCTGCATCATACATAGTGCTGTCGTATGTAAAAAAAAAAAAATAGAAAGTTACTGTTTTCCCCCAAAAGAGAGCTGCTAATGATAATGGAATGATTCTATCAATATGACTACCTATGCCAGATCCCATGTTCTCACGTACTCATGAATGATTTCTACAAGCATCACTAACGTTTCAGTAATCAAATACTAAATATGCAGAGAAAAGATAAAAAGATAAACAGAATCTTGCTTTTTATACCTATAAAATAATATTTAAACTAAACAAAGAAAACACGTTTAAAAGCACACAGAATCACTAACTCCAAAAAGCACAAACATAAAAGCACACACACAGCAGCACTTGACAAATAAAAAAATACTTAACACACAGTTAATTAATAACAGTTGATTGACACGTAATTATTACAATCACAGTTATACAAAATTATAACTATAATTTTATAACCTCAAAAACAACGAGTACACGTTTACTTTGAACCAACGTAAACATTAAACCTGATACAACTTACAAATCAAGAAGGCTTCACTTCATGACAAAATTAAAGATGCACTACAGCGCTGTTAGTGGAACGTTGCAGAAACTTTGCAACCGCCTACCTAATGTAGGGAACATAGGGCTACTGTGAAGAGTAACGTACGTTCTCCCATCTGCTTGTGTAGTAAGCTCTACCATTTACTCTTCAAGTTGCAAGCGGCCTACAACCACCAGCCTGCACGCCACATTTGAATTGTACGTAAATATTGCCGCATAGAATCTAATACGTTTTCCGTTGAAATTTATGACACTTTAACTGCTTAATGATTTTGTATATTATTTTATAGCTTAGTTATTCTATATTGGTGGTTGTGCAACCCTGCAGCCATAACACCAACCGCCACTGAGAAGGTGTAAAACTCTACGCTGAGACCTTTTTAAGTGTCAGTTTTATAGCAGGCCTATTGTTCACTCAAGAAACACTTTTTGCCCCTCACATGTAGCCATAATTTTAACTACAATCTGAACACAGTGTTTAGGTTTGGAAATTTCAAAACTTTAGAACAGCAGATCCCAATAAAAGAAAAACAATTTCAAAATAATTATAAAAATCCATGCCGGGTATCAGACTAAAGAGAATTTTAACCCAGTTGCGAATGTAGTTTACACTGAAAAATTGTGACTTTATGAGCACGATGGGTCAAAAATGGAACCAGTGTTTAAAAAAATTTACAGGCATTGCACAAATGCAATACACAGAGAAGGGCATTGAAAATGCTTCAATAAATCTAAAAAATTATATATATTTATGTTCATTCACCAATCAATGAATTCATTCTTCATTTACCAATGTACAGATTATAAGCTAAATGTAGTCGCATTCATAAGCGAAGTTTTATATGTGTACTACGTTACACCGGTTCCCATGTTCGACCACGCACCAGCGATCGGCCGCAAATGTGCGACACGTCCTTATAAACATTTTCAATGTTAAAACTGTAAAAACCTATGTAGGCCACCAAATTATGAGGAATGTTGATACGAAGATCTCCATTCACAGGTTTAAAAAATAAAATTTATTAATTTCTTTTATCTAATAGTACATGTATTCGTTCAAAACAGTGTGCAGGTTCTGCACTTAGGGAGGTTACTACTAATAAAATAAAGAGTTTACTATTAATATTTGTATTACACAAATAGTGTACGATTATTAAAATACTGAAGGATTAAAATAAGTTAGCTAAAATTAACAAATTGTTTAGTATTATTATTATTAAATTATATTAATATTTGTTACCTGTCAGTAGAAAAAAAAACATTCTACAGATAGATGGCACTCCTTTTATTGGTAATTTTGTTTTTAATTGTTTTCTGGGTATTTCTTTTTGACAGATTACAGGGAGTTCAATGTAACTGGAATATTTATGTAACCGATTCAATTGAATACGTAAAAAAAAAATACGTAAGAAGAAAATTTTACAGCATGTAAATTTCGACTTGAATCAGTCCACTTCTGTCCTACCGTGTATGTAAATAAAGTGTCTGTTCGTTTAGTTAATTCTTGTTAGTTGATCATTTGTAAGCTAATAAACGTGACACGCTGTATATCTTATTTAATGAGTTTGACCGACAAAAAGAAGTGGCGCAGTGCAGAGCAGAGCAGACCGTGTCTTGTAATGTAGATATAAAACGTCTGGCTTCATTACGTTCTGCTAAATTAATGGCAAATAAATTAAAGCCGGGGAGCGTAAATTGAGACGGAACAGAGTAACAAATTATATTGGTCTTCAGAGAATTGTAGGAACAGTAAACGACGTGCAGTGAATAGCAACAAGTCGTATTGACAGTCGCCTGAACTGTAGCTACCAGAACAAACGTAGTAAGAAAGGTCAGTTCTCTTAGTCACCGTACAAACATCAGACAGCCTGCGTGTGATTTGCGTATGAAATAACCTCTGTATAATGAACCATGTTCGATCACTGTGATTATCGACGTAGACCAAAGATTTTGTCTGAGTTTTCCACGGCCAGCGTCGATGTTATTAAAATTACTGCTTGCCGGTCTGTAAGGCCGTGGTCCAAGGCTGTCCATTGCAGACGTTTCAGCTGTGCCTTCGACGGCCATCTCCAGTGCTAAAAAAGGACACACACTGTGGTCACTGGCCGTGACAACTGTGTCAGTGTGTGTAGCCTTTTTTACCACTGAAGGTGGCCGTCGAAGGCACGGCTGAAACGTCTGCAGTGGACAACCTTGGACCACGGCCTTACAGACCGGCAAGCAGTAATTTTAATAACGTAAACCAAAGACTGCGAAACCCATATTGACATCTTCTTTCGTCAGTCTTCCGACTGGCGATCATCCAGCCGTCCTAATCCCAAACAAATCTCTGCGCCTTAGCATCACTCCCACAACCACAAAATTGTCTGACCTATGTACTGCCTGCGTCTGCCTTCCATGTGGTTGAGATACGAAGTGTGCAGGGAAAACAAAGTATGTTGAGTGTATGACGTCACAACAAATCTGTCTTTTCTGTAAACATTATCTTTCGTGTAATCTCTTTTTCTGTGCTTTAGCGCAGCCATGTGTTAGTAGGTAAGTACGCACGCTTTCACGTAGGCTAGTATGCTTTTTTCTGTAAACAAGCAGCTCTTATCTCGCTTTCTCTGCACAACTGTCAGCCACGTGGGTTGCAGTCACATGCTACAACCCAGACGTAATCCTCACCTACGCCGTCTTCCATCCACCGTCCCCTTCACTGGTGTTGTATGAACCCCCTTAGAATATGCCTTATTAACCTACCTCTCCTCCTGACTTACGTAAATCTCTCCAACTCTCACTGAAACCTCCTCATTCTTCACCCTACTGTCCGCCTGACCTTCGTTTTCCTTCTGTGGCATTACTATTTACACATAACACGTTAAGTTTTTTCTTCTTCCCCCTCTGTCATCAATCGTCAGGGTCCTTCAGCCACTTTCTAAACTCCAGTATATCTTAGAAGGTTAGTCTCCGGGTAAGACGTTTAATATTTAGTAAGATTCCACTTCTGGTGGTTCCCAGTGTAAATCACCTATTCCAATTTTTGTCTTCCTCTTCCTTTTTGTGGGCTGTTTCCATGATGAGTTTTAGTTTCTTTTCATTACATCTAGTTCAGTTAGCCTACTTAAAAAAAGAGTACATAAGAAGAAAATTCTACAGTGTGTAAATTTTTACTTAAATTAATCCACTTTTACCCTACCGTGTACGTAAATAGAGTATTTCTTGGTTAAGATAGCAAACTAGTGAAGTTTCTTTCTTTGCAATGTCTCCGCGATTGATTCTAATGAGACGGTTTTCTGAAACTCGTATTTCTGATATTTGATATCTTGTAATTCTGTTAAATTGTTGAATAAGTCCCCTATTTACCACGAGAATGATATTTTACTTCCCGTGTTCACCTGAGCGACTCGAACTGAGAAACATATTCTCACCGCGAGAAAGTTTGGAAAAAAGGTTGACTAGTCCGCGCACTCGAATGGTAATCACCCTCCAGGAAGTCAGTGCGTGACGCAGGGAACAAAAGTCGTAAACTCGTATATTGATAAGATTTGTTTGTAAAATGTGTCAGCGTAAACGACTCTCTCTCTCTCTCTCTCTCTCTCTCTCTCTCCTCTCTCCCACCGTAATTTTATTTGTGAAGGAGAAAAGGCAGTGTACATATAACCTTAATGTAGGCCTATATTTTCTTGTGAACATTATAATACTGCCTAGTTTCTCCCGTGTTATAATCCCACACGTTGGATGCGTCAATTCTATAATATAACTCTTTCTTCTCCCTCGAAATCGTATTATTGTAAATGTGTAAGAGAGTAAGAGTGTAATGTGTACTCTCGTGTCTTACCAATCCGTCGTTGCTCTGGAACGTGTCTCACGCAGATTGCGTCCGTCGCGAACGTACGAATAACCAGTATCGAAGTCTTTACCTGTTCTATGTTGTATTTTTTAACTCCCGAAAGGCGCCAAATTATTTTTTTATAAAACAATTAAAATTTTCGCAGTTAGATTATCTCCTGGATACTGTAATGAATAATTCGAATTGCCTCGCTGACTGGCGGGAACTCGGCTTTCGCTCGTTGTTGGGACGTGTTGCCAACATAAAATTTGTGTAATAGTGTCTACTCTCCGCTAAAGCACATAACATACATAATACTATTCAAATAAATACAAGACAGTTAGTAAAGGTTCGTACTCATTTAATTTGTTCATTAATTCATAAATTTTTGATTAATAATCATACAATAAAAATTATTATAACAAAGTTTATGCCTCGGCCGCAAATTCGTTTTCACTCAGCGGATAGCAAAGGTGGCAGCGCTTCAGCTTATGAAGCTATAATGTTTATCGTTCTTATTTATACAATTTATTCTGCCAGTGAATTCTTTTGAGTACGAAAAAGGTTTATAACAAGATGTTCAAATAAAGTACACCACTGTACAATTGTGGTACTTAAATACTAATAAGATCTATATGAAAACTCAACGGTATTGTGTTAAAAGTGTGTGTCGGTTTTATCAGTTTGACAAAGGTTATATTTCTATTACATACAGTGTTATTAAATATGAATCATAAATCCTTGAAAGAAATTAGTGTTTAAATTTTAGAGTGAGAGTTATTTATTCAGAAAATGGTTAGTCAATTTGGTTCGTAATTAGTTATAATTTATTTTATACGTAACAACATCACGTTGTTCGAGTTATGGATCGTCAAGTGTCTTCACCAATGAATTATTTCCTTCGATTAGTTCCAAAGATATAGATTCCGTCTATTTCTGGCGTCTGTTTCTTACTTCATCCAGTTTTTATATAAATGTAGTTTTAATATTCGGTTATTGTCCCTTCATGTGTTACAGGAACTATGGTGGACATCAGTTAATCAATTGGGTTTCACTTTAGTTTGATTTTCTTAGTTATTCTTCCTTCAAATGGTCATCATCAATATAGCGTCTGTTCCTCTGGGTAGTTAATAATGGAACTCTCGTTTCGTAACGGTCAAAATTATAATAACGTTCTGTAGTCATGGTTACTGACTCAACTCTGATTGGGTAAGTAAATTTGAAACTATTGTTATCAATCCTGGTTTTTTGTTCAAAATGAATAAGTATTTTATAATGACTATATTTACCTGAGGATAATTTCAATGGTTGAAATATTAACATAGATGTTCGTATTTTCTTTCAAAGATTAGTTTGATATCTCACAAGACTGGTCTAAGCCATGTATTAATACTTTTGTACAAAATTTATAATACTCTGTTAATACATAATTTACTTATTTCTATGGTTTAATATAATTCCGACATGTTATTTTTTGTTATTTGATGGTAATTACATAATTTACCTTGTTTTGTTATTTAAATATAGTTTTCAGTTGTTTACAATTGGTTTTCTGTATTTATACAGCTATGTCATTTATAGGCCTAAACTGTTACATCTTATAATTTCTTATTTTGTTCTATTTAAACATTATTTATTGAGCATATCTTGTCTTTTGAATTATTTTGGAAATGTTTTTCAATTTATTGATGTTATTATACTTTTAAAAAATTATTTCTTATCTGATACTTTGCTTTCAATTTACATTACAGTTATTATTTTGTTGCTTTGTTAAATTTATGTCATCACTATTTTTTATACCTATTCCCATTTCTCACACACCTCTTTAACACTTATATCTATTAATAAAACATAACATATAAATAACTTCATGGTCTGTATATGGTTCAGCCATGTTTCTTTCATTGAGAATTATAATTATTATATTGCCTGTTATTACTTATAAAGGTACTGCTACTACTCTCTTTATAACTTCCTTACTTATATAAAACATACTAACATATTACTGTAAAATTATTTCTTCTTGGATATATTCCCTTAAACACTAAGCCAATAACTTAACTATCTTTAAATTAAAATTTAACAATTTTGGTGAGTGTTATTCCTACACCATCTCTTCTATAAAAATAATCACCCTGGTGATTCTTATACTGATATCATATTTTTTCTATTCTTTTCATTCACAATTATTCTGTGTCTTATAGTCTAATACACTTAACTTAATTGCTCATTCATCATGTGATTATGTTTTGGGTTTATCACACTTGTTTATTATTCCTTTTTCTTAATATTATATGTTGTTTATTTTAATACACTTATCACTTCACTATTTATCTTTATCACTCCCTACCTATCTCTCACTCTTGGTTTCAAGGTTATTTTAGATGTACATTACAACTATTCTTTAACATTAGGTGCCTTATTTTCTTATTATTATAAGGTCCTTAACAATATACTTTATTTAACAATAATCGTCTTATTTATTTTTTGTAGTTAGTGTACTTTATTTACTACCGTTTTATTCATTATTAGTTACATATTTTCTTTACTTATTTGTGTCTCCTTTCATGGATTCGTCTTCTTAATCTTTGTGAATCTATTCTCATCTTTTTCGGTCTTTATCTGGCCAATCTCTGGAGTTAGGTCAAAGTCGTTTGTTTGTCAGTCTAGTCTATTTTTTTAATGATTACTTTTGTTTACTATTCTTGTTTCTTCTTTCTTAACTACTTTTTATATTTTTTTTCTTCATTACTAAGTTATTAAATTATCTTACTTTTTAGCATTTCTATAATACTTATTGATACTTTATATGATCAGATTTCTGCAACGTTATATAATATTAAAGATCGTAACACCCAATATTCGATAATTTCTATAATCTACAACTTTTTTACACTGTAGATTTGCATTTAGTTACAATTATACGTGTCTTTAGTATTATCAGTAAATATAACACGAGATTGAAGTTCAGATAATATTAACAGAAGCTCGATCTCAGTTAACATCGAGATAACAGCAACATTATAGCTAGCAATGAATGTAATGTTTTGAATGTTGGCCGAGAGGACAAGTTTCTCAGTTCGAGTGTGGCATGTATCGGAAGCAGACGGAACTTCTCAGGTCGTGTGAACCGCAGCGAATATCTCGTCTTTTCACTCCTGATAACCAACCTGATATCGTAGACTTTTTACATAATTTCGATTCAGGTTGGACCCAGAGATTTTCCCCTACGTTGTTTCCGTCATGTACGTTTAGCGACACAAGTATACTTAGTACAACTTTGAGGTCGGCCGCCTTCAAAAGGGGTCTGCTATATGTCACATTCCGGCGATTGCTTTGTTTGTCGGTGACGTGCGAGTCACAGAACTCCGCCTTCGGACTTCGCAGCTTACAGCGGTGCTCTCCTGTCATAAATTTCTTGACATCTCCCCCCCCCCCACCGTCTAGGGAATACGAGGGTGGTTTGACCTTCGACCGTCTCCGCAACCTGGTAAAAGCTTAACTAATGTTTACATCTGGCGGTAATTAGGGGTGTTGTTGATCATTGCGTTTTGACCATATGCTTCGACATCCCGACAACCTGCTCGGCTGGACTAGTCGCCTGTCCGAAAATTGAGACGATTGGTTTCACGAAACGGTGAAAACCGTTAACTGGCTGGCAGCCAGCAACCGGCTTGAAGTATTCACATGAGTTGTGAGCTTTATCAAGAACGGGAGTATTCACACGATAAAATGTAAACAACTCACCAGCAGTAATAAAATTTCGTTATGCCATAGCTTATCTAAATGCCATATTCCTTACAACTCATTTCATCATTACGACAGAAAATCATAAATATGCGAGAAACAGATTCTTGTAAATTATCGATAAAAATATATTGTATTAAATAAAATATATTGACATACGTTTACATCACACACACACACACACACACACACACACACACACACACACACACACACACACACACACACACACACACACACACACACACACACACAATAAACGGATGGAGGTAAGAAAAAAATTCTTCGGTAAAATACAGTGAATAGGCACACAGTATTGCTGGACAACTAAATAAATTTACACTAGCAGCGTCTCTACTAATGTTTTGTGCTTCTATTTATATTGTTATTTCACGTAACGAAAAGCATTCAAAGAATGTTTCGTGGGCTGATACAACGCCAGAACCGCAAATGACGCAACATGCGAATTCTTAAAACAGAACGAGCAGCAAGAGGTTTGTGGTTAATGCAGATAACGGGCGGTGTTCGTGACAACGCTGCCCAGTGACGTACACTGTATGTACTACTACTCGAGCTGACGTTCCAGCCCTTGCGTATTACACTCTATTGCTCTTCGACGTACGTCATTAGTGAAGCTCATCAAGTAAGTACTGCCGAAACAAAAAGTCACCCTTCGATAGTCGCTCAAATTGTCACCAAATGTTTCGAATGCAATTCGCTAAAAGCAAATACTGGGTCAAGTATGAACTCTCTCTCTCTCTCTCTCTCTCTCTCTCTCTCTCTCTCTCTCCCCCTCTCACTCACTCTCTCTCTCTCTCTCTCTCTCTCTCTCTCTCTCTCTCTCTCTCTCTCTCTCTCTCTCTCTCTCTCTCTCCTCTCATACAAATGATTAGGGTGACCGCCTTATGAAAGAAAGCTCTTTATTTTGCCCTGCGTTGCGGTTATTAGTAATAATTAATCTCGATAAGTAAGTACCAGTCCTACTTTTTTATGATTTTAGGCAATTCACTATTCTAATAAAGTTAATACAAGTATTATACAACAACTTACTTGACCAATAACATAAATTCAATTCTTTTCTTGGAAGAATATTCACAAATTTGACATTACAAGTATTATACTTGTAAAATACAAGTGTTATACTGTCAAGTGTTATACTATTTGACAAGTGTTATACTGTCAAATTAATTCATATTTGCTTACAAAATACAACATCGATAAATGCATAAAATAATTTTCCCAGACAAATGGTAAAACCTTTTAGTCCCGTATATTTCTAATGAGATAACATAGGAACCATCTATTCGCATAATTAACTGAACGAAAGAAGAGAGTTCTCGGTTCAACTCGATCATTTAGCATTTGTCTGTCTGTCTATCTGTTTGGGGGATGTACCACGATAACTCTGAATGCACTAACCGATTTTAGTAAAAGGTAGCATACGCTCCATACTGTTACCCCAAAAATCCCTATTTTTATTAGACCGATGCCTCCCCCCAAAGGGAGGAATGAGGCAGAAGTGTGAGAAGTCAAAATTTTGAAAAGAACGCAAAGTTCCGTATAGCATGCCAAATTAAAGACAATTTTAAACAGAAACTGAATGTAATGTTCAATTTTGAAAATTTCAAGCTTTTAGAACGCCACAGCCGAAAAAATGAAACAAAATTTTGAAAAATTTTTAAAATCCTTATCGTGTGTCAGACCCAAATCCGAATATAATGTTTCCTTTACTTGTTAAACTTTAAGTATACAATGCGCCGAAAATGAAAGTCAACATTTTGAAAAAAATTGTTAATTTACATGCATATGCATATCAAACTGTGAAGAATTTTATTCAAAATAAGCGATCTCGGTGTATTTAATAAGTTGAAAAAATAATATATGTTGACCGAACTTTGCAAATTTTGGGATGTCTTCAGAACGTTTGTATAAATAACTTTACATATGATTATCGGTTAACAAAAAAAAGTGAGAGGAAAACAGTATATGAGAATGTTTCTCCTCGTGGTGTTCCTCTGCAAATGCTAAGAATCAACTTGCTCACTCACAATGTAAAATGTATTAAAAATTAAAATTAAATTTCGATTTTAATTTTAATTTTGTTAAAATGAATTTATTCACTTAAAAATTATTAATTTGATTTTATCAAATGTGAAATAAATGTGTTTCAAAAATGGTGAATGAGTTTCATTTTTATTTACATTTTGGTTAAAAGTACTTAAACGCATCTTGGTTAATGTATAAATTACAATTTTCTTTTCGTTGACAGTTACATGTAAACCAGAATAGTCTACATGATGAAAAGTAAACTATTCTGTTGGCAGACCTTCAGGTAAACTATATAGTCTGTTTATAATTTTTAAGATTTTATCACAGCCGATCCTGTCTTTATCATAATTTTTCTCCATAGGAGACGTACGACAAATGTAATTATAATGAGTCATAATATAATCTAATGTGATCAATAATTATGAAGTAAAATTTATTTCGTTAACGGTTTCTGCAGAAGCACTCTTGTCTAACTTTGTTGGTTTAGTTTTCTTTCGTAGTCGCTTAATAATTTAATATTAAATCAAAGAATAATTTAGTGTAAATTGTATCAATAAATTTCCATTTTGACTTAATGTAACAAAAAAATCTATAAAGGGTAGTTAAATAAAATATAGAAAATAACAACAACGATTCAGATTTGTCCGTGTGAGTTACATTTCGATGGGATGTTTACGTTCCGTGTAAATAACGTTACCTCCTTAGGTTGAAAGTCAACTAGAGGAGCCGGAGTGTTAAGGTCAGGTGAATTCAACCCATAATTTCAAGCAGTAAAGCGGATGCACTTTTCTGAAACTAACGCTCTCGCGCATATACACAGAGCCTCGCACTTCTGATAGACAATGAAAATTGTGTACATATAATACATTTTCGGAAGAGCTTGTATATAATGTTTTCTAAAACAAGTTGACAGATGATATTCTCCGAGCAACTAGTTTTACACACTCATGTGTGTTTTCGTCCGTATGATAAAGGCTGAACTGTGAGTCAAAATTCCTTATTATATTCGTACAGTATGAGTCACAATTTCTGTTTGCCTGAGAGGTGTACACAGAGTAGAGCGTCAGAAAACGGAGCAACTCCAAATTGCAGTTTTCTTGAAACAACTGAGAAAGGCTGGTCTTAGACAAACAGATATTTTATGGCCTAACAAGAGCAGTGTGATTGAACGCGTAGAATTTATATTGCTTTAAGAATCACTCTGCACGGTATTGAAATTTCGATTACTGAAGCACGTTACGTTAAAAAGGACTCGCAATTATATCTTTTTATTCTGAATAACTCTTTACGTTGCCACAGACCTGTAGCACGTATGTCAGTGTACTTGTCTGCTATGTAGATTTTATTTACAGTATCAGTGTTGTTTGTGAGCACAGCAGACAATAGAAACTGGCCGGAGTACAGGAAATTTGCCCAGACGTAGCAGACAAGTAAATGCGCAGTTCTTAACTCTGTACTTCTCTGTAACACTGTCCGCGTATCCGAACCACTTCGCCTGTCCAAAATTCCTGTTCTACTTGTATAGGAAGGGTGACTATAATGAGTTCAGCCTAGTGTTCAAGATTCAAAAAAGAAGAGACAACGGAAACAAGATATGTTGTGTTCAGGTAACATTTCCAATAACAGTCTTCTGATCCGTGAGTCCTAAGTTGTTTTCAGATACGATAGATACGAGGTTCATGATTGTTTTCAACTTCATGAACAATTCGGAGAAGACGTATGGAATATAGTTTACTGCAGCTCAATCCTGTTACTGGTTGCTGGTTGTTGCTCAATCCTGTTGTAAAACAGAGTTTTAGCTATAAACATAGGCTATATTACGACAAAATATTTCGTCTGGTCTGACTGCGTTTCGCTCTTTGGAACATTAAAAATTGATCGCCTATATTCAAGTTTCGTACTATTCGAGTTACGTACATTCCACACTGACAGAGGGCTGTTGAAGTAAATAAGCGTGTAGACAGTATATGTTCGTTTTTATTCCCGCTGCTACTGGAGCTGTTAATTATTAAACGCTTTGTAATGAACAACGCTTGTCCAAGAACGTGAAGGATGCGAAGAGTTGCATGTTTACTCACAACAATACTTCACTATTAATGCTTCTATTTTAATATATTATTTCTAGACTTGCCCTCCTCCATGGCAGCACCATCACTCCACAGAAACCTCAGACTCCAATGTAAGTTTATGAGATACGGTTACAAGAAAATTACGGAGAAGACGTATGGAATATAGTTTACTGCAGCTCAATCCTGTTACTGGTTGCTGGTTGTTGCTCAATCCTGTTGTAAAACAGAGTTTTAGCTATAAACATAGGCTATATTACGACAAAATATTTCGTCTGGCCTGACTGCGTTTCGCTCTTTGGAACATTAAAAATTGATCGCCTATATTCAAGTTTCGTACTATTCGAGTTACGTACATTCCACACTGACAGAGGGCTGTTGAAGTAAATAAGCGTGTAGACAGTATATGTTCGTTTTTATTCCCGCTGCTACTGGAGCTGTTAATTATTAAACGCTTTGTAATGAACAACGCTTGTCCAAGAACGTGAAGGATGCGAAGAGTTGCATGTTTACTCACAACAATACTTCACTATTAATGCTTCTATTTTAATATATTATTTCTAGACTTGCCCTCCTCCATGGCAGCACCATCACTCCACAGAAACCTCAGACTCCAATGTAAGTTTATGAGATACGGTTACAAGAAAATTACGGAGCGAATTTGACGCATTAACAAGAACAGAAAACTCCGGATACGTCTGTCTGTAACTGAATCTACTTTTCTAGTTTATATTTTTACAAGCACAGACACTCCTGTTCTTCATATTATATAAACCCAGAGTATTCATGGTAGCAGAGGTGAAATGAATTATAATAAGAAACATTTGACTATATAGTAAACCATATGAAAACATCATGCCATGTCAGGGACAAGTTTGTTATCACTATCTCAAATGTCATAATGCAGAAAACATACGCTTTCAGGACCATTAATAACCAACGCGTTTTTCTTGACGAAACACTGCGATAAAGTAGCAAATCTTATTTTCCAAAGACAATAAAACCTTTATCACGCTCTCTGGATCTGTAGGTCAACTCAAGGCACATATGGTCAGTGCTTTTAAAACGTGTAGGCTTATACTATTTACCAAGACAACTGATAAACAATTCTTCTAGACCCGTCTCTTATTCTCCAGAGTGACACGTAACTGACAGCAGACAACACAGACGCCTGAAGGAATTAGTTGGCCGCCTCTAGGAAAACCATTTCTCAAGTTAGTTACGTGTATGTTAATGGTTGTGAGAGGAAGTATCTCTTTTTAAATCGGTCTCTTTTCTCAGGAAATTGCTAGATCACTTAATTTAGTTGGTAAATAGCAAAAAAATCTTTTAATACTAATTTAAAATTATAATTTCAAAGTATTAGTTAATATAATATTATATATATATATAATATTTATATTTTATAACATTTATAAAATATTAATATTGTTACGTAATTAGCAACATTTTCAGACAATGAAGTGTGTTGTTCTACGCGTTTCTCGCTTAGCCCAGCAGGTGAGTGTTTCTGCCAAGGCCGCACTGAAGTATTCTCCAGAGTTTTCGAGTGCCCGTTAAGGACGCATATTATGGAACCCTGCAGGTTACATATACACAACAGCTGCCGCTTAGTTTTCAGTTTACGTCGGGCGATTTACTCTGTGCGTCTCAAGTGCTTATTAGTGAAAAGTGATTATTGTGCGGCACTCTATTAGTTGACATTATTATTGCGTGTGGACAAATTTAATTTGAATTATTGTACGATTATAATCTTGTTGAATAACTTGTTGATTACAAACTGTTATTTAGGATTAATTATAGCTGGTAATTAGTGACTTCATTGGTGTCTGCATTTTGTTTCCACTGTACCATACGACGATCAGCGAGACCGTCGTAACAATAAATTTAATGTATTTAAATTTATATATTTGTTTGTTTATTAAATATTAATTAATGAATATTCCAAAATATTATTAATTTAAAAATATTAATTATTATGTAGTTTTGTAATACTACTGTCTGGCACAAAAATACGGAGCTTATAAGAAATCAGCTAAGTTTATCGGCTTTCAGTGTGCTACACATATAGACGTATGTTTATGTTACAAAATTCGTGTCGTTATTCGAATATTTCCTTTGGTGTTCTTAGTAAATAGAAAAACTAGGAATTTATTATAACAAAAAACGGTATTGCGAAGTTATTGTGTTATATGGAAGGTACAGATTGTAATGAGATATTGACAATTGCCAGCAAAGGCGTTACTCCACTTCGGACATTGTACGCGTCGCTCTTTAAAGCATTAAAAATTCATTCTCTTTATTCAAGTTTCGTACTATTCGACTACCGTACATTCTGCTCTGACAGAGGGCTGATGAAGTGAATAAGCGTGTAGACAATCGGACATGTTCCTTTTTTGTTGCCGCGTCTGCTGGAGCCATTAAAAGGTTTGTAATGAACAACGCTTGTCTAAGAATATGAAGAATGCACAGCGTTGCATGTTATTTCACAATAATACTCTACATTGGGGAGTTTTACAAACACTGTTGTTAAGCTTTACTGATGTACAAAAATTATTTATTTAGAATGTTACCGTCTTACGTGTTGTTTGCAGAAGTGGTCATACGCTGTAAGTTCAAGCGAGAGCAGTATCCGATTTCAGTAGAGTATATGCTAGTGTATTCCACTTTGTAAGACCGAGCGTATTAATTTACATGTACAGTAGGTATAGTCCAGTAAATAAAAATGCTATGTGTGCAGTACAGGTACTTCAGCTTTCGGAGAATATAATATAAGCAAAGTAAAGAATTAATGTACTTGGAGTGTATTATGGATATAAATGGTGTGAGGATGATGTAATATGAGTAGATGAGTATCTGTTAATATCTTATGTAGGCCTACTTTGTCTAATACAGGTAATAAAAATTCGTAATTAATACTCAGCGTTCTCTCCTACCCCAACCAAGACGTTTTTCCCTTTCTTACTACTTCCAGCCGTTTTCTTTCTTCTCCTGTTCTCGTCACTACTTCATAATTTCTCACTCTATCAGTCCATTTCACCTTAATCATTCTTCGCAACAGCCGCATTTCTAATCTGTTTAGACACCTTTCTCCTTTCTTTTGGATGGTCCACGTTTAACTGCCATGTAAAACCACACTCCAGATTAAAAAATTATCAGATCTCTTTCTCGTCTCAGTCGGAATCTTTCTTGCAGTCAATAATTCTTTTCCCTTTTCAAAACCTCCCTCACCCATAGATATCCTACTACTGAATTCCTCCGTACAGCTTCCATTCCGTGTCACTGTACTTCCCAAACACTTAAATAAGTTCATTTTCTCTATAGGTTTTCCTTCCATGAATGTCTTAACAAAGCCTTAATTCTTGCCAGTTCGTATCACGTTAGTTTCCCCTATGTTTATCTTCAATCCGATTTTTATTTACTTTATAAATACAAATTTAACCTTCCATTAAAATATTCTACTTGTGAAAATTTAATAGTTTCGTTACGTCAGTTAGACAGTTTGTTGCTGACAAAAGGTCAGTGCTGACAATAGAATTTCAGTGCTCGAACATAGATGTGTTCCTATGCGAACATTGTTACAAAGAGTTTGGCTCCTTTACATAATGTTCCTTTATTTAAACATATTGTATTTTCGTTTTGAACAGTTTGCGTATTTCAGGCTGAAAATCTCCGAGTCTCAGGGTCCTCGTGAGCAGTAAGCACATGCTTAATCGATCATCTCTTATTTGAGATACTGAGCTCAAGTATATCAAGCATCGAGCACAACAAAACGCACGGCGTTTACGTCGGACAGTATATTATTGCTA
This sequence comes from Magicicada septendecula, assembly GCA_034769895.1. Classification (NCBI taxonomy): domain Eukaryota; kingdom Metazoa; phylum Arthropoda; class Insecta; order Hemiptera; family Cicadidae; genus Magicicada; species Magicicada septendecula. Next base: position 332,898,980 of record CM068371.1, on the reverse strand, counting down.
GTTGCAGCTCGTAAAGTAATTCACAGCTGAATTAAAAACCATGTCTCGGGCCAATATTTTCATTGCTCTCTGTTGCAGTGCCAATACACGTGGCATTCTATGGTCGAACACAAAAACATTTCGCTTGAGCCAATTGAAGCGAACGGCTTGAGCCGTGCGAACAACTGTAATTTGTAATAAAGATTAATGACTGTTTCGCCCGTATATTCTCATGTCACGAGACTTACTGGTATATGAGTAAGGCGGTGTATTGTGAAGCCATTGGCTAATGTCGACACGCAGAAAAGTTTGTTGGCGTTCGTACAATGCGTAAAAAAATCAAATAGATTGTATTTAAGATTTTAAAAACATTAGGTATCATCCCGAGCACACATTTGAACAGGAAAGCAATGCTTTACATCCTTTCAAAAACATGAAAATATTGATCAGTTACGTTTGCAGACACTTGTGAAAGAGTGGCCTTCAGTTCGAAGTACTTCAGACATTGCTTGACTAATATGTGTTAGAACTAGTTGTGCCCTAAAATTGCGCAACTGGTTATAAATAAATAACCATAACAATAAAAAAAGCATCCTCATTGCAACTGGAGAAGCATGAATTGTTACTCCTCGAAGTGAAACAATTTTTAATTTTAAGAATGTTTCAAAGACATACAATTAATCCAGCATAACTATAAGGAATTATAGATTTGTTGAAGTTTAAAGACCTATTAATGATAACCGTATACATAAATTAAAAATTAATACAAATGTTTTTATTACAAGTGTCTACATTTGTAAATATGACATGAAAATTATTAGGGAGCTCTTGCTCAACAGAGGTAGGCAGTTGCTAATGACTAGGATGGTAATATGTCATCAGTGCGCGCGCAATTGCATGTGTTTCTCCAAATATTTTAGCGGGTGAATTTGTATGTTTTCTGCTAATTTCTGCCTGTATTTCCAGTGTTTTTGTTTTGGCCTTAGGAGGACTATTGCAGCTAAAGTAACTTTCCAAGGGCCAAACATATGGTCCAGCTACGTAACATGATATACATATATTACAATGAGACAAACTTTCACGGTATGTGTGAATATATGGGGACTTATTTACAATTAGCCTTGGTTGGTGTCCTGTGCAAAGGAGTATGAATCTGATAAGACGCTATTCTTATTAGGATAAGTACTGCATGGTAGCGTAGTTTAAGATAGCAGTGCACTTAACTTAGTTTAAACAATACAAAAACAGCAGTGCACTATATTGTGAAAGTGAATAAATGTAGTGCGCGTAACGAATTATGTGAAGATAATTAACAGTAAACCAATTAACAGACACACTATAAGTCATTTATATTAGTGTGCCAATTGGAGTGACTATTAATAACTAGTTTAGTATTAAATAAATTTTACTAGTATTTATTCAACTGACAAAGTAATTAGTTATGGAATCACATGCAGTTGAAAACGCGTGGTCTGGAAAGGTCTAGGAAGAGTTCTAGCCATTCCTTGGTCGAGAGAGCGACTGCATTAGTACCACAATTCAGGGACGACGTTCGGGATATTCAACGACCGATGACTGCCAACGAGAACTAAGTCAGGAGTAACTAGGACGGACACAACGCCCACGAGAAAACTCTGAGATCGACATCCCAACGTCAGGAGGACAACGCCGGTGTGAAAGCATAGGAGCAGGCCCGAGAGATATTCCCGACTTATGCAGCTTAACCCAGCAAATCCAGGAAAGAGTAATTATATATAAAAGAAAAAAACTATTTTGTAAACAAGTAAGTATTTTATAAAAGTAAACTTTATATAAGTAAACTATTTTATAAAAAACTATTTTATAAGACATATAAAACGAGTAAAGACTCTTTTTTTATTGACAACTGTAAAACATATCAAAATATATTAATTTATTTATTAAATTCATATTACCAGATATAAAATGTATAGGCCTATGTGTAATAGTAAACAAAAACACAATAAAAATATTATTCGCCTAAGCAAAATTTATTTCTGCAAGTGGAGTCAGCTTAAAACTGTTATCTTCACAGTGTGTGTGTGTGTGTGTGTGTGTGTGTGTGTGTGTGTGTGTGTGTGTGTGTGTGTGTGTGTGTGTGTGTGTGTGTGTGTGTGTGTGTGTGTTCTAAAAAATGTCAAATCTAGAAGCAAAAAGACAAACAACGTTACGTCTTGTACGTCGTCGTTTAGATTACACAAGCATACGAGCGTGTTCCAACGATAGACAATTTTTAAGCTGGGGAGTTTCTGAAACATAAACCTGACATTTAATGATAAAAACTTACCCACATTACTAAAGGAGAATCTTTCTAACTTGAAATAAGTTTTTGTTATTCTAAAACAGTGTTTACAAATAAATTAAAAATAGAAAATAAGCTATCCGGAACAAGATAAAGTAATATCTTTCAAGGGTCTGGAAAACATTTTCTCAATATTCTGGGTGAGATCCTTTAATTCTCCCCTACCTGTCAAGGATCGCCTTTCGTATTTGTTATTGCGAAGATCTAAAATCAGATAAACAAAATCTGAAATTCGATTAAATTACAACTATCGATTTCTTGATAGTTCATAATACAAGAACCTGATTGATCGAAATGCTGATTTCGTAGTAAATAAATTAAAACCATGCCCTCTCTTCTCGGTGGTTGTGACAGCAGTAACGTAGTGAAAAATACAGGTACTATAATAAAATAATGTAATTATAGAGTCACATTTAATTTAATACAGTATAAACTTTATCAGAACTACCTATAACTTTTTTAAATATTTATGAGTGCTAAAGACATTTTCGTAATTTTTCAGGAAAAACACCAAACGCAAGTTATGCTTAACAGCCCGGCAAACACCAATTCCAACACTGATGACGCCGCTCGTGGAACCTAAGGAATTTCATTGCCAACAATATTTTTAAAAGTTTTTAAAAAGTTTCGATTGCAGGTTTTATTGTGTACTTCGTGTAACGTATTAAAATGAAGATTAAAATAAATCACGATCACGACGTTCCGGGGCTGTACGCCCGCCCGCCTTGACACTTCGTTCCTTGTTTCAACAGAGCTCCCGACGCGGGGACCATGACATATGGGGTTCGTAGATGTGGCCTGATACCGGCCATAAATGAGTCACGAAAACCTGCAATACTATCGATTTGTCGGTAATATGTAAATTCATTAAATGCACTTTAGTATTTACATTTTCTGTAATTACGTCAATGTACCCTTAAAAAACTGCCACCTGATCTCCTGGCCAGATAGTGCTGAATAGTACGGGAATATAGCAATGAAGGAAAAACAGGGAATTGTTCGCAGCATGTGGAGATCTTAGTCTTGTATCGTCCGAGGACACAAGACTAAGATCTCCACGTTCTGCGCACAATTCCATGGAAGATAATCCTCCATTAGGGTTCACAGATTTAAAAAGTCCTGTCATAACCACAGATTGGACGACTGTAGGGTAGGAGTAAAACTGTATAAGGGCCTACTGGACGGTGTGCCACCGAGTCAAAGCTGTAGGGGTCGGTGCAAGGTCAGTATGTTAAGTGGCCTGGGTGATCTTAAGTAATCTGAACATAAGTGTCACTTACGGTCTCGATGGAGATAGATGGCCGACGCTTGTAGAACAGGCCAAGGCAGGAAGAAGAAGAAGAATTAAAGGCCAAATTTATTCCGTAGACATAAAGCTATAATTCTGAATGTTTTTTAAATAAGAGAAGTCGGTTACAAGAATAATGTTACGTTAAACTTACCTACAGCAGTACAGTAGGCTACCTGTATTCAATTATTCTGAATTTTAAATATTATTGGATGCATCCATAGCTTGTAAAATTTTCATTGCATACTCGGCAATTTACTAATCCACTTCAATATGTGAAAGTATTCGTAAATATGTTTGTTCGTAATCGTGTCTGTGGTCATCGAATGATGTAGTCCACTCGTCTACTCAGTATTTACTGGTCTCTTATTTGTGAGATGTTGATTGCTAGGATTAATGCCGCGTTATGCCGCAGATAATCGGTCTATAACAATTACGTAGTAGGCCTACACATTAAAACAAAATAACGCTCGTGATAGGCATACTTGTAGATATTCGTTATTACATAACTTCTTAAATTAAGCACGTCAAAAAAGGCAGTACAAACGCAACAGTAGAGAGGCCCACATAATCAGCACTGGGAAGTCTTCACAATTCCGATATGAATCGGCCTAGATCACGCCGACAATTCCCAGAATAAAATCGACCGAACAGTTGATGTTATTGCAGTGCTCGATGTGTTATGAATGTACGCAACTTGCTAGACTATATTAATGGATTTAACGTCAATGGTAGGAAAGTATAATTTCGCTCGTTAGTGGTAGAACTGTTTCGCGAGAAGCCTGTTAAATTAGCTGGCATGATGCAAATTCCTGTTCACTTTGGCTGTGCAGTTTGAAGTTCTGCCACGAGGTATTCATGCCAACAAAACAATACATCCTGTCTCTCCCCTATAAAATTTAAGCTGTTTATCTGTAACTTTTTGATTTACTATGCCACCTACAGTAGGCCTATATCAAAGATTTCAAATGTATTTATTCGATTTTTTTCAAACATTTCTTTCTACTTATTACTTCAAATTGTTTCTATTAATAACAAAGTAGGTCTATTACTACAAATGTTATGGCCTAATATTATTATGTCTGTAATAAATTTCAGGAGTAACAAACAAATTATAATAATATAATAAAGTGTAGACCCAGTAATAATTTAAAATATTTTCAAGACCATCTATTTTTAAGCGCTTATTACAAGCTAATTAAAAAAAGTGTTTATTACATCTTATTTTCAGACTTTCATTAATTTAAAAATGCTAGAACGAAAATTTGAGAATTAAAATTTTCTGGGATTCTAAAGTACTAGTATTTTATTACTGTATTGTGAAAACACAGAGGATTGTGTCTTTTTTAATCTTAGAATTTTTTTATTAGGTCTTCTTCCAAAAACAATACCTTTGGAAATTTAAATAAATATATATAGCCTATAAGGATATTTCTGTTTTATTGTAAATTTTTCATACAATGATTCTGTGTAAAAAGTTAGAGGTTTAGGTAGTGTTATGGGCGGCAGGAAGAGGTTTTGGACGTACACCGGCCCAGTATGTACGAGCAGTAAGCCTTCACAGTTTCGTAAAGGGCGTGTTATTGAGATAATAAAATGATAGGATACTTTTCGGAAAGACTTGTACATTGATATTAGAGAATATCGTAGCCACAGAAGGGACGCTGACGTTCGTCTAGTTCTAATGTAATACACCTATACGTAAAGCCAGTGCTCTGTGAGCAGTTTGTAAGTAGTTACTAATCTGGCAATTAAAATATTAATATTCAACTTAAAGTCATATTAACTTGAATCAACAAACATACAACTCCAACAGGAAACATAAAATTTTCATTTGTAACTCAATGGAAAATAACAAAAAGATTCGTATTTATGTGTGCCTTCTTAGAAGTGTCCGTAAATACACGCTACTGAGTCTATTCATAGATATCGCATGCTTAACGCACTACATATACGTCGCATATAGTAATATGCAGTCTATTTTAAAACAAATGACGTACGTTTATTGTGCTGTGTAAAACGGAAGGCGTATTAACGCAGCCTTCACCGTGAGCTCTGTCAACACGTTTCTGTAGCGTACTACTTTTCTTAGAAGTGTCCGGCCACTTTCGCTCAACGAAAAAACTGCCTCCAATCCGGACGTAACCTGGTCACCGGCTGCTAGTCAGAAACCAGCAACATTCGTTCGTTATAAAACACTTGTAACTATAAGTTATAGTATTATTTATTTATTTTTTGAGTGAGTTTGTGTATTGTTCTTTTGTAAACAAGATGAAAGAAATGTCAAAATGTATGGAGCTGCCTCTCATATCCACACTTGTGCGCTTTCAACTTACACTTCGCTTTCAATTTTCAATTCTGCTTTCAACACCGAGTAGTTCTTGCGCATGCCTTAGACCGAAAGTAGACTACTGAACGCATGCCGCAAAGTGTCTACACTTGTGCGTCACAGTTGTCAAAGTTTCTCCAATGTAAACGTGAAAATGGACGTGACTGATACTGCTATGTTAGCGAGTAGGCCTATATAACATATGTGCTGTTAGCGGATGCTGCCATTTTTAGTGCTGAAAAGAGTTAGAAAAAGGCGCGAAAAATATCAACGCTCAATATAGTTGAAAGATTATTTAAGAACGCGAAATTTTGGAATTATGAGAGACCTGGATGATAAGGTTCTGTTCAAGAACTTTATGCGAATGTCTAGAACGAACTTTTACATGCTTTTACAAATGGTGAAGCCTAAGATCGAAGTAGAAAATACTCGCTTTAGAGAAGCAATACCAACTGAAGTGAAATTAGCAATCACACTTAGGTATTTGGCTACCGGTGATTCATTTACTTCTTTGATGCACTTATTTAAAGTATCCAAGCAACTCATTTCATCAATGCTTCCTGGGGTTCTTTCACAATCAGTTCATACTTCGTAGCCAAAACAGCGTAAGTATCATTCCTTTTCATTTTGTTTGTATAATTTGTGTCCGTAATGTACCATAAGGAACGGTGTGACCTACAACCTTCAATAAAGGCAACGTTTGTTCTGCCGACGTGGTAAACAATAAACACAGTCCCAGCAATCATGAAAACAGAACAAAAGCTTCCTGTAAAACTTGAAGTTGCACGGAATGTTGAAAGAAGATCCACTGGTGATGGAAGCACGTGCGTTACTGAATGCGTCACTAAAAACGGTGACCTTCAACTGATATTGAGGCATGATTCATGCATGCGTTACGTTCGGTAGAGGAAGGTCCTGTTGCGCATGCCTCAAATGGACGAAAAGCGCACCAGTGTGGACATAGCTATAGACAGATATAACTATTAGGGTGTCCTTCCTTCATGGTTTGCACTGTGGTTCTCAAAGTATTTGAGTTTACGGCACACTAAGCTAGGACACCCAATGAATTATATCTTTAAGATAAGTGATTATTTTGTATTCATTTATTAGTACCGACTTATTTTATTTACATTATATTTGTAAATAGGACACTGAGTAGGCAGTATTGTAGATAGTTAAAAAAAAAAATAAAGCAGCCATTCTGTCCTCTTTTTACACACATTCCTCGAAGTTTCGCAGTACCCCCTTGGCACCTCACGATACCGTGGGACCTCGGTTACCTGCCACTGTTGTCTTCAGTAGCGTATTATTATATCTACTTTCCTCTTTAATAAGACTGTCTATCACAGGTTTCAACTGGATGCTTTACATTTTCCTCGGTTCTGTTCATATACTCGTATGTCTTCATCTGAGTATTGCTCCTTCCGTTTTCATGTCATCAAGCATTCCAACTCTCATCATCAACCCTTTCTTTCCTTCCACCTTTCCTTCTCTGACACCCAGCTGCAGACAATTTCTACGCAATATACGCCCCAACCAAGATGATTTTCTCCTTCTTATTACTTGCAGCAGTTTTCTTCCCGCCTTCTATTTTCGACAACATTTCATCGTTTCGCACTCTGTCAGCCCATTTCACGTTAATCATTTTTCGCCACAACCACATTTCGAAACTCTTTAGGTACGTTTCTTCATTCTTTCTTAAGGTCCATATTTCTCTGCTGTCTAAAATCACACACAAAATAAAACATTTAGCAAATTTATTTCACATCTCAACCGAAAGCTTTCTTGCTCTCACGTAGATCCTTACCAGTTTATCTGTTAGTGTAGTAAAAATGTAGGCCTACTATTGGAAAAAAAAGTACAATAGGCTTTTCTTCAGAAAAAGTGTCCGTTATGCTGTGAACAGAACTTTATGAAATATGGAGTGGAAATTAAACTGTTAATTATTCCAAGTAAAATGTCTTGGGAAAGTTAATAATTCATTAACGAAACATGTATCGCTTTCTTAAACACATATTCGGAAATAAAAAATGTGAAAGTGTGAGTCTGCACGGAGTTACTTTATACGCAATTATCCCATTCACAAGTTATACGCAGTTGCTTCACAAGTTATGCAACTGAAATTTGCAATGGTGTTGCAGTACCAGAGAACTGTTTGCAAACGTAGTATCGTACAATTATATGGTAACAGACATGAGATTAAAAATATATTCTGGGGTGGTGTCAGCGTTTCCCAGTGAAATCAAGTATCAAACTAACTAAAAATCTGAAAATTGTAAATGTATTTTATATTGTACACCAGGTAGCATTTAAATTTTGGTACATCAGGTATCACCAACCCAAACACACTTTGTCCGTTAATATCGTTTTTCAGATCTGTACGCCTACATATTATACTTTTTTGTTTGTTTGATCATCGGCTGTAACTATTTTCTTTAACGTCTGACTGTAATTGAAAACGAACTTCTGAAACATAGAAATTGTTGGAAATTTCAAGATACAAATTCAAGGGTCACTGAAAAAAATTATTAAAACAAGGAATTCAATTTTATTAAAAATGTCACAACTTTCCAATCCTAGTTTGTCTTCCTAAAAGATATCTTTGTGTTTGGATAGAACAAAGTTACCCATTTCATTAGTTTGGAATTATGAATTTTTCAGTGTAGAAAACATCTGCAATTGCAATCGTAGATTGGTGATATAATAGGACTACTCATTGCTTTAATACAGCATATGCTTAAAGTAGGCTTATAATCTGGCTAATGTAAATATTTCTTATGACAAAAAACATTTACAGTATAATGATAGACGTTTGCAGTTAATTTCTAGCAGTAAATGTGAATTATTTTTAGACGTAATTCAACATGGTTTTCTATTCCCCTAAAAAATAAATTCATATTGTGTGCCTATATAACGGCAGCGTTGTAAATAAGTCTGTTGAGTAGGCTGTCACGGCCGGAGTCATTACTAAAAAGAGTTTAAGATTTCCGGGCTATTAGGCCGCGGTCGATTGGTTTGTGACGACGTGTTTAATGCACTAGGCCTCCGGTGGATGGCCGAAACATCTAGTGCATTAAAAATGTCGTCACAAAGCAATCGACCACGGCCTAATACCCTGGAAATTGTAAACTCTTTTAATAGTGTTGTAAACAATTTAAATGCGATTGTGTTGGAACGGCAGAACACAGGCAAATGACTTGTCAGTTGCAGGTATCTAAGGCGTAATTAAAATTATTCATTACTGGCACAGACATTCAGAACTGTATGATAACGCTTTGAGCATTTGAATGACTTGTTTGAGAATATTTAGGAAGTTAATAAAAAGGAGAACTGTGGGAAATTAATAAAAGAATTAGATCCGTAATAAGAGCTATGGAGATGGATTACTGGCGGAGGTACTGTAGACTAACAAGCCTAGATAGAGTGAGAAATGTAGAGATAAGAGAAGCGATGGGAATCGACCTTGACATTATAGAAACAATAGAAGCAAGAGGACTGAATTGGTTTGGACACCTAAAAAGAATGTCGGATGAGAGATGGCCAAGGAAGGTATGGGAATGGATTCCACCCTCTAGAAGAAAAAAAGGAAGACCTAAACATCCATGGAAAATGGACGTCGAAGATGCAATGAATGCAAGAGGACTTACAGAACAGGACTGTTTAGACCGGCGCCAGCGGAAGCTAGGATGCGAGAGGTGGCGCCAGCCGTAATTAAATCGCCTAAAAAAAATAAATAAATAAAAAAGAACATGAAACATTAAAATATCGGTATGGAGAACCATACACGACTTCCATATTCTAAGATTTATATTTAAAATCATTTTCGAAATGAAATATTACCATAGAAACTACTTCTTTCTACTTACTGCTTCAGCCTTAACCACAGTACTGTGGTCACTAACCACCTCACGTTATCGCACTCGATTTTCACTAATAATGGAAGCCGATGGCATTGCCGAAACGTCTGGTTTTGTAGAAAACATTGGACTACGGCCAAATATCCCGGGAAGGAATTTTAACAAAAACTACTTCTTTGTTGCCGATAACGTTGTACACATCTATATAAAATATATGCATAAAATTAATGGCTTGTATAAGTTAATGATTGATCTCCATTAAGTAGTAATATTATGATGTCCGTAATTAAAACATCAGAGCAGGTTTAGTGTGAATGAGGGTACACTGTGGACAAAAATTTTCAACATTTCCTATTGAGCGTTGCTTAGAGTAAAGCTGCGAATCTACAGTGTATGTTTCACAGAACAAACACGCGAAAAAGAAGGAGCGCTCCGAAGTCACTCATGGACCCTCAGCATCTTGCAGAGGGTTCATTCCCTAAAGACGAAAAGTCTGTCTATGAATCGTTCCTCTGTAAACACGTGCAGTTACATTGCCCAGCGATCCACAGGAAGCAAATTGACGTCCATTTTTTCGGCTTGCACGCGTTATGTTGGTGTGGGTTTCGGCACTTTCCATTTAAGAAAACAAACATGAGAGTGAGGCCAGAAATAACGTGAATTGTGTGTGTGTGTGTGTGTGTGTGTGTGTGTGTGTGTGTGTGTGTGTGTGTGTGTGTGTGTGTGTGTGTGTGTGTGTGTGTGTGTGTGTGTGTGTGTGTGTGTGTGTGTGTGTGTGTGTGTGTGTGTGTGTCTTACCTGCCTTTTTATTGCTGTAGGCATAATAATAAAATGGAAACGTAAACATTACATAACTGAGATATGCTTACCTGCCACGAACGATATATTATTTTATACATGGAGGAGTTCAGTGACATACACACGTACAGAAGAATTATATATATAAAGATATTAACTCATACATAATTTACATTAAAATGAAAAAATTATAATTTTATTGCCTGGCAACAAAATTATTTTATTTTTAACAATTACCATTGTTTGAAAAAGTTTAAATGAATTTTCAAGTACTTTACTGTTGTTAAAACGTAAAAGGTTGCAGGTAAACTACCCCTTCCCCTTAACCGATCTTCACCAAAATCGAAAGTCCTTGAGACCTCTACAATTCAGGGACGTATGCAAAACATTATTTGATTCTGTTTGAATTTGCGGCTGTTATCGTTTGCCATAGAAAATACGCTTGATAAAAAAAGTTGCAGGTAAACTACCCCTTCCCCTTAACCGATCCTCACCAAAAACAATAGGTCTTGAGAACTCTACAATTCAGGGCTGTATGCGAAACATTATTTGATTCTGTTTGAATTTGCGGCTGTTATCGTTTGCCATAGGAAATACCCTTGTTAAAACATAAAACGTTACAGGTAAACTACTCCTTTCCCTTAACCGATCCTCACCAAAAACAATAGGTCTTGAGAACTCTACAATTCAGGGCTGTATGCGAAACATTATTTGATTCTGTTTGAATTTGCGGCTGTTATTGTTTGCCAAAAAAAAATTTCCCTTGATAAAAAAAAAACCGTTGCAGGTAAACTACCCCTTTCCCTCAACCGATCTTCACCAAAAACAATAGGTCGTGAGTACTCTACAAATCAGGGCTGTATGCAAAACATTATTTGATTCTGTTTGAATTTGCGGCAGTTATCGTTTGCCATAGAAAAAAAATCTACACACAGACACTTTTCGGAAAACGACTTTTTTCATGTTTTGAGTGTAGTACAATCAGAATCTGCAATAATCTCGAACACGATTTTTTTTTGCCATCACCATACTTCCATTTCCTTAAGGAACATGGAAGTAAAAATATAAAAAATGGAATAATTTTCATGAGAGGGGGGAAAAATCGTTTCCGTTAAAATTGAACCTTAAATATGGGAAAATTCACAAAATCTTTATTTAGTCTTTGATATATCACTGTGTGTAATTCATAAATGATTTTTTTTACGTCAGGAGAAAATTCTAACGTCCGAAGCACGGATAGCAACAATAACGCAACATAGCTTGCAACGTTTGTGAGAATTCTAAAACTACCAAGGAACGTAATTATCACATGTAAAACTTTAAACGGCACAGCATAATAAAGCAAGTATATGCGCACAATTACTCGTAATAAATCGCAGTTAAAACGAGGTGATGGTGTTCCACAGCATGTGTGTCGAGCGGAACAAATGTTACACGAGTCCTAAGTGTGTCAAGGTTGACTGTGCAACCGGCGTTTGAAAAGGATAAATTTTCTTTGTGAAATGAAACAAACTAACACACAGAACGTTTGTTGTACGTTGCAAAAGAGAAAACTCGTGCTTACTTGGAAAAATCAAGAAACAATATCACGTTTCACAACCGTTAATTAAAGTGTGAACAAAGGTCGCGCTGCTTTGTATTTGTTTGATAAATCTAAGCGCGGTTATTGTTTCAACTTCTAAATGCTGTTTGTGTGTCGTGTCAGAAAGGATTTCATAAATTCTTCTGTTCAAGCGAATGGCCGTGAACCTCTCGCTAACTGATCGGTCAGTCCATTGTCGGGTCGTGCTGTGGCAACGTCAAGTGTCCCTCTTCATCTCAGACATCATCCGTAAGGCGGTATAGCAATGACATTCTACCAATTGTCTTTATTGACATAGTTTTGGTCTTTCTTTGGAAAACTAAATTTTGTTCGACGACACGTAACTACTGAATTTAGTATACATTTTCTATTAAATAAGTACTAAATATTGGTCGAAGAACATTGAATTCTTCGTCACTAGTCTCTCTATGCTGTTTCCGCTTCTTGCACACAACCCTCAAAAGTTACTCCTTATTCTTGAATTCCTTGCCCAAAAATTGTTCTCACCACCAGACAATGGACGATTCAAACGTTGGCCATTATGTGTGTGTAATTTTTAGACTTTCATATAATTCATATATAATAAACAATGCTAATTGACGGAATGATAATGATATACCTAGCAGATTCAAATATTGTTAAGAAAAACATAAAATAGAACAAATGATGAGTCGTGTCGAACAGGGGAATAAGGGAAAACATGTTGCTCCATTTATGTAAACTTAAGATTTTTGGCCTTTGTGTAAATTGAATGAAAATCTATCGTGTGAATATCTGTAACAATGGAACATTTGCTTTGTCCACAACAAAGTCTATTAGAGTAGAGATTATATTGATATACAGAAGAGAAATGTATATTATCTCGGGTTTCTTTTAGCATAAGTGAAAAAATGCTGGAAAAAATATGTTCCTCCATTGTCTTTTTTAAATTTAACCACGTTATGTAGACACTCAAAAGTGCTGAAACAAAAAAGAGTGGTCGTTAAGAATTCTGTAAAATTCTGTGACCAGAAACGTCTTCCTATTGTCACCTGGATGACAAAGTGATCCTCCAGTCTCATCGTTACCAAATAAACATTGCTGTAGCACGTGATTGCTTTTCTTTTTGGTACCATTTTTACTCCAGTTTTACTCATTAATATGTTTTAAATGTGAGGGTGAAGTGACTCATCACTCCCACTGTCTTCATTAATCAAAAGAGCACCTACGTTCGACAGATGTATCTGCATCGTGATGATAATCAGGATGATGTTTGTCGGGGGCGCTGCCAGGATGTTCTTGTGTAGATGGGTTCTGGTAGGTTCTGGGGGAGTTTTAATTTTTATGAATTAACCTACAAAAAATAAAGAACTTTTTTATTTACTATTAACTTTCTTATAATCAAGAGGATTATGTGTAAACATAAGGATTACATTAATTAGATATCTAAAATACAAAAATGTCATGAAACAATAAAGATGACATTACAATACATATAAGATAAATGGTACCAAAAAAATGGCACAAAGTTTCTTCCACCTTAGACGGACGTCGATAGTGTTAAACATATTATACGGATATTTAAAATTTCGCCTTAGTGAGTACGTACAAACTGAATTATATCGGTTACTTGTGTTGCGACAAAAGTGAATGAAAGATCTGCATTAACATGGACACTACAGGTCCTCGGAGACATTTCAAAATCGCGCTAGGAGATGCGCAAATGAGTGGTTGGCCGCAAATTTTCTTGAAGTTAGTGTACTACGTAAGTTCACTGGCAACGCTTTTAAATCGCTCTTAACGATATCGGATATAACACCTATCGGCTACACTGAACAAAATTTCAGTCCATTTCATCGCCGTTATCAAAGATTCCTACTGTATAATAAAAAACATACAAACGTTATTTCGAAGTAGTAAGTCTATAACGATGAAAATTTCGAAAAAATGTATTTATAATTTTTCTGTCATTTGACCAAGGAATCCTTTATTGATTAGAAATGAATGTTGTTTACTTAAGAGCAGTTTCTAAATTTACATGTAAGTTAGTTACCACTTATTTAGTTATGACAGTTGCACATGAACAGCATAGCCTACGGTTTCTTCTTAGATTACGAGAAAGCACATAATATCTTCTAGACGCGTTGTCCTGATCCCCAGCAGCATGACAGAACACTATTTGGAGGACAGATACTTGGTTTTAATCGTCACAAAACAAAACGCACTTCACGTTATTTTCAACGAGAATTTCAATATCTTAACCATTATTTTCTTTTTTTAAATTGTTAAAAATTTTCGAATAACTGTGTTCATACCGACTACTTATAAGTTTTAGTCACATTCGTTTTTTAAAAAAGTATTTTGGGAGAATACTGAATTTAAACCAAAACGTTAAAATTTCTCAATAAAAAAAATGTTGCAGCATATAATTTAGCAGGGGTGGTCACATAAATTCACTTGATATTTTTATAAAAAGATAAGTTACTATTTATAAATTTGTGAAAATAAATTTTAATCATTACATAGATTACAGTTTTGAAAAGAAAGAGATTATAGTATAAGTAAATTTAGTAATTACGATTTTTTTAAATTATGTTGTTCATACTTAAATTGAAACAAATATTTTTCTACTCCCATATCTATTTTTCATGTATTCAACTTTTTTCTGAACCGGACTCATTAGATGTCAGGTATGAGCCAGATATATAGATGTCCCGACAAAAGCGCCCAGCGACATAAGCGCACAACTGATAGTGGTTGAAAGGGGTGCGAGTGAATGGGTGAGGCTGCATATTTAGGAAAAACGAACATTTAGTATTTTAATAATGATTACTGATTTCCATCACACTTTATCCAGGCTTTGGAGTGGCTAAATGAGAGAAACCAATGTATTATGATTTCTTTCACTTGGGCGTGTTTAAAATCAGCTTGAAGAAAGCTTCGTCATTTTGTACATCTTTTTTTTGTAGTTTTGTAATTTTTGGTTTTTTATAAGTTTTTAGCTTTTTTAAAATCAGCTTGAAGAAAGCTTCGTCATTTTGTACATCTTTTTTTTGTAGTTTTGTAATTTTTGGTTTTTAAGTTTTTAGCTTTTTTAAAATCAGCTTGAAGAAAACTTCGTCATTTCGGTTTTTTATAAGTTTACTCCAACTTTTGAAGGTAAGAGAGCGTGCGAAGACATTGCCTTATATTGCCAGTTTCTTCATACAGCTTGATTGTTTTTTCGATGCTCTTGTCCAGTTTCTTATATTTCAGTTTTCTTCGCTTTCCATCCAGGCTCAATTGCATTCTCATGTAGATCACAGCTGAGTTTTCGACCTCCATTTTCAAAGTTTGGACCAAATCTTTAACTCTAGGACGTGGCTTTTGAAACGTGCTGTTCACTTTATTGTTCCATCCTTCAACTGCGTTTGTGGTCCGGTGACGTCTCTTGTAACATAGTTATTGTTCCATAGTTGTATGCTGATCTGCTCATTTTCCAACCATCTTTCGGTAAAATAGTCAAAAAATTCTATAAGTTTTGGATTTCCAGCCGCTGCTTCAAAATCTACATTGACTTTTTTCGGTTTCCAGTTAGGTATAGCTTGAATAATTAGTCGAAAGAGCTTGACGTATGTTTCTTTCTTCTTGTCTGGTAACAATGCAAAAGCCACGGGGTATATATTTGTTTCTTCTTCTGAGCTTCCAAAATCTGCATGGATAGAGTAAATCTGCGAAAACTGTTTGCTGGAGCTTTTAAAAGTCCCGTCCATTAAAAAATCTTCACAATTGTTTAGCCCCTCTCTTCCTATATTTCCACTAAAAATCAATATTCTTTCACCGAGTGAATTGTCATCCGCCAGTAGAAAGCTGCTACCATCATTCATCTTCAACAAATCTTCGTCAAGAACTACGTCTTCACGATTCTCGGGCTCTGTTTGATTCCCTTGTGATTTACATCTCTGTCGTTGGAGAGTTCTTTTAGTCGTGGCCTGAGCTGGAATCTCTGTGACAAAATCGAAACCTTTGTTGTGAAGTTCACCCAACTCTTGATTGTAGATTCTCGAGATTTGCGTTTCCTCTTCACGGGCACGCTTTTTTGCTTTTTGAAGTGATGTTTTGACTTCCAGTCGTGCTTCGTCTGGAGCGCCACATTGATGTTCACTAGTACTCAAAACTTCGCCAGACTTACTCTTCATAAGTCCTCGGCATCTTGTAGACCTCTCTCTTGAACACCTCCAGAATATTGCCCCTTCCACATTCTGCCGCTTTAAGACATACGAGTAGCCTCCGTACAGCGCGCACGGCTTACCCTTATTTGTCGTCGTAAGTTCCATTTCACCAGCCAGCAAAATTATGTAGCACACACCGCACCAGCACACACGTCTTAATAAACGAAAAACTAAAGCAACAGTGGCAAGTGTCGGCGAGGTAGGGGGTTGAAGCTTCGGGATTCCCACTTCATTGTTTTTCAGCGAGGGTGTTGACCGCAGGTAGCTAGAGGCAGGGAGGGGTAGTTTGGGCGCTTATGTCGCAAATTTCAGCATGTGCGCTTATGTCGCTGGGCGCTTTTGTCGTGAATTCGATATATACACAGAGAGAGACAGAGTGAGACAGGCACGGTTCATTTGTTTGTGTACTGATTAACGAAATTCTGAAATTACTTATATATTCAGTTGTGTAATGAGTAAATGATATTGGCAAAATTAGGAAAAATTAATTTTATATAGTCTGTTTAAAATCAGTTATAATAAGTTTATAATTATACTGCCTAATGTAAATTCTGTTTTTTTATTTTTTAAAGTAAATAATGTATACAGATTTTCAGATGTATCTGTCGGAACGAGGAGAAAACGTGACAGATTGCGCGCGCACAGAGAGAGAGAGAGTGAGTGATAGAGTGAGAGACAGAGAGAGAGAGAGAGAGAGAGAGAGAGAGAGAGACCGTGTATGTATGAAGTAACGTAAAGAATGCGTTAAGTAACATGGTAAATGAGTTTCCAAGACTATCACGTAGGCTAATAAAAATAAATAATTGCATCGTTAGCAATTTTGTAATGGTAATTATAGACATCAGTTTTCCAGTTATTGTATTATTTTTTTATATATTTAAAGTGTTTTACTGATACATACCACGTAAGGGAGTCACTTCTCGCTATCCTGTACCATATTAACGTATGTTCCTGTTTCTTGAAAACTGTAAGAATATTGCTGTCTTGTTTTTTTCTTACAGAGCGTGTTTTTGTGTTAAAAAACGTGTAATTACCACTTAGAAATACATACTTGGAAATACAAATAAAAATATTATCCAAAAATTTATAATACTGCGTGACTTGTTTACCAAAACTAATGTTTAAAAATTCAAATTAAAACAAGAAAACACAACGATGGTACTCTCTAACTTTAATGTTTTTTATTTCCAGTGACAAACTACTGTATGATGAACGTAATAAAAAAATCAGTAATTTCTTTCACATATCCTTAGAAAAAGGTGCCTAAGTGCCGGAAAACGAGATTTTAAGGAAATCGATGTTATGCAACAAAAATGCATTTTTTAAAATTTTTTAATATATTTCAGTTGCATATAAGAGGTTTTCCTTCTTCCTTCTCAGATTTATCTCCTATTTCCTTTTCAAATTTCCAGTCTAGTCTTTTTTTAAGCTCCTGCGGACATTTTAACTCTTGGTGATTCGTTTCCTGCTGTACGGCTTCCTTATCTACAAGTTGTTTTCCAGATTTAAGTTCACACGCTATAAAGAGTTTGCATTATAATCCCAACGTTGACATTATTGAAATGGGAACTGCTTCGTATAAAACAAATATTAAAATGTTCAACATCAATTTTTTTCTTCGGAACACAAGTCCAGGTGACACTGTCAGCAATTTTAAAAAGATTTTCATCTTTTCCTCCCACACAATTTTCTAAATAAGCTTCATTTGACAGAACTCCATACATTGTTTTAATACAGCATTACATTTTCAAGAATTTGAAATTCATTTTATGGTCATAAACTTCATTTCTGAATTGGACTTTGCACTAAGTCGTCTCATCTTTGGACACAAACCGTGTCGGGATTTTCTTTAGACGATGAAATATGAACATACACACAGTTCCTCCTAACAGCCCCAGTCCGTAAGTAATTCTCTATAGGTAGATAACACTACTACTACTACTGCTGCTGCTGCTGCTGCTGCTGCTGCTACTACTGCTGCTACTACTACTACTACTACTACTACTACTACTACTACTAATAATAATAATAATAATAATAATAATAATAATAATACTGCAATAATAATAATACTCTATGCTAAATTGAAGAAAAAACTGCACTACACGACTGCAAGGAAACTACAAAGTGATGCGACCGAGAGGAAGACCTAAGGATTGGTGGAATGATAGTGTTTTGGTTGATGTCAAGTATTTAAACATAGGCTAAAGTTCCATCCACGTTCAGGATCGGGGCATATGGGCTACAGAGCTGGAGCGGGCCAAGGGCAATTAACAGCGAGCGTCTGTTGCCCCAGTGAAAAAGAAGAATGAACTGGAACTAATCTTTCCAGTACCTCTTTCGATTTTATATTATTGTGTGAAATCTGCTATTTAAAGTGGAGCATGTGTTATTCGTCTAAGTTAATGGAAAAGTCTAAGTTAATGGAACCACTTCCCGAGGCAAGCTGATATAGGGAAATTTCTGAGTTATGAGGGATGTTTATACGGCGTTCCAAGTCGCATGGCACCTGAGGGATTAGGATACCCTTAGTAACGTAACAGCTGGTCTGCACGCCTGGGGTATGAATCATCTACTGGGGCGTCCACGACGTAAGTGCAACTTTTATAGTACGAATTTGTTAGCAAACGAGCATAGCATATTTGTAATCTCATTAAAATTTTAAAGAAAATCAGTTGAAAAATCAGAATTAGTTGTATATTTTAGATGTACAACTAAGTCTAATTTCTTATTCATTTTGGCTTTAGAAATTAGTATTTTCCAAATGTTATTTAATTGTCATTGATGATCACGAACAATTCGAATTATCTTATGTTTATAATCATATAACTCGATTACGTTTATAATTATCAAGATATCACCAACGTACTTATTACGTTATAATAAAATCTTTATTAAGCACTCCAATTCTGCGTTTGCTTTAGAAATCCCTAAAATATTCATATTTATCGCAATCGTGATGACTGAACTCATTTTTCTCACAATTTCACGAAAATTACAAAAATTATAGTTTAATTTGGATTATATAAGCTAAATTTAAAATTTTATAGTTTTGAATTGGACCGTATAGGCCTACTTATACCGGAACCACTCGGGTCGTGCATGGCCGGGCCGGGCCGGTTGTGAGTGCGCGTGCGAGAGTAAGGATCTTCTAATCCCTTAGGTGCCATCCGGTTTGGAGCACCCTATAAACATCCCTCATAACTCAGAAATATCCCTATGTCAGCTTGCCTCGGGATATTGTTTCAAAAAAGCGACTTCCTTATATCTTTCCATGTATACTGCGATCGTTTTTACGACCACGTTTACTCCCGAGTACGTGTAAAAATCTTTGCACGAGATACTTCGGACGACATGGGGGGATCAGGGGGATCTGACGTAACTATGGGTTGGGATAAGAAGGATCAATCCTCTCCGCAGAGCTATTAAAAATGTCATCGAAATTCCGTAGTCACTATACGTAGTACTATTGCTAAGCTAGTTGTGTGTGTTAAAATAAGACTTATAAACAATTTTAAAATAATAGGAATTTCGGCATTTGAAAATTAATAAATTAAAGTTAGAGTTTTCTTTATTTTATTAATTACCAGATTAGAGATGTCAACCACTCAACATCTGGTAGACAACGTATGTATTTGCAATATAATTCACGTCGGTTTACTAAAAAACTTTGAGACGCAAAGAATGTATAAAATGTATTTATAAAATTATACGGGAAGATTTCTGACTTTGTTTCCCAAGAAAAATAGGGACTTCAACCTTCAAGCTACTCTCATCTCATGGGGGCGCCCCCAGTGCATCTCCTAGTTGTCCTACAAACAAGGTTCTTAAATTATTTCTGTTCTCGATACATACAATTTTCATCGCGTGAGTTAAATTCTTGGATTTAGTTGTCCATGACGTGTCCGTTACTTAACTAAATATCACTATAGTATTGACGACTCGGAACACTAAGTTTTTTATAAGTAAAAACGTAAAGTTTTACCTTACAGCCTAAACCGGCTTTCACCTATAGAAGGCTTCATCAGAGGCTGTCGTAGGTAGCGCTGTTCGTCTTGTTGTTGGCGACGGGATAGTTTTTCGAAACACAGCTTCGATCTTTCGAAAAACTATCCCGTCGCCAACAACAAGACGAACAGCGCTACCTACGACAGCCTCTGATGAAACCTTCTATAGGTGAAAGCCGGTTTAGGCTGTAAGGTAAAACTTTACGTTTTTACTTATAAACAACTTAGTGTTCCGAGTCGTCAATACTATAGTGATATTTCATCGCGTGCTAAGGCTCACCGAACTTCGCTTCCGTTTCGGTTTCAGAATGTTAGGTAATGGTTGATATCTTTTAGCCTAACGTCATGTCCTAACGCCCAGAAATCGAACTAATCTCCAGAACAAGCTAGAGGATATTTCGCTCCGGCAGTGATTTAATTTAATTAATTTTTTCTTAATATCCACCAACAACATGAAACCTTGGCCAGTCGTGTACGTATTTTTGCAATAGACTGCAGTTGGAACGTTCTACTGTGTGCTTTACTTAATGTTGCGACGATTTCCTACGCTTGTGAAAACTGTTGTTTTAGCATTCACGGACCAGCAACGTGAGACGGCTGGCGTCTATGTAGTCAGACATCCACGGTAGACAACCTTGTACAGATAACCGTAAATATGGTAACGGATTGTAAAAACAATCTGACATCGTTTGTTTTTTTGCTTTCCAAATTGGCCCCAAATTTTACTTTATGGTTGTAGAACTACGTATTAATTCTCTTGTCTTTTGCCGCTCTTCTCATTAAATTGCCAACCACAATAATGCAGTTTACTGTGCAAGTATGCGCGATTGTGTCCCTTTGCAAGTACGTACATAAATGTTTTGGAGTTTGTTGTTACGTATCTCTGGTTGTCTCCACACTTTCTCATACTCTAACCTTTTTATAGTCTTCTTTATGAGTTTGTACGATTCACCGACTATCCACTTCAGTTCCACTAATTGGAGAAGACAATCTGTACCATCTAAAAATCTAAATAAGATCAAATGGCGACCACTCGAGCTTCCTAACCTTCAACATTCTCGTTCAAGCGGAAGAAGACAGTTAACCAGTTGTTCAAGGAGCTGAAGATTGTGATAACCGAGATGTGCGATCTGCAAGAGATTTCCAAAGTGCTCCCTCCACGTCTAACCGCTCAATGAAAAGATTAAAAATATTTTATACCTAAGTTAATAAAAAACTTATTGCTTAAAATAACTATATTACATTTTAAACTAATTTTTACATGTGCTGGTCTAGTGACAGGTTTAGCAGTTTTACAGTCTCTTGCTTTTATGTGTGTATAAACGGCAACTGTGTGTGTGTGTGTGTGTGTGTGTGTGTGTGTGTGTGTGTGTGTGTGTGTGTGTGTGTGTGTGTGTGTGTGTGTGTGTGTGTGTGTGTGTGTGTGTGTGTGTGTGTGTGTGTGTGTGTGTGTGTGTGTGTGTGTGTGTGTGTTCTAGGTGAAAAATAATAAACGCTACTTAAAATAACTAGAATATATTTTTAAAAACTAAATATCTACATTGTTGCTGTAATGTATAATATATATATATATTGTATAATAAATATTATATAATATATATAGATATGTTGTGTATTATATGTTGTTTAATATGTATTATATAGAATAAAATTATTTACAATACGGTCTCCGATGTGCAAACATTTATTTAACATATTTTATCATGACGTATGATTTCCGCCGTATGTAGATATACGACGTTCAGTTGAACACACACACGCGCGCGCGCGCACTCACATGTTAATCCTTAGGAATACCATCAAAATTCCAGAATCACTCATTTAACGTAGGCCTATTTCTATGCCAGCTGCATGTGTCAAAATGAGGCTTATAAATAATTGTAGACGTAATTCAAATACTTGTAAGTTAATGAAATAGAGTTGTCTTTATAATGACAATCATTTAACGTTTGGTAAATAACACGCGTCTTTGCAACCTTAAAAAACAATTGTGCACGTGCCAGAAAACGAAAGCAAAACTTATTAATCTACCTATATCTTTTCGCCCAGACACATTCTCCTTACAGGGTAGTCTATTTCATGTCTCCCCTAGTCTAATATCTCTATGGTTTGAACCGACGTCTTTGCGCGGGTAAACTAGCAGTGTCTAGACTTTAATTCGGAAAAACTAGATGATATTTGTTCGTGGGCTATACACGGAAAATAAAGTACTTTAAAAAACAAACTAGAAGTTGCTTAAAATATTCTTAGGACAACATCTCTTTTCTTCAGGCCTTGGACCTTACAGTCCGTTGCGTACTCACTGACAACGGCAAGTCACGTAAAATATACTCGTTGGACCTTTTATGACAGAAGTCTTCCGATGTTTCAGTTTTCCCTGGGAAGATAAAACATCAGTTGCTTTGGTAATCTGTCCTGATGCATCCTTTGCACGTGGATCGTCCAACCCTATCTATACTGTTTGATGCTGTCACTCAGGTTGTAAATTCCGAGGCGTTCCTTAGGCCATAATTCCTTAGCCGGTCTCTCCGCGATACTCCAAGTACAGATCTTAAAAACCTCAAACATTTTAACAGTGTCTCGTCTGACCTTCCCCTTTAATGTTCTTCTGATAGTTCCACACATGTGGTTAAATTTCTCTACTTTTCTCGACATCTACTCCTCCCACGTAAGACAAATCACATCCAAAGAACAACGATCAACAACAACGTCCATGAGACAATATCCTCAAATTAACGTGTGAGCCAATGGCGTAACAGCCGGGCCCCCAATGCGGAGGGGGCTGCGGACTATGAGGGTTTGCGCTAACATTTCCCAGGCTTAAGTAAAACCAGATTTTCCCGTACTTATTTAATATAAAAAAAATAAATATACATACACTTATTTTTTTACTGTTATTTTACCAGTTCCTAACGATGTACATTGAGAGTAAAAATTATTTGGTTACTGTACAATAGAGCAGTGATTCCATTGCATCGAGCTCAGTTAACAATTGCATTTCAAGTATTGTTATGAAATACAAAAATCCTATTTTTGTGAAAAAAATGTATTTATATCAAAATATTTTTGTTTAATTCCAGTGCCAATATTAGTCCTATACTAAAATTATTGAAAATTACAAAGCTATAAGCAGATGACGGAAAGTTTTTAACATGAAATAGATATTTGGTTTATTTAAAAATATGCGATTAGTTAATAAAGCTTACGATACGATATAAACATTCACTGTCTTCATGAATTTAAATTTAATAAAATTTGTACTTTTTTTAAGACGCATGTAAGTTCAATAAATGACAAAATTATAATTATACTAGTGGCATGTCTGATAATCAGTATTTTTTAACAATCAGATATATTTAAAGATCACATATATAAAATATACTAAATAACAAATCAAACTATTACCCTTAATTGAAACAAAAGTTACATTTTATTAAGCGAGTATAAAACAAACAAGAAAGCACAGTTATTCTCCTTACATTATATAATGTTAGTAGTTGCCACAGCTATAAGAAGGGGTTAGTATTCAAGCGGGAACAATGGTATGAATTAAGTAAGGGTAGTATAGGGTGGCTCGCAAAGGATTTTGCGTGGGGGCGCAGAAAACAGAGTTACGCCACTGGTGGGAAGGAATAATAAAACAGAGTTTCTCAAAGTATCTTCAGAATTACTCATTTTCACAAGATTTATTGACAATACAAATTTATAATTAAAGTGATTGGTAATGGCATGAGATTTATCACCTTTAAATTGAGTAACAATGAATTAAGATAGAATAACCTATATTGAAATCAGCACAATTTTGCATATTTTTTCATACTTATACTTCGCGTAGGTTTACTTCAAAAAAAACTTTTGAGAATTTCTAAAATTATGCGGAAGAATTCTGAAAAAAATTCTGAATTTCTCATTTAACCAGACGCTAATCTCACCTCTCCCCCCTCAACAGGAGCAGTTCCCAGTTAGGCCACTCATTGATTATTATTATTATTATTACTTTATTTGCTGCAAGTGGGAGCTGAGACAGTATTTACGCTGTGAAATACCTAGGGCTGAGACTAGACTCAAAGCTCTCCTATTGGCAGCAAATAAAGTATGCAGGTGATAAGGCGGCTTACGTTACAATCAAGCTCAGCAGACTTATGCCCAACGTAGGAGGTCCCATTGCAAGCAAGAGGAGATTGTTGATGGCTGTCACAGTGTTCATCCTTCTGTACGGTTACGAAATCTGGGTTGATATACTGAAGATGGAGACGTTCAGAAAACGTATGGCATCGGTGCAGAGAAGAGGAGCCCTCAGAGTAGCGTCCTCTTACGCACAGTGCCAGAGCCAGTAGTTCTCGTGATAGTGGGAGTGATTCCCGTAGACCTGTTGGCTCTAGAGCGGAAGCATCTATTCGAAAGACGAGACGAAATTGCAAGGGATGCCGCAAAGCATGAAGCCAGGGAACTCATTCTCCGGCACTGGCAAGAACGTTGTGATAGGGAGGATAAAGGAGGATGGACCGCAAGGCTCATACCAAACTTGAAGGAATGGATCGACCGTCAACATGGTGAGGTCAACTACCATCTGACCCGGTTACCTACCTCCACAGAATCGGAAAGGTGCAAAGCCCAGTATGCCAATACGGCAACTCTCCCCATGAAGATGCCTTGCACACCTTCTTTCTTAAGTGCTACAGATTCGCAAGAGAGAGGATGGTACTGGAAACGGAGCCCGGGTACTTCACGCCCGAGAGCGTAGTTGCGCTTATGCTTCGTGGTAAGGCAGAATGGGATCGCATTCAGCGGGTCTACTAGAAAAAAAGATAGGCCCAACTTGCACCCAACGGAGAGTAGAAGAAAAGGAACAACTAAAAGGAGCCCGATAAGGGCGAAATAGGCTCCACTCTGAAGTAATACGTTAAGTGGTTCCAGGGTGGATATGAATTAGAGAAGGGTTTTTTATAAGGTGAGAGTCCTACACGCCAGGGGAAGCACGGTCTCCTCTGACGGTGCATAAAGCATCTTTCCCCTTCTATAAAAAAAAGTATTATTTCACTTTTTTACAGCAGCCACGTTATTACAATGTTCATGAAAGTGTTAACTACATTACATTTTCTCATCAGTTGCTTATATAATAAATAATATGTCAGTGGCACGACAGATATTTCATCCACTTAATAAAGTATAAATTGCCCGTTCCCCAAACATGTGTCTTCATGTTTCCCTCACAATTCTTACATACTTTATGCCATGAACATATTTTTACAATACAATTTTTACATACTTTATGTAGGAAGAGTGAATGTAGAAGCATTAAAGCTTCTCATTCCCTTCCTTTACTCATAATTTTGTAAATTCGCAAACCCAATGAAAAAAAAATAAGAACAACACTATTTGATTGTAAATTGTACGTAGGTCATTCTCAAAGTAACGTACTTTTTCCTGTTCTGTTACTGTAACCAATTCTTACTAATTAAATCAATTTTGTATGCAATTTTCTTTTTCCACTATGAACGTACTATAAATTTAGTGTAACAATTTTTTTGTTTTAGTCATACATATAAATAAATTATACACAATGTTATCTCACAGGACGCACTTTATAAAGTTTTTAATATCCTGTAGGTTGTTTCAAGTTATATATATATAAAAAAACCAAAAGATTCATATATATATATATATATATATATATATATATATAGGCCTATATATAATTTTCTATATACGTAACTCAAAGTTCTTGCAGCAGTTATATAATATTATGATATTATTCAACATAGTTTCTTCTGCAAGTTGTGTATTACGTTTTTGTCGATTCAGTAACTGACGCACGTTTCACTGAAACATCAGCATCATTAAGGGTTTGTAAAATTGATTGTTTTTATCTTTACAAACATCATCATTTTTAAAAACCTCTGATGATGCTGATATGTTAATATCAGCTGATGGTAGCCTACGTGCGTCAGGTAATGAAATGACAAAAACGTAATACACTACTTGCAGAAGAAACTATATTGAATAATATCGTTGTGTGTGTGTGTGTGTGTGTGTGTGTGTGTGTGTGTGTGTGTGTGTGTGTGTGTGTGTGTGTGTGTGTGTGTGTGTGTGTGTGTGTGTGTGTGTTCAAGGAAATACATGAAAATGTAACAACTAACGATTAAAAATGTTTACTCTCAATTTTTATTAGTATAAACCTACGCTAGTAAAAACTTGTCACATAAATTCATAAATATACGACCCCCATGAACTAAACTAAACCACAGTCTGCATAACTGGCTGCAGGAGAATTTCTATTTAGATTTTGCGAGTGCCTGTAATTAACTGTAACCGTCAAAGTTTTAATGAAACTAAATAAAGAGTTGTAATGTTATCGAGATCGTCTCGTCATGTCCGTGAACAAGAAAACAATATAAGTTTATAACTATAATATCATTTTTTAATTAAATAATGGAATATTGTTCGTTACATAATTAATAAACAGTGTACATTATTTATTGTCTTAAAACTAAGCAAACGTGAAGATAAAATGCTTCCTAAGTTATTTTCCACCGAGTCAAAACATGTCCATGGAGATACATAAATTCCTGATTCTTCTTTTCTCCTGATTTATAAACACTTACAGAAATTAAAACATTTTTATCTAGTACAAATTAAGAAATAAAAATAGCTATTATTTTGTAACTTGCTATATTTTAGATTTATGAATTTTAAAAGTAAATTTGTTGTATGTTTATGAATAAAATAAAAAAATTGTAAAAGTAAATTTCTTAAACGTAATTTTTCTCATATAACGCATGTACAAAATATATCTTCTTATCGTATAAGACTGAAAATTCTTTTTTACAGCCTTCCTTTATTAAAGTTTATTGAAAACATTAAATGGCATAACAAGTATATTGTGTAGGCCTACTCTAGCGGACGCTAAAAACTACGAAGTAGTTAGGGGACGTCCATTAATTACGTGAGCTCAAAATGGGGGGGGAGGGGTCCGGCAAAATCTCACCAAATCTCATTTAAAGGGAGGGGGGGCCAATGAACATCTCACGTCATCTTTTTGATTCAGAGAATATACATTATTATAACGCACCTTAAACGTAGTTATCATTTTCAACTCTAATTTCACAGAAAAAATGTAGTACATAGAAGATATGCTTTAGGTATTTTTAGTGGTATGAAGCAAAAACATGAACATATCAAATAAATTTAATTATTTAAAAATTATAGGGTAAACCTCACGTGAGGGGGAGGGGGTCCCACCACATCTCACCAAATCTTACCAAGGGGGGGAGGGGGTCCAAATTTAAAAAAAAACCCTCACGTAATTAATGGACGTCCCCTTAGATGCACATTGCATTTTATAACTTCTATAATTTGATTATATACTTGATTAATTTGATAATATTTCAAATACATCTCGTGTATTTATGGCTGCGTTTTATTTACATCTCGTGCGTTTTATGCGCGCGCGCGCGTGTGTTTATATTTATGTCTTTGCTTATGCGAGTGTATAATTGAGTATAATTTCTTCTAATGGTACAATTCTACTGGAAATGTTAACAAATTAAATGCTACTATTCTTAAATATATCTTAAATGAAGGTTCGAATTCAATTTCTTAAATTTCCAGTGTCAGTTGGATAATTACTTGCAGTAAATGCAAGTAAGTATAGCCAACTGTGTGTGAATCCTGACAGTAATCAGAGATAATCGCACGACTAGTCAAGGTCGGTGGTTTGTTTAAGGGCAGCGTTCATTTATTTCTACCTGTATGGATATTTGCGTGCAGGAAATGACAAATGTTTTACTCGTTAAAGAGAAGTCTTGGGCATTGAAACACAACACGTGTATTCTATTGAAAAGCTTCGACTGACACTCGTGCGAGCAATCCACACAGAAACATAACACGAACTTAGTATAGTAGAACTGGAATAATGTGGGCGGTTCGTATTCCTGATATTGTAAAATTCCGAATGTGAAAGAAAATTATATTACGGCATTTTAAATAAATTAAGCTATATTGTACTCTTTAGTATTGCAATTAAGATATAAAAAAATACAGTATTTATTAACAACTTCAGTATTTTTTAACTTTATATAGGCTTTCTTTTAAATATTTTTTAATAGTTGCTTCTTTTTTTCTTAGCTATCCGACATTTAGCTGCTGTATCACGCCACCTCTTAATGAACATAACGTCAGCTGCTGTTGCGTTTTCATGTTGTTCAACGTACTTCATCGCCACATACGAAAAAGTTACAAATATTTTAAAGATTTTAATCATTTTTATGATTAAAATTTTCACTACATCGTCCTAACATACAGTCTACTACAGATTTACGTAACCTATCTCTAATGCCTTAAATCCTTCCTGTAGTATAACGCGCTTTTCTTGTGTTAGATTTGGATTATCATCCTCGCTATCGCTGGGTTATTTCTCTTCTTTTTCGGTTGCAATGTTTACAATCTCTTGGTCAGTGAGCTAGCGTTCAATGTCACTGCTAATAAGCGTGGATCTCAGTTTGAGTCATGTTTTCACAACCATTAATCTGATGGACTAATTCCACGAGGTTACCAGAAATGTCTTCATCAGCAATGACTTTACATTTCTCGTCATTAATTTTATTCCATGATTTCACGAGTGTAGATTTTTCACCAGATTCCATGCTTCAGCGGCCCAGAACATTAGTCATTTTATGTTAATTGATTTTAAATTGTTTAACAAACACTGGAATTCATCAGTTACTATGGACTGAAAACAATTTCTATAATTTCTTTTAAAGTTTTCGATAACCCACTGGTCTAAGGGGTTGAAGTAAACTGGTTACGTTTGGTGGAAGAAAATAGCCACAATTTCATAATAATACTTGAGCATTATGTCATTGTGAACGAAGAGAACTGCTTTAGGGAGCAGATTTTTAAATACTAAGAATCTACTCATGAAACCATTCTTTAAACAATTCGGATGAAATTCAACCACTTTTCTGACCAATATTTGAATGAAACGACTATATGGAGAAATTGCTTAATAGAAGGGGATGACGCTTCACGGCAAAAGGGGATGGAAGAGAAGAAGAAGAAGAAGAATATACTAAATGATCTTACAAAAATTTCAGATAATTTCGTGTACGTTAAAAGTTTATTTCAATCGTAGGTGACAAAAATAACCGCCGACCCAATTCGACGCTAGACGTTTTTTGAATTTCTAAATCTATACTGTATTTAACATGTAAAGCGTTTACAAACTCGACTCTGTTCATGCCTGTCCTTCGTGATGATCTTTCGTATATGTCTTACTTCAGTTTCTTCCTTTTACTATTATCTCCTGAGTTTAAACATCTACTATGTCTATTAAATCTCGTGATTTCATTAGAAGATTCTCCCTGTTTTTTATGTAAAATGTGTTAAGCAAGAATTAATTCGTCGTATTTAAATGAAATAGAAAAGTTAGGACATACAATGGTTAAAGATTGGTATTGTAAGCAGAAGTCTTTTGTAAAGGTGGCACTGAAGACCGTTTTCTACGCGAATTTTATTCATCCAATTCACTTTCATTTGATTTTTGTCGACTTTGGTATGAAAGGGGTGGCGTCACTGCGTCTGGAGCGGATCTCACCAGTCCGGAATCTGCTGTATATTCGTCAGAGGCTCCAAATTTGACTTGGTTTTACGTCATATTCTAATAGGTCTGCTTCGTAACTAATAGCTATATGCCTGGGTCTCTTAAGCGTTTGCACTCTTCAGATTCAGACTTTGTATTTTCGTTGGCACTTATTTTTTAGATTTACCCGTAACACAGAAAATTACACCACTTTATATATGGATATTTAACTAGTAAAATATTTAAGATATGTTTCTGAGAGAACAATTGTTATTTCTGAAAGAAATTTAAGAAATATATTTGATACAGGACTATTATGTTTTTTATGGTTGTGGGGAACGGAGATCGAGTCTCAACCCCTTGGGAAACGGAACTGACTTCACAACAGGGACGTTCGGTAGTCAAGGCCAGTCAAGAAACAGCCACACCGTTTCCTCACAAAGGAAGTGAGCCGATTGCTTCCTTGTATCTGGTGTCAACGCATACTTGGGTTTTATCACGTTCCACAATGAAACGTTGAATTTACCTACAGAAAATTAATTACAATTGTTGTAATAGTTTTACAGGGCAGTCTACAAATATAAATACTCCCTCGTGAATCAAGAGATAGAGAGAGGGAGAGAGAGAGAGAGAGAGAGAGAGAGAGAGAGAGAGAGAGAGAGAGAGAGAGAGAGAGAGAGAGAGAGAGAGAGAGAGAGAGTGAGAGATGGGGGGGGCTGAAATACATAAAGAGATAGTGAAACTGAAAGAGAAATTGTAAGTGGAAGAAAGGAAGAGGTAGTGAGGTCTACTGTACAGACGATTAAGCAGTGTCTTACAATGTGTGTTTCGGATCAGCCCGAATCTTTCCTACTGTGTCTTATACTTACATTCTGCATGGTTAACGCTAGATTTTGCGAATTCGGTTCAAACTTTATATATTTTCTATAGAACCGTTATAATTTCTCTGCACTCTCAGGTACTCTCATACGTAACTAAATTTGCTAGCCACGCTACCTTGCAGGGCAACGACCGAAACTTCTCGCTGTCAAAAATCATACTGGTTTGCAGTCTTTGACTATCTTACACAGTGTACATTGACGTCTGCATCCAGTTACACTAGTAATACAGCTAGTATGAGTATATGAACACAGTTGTTACTGCGGTTGTAGAAGTAAGGGAAAAATGGATCGTTTAAACCCGTTTGAACATAATTCTCGGTGCATAATTTGATTTTATGAATCCATGTCATTACAGATCTTGATTATTTCTTGTTGAAGAGCTCCAAAACGTTTTGTGTAAAATGTTTCAAGGCTCTTATCAAGGTATTGATGTTACACGCTCAGTGTCGCTAAATCTTATCACCCGAAGTTGTAATGTTGAAATGTGTCCGTCAGAGCCAACTGCGAGCAACCCCAACATGAGAAGGTGTTACATGTATTAAAATATTGTTACGAACATCGCGACATCGAAACCACAGTAATAAATTAATTATTGAACATCAGAGGGAGCGATATTAATAATTTTTTATTTACACTTTAAAGAATTAAAACCAACTTGTATTACAACAATTTTCCTAAAGTTACACAAGTTATCCAATATGCACTATGTAGAAGTAATAACAAAAGTTAACAAATTAAATAATTACAGTACAAATAAACAACACATATACAAATAGATAATTAAGTACTTGTCACTTTCAGTAACTGTCTGATAACGTTGAATGAACATACCTTAATCAACTGCTCAAAAAATTACCATTATAGTTCTTGGAACTCTCAACTCACCTGCAGTTGCAAACGCATGCCCTTTGCATACCCCAGCCAATGTCATCTGTTGTTAAGCAGTAATTACAGATGAATCAGACAACGTCTTGGCAGCGTTAGAACATTGGGTCGTCGTGCCGAAAGAGCTTGCGTCACAGTGAGTAGTTGAACACTTCCTGTAGTCTACCCGTTTTACTTATGTATATCTCTGTTAATACTGCCTCAGCCAAACGGTTAACAGTCGGAAGCCTTTGACGTACTAATGTCTTCTTAAACATGTGGCACTGTCTCTGTTCACCAATGAAATTGTCCCTGTAGTAAAAGGGACATCGAATCCATGTGGGCGTGGCATTGTCACAATAGTATTCATCATCCGCAGCTTATCGCCTTCAATGAAGCCAATCCGTCATGTCGTCGTCATTCTGCTGTTGCTGGTTCTGTTTAAGTCATGTGCTTAAACATATTAACAAACTAAATACATTGGTGGCGATAAAAAGTAATTACCACAGCTATCTGAATCAATCTGATTTTGATTGCTAATGGTAACGTGTAAATGAGGCTACACTACACAACCATAGAGCTATTCCATAGCCTACATCTTTCACTATACAAAGTACTGTGCCTTGTATTTCTCAAAATAATCTGAATTCATCTTATTTTTACTAGATATTATCACTATATATTCAAGCTATGTATTTAATTTAACTTGCTTCCGTTTTATTTCATTATGTAAAGCAGTATACCCACTCCCTCTTCCATTTTTGACAATATCAGTTAATCGTCTTCTTTCCTATTTGTATACCAGACTTTCTCGGCTTCGAATTGGTCTGTACATTAACTACACTCTGCTATAACCAATTGTCGAGAAATAATTATTACATTTATTAAAATGACGCTTACTTTCATATAACACACCGCTTTCATACAACTGTTCGACGCTCACCCCCCACTCTGTCAGTAAGAACAGATTAATGGCGCAGATCCGGCATGTCTGGTTACAACCACTGCAAGAAGTGTTTAGGCCTAAAGCACGTCAAAACCATTTTATCCTTGCCTCTCGGTTCGTTCTAACACGCTCTCTCTTGCGTATATTAGTCTTAGTTGGCCTTCCGTTCAATTTTTAAGACTTTTAGCACTTACTCTCATGTAATCCATTTGTACCGTTTGTGCCGTGGTCAGTCTTCCTATAAAATCCGCATTTGGAGTCGATACTTCAAATGTAAGTACTTCAAATTGTATGGAGTCGCCATAAGTAAGAAGGCCTACTCCTCTATTACCCTCCAATTCTTATTTACTCCTACATTCTCGTTACTAAATATTGTCATCGTTATAAATCGTGCAATTAGAAATCATACAAATTATATGAGTACGTAATTTTTAATTAAATGACTTGTGCGTTTGTGTAAATATAAATATCGGTATGGAGAACCATACATGACTTCCATGTTCTAAGATTTATATTTAAAATCATACTCGAAATGAAATATTTCCATAGTAACTACGTCTTTCTACTTATTGCTTCAGCATTAACCACAGTACTGTGGTAACTAACGTATTCCACCTCACGTTTTCGCACTCGATTTTCACTGATGATGGCAGTCGATGGCACTGCCGAAAAGTCTGGTTTTGCAGAAAACATTGGACTACGGTTGAACAGCCCGGGAAGCAATTTTAACAAAAAAAAAACTACGTCTTTGTTGCCGATAACGTAGTACACATATAAAAAATTCTCCCTTCCACCTTCAACTATAATTTTTAATAATAGAAAATTACCCCCACCCCGTTCACATAACCTCTTCATTTATAGATATTTCATCTACGTTTCTAAAGTGGATTATTATGACCTTCTTATCAGGATACTTTATTTATAAAAATTAAGTACTTTACTCTTGTTAAGTCATAAAATGTTTCAGGTAAACTACCCCTTTCTCTTAACCGATCTTCTCCAAAGTCAATAGACCTTCAGTCCTCTACAATTCAGGGATGTATGCAAAAAAATATTTGATTCTGTTTGAATGTGCGGCAGTTATCGTTCGTCATAAAAAAAATACCCTTTTTAAAACATAAAACGTTGCTGATAAACTACCCCTTTCCCTTAACCGATCTTCAACAAAATCAACAGACCTAGAGTTCTCTTTAGTTCAAAAAGGTATGCAAAAACGTAGTTGATTCTGTTTGAATTTACGACAGTTATCGTTCGTCATATAAAAAATTACCCTTGTTAAAACATAAAATGTTGCAGGTAAACTATCCTTTTCCCTTAACCGATCTTCACTAAAACCAACAGGTCTTGTGTACTCTACAAATCAGGACTGTATACAAAACATTATTTGATTCTGTTTGAATTTTCGGCTGTTATCGTTTGCCATAGAAAATGCCCTTGTTAAAACATAAAATGTTGCAGGTAAACTACCCCTTTCCCTTAACCGATCTTCACCAAAAACAATAGATCGTGAGAACTCTACAATGTAGGGCTGTATGCAAATAATCAATTGATTCTGTTTGAATTTGCGGCTGTTATCGTTTGCCATAGAAAATACCCTTGTTAAAACATAAAACGTTTCAGATAAACTACCCCTTTCGCTTAACCGATCTTCAACAAAATCAACAAACCTTAAGTTCTGTATAATTCAAAAAGGTATGCAGAAGAGTAGTTGATTCTGTTTTAATATACGGCAGTTATCGTTCGTCATAAAAAAATTACCCTTGTTAAAACATAAAATGTTGCAGGTAAACTACCCTATTCCCTTAACCGATCTTCACCAAAACCAACAGGTCTTGCGAACTCTACAATTCAGGCCTGTATGCAAAACATTATTTGATTCTGTTTGAATTTGCGGCTGTTATCGTTTGCCATAGAAAAAAATCCACACACACACACACACACACACACACACACACACACACACACACACACACACACACATTTCGAAAAATGACTTTTTTTCATGTTTTGAGTGTAGTACAATCAGAATCTGCAATAATCTCGAACACGATTTTTTTTCCATCACCATACTTCCATTTCCTTTTTACTTCCATATTCCTTAAGGAATGGAAGTATGGTGATGGCAAAAAAAATCGTGTTCGAGATTATTGCAGATTCTGATTGTACTACACTCGAAACATGAAAAAAAGTCGTTTTCCGAAAAGTGTCTGTGTGTGTGTCTGTCTGTGTGTCTATGTGTCTATCTGTACATTTTTTTTCTATGGCAAACGATTAACTGCCGCAAATTCAAACAGAATCAAATAATTTTTTGCATACAGCCCTGATTTGTAGAGTACTCACGACCTATTGTTTTTGGTGAAGATCGGTTGAGGGAAAGGGGTAGTTTACCGGCAACGGTTTTTTTTTATCAAGGGAAATTTTTTTTTTTTGGCAAACGATAACAGCCGCAAATTCAAACAGAATCAAATAATGTTTCGCATACACCCCTGAATTGTAGAGTTCTCAAGACCTATTGTTTTTGGTGAAGATCGGTTAAGGGAAAGGGGTAGTTTACCTACAACGTTTTTTTAACAAGGGTATTTTCTATGGCAAACGATAACAGCCGCAAATTCAAACAGAATCGAATAATTTTCTGCATACCGCCCTGATTGCTACAGTACTCAAGATATGTTGTTTTTGGTGAAGATCGGTTGAGGGGAAGGGGTAGTTTACCTGCAACGGTTTTTTTTTATCAAGGGAATTTTTTTTTTTTTTTGGCAAACGATAACAGCCGCAAATTCAAACAGAATCAAATAATGTTTCGCATACACCCCTGCATTGTAGAGTTCTCAAGACCTATTGTTTTTGGTGAAGATCGGTTAAGGGAAAGGGGTAGTTTACCTGTAACGTTTTATGTTTTAACAAGGGTATTTCCTATGGCAAACGATAACAGCCGCAAATTCAAACAGAATCAAAAGATTATTTGCATACTGCCCTAAATTGTAGAGTTCTCATTGTTTTTGGTGAAGATTGGTTAAGGGAAAGGGGTAGTTTACCTACAACGTTTTTTTAACAAGGGTATTTTCTATCGCAAACGATAACAGCCGCAAATTCAAACAGAATCGAATAATTTTCTGCATACAGCCCTGATTGCTACAGTACTCAAGATCTATTGTTTTTGGTGAAGATCGGTTGAGGGGAAGGGGTAGTTTACCAGCAACGTTTTTTTATCCAGCGTATTTTCTATGGCAAACGATAACAGCCGCAAATTCAAACAGAATCAAATAATTTTTTGCATACGTCCCTGAATTGTAGAGGTCTCAAGGACTTCCGATTTTGGTGAAGACCGGTTAAGGGGAAGGGGTAGTTTACCTGCAACCTTTTACGTTTTAACAAGAGTAAAGTACTTGAAAATATTTTTAAACTTTTTGAAACAATGGTAATTGTTAAAAATAAAATAATTTTGTTGCCAGGCAATAAAATTAAAATTTTTTCATTTTAATGTAATATAATATTTTTCATTTAATACGGCAATAAAAAGGCAGGTAAGACACAAACACACACACACACAATTCACGTTATTTCTGGCCTCACTCATGTTTATTTTCTTACGTTTGCACGCTTTTTAAATGGAAAGTGCCGAAACCCACACTAACATAACGCGTGCAAGCCGAAAAAATGGACATCAATTTGCTTACTGGCGAAGCTAGTAGTTAATGAATGGGTAGGCAGAAATCTTATCTTAAATTTTTTTAAGGAATCACTAAAAGGACGGTGGGTCAAATCGGACGCTGAGGTAGAGTTTGCTGTAACCGAATGGTTCCACAAACAGCCGTAAGAATTTTACTAGCAGGGAATCTACAGGTTAGCGCAACAGTGGAACTCATGTCTTAATGTTATTGGAGACTTCTTTTAAAATC
Source organism: Magicicada septendecula (assembly GCA_034769895.1). Classification (NCBI taxonomy): domain Eukaryota; kingdom Metazoa; phylum Arthropoda; class Insecta; order Hemiptera; family Cicadidae; genus Magicicada; species Magicicada septendecula. The sequence continues at coordinate 332,862,460 of CM068371.1, read as the reverse complement.
GTTGAATAAAAAATGCTTTACAGCTCTATACGTGTGTCTATTGAACAATCCTTGTATTAGTCATACACAATAATACAACTGATTGAACTTCAAATTTTTAAACTTGATTAGTTTCTATATATATGTTTAATGTACAAATAATTCAAATAACAATCTTGATCATCTGTTAGTTCAGCGGAATAACAGTGACACTTTTAATAACCGCACAAAATAAACACTTAGAAACAACACAGGCGCTTTAACTTAACTGTTTGGACCACAGAAGTGAGGCATGCCTCAACGCTCTATGTGTACAGCGCGGGACAATCCCCCCTCCCTACACTTCCCTATCACACCACTACATTGCTTACATACGATGTATACAAAAAACGCTGAGGCAAGTTCAGGTTGCCTCATTCGCTTTAAACGAACTATGCCGAATCTCACCTGTCACCATCTAGCGGTCGCTCAATAAAGCACGTTTCGGTTTAATAAATTTGACAGTCGCAGTAACAATGTATAATCTTTACGTTATGTAGTTCATACGTATTTATAATTTTTATTCTACAGAATTTTTTAGGGTAGGCATCGCCTCAATTGCCTCCATGTAACTTCGCCACTGAATATATGTGTACAACGTTATCGGCAACAAAGAAGTAGTTTTTGTTAAAATTCCTTCCCGGGATATTTGGCCGTAGTCCAATGTTTTCTACAAAACCAGACATTTCGGCAATGCCATCGACTTCCATCATCAGTGAAAATCGAGTGCGATAACGTGAGGTGGTATACATTAGTGACCACAGTACTGTGGTTAAGGCTGAAGCAGTAAGTAGAAAGAAGTAGTTCTATGGTAATATTTCATTTCGAAAATGATTTTAAATATAAATCTTAGAATATGGAAGTCATGTATGGTTCTCCATACCGATATTTTGTATGGCAAACGATAACAGCCGCAAATTCAAACAGAATCAAATAATGTTTTGCATACAGTCCTTAATTGTAGAGTTCTCAAGACCTGTTGTTTTTGGTGAAGATCGTTTAAGGGAAGATCGGTTACCTGCAACGTTTTATGTTTTAACAAGGGTAATTTTTCTTATGACGAATGATACCTGCCGCACATTAAAAGAGAATGAAATAATTGTTTGCATACATTCCTGAATTGTTAAGTACTCAAGGTCTGTTGGTTTTGGTGAAGATCGGTTAAGGGAAAGGAGTAGTTCACCTGCAACATTTTATGTTTTAACAACGGTAATTTTTTCTATGACGAACGATAACTGCCGCACATTCAAACAGAATCAAATATTTTTTTGTACGTTCCTGAATTGTAAAGGAATGAAGGTCTATTGATTTTGGTGAAGATTGGTTAAGGCAAGGGGTTAGTTTTTCTGCCACGTTTTATGTTTTAACAAGAGTAATTGTTTCTAAGACGAACGATAACTGCCGCACATTCAAACAGACTCAAATAATGTTTTGCATGCGTCCCTGAATTGTAGAAGACTCAAGACCTATTGATTTGGTGAAGATCAGTTAAGAGAAAGGGGTAGTTTACCTGCAACATTTTATGTGATAACAAGGTTAATTTTTTTTTATGACGAACGATAAGTGCCATAAATTCAAACAGAATCAAATAAGTTTTTACATATGTGCCTGAGTTGTAGAGGACTCAAGGCGTATTGATTTTGGTGAAGATCGGTTACGGGGAAAGGGCAGTTTACCTGAAACATTTTTTGTTGTAACAAGAGTAAAGTACTTAATTTTGATAAATAAAGTATCCTGATAAGAAGATCTTAATAATCCACTGTAGAAACGTAGATGAAATATCTATAAATGAAGAGGCTAGTTGAACGGGGTGAGGGTAATTTTCTAGAAACGAAAATTATAGTTGAAGGGGGAGGGGATAATTTTTTTTATATATGTACTACATTATCGGCAACAAAGAAGTAGTTTGTTGTTCAAATTCCTTCCCGGCCTGTTTGGTCGTGGACCAATGTTTTCTGCAAAACCAGACGTTTCGGCAGTCCCATCGACTTCCATCATCAGTGAAAATCGAGTGCGATAACGTAAGGTGGTATACGTTAGTGACCACAGTACTGTGGTTAAGGCTGAAGCAGTAAGTAGAAAGAAGTAGTTTTTATGGAAATATTTCATTTCGAAAATGATTTTAAATATAAATCTTAGAACATAGAAGTCATGTATGGTTCTCCATACCGATATTTTAATTAGGCAAGGCAAATAAACATTTGTTAACGCTAAAATTTAAAAGCAAAAAACAGATGTTTAAAAAATTACTTTACCAGTACAGTCCTTAAATATAGGGTGTGAATTTTCAGATATTAATAAGATGACACTAATAAAACATATACAACACAAAGGCATTACATTGAAGTCTTAGGCTCTCACCACGACCGGCGTCAGCTCTGTTAAAGTTCTGACTCATTGCCGGTCTATTAGGCCGTGGTCTAGTGCTGTCGAGTGAAACAGACAGGCCATCTTCAGTGTAACGATTTAAAAGGTAACTGGCCCGGTGTTCACCAGTTTCCACAGTACAGTGACTACATAATCTTCAAAGGATGGAGGGGTTGAAGATTTGCTTATTTTCGCTAACAAGAGGGATGGGAGCATCCAGAGGAATGCTTGTGTCACAGAGACAAACTGGTGACTTGAGACGACTTGAGACAATATATATATTGTAATGTTGTAACCAGCAACGGCATAGCGGTTTTTAAACAGTTTCCTTAACGTGACACAGTTGTGATATTTACTCTATATAGTGTATAATGCACAGATGGGTGTATACGAAAAACTGTACTAATAGACAAATGGCTTCACATGTGGAACGTTCACAGAAAGTTTTACAATTAATAAAGTTGTGTTAGTCACAACACACATACAGAATTAACACCGTTGCACACCACTATAGAAAAATTAATTCCGATTAGCGCTTTCAAGCTTCACAACTCATCATGAGATCGGAAAAATCTGTTTTATGAAATTATGACCGTCTTCTGCATAGTGGTTTACTTAGAAGTATATTACATTATATTTACATCACATAAGATTAGCGCGTAACACATATTACGACATCGTTGTGCAATCAGTCCAGTTCAATATCCTGCATGTATAATATTATTATTATATAACGTAATGTGTAACATCAGCGACATGTGCAAACCCTTTATCTGGCGTCTCCCGTCCTTGTCGTGTTATCAGCGGGAACCGTTCGTTCGCCAGTGCGCATTATTCTAATGAAAACTACAAATGCTTGATCAATATTGCGACGGTTCCAATCTTTCGTTCTGTAGAAAACGCTGTTCATTTCACATCTCAAATGTGTTATCCTTTCCGTAGAAAAGAACAGTATTGTTTAAGCAATAATTCTTAAAGTCGTACAAGTTTATCGTTGTTACTTTTAAAAATAAAACGCATAATTTACATTTATTTTTAAGCAAACATGCTTGGTTTAAACATTTATGTAAAAAGATTTTAAAACTTCAGCAGTTTGTTTGAAATAATTCTATTTTGTATAAACGCTATACATGATTTCGCCTTTTAAAGCTGTTTGGTGTTCGGTCGTTGACCTCTTCAGTGTCAAAGTGATATCCGTTCCTTGTTCGTTAAGTTAAACATTTCAAGGCTTTGTTACCGAACGAATTAATTACAGTCACAGTTTATGTACGAGTACTTCAGTAAAGTGTAAAATTTAATTGCTACAAGTAATATTAGGTGCTCTTCGAATAGAATGGAAAATCAAAAAATACGTTAAATTTTGAATAACATGTCTGTCGGCATCCAGGTCACTTATAACGACAAATAATAAATAAATATATTTACCTTTTTTTCTCCTGTCTCGTGACCACAATATAACGCAATGAATTATAATTGACGCGTTTCGAGACTATGTCTCGTCATCAGAATATTAAAATTTATCACTCATTGAGATCGTTAAAAATTTTTTAAAACATTAAAATACAAAATCGAAACCAAATCATCTAAGCATTATGTGAAGCGAGTGTGCACTCGGTTGTCCGGCCGGCTTTCATCGAGTGCGCACTCGCTTCACATAATGCTTCGATGATTTGGTTTCGATTTTGTATTTTAATGTTTTTAAAAATTTTTAACGATCTCAATGAGTGATAAATTTTAATATTCTGATGACGAGACATAGTCTCAAAACGCGTCAATTATAATTCATTGCGTTATATTGTGGTCACGAGACAGGAGAAAAAAAGGTAAATATATTTATTTATTACTTGTTAAATTTTGCGTAAACTACTAGCTAAAATTAAATTGTCGTCAACCGTGGCCTTGTATTTGAAACTGTACGTAGTTTTGAACTGACAGTCAAGGAGCTCCCAGCGGTGCATCCCAAACAAAACGGGCGACGAACGTCCTGATGCTCCGTATCGTTAGCTGTCTGCCGGACCCGGGCTTTGCGAAGGACTGTAATCAAGTCTACTTTGAATAGCCACGGAACCGATTACTTTTTGTAAACTGTAGAGACGAAGATGTTTTTAAAATATTTTTATTTTCAAGTTAACTGTATGTTTTGCATAACCAGAACCAAAGTACATAGTAGTAGCCGACTCAAAGTACATTTGCATAATCAGGGAAAGATCCAGCAGGCAATTCTTTGTGGAACGAGTTGACATGGAGTGGATTGCGGAAAATTGGTCCATTCTTTAAAGATCTAAAGTGTAAGTGATAAGAATGAGTGAAGGATATAAATACAGTTTGTTATTATCAACACGATTGTTGATATTGAGGTACAAGTATGAAATCATATATCTGTGTTAGTCAGTTCATTATTCATTAAATAATGTTCACTTACAGTTTAAAAACACACTAGGCCTATTATTTATGCTATTAACATGCTGGTAAGGTACGGTTAGGTTACAATTTAAAGCAATTTTAGAGGGAAACCATTAACCTACATAACGTGATATGAGTTTTCTACCATATTCAAAAACGCAGAACCATTCTACGAAGCAAAACGACCAAAAAATGTCCACCATTTTCCCCTCTCTGGATCCGCGCCTTTCTACAATAACTTTGTACACATACTACTTGTAACTGAATGTGGCTGACATTTTAATATCATCTTGTCTATATATAGTCATATGTGAACGTTTATTTTAACTTTACTGCTATAAAGATATATCACATTTATAAAATTGGAGATTCAATAATTGGTACTTTCAATAATTTTCATAAAATTCATGTTTTTCACCCGTCACAGTGTAAGGATTTCAAAAAAATAAAATACTTCATACCAACTTGTGTTTTTAAAGCTGTTGCAAAAGATGGGTAAAGTAATTGTATTATATACCTATTGATAAGAATTGTCATAAATAAATTACGTTAGGCCGGAACAAATCTAACCGACTCCTTCGAGTTAAGAATAATTGCTTGCAAATGGGCAGGCTGAGAAGACATGAATGGTAGCAGGGAAACCGGTTTGGAAACGGTACTTTCTTCCTAATATTGTATCCGCTCTGTGTTACTTTCCAACACCGGCGATGCGACGACTGTAAAACGCATAATTCCTGTTCCAAACCCGTTGTTTCCCACTTTTATTCTCTCTCTTAACACCAAATTGTGACGGCCAGTTTAGCTTATTTGTGTATTGATTTAAAATGTTCGTTTACACATGGACAAAGTCATGAAACCACGACACCAGTTACCCAAAGTAAAATTTGTTATTAATCTTGTTATGTGAATAAGCAGTCTCTGTAACTCCAACTTCGTCCTGCTTATTTGCTAAACTCCTAAATGTCATGTTCTGGACGAGGCCTTTCAGTGTTTCCACCACTTTCAAGTCCCAAACCACGACCTAGGACGTGAAAATGACATTTAGCAGTTTAACAAATAAGCACGATGAAGTTGGAGAAAAATTTGTTAATTAGGCATAAATTGATAAATCCTATCTGTTACATTTCTCTAACTCTGTATTGTTACAGGTATTTTCTGATGAATAAATATTATTTAGAACATGTCTTCTTACAGGCAGCAATTTATACAAATCTAAAGGCTACACGTGTAATCAAAGTTATCGATTAAGACTGCTTTGAACGGTTAATACTAACCTGGCCGATATAAACTATTGGATATCGATGTAAACTATTTGGCTCATATCCACCAGATTCTTACTTAAAATAAATATTTTTGTAAAGTGCAAATCAAGACATTTTTGTTTCCCGACGTTCATTCAAAACGACAGGACTGCCCTCAGTTATACTGACTATATAACTGACGTCTGCGGAAGAGATTAACGGCACATATTTTTTTATAATTACTGATTTGCTTTTTTTTTGTTTTGTATCAGCCACCTAAGGATCACATACCAATTTCAATTCTTTATTTTTTGTTCTTTTCTTTTTCTCCAATATTCTTTCAACTTTTAACTGTGTCTCTTCTTCCTGTCTTCAGTCCACTTTGAACCTGCGTTTTTTTCTCTCCTGCCCTGGACTCCTTCCATTTTTAACACTTTTGCCCGCAAAACGTATATCTCAATTGCTTTTTCTGCGTGTATAGTATTTTTTTCTAAATCCTTTTGTACTTTTTTCATCCAACTTGATGTTGATTTCTTCACTTACAGATATCTGAAGATCTGCTTTGTTAACCTATTGTCGTCCATTCTATATAAATGTCCAAAAAATAATAGTATTCTTTTTCTCATTGTTTCTTTTATATTTTCTATACTTTGATATATTTCATTATTACTCCTTAATTTCCAACCTCCTGAAGTTTTTCGTGGGCCTAATATTTTCCTAATAATTCGTCTTTCATTGATTTACTTTTATTTATACATTTATTTTATTATATACATTTATATTTTTTCATATGTATTAATTTATTATTATTTATTTATTTATAATAATAATAATACATTTTTTGTACAAGAATATATTTTATTATTTTTGTGTGAATATTACATGTTTCAATAGTATTTAACTATCATAATCAGATATAAATAATAATAGTTAAACACTGTAAATATTAAATATAAATCAATTTATATCTGATGATGATAGCTAAATACTACTGAAACATTGCAATATTCATTAAAAAAGGTAATAAAATTCTTTGGGGTCTTCCACATCTCCTCCTAAACCACTGGACCGATTTCAATCAAACTTGGCACAAATATTTTATGCAACGGGAGAACCAACATAGTATAGGTGTTTTTTCGATACGATCCTTCGGGGGGTCCTTTGGGTCTTAAAAAACTATTAGATCTGGTTACTATGGCAACCCAATAGAATAGATTCTGGTTACCATAGCATCGGTGGAAGTCTCCCGCGTAGGAAATAGCGCGGGAGTCGTTCGACGGGCCTTCCCCGGAGTTCATCCACGGAACCCGGGGAGTCTTAGGTCGGATCTCGCGAAAGACGGCGGGGCCAGAGTCCACTGTTTTTGTAAATAAAGATATAGGTTATGATATCAAAGGTGGTGTATGCATCTTAAGAAACTTCTTAATAGTGTGTGAATTCAGAGTTGTTTCAGTTTGAATTTAAAAGTGGATAAGTTAAGATCGAAGTAAGTTATAAGCGAGTATAAACAACAAAGTTTTGATAGCGAATGTATTCAGATCATAGTTTTCAGACAATATAAATGCACTTGCTTCAGTTTGAATTTAAAAATTGATAAGCTGAAATCTATAGAGGTATTGTATTGTTAGAATAAGTTTATGAGACACTAATTTAACAAATGCCTTATTTCAACATTAACACAATGAATTATAAAACGACAGTTAAATACGCAGCGCGTGCAAGTACTGTAGACATTTTATTGAAAACTAATTTAGCCGTTCGCCCTCTCCCAGAGTTAGAAATCAAGCAGGAGGATCATGCGCAACAGAATTCTTCTCCACATATATAAATACAGTTTATGACATGTTCTTAAACAGGTGCGCTACAGAGTATTCCTCCAGTGAGAATGCGAATGTAACAATATAAGGAAGATTATACATGTAACGAGCAAAAATTTTAAAAATTTTTAAATTTTCACCTCGACGGAGTACGTTCACACGAGGCGGTGTCAACGACTTATAGTTGGCGCAATAAATAAAGCGTAATGAGAAGATGTCAGTACAGCGTCGCTAGCTTGACAATAGAAGGCATTAAGTACGATACGACTATAGAAATTGGTGGCACAAGATGACAGGGAAAGCGTAGTCCAGAATTATTGCTCACTACAGCTGTAACAAAGTAAGCAAGGACATTCACACTTGTACCGAGAATTGTGGCAGATGTTTGACCATGTTACGTCAGTATACGATAAACGACAAAAACGAGTGAAACTACATATTACAATGGTACGGATGCACTGCACCTTAAGAAACAATACAGTAGGATAGATCTGACAAAAACTCAAGTCATGTTACGCAGCTGGAGTTATCGTCTAAGTGACAGACAGGATTTACGAGTGGAAAGTTGGGGTGACTTCACCAGCCAGCAGATGTTCAAAATTACTAATAGCCACAAAAAAAAGGGGTATAACATAGAACAATACGCCAGGAGGACCGAAAGTACAGATAATGGCAATCTAGAGAAACACAGAGTTTACTTCAGACAATAGGTTGATAGACAAGTGTCTAATAGCCGTAGTTTCTACGAAAAGGGTCAACGTTCGTCAGAGCAAAATCGGGGGACGTTTAAGAACCTATCAGATGCCTTCAGCCAGGGAGAAAATTGGTGGTGAGGAGTGTTTCCATAGCAACAGAAACGGAAGACCTATCGGAAGAACTATGACGTAGGATCTCGACATGGTGGGACAGAATATTCCAAGAAAATTCAAAACTGACCAATCTCAAAATGAAGTAGGCGTGAACTGCGCCAGAGACAAAATTTTGAGTAGGGACGAATTAATAAAACTATCTGTCCAAGACGGAGGAGAGACAGTCTATACTCAATTTTTGAAACAGTTTTTACTCAAATCTTCAGGCAGTTTTATACTCAAATTTTTCAGTTAGTTAATTTCAAGTACGGAACAGTTGATACTCAGATTTCAAGCAGTTTATTCTAAGTGTTCGGAGTTAGTTTTATTCTAAGTTCACAAGAGTACATTAATCGTGCGGAGAATTAACTCGAGTACGGGAATTAGTACGTTAACCTGTAACTTAAAAGACTTAGTAATATCTTCACGTCACGATAATAAGTCTTAGTAAACTTTTAAAGAGTGTATTTCGAAGCGTGTCGTAACGGACTTAGACAAGAATTATATAAAGTGAACAATCAGACCGTTACACGAATAGATATCACCACATAAACGATATACTGAACAATTGAACTTAATATAGTGTTACTACACCTTATTAACAACATAATGAACATTAAATATTAAACTAATTAACAAATTATACGAATATTTAAAGAAGCAGCGATAAGTGAAACCAGACATGTACATTAACGTCAAAACGAACACACAACATACACCGTAAGATGGAACATTTGATTGAACACTAAACTTCAATTATTCACATAAACAAACGCCAACGCGAGTGACCGGAAAAGTGAGTGTTAAGTGATTGTGATAAAACAGCATCCGACGATATGTGTCTACGAGTCATCTTCATCACCGGAACCAGACTTCGTCAACAACTAATGGATATTCAATAATCAAGTAACCATTATTTTAATCATTTCTATTTAGTTACTTCTACTGACCTGATTCTTTCAAAGAATTCATCCCTGAGAAAATGATTAAGAAACGTAATGAATAAATCTGAATAAAAGTAATTAATGAATATATTAACAAAAGCTTATTTGGGATTTAATGAACGCATTAAATAAGTAGAATATGAATTGTTATATTATTTGATTTATATATGTATGTATGTTTTTCTTTGTTTTCAGCGTATATTGAAACATGAATGTGTTCTTATAAAATATGTATGTATTTCAGGTACAGCGACGTATCATATGTACAATTTTAATTTGTTGTGAATTATAAATAAACTAGGAATTTAAGTTGATCATATATATGCGTTCATTATTACCAATTACATCCCAGATATTAACTTAAATTTTGGAGAAATATAAAATAGATTTTCAAGAGTTTCATATGCTCAAATAAAATAAACGAATTGATAACGCTAATCTGCTAAATGATATCAAATATTTGTTAATGAGAATCAGAATAGTTACACATAGTATTAAATGGTCGTATAACACACGGCATGAAAGTAATCAATTAAAGCAAGTAAATACATATTATCTATCGCAAATCAATATAATAAAAAATCCTTATATTGAGAACGCCCAAAGTACGTAAGACTTTATAAATCAATTTTAACGATTTGATATCACTTATATTATATAATTTTGCATTATATAAATGGCGTCCAACTTCGGGGCTAGATACATGTGAGAGATCGATAAATTTACATATTTAATAAATAACCCATTTATGCGATTAATACGCATATATACATTATATAAATGGCGCCCACCCGCACGGCATGATACGTAGTAACAAAGATTGTTAAAACGTACAGCTCTGGCAAAGAACAGGCAGTAGAAGAAGTAGATAAAGTAGTGTTATAGAAATAGAAGTAAGATAAGTATTAGTGTTATAAGTCAGTTTGAATGATTACGCGTAGGAAGGCAAAAATGGCGAGCAATTCCGATAGCGTAGAATTCGACGTTAATAACCAATTAGGCACAGTAAATACAGAAGAGAATACTACACCTAGCGAACCAAGTAGCGTTGTAGAGAGTCCAGAAGATAGGGCGCGAGGACAGACATCAAAAATAGAAGATGTAAGTCTACAAATGTTGATGGAATTCATCCGTCAACAGAGCGAAAAACAAGAAGAGAATATTAACAAATTAATTAGCGAGAAACAAGAAGAAAGCAACAGAAAACTAGAGGAAAGTAACAAATTAATTAGTGAGAAATTAGATAAGCAGAAGGAAGAACAAGAAGAAAACAGTAGATTAATTAGTGAGAAATTAGAAAAACAAAATGAAAAACTCGACCAGCATAAGGAAGAGATGACACAAATAAGGTCCGAAATACGTGAAGGTACGAATGCCTTGAAAGCGGATAAAAGCGAAGTCCGGAAGAAGCAGGAAGAAGTGGTGAATGAGAACTACGAAGATGTACGGAAAGTACGAGATACTGATAACGCTGTTGAGTTCACAGACGTGTCAGCTAATAAGAAATTATCAACTGTGGGATCTAATGCGAATGTCATTAGCAAACTAAGGAAGAAATGGATTAAGAAGAAAAATGACTTTGTTCCTTTGTATATGAGGAAGTGGGAAGAGGATGATCCAGACATGGATAGAGACTGTAAAAATTTACTACTACCAAGTAGAATGCATAAAAAGTACAAATTAATCAACACGGGAAGAGGTACTGCATCAGTGAATCCTATGATGAAGTATCCAACTTGTGAAATAAGCGTAGATCGGCGAAGTAGTCAAGCCATGGATAATGTGAAGCGGAAGGACATACAAGATCCGTATGCATATTCATCATGGACAAGAAACGTTATGAGAAAAAGGAGAGGAAAGAATTCTGCTAGACGACTTAAAAATGTTGTAAAGGATTGTGAAAGTACTGAAAGGAGAGTCCGAGCACTCGAGGTAAGATTTCTTAGGAACTTAAGAAACAAAACTTTATTATGTAAGCACACGAGTGGTGAGCTGATTGTCGAACAACGGTGTTGTATACAGGCCTGGAAACGACGACAAACGCAGAGCGGCGCGTGTTTACTTAGAGAAAATTATTGGAAAAAACGGCAAAAGCTACTCAATGCGTACGTAAACAATGGTAGTACTGCTGCGGAGGGTTGTCTAAGGCACGGCAAGCAATTTAACGCACATCTACCCGAGAGGGGTCGACAAAAGGGAAGGTACAACACATTTCTCACTCACTCACATAGAAAGAGACAGAGAATGGTCGTAAATCTTAAAAGCACAAGTGCGGCACATTGTACCAGAGTAACGGGAACAGCTGACCGGCTATTGGGAAAATATGTGACGCAAACCCCAAGGTCAAACACCTTACTGTTTATAAACAAAGATGCGTGCGTAGGTAACAGCACTATATTAACAAGACATACAAATATGTCATCACAAATATAATTTAAGAATGAATAAATGAAAACGTATTAAGAAGACGAACTTGAGAATGTTTGAAAATGTAATGATAAAATTAGATAATATTGAATAAAATACATTAAATACATTGGTTATATGAAAATGCATAAGCCAAAGATGATAATTAGAGATGAATGTTGATGAATGAAGAGCAGGAGATTAATGAATAAAATTAGCGATGACGAAAGTAAACTCCGTGGGAAATTTAATGCCAGACAAATGAAAAAATACCATGAACCAGAAAATTGAAGATGAAGGAAGAGGAAGAAATTGAAGAATCTATCATAATAAGTTAGCTGATGGTGATGAGTCATCTGCGTTAGGGTAATTGACGCGCTGATCTCATTCAAGCTGGCTTAACCAAGAAAATTATGTACTCTAATTGTCAAACATAACATAAAGGTGTATTTAGTTAATTAAGCACTAATTAAATGTTAGATAATAAGGATAAATTAACATTTTGAGTGACATTTTATAAAATATTGCAGTGAATGCAAAGGACATTTTAATTGCTATTACTTGATTCACATAGTAATAAGTTGTTGGGGCAAAGTGAAAAAAAAAAGGACACTAAAATCAAATAAGTGATATTATTCAAAGAACTATATCGTAAATGAACTCTAATAAAGTGAGTGAATATAATTAATAGACTAGGATTGTAAATGATGCTAGGATGAAGTAGATAACTCATTAACAAATGTATTACGTATATGTATAAAATATCAAAATAATTGTAACTAACGTAGCGAATATGTTAATTACTAATCTAATTTTTAAATAAAATTTAAAAAAAAAGGATTTTATTGGTAGGATTATTAGTAATGCACAAAATGTGTATGTATAGGAGATTTCTTTAGTGTCATGTAAAGTGTTACATTAAACCAATTGATTGTTTGATAATATCTTGTGAAAAAATTTTATTCAATTGATTAAATTAATTAATTGCTCATTGAATTTATGATTTATCTTATATTTAAAGATAGGGTATTTATATGTAAATACGATAATGTGAAATGCGTTCAACCATCCCAAATAGCTAGCAATAAATTCAGGGAACCAATTAAAACTAAAAGGGGGTGTACCAATTGCAATATAAGCCTTTAAGAGTAGGTCATCATGTATTACCTTCCCCTGAAGAAGATGAACATGGCGAAGCGACGTACAGGGCGCAGAATTTGGATTTGAGTTGTTCCTTGAGGTCACATCGTCAAATCAAAATTGAGGACACTGTAACGAGCAAAAATTTTAAAAATTTTTAAATTTTCACCTCGACGGAGTACGTTCACACGAGGCGGTGTCAACGACTTATAGTTGGCGCAATAAATAAAGCGTAATGAGAAGATGTCAGTACAGCGTCGCTAGCTTGACAATAGAAAGACATTAAGTACGATACGACTATAGAAATTGGTGGCACAAGATGACAGGGAAAGCGTAGTCCAGAATTATTGCTCACTACAGCTGTAACAAAGTAAGCAAGGACATTCACACTTGTACCGAGAATTGTGGCAGATGTTTGACCATGTTACGTCAGTATACGATAAACGACAAAAACGAGTGAAACTACATATTACAATGGTACGGATGCACTGCACCTTAAGAAACAATACAGTAGGATAGATCTGACAAAAACTCAAGTCATGTTACGCAGCTGGAGTTATCGTCTAAGTGACAGACAGGATTTACGAGTGGAAAGTTGGGGTGACTTCACCAGCCAGCAGATGTTCAAAATTACTAATAGCCACAAAAAAGGGGGTATAACATAGAACAATACGCCAGGAGGACCGAAAGTACAGATAATGGCAATCTAGAGAAACACAGAGTTTACTTCAGACAATAGGTTGATAGACAAGTGTCTAATAGCCGTAGTTTCTACGAAAAGGGTCAACGTTCGTCAGAGAAAAATCGGGGGACGTTTAAGAACCTATCAGATGCCTTCAGCCAGGGAGAAAATTGGTGGTGAGGAGTGTTTCCATAGCAACAGAAACGGAAGACCTATCAATTATTCACATAAACAAACGCCAACGCGAGTGACCGGAAAAGTGAGTGTTAAGTGATTGTGATAAAACAGCATCCGACGATATGTGTCTACGAGTCATCTTCATCACCGGAACCAGACTTCGTCAACAACTAATGGATATTCAATAATCAAGTAACCATTATTTTAATCATTTCTATTTAGTTACTTCTACTGACCTGATTCTTTCAAAGAATTCATCCCTGAGAAAATTATTAAGAAACGTAATGAATAAATCTGAATAAAAGTAATTAATGAATATATTAACAAAAGCTTATTTGGGATTTAATGAACGCATTAAATAAGTAGAATATGAATTGTTATATTATTTGATTTATATATGTATGTATGTTTTTCTTTGTTTTCAGCGTATATTGAAACATGAATGTGTTCTTATAAAATATGTATGTATTTCAGGTACAGCGACGTATCATATGTACAATTTTAATTTGTTGTGAATTATAAATAAACTAGGAATTTAAGTTGCTCATATATATGCGTTCATTATTACCAATTACATCCCAGATATTAACTTAAATTTTGGAGAAATATAAAATAGATTTTCAAGAGTTTCATATGCTCAAATAAAATAAACGAATTGATAACGCTAATCTGCTAAATGATATCAAATGTTTGTTAATGAGAATCAGAATAGTTACACATAGTATTAAATGGTCGTATAACACACGGCATGAAAGTAATCAATTAAAGCAAGTAAATACATATTATCTATCGCAAATCAATATAATAAAAAATCCTTATATTGAGAACGCCCAAAGTACGTAAGACGTTATAAATCAATTTTAACGATTTGATATCACTTATATTATATAATTTTGCATTATATAAATGGCGTCCAACTTCGGGGCTAGATACATGTGAGAGATCGATAAATTTACATATTTAATAAATAACCCATTTATGCGATTAATACGCATATATACATTATATACAATATATACAATATACAAGTAATATAACGTTAGAACAAGAATAGGTGCCTATGAGCCTACGAATAAATTGTGAACCCGAGGAACGCTGGGTAAATCGGCTAGATATAGTAGATATCTATATAACCCAAATACCACTGACTGACTCACTGATCACGATATCTCTGAAACCACTGAATAGATATCAATGAAACTTTGAACATAGCTTCATCATAGGTCTTAGGTGCTCACTAAGAAACGGTTTTAAAAACTTTCACTCCTAAGGGGCAAAAAACCAAATACTGAAATTTATCGCGGGAATTGCATACTTTGTAAATGAAGTGGTTGACATCTCAGTTTACTGGAAACCCCGAATACATTTAGTCCTGAGTTTTTAATCATTGTTTTAAATTGAGAAAAACTTCGTTGTTTGCAGGTTCTTATAGTCGAGAAAATTTCGAAGTTCAATTAATTAATAAATGTATGTCCTTTTTTCTCGGAAACGGCTCTAACGATTTTCTCGAAATAAATAATAAATAGCTGTTGCTATGAATGTAAATAAACAAACTAAGAGTTGAGAATTTGTACAATCTATCTAATCCTATACTATTAAGCGAGCAATAATTGTACAATTACGTACAACGTGAAACTCCGTAGCGAAGCACGGGTATTTTGCTAGTCTATATATATATAAGCGAAATACCACTCACTTATTCATACACTCACTCATCACGAAATCTCCATAACTATAAAGCCTACAAACTTGAAATTTCGCAAGTATGTTCCTCTTGGCTTCTAGGTGCTCGCTGAGAAAGGGTTTTGAAAACTTTAACGCCTAACCGCGAAAAAACGGGAAAAACCACTAAAAGCCGTGACACCGGTAATGCAGCTTTTTTCAACTGTAAGCTTCATTTAAGTCAAACGTTTATTTTTTTACTTTCCTTTAGGCTTTTGTGGAGTTTCTAAAACAGTATTTTTTTCATCTAACCTATAACCACGAGGAGGCGCGAAAATAATCGCGAAACAGTTCAACCTGTCCCTCTATTCCTTGCTATGTGGCGTTGAGGGTTTATTTTGAGTTCTAATTCGGCACATATATTCGTCTTGGCTTCTGGGTGTTCACTAAGAAAGAGTTTTGAAAGCTTTAACGCCTATCCGCGAAAAAACGCGAAAACCGCAACACTCATAATGCCGTTCTTTTTAGTTGTATCCTTCCTGCAGTACTTTTTTCCACCACCGTCACGAGAGCAAGCAGCCGTTGTCGCCAACCGTGAACACCTGAGGGAACTGTCTTATGATACCGTTCAGCTGTCCAAAACAGTTGCTGTGAATCTTCCAAAATTAAATCAAGAACAGAGGAAAGCCTACGATGAAATCATGCACATCATTGCTTCTGATTCTGGGCAGTTGTTCTTTCTTGACGATTCTGGTGGCACTGGCAAAACGTTTTTGATCAATCTGTTGTTAGCCACAATTAGGGGCGAAATGAACATCGCCGTTGCAGTTGCATTTCGACCACGGCCTAATAGACCGGCAATGAGTCAGAACTTTAACAGAGTTGACGCCGGTCGTGGTGAGAGCCTAAGACTTCATTTTATTGCAGCTACCTTGATCGACGGAGGCAGGACGGCCCACTCTGCCTTCAAGTTACCTCTAAACGTGAATCATTCTTAGTCTGCACTTTGTAACATCTCTAAGCAGAGTGACATGGCTCAGGTGCTTCGAGAAGCCAAAGTTATTGTGTGGGATGAGTGCATCAAACCCTACAAGGGAGGTATTGAAGCTTTGAACAGGACGCTTTAGGACATTAGGGGCCGCAACCGTCTTATGGGTGGGAGTTACGGTGCTTTTGGCTGGTGGCTTCAGACAGACCTTGCCTGTTGTGCCACGGGGGACACATGCAGATGAAGTCAAGGTCTGTCTCAAGTCATCCCTCTTATGGCCTAATGTCAAAGCCCTGTCCTTGAGAGTTAACATGCATGTCCACCTCGAACATGACTTGAAGGCAGAGGAGTTTCCTAACTTATTGCTTGATATTGGTGATGGCAAGATTTTGGAAGAGGAGGGAAGGATAAATATTCCTGGTAACCTTTGCGATGTTGTGGGAGATCTGATGAGCTTCAGTGGCAGAATATACCCCGACATTCATCAGGCTAGAGAGGATTCCACTTCATGGCTGAGGGAATGAGCTATTCGCACTCCAACAAACGACTCAGCCAACAGCATCAACAACTTTCTGTTGGAGAAGCTGCCGACTGAGCATATGAGGTATGAGTCTGTGGACTTTGTGGTGGAGGTCGAGGGTGCTGTAGATTACCTGTGGAGTTCTTGCATACTCTCGATCCACCAGGAGTACCACCTAACGTCCTCTACCTCAAGGTTGGCGCTCCAATCCTGCCGTTGCACAATCTAAACCCTCCGAAACTGTGCAATGGCACCAGGCTTCTGCACAAACATGTCATCCAAGCCACGATTTTCACAGGCGTCGGTAAGAGAGAAACCGTCATCATCCCCCGAATTCCTCTGATCCCATCAGACTACCACTTTCAGTTCAAACGTCTGCAGTTTCCCGTTAAGGTGTGCTACGCCATGACCATCAATAAGGCATAGGGGCAGAGTTTGATAGTGGCTGGTGTAGATCCGAGGAGTGACTGTTTCTCCCATGGCCAGTTGTACGTGGCGTTCTCCAGAGTCAGTTCACCTGACAGCCTGGTCATCCTCCAGCCAGAGAGCAAAACCAGGAATGTTGTTTACAGGGAGGTCCTGAGCATTTAATCTGAGGGAGCAACTGAACGTCTATGCTAAGTAAGTTATTAGGCTGGCTACGTAGACAAAAAAACCAGGGGTGGTGGTGGGATCAAAGGGCTTAGCCCATCTATTTTATTGTTGTTAGACTTACAATAAAGGACTGCCTTAATCTCTAACAGAAACTTAGCTTACCCTCTCTAACTAAATAATACAGCGTCATTTTTAATAACTCATTAATTTCCAAGCTTTAATAGTTGATTGATCAAGCTTGATCAAATTGATCATCATGAAGCTTGATCATCGTCAAATTGATCGAGCTTAAATAGTTTCTCTTAGTTTCAAAATACCGGTATCTAAGCTTCACAAATAACCTATTCTATTTTCTGATTTTACATTCTGTTTTTTTTTCTGATAATCACCGTAGCGAAGCACGGGTATCCAGCTAGTAATAATATAAATAAACAAGAAAAAATGAGCAAATATGAAAATAAATAATTTATTTATTAATCCTGTATTTTTACTTATACTTACACGTTCGTACATACATTCATTCATACATATAGCCTTATACACACGGTACATACATATTTACTAATTAATATCTACCAATTAAAAATTTATTTCCTGAATTTTCGTTTCACATACCGCACTCTTGTTATTTCTCTCTACCATTTTATCAGGTGGTATGTTCAGAAGTAATTAATGAATTACGTCAATTAATTAATGTTTACTCTATTTCTTGGTACGCACGCGCATGCTTGTGAAAAACAAATAAATCCCAGACTAATTGCTTATCAATGTTTTAGAAGATTCCTTTGTACCATTTTTGATATTTCCGCGTTGAGCTTTCTTGACATCGTCAAAATTATTTTGTATTGAGAAGTATGTAGCCTGTCACAGTTATTAGAAAATTCGAGTGAAAGATGATTCTAGAGCTAAAACTAAGATAAAATTCCATATTTTATAGACCTAGGTCCAAAAATAAACGAGTTATGACCCATTGAAAGTTTTGCCCATTTTTCTGTTCCGATTGTAACATAATGCAGTACGAAAATTCCTGGAACAAAAATTACTGGTGTTTCCACATTTGTTTGATCTGAGCTATAAAAAAAGTGTTCGCAGAGCTGTATCACTAGTAGATATTTAAAACGTTGTTGGAAAGTGCAAAAAATTTGAGTCAAAAAACGTTAATTTAATTACCTTGTATCCGTCAGTGACTTCGTTTTAGCGTTTTTTATATAGACGCGTTTCGTGACATGTGTCACATCATCAGTAATCCTCGTCAAATGTTAAAATTCACAAAAAACACATAAAAACACATTTGCACATGTTTACTAAATCACAATAACGACACACACATAACACGATGTAACTTCGGCTCCGTTGGACCGGTCCGATCGCGCGTGTAGTTGCCGAGCCACTCAAAAAACGCTAAAACGAAGTCACTGACGGATACAAGGTAATTAAATTATTGTGAAAAAGTGACTTGGATACTACATAAAAACAAAAAACTTTATTTTTCTGTCTGATAAAGATACAATATTTTTGTGAAATTGCAAATTTCATATTATATATATATATAATTTATTTCTGAGAAAACTGATGTGAATTACGCTAGTTTAAAACAAGTACCAGTTTAAAAATTCTGACTTTAATTACACATAAAATATGTGGCAGAAAACATTACAATTCCAAATGGAACAAAAAACAATTCAAGTTATAAGCATTAAGGCAAATAAAAAAGTAATATTGAGTCACATTGAACATAATGTTAAAAAAGAATAACAAACTGGACTAAATTTCGTTACTGTTTAATGCATGTACGAAAATGCTAGCATTGAAATCAGTACACTTCTGCCATGTAGTAACATTTTCTGCCACGTTTTGTTTTTGATTCAAGTCAAATTTCTCTTTATATTTCTTTGTAACTAACATTATCTACATAAATTATTCTCAGAATTAAATTTTATGCAATTTTTATTTGAAATTTTTCTTTTTTAACAAACTTATTATAACAAATTTGTTATATACCAAACCTAAGATAGGCTATAATTTTCCGACTGCAATGTTTCGCTTTTCAATAGTATTCTTGGAAACTAGTAGTGATACAGCTCTGCAACCTTTTTTTTACTTCCATGTTCCATAAGGAAATGGAAGTATGGTGATGGCGAAAAAAATCATGTTCGAGACAAGGGCTGATTATGATTGTACTACCCTCAAAACATAAAGAAAGCCATATTCTGAAAAGTGTTTACTATGACGAACGATAACTGCCGCAAATTCAAACAGAATCAAATAACTTTTTGCATATGTGCCTGAGTTGTAGGGTATTCAAGGTCTATTGATTTTGGTGAAGGTCGGTTAAGGGGAAGGGGTGGTTAATCGGCAACCTTTTATATTTTAACAAGAGTAAAGTACTTAATTTTGATAAATAAAGTATCCTGAAAAAAAAGTCATAATAATCCACTGTCGAAAGGTAGATGAAATATCTATAAATGAAAAGGGTAGTTGAAGGGGGAAGGAGTAATTTTCTATAAATGAAAAGGGTAGTTGAAGGGGGGATAATTATATGTGCACTACATTATCGGCAACACAGAAGTAGTTTGTTGTTAACATTTTTCCCGGGCTGTTTGGCCGTGGTCCAATGTTTTCTGCAAAACCAGACGTTTCGGCAGTGCCATTGACTTCCATCAACAGTGAAAAACGAGTGCGCTAACGTGAGGTGGTATACGTTAGTGACCACAGTACTATGGTTAAGGCTGAAGAAATAAGTAGAAAAAAGTAGTTTCTATGGAAATATTTCATTTCGAAAATGATTTTAAATATAAAACTTAGAACATGGAAGTCATGTAGGTTCTCCATATCGATAGTTTATATTTATTTAAGATAAATGAATAAAGAACTACTAATTTTGCTCTATAATTTGTGTGCCATGAAGTTTTGTAATGGATTAAGTATTTTTCTCTCTGGCAGAACGTTACCAAACTATTGCCTCCTTTCTCGTCACATGTAATATCTTACTGTCAGAAACGGGACAACTGATCGGAACAAGAGCATCCTACCTGTCAACTATTGATCGTTAACAAGAATCACAGGAACAACGGTACGCAGAACAGTAATAAATTAGTTTTCTGAAAATCATGTTAGCGTGAAAAGTTAAATCTGCTGGGTTTTCGAACGCTTCGAATTATAATCGTACTCATTACTTTGTACATTACGTCTGATAGAACTAAAGTGTACCGATGTACTTTGTTTTAGCGTCATAAGGTACAAGCCGTTATTGCTTGACATTTAGCATCTATTCTTGTAACAGTTTACTGAGTATATTATTGTCAAATTAGGGGAGTGTATGTCTCGTTGGTCCTGAAAGTTTAAAACAGCAATAATGATTGTAATTAAGGGAATACATTTTTGCTTGCGCGCAAACAACGCGAACGAATAATTTAGAATCATTATCTTCCTGCTGAAGCATGCAGTTGATATTATTGTATGCATTTTTAAATACAACATGCAAAAAGCATTTCCGGACAGGCTTGTTTATTTATTTTTGTTACGTAATATCAGTAAATTATGTAGTGAATTTTTACATGACGTACACGTGATGGGACGATTTGTAAAACGATCGCTAATGCACTTATTAGAGGTTCATTCACCTTTTCTGCGTTAGGTTGATCTATACAAATGCGGAAGTAATAATATTCATCCAGCGATAAGTAAGTTTTTAAAATAAATAATTCTTGAATAAACACAGTCGATAAATTTACCTAGTCTGCTCTGATAGGGAAAATTGTCCTTATAAACCTGCATTTTTATCCTTGTCGGAAAAAAACACTCGCGAATAAACAGTCGGTTTTCCTTATTGTCTGCAAACGATATGACTGCAACCGCTTCGTACCGACTTAACCTTTGCAGTCCTCATGGAGATTAGTAGCGGATTTCCTTACAATTTTTTGTCTTAAACTTACTGGCACGTATTCAGGATCATTTAAATTACAAATAATCCTTCTAGAATAAGATTAAAACGTAATAAGGGCAAAAACGCATGTTTGTGCTGATAATTGAGATTATAAAATTCCGTTAACACATATAAATGTTAGAAACTACGTGATAAGAACTGCAATATCGGACAGAGAATGGAAACTGGAGAGCTACTTACCGGAAATAGGTGTTGATACATAATTGTTCAATACGAGATAATTAGATGTTATGTAATTTTATTAAAGAAAATTTGTCGTTACAGATGATTTACAGCCCACTTTACGATAATAACAGTGCCCACTGTCAATGCATAAACCGAATACGAATACGTGTTCTGTTGAATGTGAGTAAACAAAGGTTTCGTCCTTAAGGAAACAGCGACAACCATAAGCAGGTATGAATATTGTAGTCATACATAATCACCTTACACTTGAGACGTTTATAAAAACTTATTAACTTCTTTATTCCAATTAATAATGCTTATTATTATTTAATGGCATTAGTTTGCGCGCGCGATAGAAGTGGAGAGTGATAGGGAGAGCCAGATAGAGAGACAGAGAGTTGAGTGAAAGAGAGGAAGAAACAAAGAGAAACGTTCGTTAGTTAAACACTCCACTTATTCGGGACATCTATTACATATTTGCTCTTCGTCTGTTTGCATTATTGTTTCATTGGGGTATATAAAATTCATCTGAGGTGCGTGTGTAAGTGTACTTTATTTCATTTCATTTCGTAATCATAATATACTTTCATTCTGTATTGAGAACTCTTAACGTGTTTGTGAGTCTCCGCTTACGTTCCGCGCTCGCCTATTGTTTTTTTTTCTCTGTAATGTATCATAAAATCCTTCAGCAAAGAATTAAGGATTTTTGTTGCTTTTTTTAAGTGTCTTAGTTAATATTGTTAGTGATCACACAGAACCCCTTTTGTATATCAGTATGTTTAGTAATATATATGATGCAACTGCCACATGAGCGTGTTTGCATCCACCAAATGCAATCGGTTACTGGAATCGTATTGGTGGCAGTTAATATTCACCAGTGATGTTGAAAGTAGAACTGCACAAGCAAAAGGAGCATTTTAAAAAAAAACACGTCTTCTGGCTTCTAGAAGCTTATTCCTAGAAACCAGGAAGAAATCCATAATAAGTTTCATTTGGAGGGTATCCACATATGGCTTAGAGGTCTTGCCCCTGAGGAAATTTAAAAAGGAGCACCTTGATATTATAGTGTGGTGAGGTATTGGAGAGAGTGGATGAAAAGAGGATTTTGTTTAACACCATTGCTTTAAACGTCCATATTTTAAATATAATTCTTAAATATTAAATATTTTAACATCTATAATGAAGTGACGATAAGGAGTAAAAAAACTAATGAACTGGTGAAACAGACGATACGCAATGGGTTCTATTCTACTTTGTTTTAGCTGTGGAAAAATGCTGAACAATAACCCAATAGGATTTTCACTCGTGGGACTTTTGTGGCTTTTGCTATTTCTGACAACTCTGTTAATAATTTTAAGACACATTTTTTTAACTTTTCATATCCCATCATGTTTCGCCCGTACTATGATGACGCGTCCCTCACACGAACCATTGAGGACGTCCCTCGTTGTATTGTGGCGAAAACGTTTGGTGTGGAAAAAAGAAAAGTGTGTTAAATCGAAAAACAAAATTGTTAATAGGATTTTCAGAAGGTTGTTTATAGGCTACATATGGTTTGGTTCAGGTTCAGTGAATGCCTACTATCATTCACGGTACGTCAACTAACACTACTTTTACAATGAAGACACCGGCGAGACACAGCGCCTCAAAGGCCTCTTCCTGGTTGGCGACAGCATCGACTCGACAAACAACCACTAGACAATAAGAGGAATTCTCGCTTACGCTTTTGGTTGGGGTTGGTTGCCGGAGACCGATAAATTCATGTTGGAGCAGATCAGGAATAGTGACGATCAGTAAGTTAGGTTATTTCTTATCACGCGTTCGTACCGTGTCTTACAAGCAGAGTCTACCCCGTTCACATCTCTCATCACAAGAAACCAGGTTCCTTGTCAGGTTATTCGTTGTCTCGTTAAAACCAGTCATTGTTCATTGAAAAACGATGGCTTTTGTACAGAAAGATGTACTGTAAAAAGGAAACAATGGGGGCGATGTGTGTGGGATATTTCATTCACATTTAAAACTCGAAATAAAAAAAAAACTGCGAGGCGATTGTTGAAAGAAACTCAATGTATTGCGATGTTGCTACAGTAAGGGATAAATCCAATATTCCTTTACCTTCCTTTTATTCTTGATGCGCCGGAAACAGTGGTTTGCCGGAAACCAACCGACAGTTCCACAAAACCAGCATCAGCTCATGCACTTTACGCTTTACGATTTGCTCCTTCCGAGAATTTATGCTGACTGTTACTAAATTATATGATATCAATGATCGATATGGAGAACCATACATGACTTCCATGTTCTAAGATTTATATTTAAAATCATTTTCGAAATGAAATATTTCCATAGAAACTACTTCTTTCTTCAGCCTCGACTACAATACTGTGGTCACTAACGTATACCACCTCACGTTAGCGCACTCGATTTTTACTGATGCTGGCTGTCGATGGCACTGCCGAAACGTCTGATTCTGCAGAAAACATTGGACCACGGCCAAACAGCCCGGGAAGGAATTTTAACAACAAACTTCTTTGTTGCCGATAACGTAGTACACATACAAAAAATAATCCCCCTTTATAACTATCATTTTCATTTATAGAAAATTACCCCCTTCAGCTACCCTTTTTATTTATAGATAATTCATCTACACTTCTACAGTGGATTATTATGACCTTCTTTTCAGGATACTTTATTCATCAAAATTACGTACTTTACTCTTGTTAAAACGTCAAACGTTGCAGGTAAACTACCCCTCCCCCTTAACCGATCTTCACCAAAATCAACAGGCCTTGAGTCCTCTACAACTCGGGCTCATCTGCAAAACATTATTTGATTCTGTTTGAATTTGCGGCAGTTATCGTTCGCCATAGAAAAAATTGTACACACACACACACACACACACACACACACACACACACACACACACACACTTTTCGGAAAATTACTTTTCTTCATGTTTTGAGTGTAGTACAGTCAGAATCAGCCCTTATCTCGAACAGGATTTTTTTCGCGATCATGGAAGTAAAAACACCAGTAAACTTCTTCAGAGAGTTGTTTATACAACACTGTATATGATTTCGTCACGTCTGCAAGTATATCTCGGTTCGTCGATCCTGACTGCATTGGATTCGTGATAATAATAATTATGATAAATGATAAAAATAATATTGGTATATCCGATAAAATTGTTAATAATTATACGTTATGCGATAATAGCCTAAACTGATTTAATAATACACTGGTGAACGTATTGATTTAATAATACAGTATCCGTTTGTGTTCTTAGCGTTGGCAATAGAAAGTTATACCGACTTTTGTGGCTTCAATAAAAACGTTGTTGCTTTGTACAAGGCTCGAAGAAAACGTATGATTTCTGGAAGAACCGTTTGGGAATCCCATTGTTTTATCAGGAGCCATAAAATGACTCGAAATACAATGTAAATCTGGCCGACAAAGAAGTTTAAACGTTTTAATTTTTATTACCTTTATTAACCGGTTTGTTAGTCACTGTTCCTTTCTTCTTCTTATGAATATCGCTTTCGACCTCTCTGTCGTTACAATTAAGCTGTAATAATGATGAAATTATTACTTGAACAGTATATAATTTGTTCAATTCCCAAGTATCACCATAAAACTAAGCTGCGTTTTTTAGGCCCCAGGTCGACTTATCCTGATAGAGTCCCTTCGATGCCATCATGGATTAATAACGGGAAGCTGGGAAGAGTTGTGCTGACACGCTGCCTTCCTTTAATGCCGAACGGCTTACGCAGGTAGCGTACCCTGTCCCTAACTCCTAAACTAATTCGGTGGCACAATAAGGAGCATTGTTACTATAAGGAAAAAAATAGAGATGTGGTGGCTACAATCCGGGAAGCAGGCCTGGATTTCCCACTAGGCACACTAGACACGTGCCTAGGGGCGGCAGGCTCAGGAGGGCGGCACGAGGTGAAAAATTATTTGTTAAAATTTCATGTTTTCAGTTTTTTAATTACAGTATTTGTATTGGGCACTTGCATTATGGTCAAATTGAAGAAATTGGTTTTGAAATAACCTTTAATTATATAATTGAATAACACGGTATTGACACTGGGCCTATCAATAGCGGTGGTCGGAGCGGAGCACGGTCGTATATACTCCGAGCACGCGCATCAAGAGTGAAAATCCGAAAGCACTTTTCGTACCTTGTTCAGCACACCCTCTTAATATAGTAGGCACTTGTGCTGCAAGTTGTTGTCCGGAAGCATGTGCATTTTTTAATTTAACTCAAAATGTGTATAACTTTTTCACTGCATCTACCAAAAGGTGGGAAACTTTACTAAGTTTTCGTCAACCTAAAAGTAAAACACTCAAGAGTTTGTCTGTCTGATACCCGTTGGAGCGCTAGAGAAGAGGCCTGTAAGAGCCTAAAAGTGTGGTACTGGCTCTGGAGCATTACGAAGATGATACAAATGAGAAACCGTTAGTAAGGAGTGAAGCATCGGGATTACTGAAGTCTTTGAACAGACTTGAAACAACATTGACGATGGAACTGTGGTGTGACATTTTGGACAGATTTGAGAAAGTGAGTCAAACTCTCCAAAAAATTGATACTTCACTTGAAAAAGTAGTAATACTGTATGAGTCTTTAATCACGTTTATTGCTTCGCTGCGGGAAATGTTTGATGAATATGAAAAACGAGCAATGAAACGTTGTGAGATGGACACACGTTGAGTCATGTAACAAACGCCAAAGAAAAAGAAAACACCAGGGTGATGAGAACAATGAGTCTGAAGTTATTCTTCGTGGGAGAGAAAAGTTCAAGGTGGACACGTTTTATAGAGTACTCGACCGATTAAAATCTGAGTTGCATAGAAGGAAAAATGCCTACGATTCACTAGCGGAAAATTTTGTAGTTTTTAAGGAAGTGTCTACCACACCATCTGCAACTGTCACTGAACGTGCTAATATACTTCGATCTTTGTACAAAAATGATCTTGAAGAGTCATTTGCTAATGAATATGTCCATTTTGCTGGACTAATAAAAAATGCTGATATTAAGAACACCCCACTGCATATGATGTTATTCATGCGACAAGAGCAACTTCAATCAACATTTCCAAATACTACAATAGCTCTGCGTATGTATTTGTGTACAGCTATCTCTAACTGTTCGGCAGAACGTACGTTTTCTGTTGTAAAAATAATTAAATCATGTGTTAGATGCACAATGATGAGGAAAAACTCAACTCACTCTCAATCCTGCATGTCGAGGCAGAACTTTTAAACAGTGAACAAATGAACTTTGAAGGCCTTATTGAAGAATTTTCACTGATCGCCAAGAAGAAAGCCGATGTAAAATCAAGCCATTTGTGTAATTTGGGATCTTATTCAATCACTCTTAAATTATTTGTTCTATTTATCCAATTTACATTACTTTCATTGATTTTACTATGTCTGATGATAAAACCAAACCATGTAGGTCTGTAAATAAACCTATAAAAAGAAAGTAGGCCTACGTATATCACTTGTTATAGAACTAATCTGTGTGTTACTAAAGTGTACACGAAAATAAATATTAATAAAAGGAAAAAATGTAGTCTTTTTCACAATTTCATCACATTTCCCTTTTAGATTTAAGATCAAACGAGATATTTGCACTAGAGATAGTTCAAATGACTATTTTCAGCAACTTTTTTTCAGCAGTGTAGGAGAATTGAATATATAAAAGTTACTTGTTGGAGGGGGGGCGGCGCTAACAATAGTGCCTAGGGGCGGCAGGACACCTAAATCCGGGCCTGCTGGGAAGTGGACATGAAAGTCGCTACATTGTAAAACAAGAGACTTAAGGAGACGATGGTGCTTTGCAACTTAGTGGGCTGCAGTGTTGCCAACTCTGTCATGCTAAAAGTCGCTAAATACCATCCAAAGAGATTCCATTTTAAGTAAAAATACGCTAGATTTAAAGAATATATTATTTAATGTTTTTTTTATGATTCGTTGTACACACACACACAACTGCTAACAGTCATGTAAATAATTTAAAACGCGCGCCTTTTATAAGGTTGTTACAGTATTATTTGTACACCATTTCATCTCTTCTGTTGTATTGTTACTTTTTTATTCACAAAGAACCAATATTACTTTTCGTCTGACATTATTGTATTTGACAACAGTTGATTTGATTAAACGTTACGCCGTATTACTTCCTGCTTTGTCCTACTTCCTCTCTCCCGCAGCCTCCCCGTATCCGCGTTCCAACAGCGCGTCTCGGATGACCTCTTTTTCTCCTTTCAACTGAATTCCACTAAAACACCCGTCGGGGCCATCCGAAGAATGCAGCAGAATCACTTTCTCCCGTCTAATTCGTCTCCTTATTCTCTCGTGTCTTTACATAAAAATAATAATTGTTCATGTCTTGGCTTATTGTTGTCGAAACTTCGCAGTCATGTGATATACAGACACAGACTCTAACTTAAACAATAAAGGATTGCGTGGTCTGCATATTTGTAAACAAATAAATTCGATAAAACTTTTGTACATTAATTTATAGTAATGATGGTTTGTTCGCAATGTATAGCAACTACTATATCCTGTTAACCGGAAACATGCTATCAGCGAATCGCTGAATTACCGTGAGCAAGAAACTGTTTTAAAATTGTGGATTAAAATGACAGCGTACGGAATTGTAAACCACAAACTATTTTCAACAGGTTATACACTCGCATATTTTTTCTCTCGGACGCGTACGTAATTACACTTGTTTCTCCGTTTACGTACACATATTAGCCTACTGGGTAAATAATTAACTTTATTTCACTAACGACTTTTATTACTTATTTTTCGACGTAATTTACGCCAAAACTAATTGTAAATTTAATACTTATATGAGCTTACATTGTTAATACACTTTTATGATAGCAGCTGCTGTTTGTTATTTGGCCATTATTACCATAAGAGATTGTTTTTGGATAATATGCCTTTTTAATAATCTATGAAAACTGTTCGGCTACTTACGTTCTTCCATACCAGTTGGTTTCACAGTATTATGTTTTTTCCGACTGTGGATTTCAGATAGAAAGTGTTAGTTAATATTAATGCCATCTACTTGAGTCGAAACGGAAAAAATATCGTGCGTTTATCTAATAGCCTACTTTATTATTAATTGGTTTACATGAACGTAGGGTGTGCAGTCTGATATTTGACTCATTTGCATAATTAATTCACTCTTTTAAGCGGAACTTACACTGAAAAACGCACACATCATTTTTAACAAACTATAATGTTAAGATTATTAAAAACATTATTTGCCATGCTGATGGGCCGTGAACCACTGCTTAAAAGGTTCTTATTATCGTCACACTTTCCTAGACTTTGAAATGGCAAAATGGCGGATGGAAATGAAAATCATTTTGGCCTGTTCAAAAATCAGCTTTGAGTGTCTTTTTTGTCCCATTTTTGAACTTTTGTTTTTTTTTATATTTTTAATCTTTTAATTAGTTTATTTTTTATTTGTTATATTTATAAGTATATATTAATTTACATACGCGCGCCCCCCCCCCCACACACACATAGGGCTGACAGAAATTCAACATTGGTGTACCCCAGTTTTTAAAGTAATAAAAAAGTAAAAGAAATATCCTTTAACATTCGGTGTCGTCTGTTTCTTCATACTTTTGAACTGTTCTTTCTATACGTTCGTCGTCCATCTTTCCTCTTCTTTCCTTCCGTGCTCAATTCCGTTCCCATATACGTACCGTTGGTGACCTGCGCTTCTTTTTCAAACATTGTATGACTTTGTAAAACGTAAATTAGAAACTTATTGCTTCTTTTTCTTTTTATTCTATAGGAACTGGCAAATCACCTGTTCCAGTTTCAAAGGAATATGTCCACTTTACCAACGCTTCCTAGGTCTTCCTATACTTCGTTGTGCAACAGGCTTGTATTGCCAAACTTCCTTAGGCAACCGGCCATATAGCATCATGTTCAGTTGAGCTATCCATCTCTCTTTGTTTTCTGCAATACGATCTTGGATACTAAATATCTTCAACTTTTTATGAATTTCATCATTCTAGAGTCTAACTCTTCGTGTACAGCCTTTAACAGATCATAAGAACCACATCTCCGATCTTGTACTCAGATGTTTTATCGTCAGAACCCATGTTTCAGAACGATGCAGTAACACTGACAGAACCATTACCTTATAAAATTTTAGTTGAGTATAAAACTCTTTCCTTGTTTTTCTCGATAACACACGACGATTTGAGCCACATACTGACTGAACACATCTTATGATCAACATCATAAGTGATGTCACAGCCAAGATATCGGAAATGTGACCTGCTCTACACTCTGTTATCCAAAACAATCTTAGTTCCCAAGGAGTATTTGTCCACAGATGCCATAGATTTTGTCTTCTACATAGAAATTTCCATGTTCCAATTTGAACAGACTTGCTGTAACTGGAACATTGATCTCTGGAGCTCACATTCATTGTTTTGGATAATTACTTGATAATCCGCAAACAGCATTGTATTCATATAGGTTTTATTGTTTATTTTTATTCGCGGGTCCACTAGTAATTTTCACTCTCTAACTCAATTTAGAGTGAGTTATCAATATAGATATAAAGCAGTATTTGAGACATGCTACACCCTTGGTGGACTTCCTGATTAATGTAAATCTCTCTTCTGTCAAATCTTCTCCTACAGACAATAGGCTACTATCCTTGGACAATAGTATAACCTCTTTATAATGTCTACAAGATGTTTAAGATAACCCCTCTTACACATAATGTCATATCAAATGCTTTCTCTTAATCAATGAAGCCAATGTGTGTCGTCTCCAAATTAAATTCCCTTCGTTTCTCAATCAATATTTTCAAATAAAATACATCATCAATGCAAGATAGGCCCTTACGAAATCCTGCCCGCTCGTCAAAAAGTAAAATATCCAAGATAGAACGAAGACCGTTAATAAATTTTCCATTTAATTTAGAAACTTAATTCAAAAAACAAAATACCATAAACTGTAAATAAGTGTTTTCAAAGTAATAAGAAAATGTATTATTATGTTACGCGTATAAATAACATTATAGAACATCAGAAGCGTGAAGTTTTGCTGATCTCCACACATTGCGCATGACAAATGTTTGTGACTTCAGGCAGGTGTCAGAGTGTCCGCATTCTCCGCAACATCCCTGTTGTCCGCACACTTCGCTGTCCGCACTCTTTGTGACACCTCTTCTACAGTCTTAGTATTTCAGTCCATTGTAGCAGATGTATGCCTACCAATGTAGTTTCCATCTAAGGCGTATTAAACAGTAATTTAAAGATTCTGTCCACAAAAACCGTAAACGGGTTGTTCAGAATGACTATGTAATATAGTGTGAGACTGTCAGTGCCCATCACCGTGTACCGCGTAGAATTAGGCTCGCCCAGAATCAAGGACAAGGGACATGTAAGCGCCTCTCAGTTAAGCTGTAGCGTAGACGTGAACGGAAATGGCACAGAAGATAAACTGCAGGCTACTGCCGTAATAGTGCATCGTGAAATCTACAAATAGCAAGATCATCTTCTAGTGGACTTCTAGCGGATCATCTCAGTAGTAGTAATAATGATAATAATAATAGTAATAATAATAATTATTATTATTAGGGCTATAGTTATAACAATACTAATGTTTCTTTTAATATGACGGCTTGTTAATTTATGGACATTAACGACACTAATAAATATTGAATTTTTTTTTGGCGGAGGAGGGCTTTATATTCGAATTTTATACAAATTTGCTTGATGCAGATACGGATATAGGATACTGGAATTTGCTTCACGCACAGAAAAATGTCATAGCCTACTGTTCGCCTCATGACTTTGGGAATTCGAACTCGCCCTCGAATTTTCTACTTAAGTAAAACGCGTAATTCGAAGTGTAGACCCATGCAGAAATCATTTGGGAACAGACTTGTGCGCAGTTTAAAATAATCTTCTTCGACACGTAATTTAGTTGACAAGCTTTTTTGGTTCCATGTTCCATAAGGAAATGGAAGTATGGTGATGGCGAAAAAAATCGTGTTCGAGATAATGGCTGATTCTGATTGTACAACCCTCAAAACATGAAGAAAAGTCATTTTTCGAAAAGTGTCTGTGTATGTGTCAGTGTATCTGTGTGTCGAATTTTTTTGGTCTATTGATTTTGGTGAAGATCGGTTAAGGAAAAGGGGTAGTTTACCTGCAACATTTTAGGTTTTAACAAGAGTAATTTTTTATGACGAACGATAACTGCCGTTAATTCAAACAGAATCAAATAATTTTTTGCATATGTGCCTGAGTTGTAGAGGACTCAAGGCCTATTGATTTTGGTGACGATCGGTTAAGGCGAAAGGGTAGTTTACGTAC
Organism: Magicicada septendecula; assembly: GCA_034769895.1. NCBI lineage: Eukaryota > Metazoa > Arthropoda > Insecta > Hemiptera > Cicadidae > Magicicada > Magicicada septendecula. Next base: position 332,830,168 of record CM068371.1, on the reverse strand, counting down.
AACGTTTTATGTTTTAACAAGAGTAAAGTACTTAATTTTGATAAACAAAGTATCCTGAAAAGAAGACCATAATAATCCACTGTAGAAACGTAGATGGAATATCTATAAAGAGGCTAGTTGAATGGGGTGGGGGTAATTTTCTATAAATGAAAACGATAGTTGAAGGGGGAGGGGATAAATTTTATTTATATGTCATGTGTACTACGTTATCGGCAACAAAGAAGTAGTTTCTTGTTAAAAGTGGTCCAATGTTTTCTACAAAACCAGACGTTTCGTCAGTCGACTATCGACTGCCATCATCAGTGAAAATCGAATGCGCTAACGTGAGGTGGTATACGTTAGTGACCACGGTACTGTGGTTAAGGCTGAAGAAAGAAGTAGTTTCTATGGTAATATTTCATTTCGAAAATGATTTTAAATGTAAATCGTAGAACGTGGAAGCATGTAGGCCTATGGTTCTCCATACCGATATTTGATTACTGTTGTAATGTGAAATGCGTCATATCTTCAATCTCCGCTTCCGTAGCATTCTTGTGTCATCGTAACTGTTATAAAAGTGCACAGTTTTGTATAAGCTTCCAGTTACTAAAACGTGTTTTTTTTTCGATAGTAAGCTCTGTGCGTTGATATTAAAAATGGGATCTTGAAATAGACAAAACCAGTAAACACGCATTAATCTGAACTGTGTGTTGTCTACATAACTGTGTTACAGTACAGACACACACGTTGCAGTTTGTGCAACGACTAAACGCTTTGTTTCGTCTAATCGCAAACTTACTATCAACGTATTTGGAAGGAACGTTTCTTGGAAGTAAAGTTGTCACCGATTTCTGAATCGTGATTCTGCGTATTTGTGAACAGTTCAGTCACGGACCTGGGAGAAGGGGTTTTGAGACATTGCAATGGTTCCGAAATTCCCTACTTGGCTAAAACACTGTAATGATTTATTTTCATTTAGGAAGGTTTAAACGTGCTTCTGCGAATGTACAGAAATCGTTTTAGTAGACTGGTGACATTAATATTTACCACCTCCACTTTTTGTTATAGCCCTAACTCCTCTCGAAATGCTTACAACAACTACCGTACATGAATCATAAAAACATCTCGAATCGTAGCAACTACAACAATACTAATACAGTAGAGCGTCAATAATTCGGATTAATTGGGACCGGACCCCTTCCGGATTATCAAATTGTCCGGATTTTCAAATGAACCAATAAAAGCGCCGGTAAACTTCTTCAGTAAAAAAAACTTGCTAAAATCGTTCATAATTCACTCTGATGGTTACAGAAGTGGAGCGGATGAATAAAACCATTAATTTAGTTAAATTTTTACGTTTTTCAATTACAGAAAAAAATACTGTATGTACAGTATTGCATTTACAGACTCTTATTTTATGTACAGTAAATCTAGACCTACAACAAAATACAGTAAAGTACAGTAATAAAAATACGTACAGTAAACCCTCGATTTAACGCACTAATTGGGGCTGAGGGGTGTCCGTAAAATCGAAAGTCCGTTAAATCGCAAATTTTGTTTTTTGAGGATATATTTAAATCAAATAGGCCTATAACACTTGAAATTTTAATACTATTAATATCATGCAAATACCGTATTGTTCCGAATACAAGCCACACTTTTTCTCCTAAAAACATGGTCGCTAATTTGGCCTGCGGCCTTAATTCGCGCGCTAACGAAATTCGAAGTTATACCTGATTTCTGGCGGGACGAACGCTTTTCGTATCTATGAGTTGTTTACTGCCTGAGCAACAGCAGTTTGCCTGGCTGTAGTTAACTCTGGCGTTATGATTTACGACTACAACCGAATGTTTTAACAGCAAACTGAAGAAAGAATAGGAAGATAAAGTGTAAGTGCGTGCGCACGCGCGCGTGCTCGCACCTTCTGTAGGCAGCAAGACAAAGGATGAGTAGAGGGTGTGTAACATGTTTCTAAATAACAGGTAAACTGCCAGTGTGGTTTTCTATTGTAACAGCGACAACATCGCTTATCTATACTTTGTTTTGATTCGGCGTTTTTGTAGTGCGTTTGCGGTATGAGTGATATTGTGAAGACTAAAGGCACGCAGTCAAATCAAATTAAACGTAACCCGTACGATGCGAATTATAAATTAATTGTGATACAAAATGTAGAAAAAACATGCAATCGCGAAGCCGCAAGGAAATTCGATATTGATGAATCCTGTATTCGACGATCGAGAAAACAGAAGGAACGACTTTTAAATGGAAATACTAGGCAACGAGCATTCGCGCGCGGGACCTCAAGTTGGGCGTTTTGTAGCAGTAGAGTCCAGCGTCTGTGAATACGTACAGCTTTTAAGAAGGCAAGGACTCCCTGTCACTAGACATGTTTTAAAATTAAAAGCTTTAGATATTGCAGAAGAATTAAAAGTCTCCGGTTTTAAAGCCAGCTTCGGGTGTATAAGACGAATGATGCGGCGAAATGGATTTGCGCTTAAATGACGTACATCACTTGCGCTAAAACTACCGAGTGACTACGAAGAAAACTCCTACAGTATCAGTGGTTTGTCATTCATTTACGCAAGAAGCATAATTATTCACTTGAACACATGGGAAATGCCGATGAAACGCCCGTATTTTTTATTTACGTATATTTACGGTGGACCAAAAGGGAACCAAATCTGTAACAGTAAAGATTACGGGAAATGAAAAATTACGTGCCACTGTAATGCTTGCTGTATTAGCCGATGGACGAATATTTCACAGTGAAATAAGATGCATATCAGTGTATATTGTTCAGTGTTAGTCGTCATGATGTCTTCCACTGTGCGACGCCTGCGTCAACAACAACGCAAAGACAGGAATACTCCGTTCTCATCAAATACAATTGAAGATGAGAAAATCTGCGTGTTTCAAAACAAGAAGAAAAGAAACGAATAAAGAATGCTGCGATAGCCAAGCAATATCGCCAGAACAGGAGAGTCTGCAGTTTATGCACAATATACGTTTCAAAAGCCTAATACTTTTTTTCCCTGAAGTCCGTTAAATCCGAAGTCCGTTAAACCGATGTCCGTTAAATCGAGGGTTTACTGTACAGTAAATCATACAGTACTGACAGGGGCAGGGTAGCAGGTATACATGTGACTGTGCGACCTTGATTCTCCCGCTTTCACTGCCCCTCCCTCCTCCACACAACACGCAATTCGCGCTCCACTCTGTAGGGCACAGCGAGTTTTACAGTTGTGCCGACGCTTTTAAACAAATGTATTCACTTCATGCGATTTTTTTTTCGCCAGAATCGAATCCGGATTATCGACGATCCGGATTTTTGACGTCCGAATTATTGACGCTCTACTGTACTTATTCCTATATAAATATTACTTTTTACTGGAAAATTAAAACATAAAGATCATGATGTTAATATCCGTGCAATTAATGTGTACAGATGAGTTCTACAACATATATGAGGAGTCGACGTACGCAACATAATTGCCAGACTAGGCTTTCAGTACATATAATGCAACCAGCAGGCAGGAATGATCACTAGTAGCCTAGTGTCTAACCTTAAAACTCTAGCAGTTTTCCAATGTCTCACAACTCAAATCCTTTGACATACTAAATATTCTTCAAGTTTATTAAATTACCATTACAGTAAATGACTTTATCACAATCACCATTTACATTACTTTGGTGAGGAAGTAATTAATTATATAATCGTTTTGCCTATCGGCTGTAACACTAATTAGCCATTGATAAAAGCTCAGTAAGTTATATAAATGATAGCTTATACTGATAATCACATCCTGGACTTCCCCCATCGTAAACTGATAAGTAAAACACAACTTTTCGAACCAATGGTGTCTATCGACGGATTGATCGTTTAATTAGGGAATAAACATACATAAGTTATCCTTTATGTATATTGGAACTGTGAACACGTAGAATACGCTTTATTAGTAAACCTAACGTGTAATCTACTTACGTAAATCTAGAAATCGTACACTAGAAAAGATAAATTTAAAAAGAAGAATGGAAAACTCAGGCAGGGGCGGATCCAGAAGTTAATGTCGGGGAGGGGGAGTTCCCTCCGGAAATTTTTTGTAAACATAAGTCATAAAAGTACAATTTATTGTCTATTTATACATATTAAAATCATGTATAAGCGTAAACTGTATTAAGTTTTATCACATGTATTACTTTTCTTTATTATCTAATACAAGTGTGACACAAAGAGTGTAGTAATATCTTGGCTCTTCAAAATGTTACTCTTCAGTAAATTCGCACTCATTTTGTAGATCACGGTAATAGCTTAAGTGATTATTACCTTCAAACCTATTTTTATAAAAAATAAAGTATTACTTACTTAATGGCTATAGAATGGAAGGAAGGAATCATAATAAGTTCGATTTAATAAAAGAAGAAATATCGTTTTATTTATAACGATATTTTGAACCAGAATAAGCCCTATGCTTGGCTACCAGGTGCGGATTTACAAAGTTTTGTGCAAACTATCAAACCATCCAAAACTATGCTTGTGTAAACAGACAATTGGTAATATTGTTCTAAGGCTTTCACGGCCGGTGTCAGTTATATTTGAAGTATTTACAAGTATTTACCCAACACGCGTTGGGTAGACTCGAATTCCCCTGAAGATGGCACCCACTGCTGCTGCTGAAACGTTTGGTTTGTTTGTAAACCCTGGACCACGGCCAAACAGCCCGGTAAATAGGCCTACTTCAAATATAACAGGCACTTGGTAAGTTGGTTACCAACCTACTAAAAATTTACTACGTGTAAATAGGGCCACTGTTTACCAAATAAGATTCTGTGTTGCCCCCTCTTTGGATCCGCCCCTGAACTCAGGTAACTTTGTAGAATAAAATAGCAATTCAAAGATACTGATAAAACGGGCATGAACGGACCGACTATTAAGTAACGTAAGCAAAGGAAGCTATGAAGGAAGACATATGTTGTTGAAAAAATAGTCGTTGCAGATACAATTCCACATTACACGAAATTTTCCACAATGATATGGTTTCTTCCCAGTAAACTATCCCCCCCTCACTCTCTCTCTCTCTCTCTGTTGAGTCACTAAACGCAAAGGAGAACCAAGTTAAAGATTACCGCACTCGATTGCGCTGCAATACGTGTAACAGGGTCAAACATGAAGTGGCCGGTGTTTGTTAATGAAAACATAGTTGGTACTGTAGAAGAGAAGCGTGTGTTTGGCTAACAGGTGAGCGACGGTGTATACAATGGGGCTCAGTGTTGACAGTGGCCTTCATCTGGCAGCGTCTGGCATCAAGCTATTTGGCACCGTGCCGGAGTCTAGTTCTACGCTCGGTCCAATCCGTGGCAGGCAGGCAGGCTCATAACGGTTCACAATACACGCTCTCGAGATAATCGAACCATGAAAATCTTGTATTTATGTAAGCGGGCGTTTGTAATTATTTTATCGCAGCGGAAATGTAAGAGAACAACTCCTCGGAAATCTAATTTGAGAGTTAATAATTATTTTTTTAATATTTATATAAGAAAGTTCTTAATTAAAAGTATTCAGTTATACAAGTCCTTCCTTAGTCCAGTGATCTTGCGTGTCGAGTGGCAGAGACTGCGGAATGACACGGTCGGCCCGGTCTAAATTGTTTATTTTAATTTATTTTGTTGTCTGCATTAAAGTTATTATATTTTTAACGGTGCTTAAGTCATATACGAAAAACTGGCTGCAAGAATCTCGTTTAAGCTGGCTTCAACAAGCGAACGAATCAAGATTTGGCGTTATGGTGACCTGTTAAGCGATTTGTAACCGTTTAGAAAATGATGACAATACACGAGGATACGAACACTTTTGAACAAGCAAAGTTACCTCTTTGTACAAGAAAGATGTGAAAACAGTTTTGAAAATTATAGGAAACGTTTCCTCGACTTGTACAATTTATGCTAAAATCTTAACACAGAAGCAGTAAAGTTAAGATTATGAGAAGATGGTTTTTGAAACAAGAACTTGTACAGTAATGGGGCGGTAAGAATACAACAAAGAATCTCGCTTACTTTGTTTTTAGGCTTTAGAAAAGCTTCAGACAATGTGAATAGTCTGAAGTAAGACTATGTTACTATATCTGAAATGAGATGTAACGAGCAGTTGACAAGAGCATTTATTCGCCTGTGTGTACCTATCAAAGCAGGCTCTGTATTGACCAACAATACTTTAAAATTAAGTAAGAAACAAGGGACATACCTGAAATACACCAAAAACTTTGTAATATATTTTTTGACGCAATTATGGGGAAATGAAAAAACTGTGTGCGTTAGTGTATTTGGCCATTCTAAGCGTGCAGACTCAGTTGTGAAACTAGAGTCTAATTTTCTCAAGCCTAAGAAACAAGATTACAGTATATGTGCTCTTATACATGAAAATGTCGGCATAAAATACTTAAAAAATTTAAACTTTTAAAATATCTGGGCTATGATTACAAATCACGTAAAAATTACTTCAAACAGAGAAAACATACATTGCGAGTAATAGCCGCGGGATTTTAGTATAGTTTTATAAAATGAAACCAGAAAAGTTATTTAAAAGATAACTGTGATGGATTACAGAGATTCAAATCCAAATGGCGGGCTTTTGCCATTACAGGAAAATAAACAAGCAAAAGAAATCGAATTAATTGAAATTTAATTAAGAGAGTTGTGTTAGTGGTTATAATCAAAAACAGAATTATCACTGTTGCACACCACTATAGAAAAATTATTACGATTAGCGCTTTCAAACTTCTCAGCTCATCGTCAGATCGGAAATAACAACGACAGAATAAAACAAACTCTTCACACCCCTACCCGGCAGGGCTGACAGGGCTCGGAGGTTGGGAAGGAACATTTGACTTATAGCTTGTTTGCGGAGGTGTGTGTGGACAGTCAGGCGGGTGGGGGTGTGAAGAGTTTGTTTTATTCTATGTTTATTTCCGATCTGACAATGACCTGAGAAGCTTGAAAGCGCTAATCGGAATAATTTTCTATAGTGTTGTGCAACAGTGATAATTCTGTTTGTCGAATTAATTGAATGAATTAAAGATTAAGAGGAAATCTGATTAACGTAAGCGCATATCAAAAATGAATTCCAAATCTTAACCCTAAATAGAAGAATAGAAGGAAATAAGAGTATAAAATTTATTCACGTTTAGTTTCAAACCCAGATACATATAATTTGTCCTGTTTTTTAAATTTGTGTATGTTTCTATACGTATAATATCTTTTATAATTACGCGAGCGTATGTCTTTTCTTTGTAAAGAACTCTTGATATTCATTGCCGTATTTATACGTTGTAGCCTGTATTATATTATCAAATGATAATTACTTATTCAAGTGCATTTTTCTTAAAACTGTGATAAAAGATAAGAAAAATTACAGAAGTAAATATTGTTTGATAATATATTTATATCATATATTCATATATCCGATAACAATGTGCAAGAATTTTTGTAAACACTGTTTACAAACGTTTTGAAAGCGATCCAAATTTTTCAAGAGATGTTGGGAGATATTAATTCTGTCAAGTTATTAAAGATACCAAGTTCATATTTGAATAAAATTTCCCATAACTTGATGTCACACATAGACTTTCACCATTTTCTTAAAATTATACATTTTTTGTCCCGTGGTGTCCATAAAAATTAAAACATTTTTAGACTAACTTTTCGTTCAGATTTGTCTTAAAATTTCTTTTTTCCTGATATCCAGCATAGATGTTTACAGTTTTCGACAATTTTAAACCGTTTTGGGCCTTAAATTTTTTTAATTTTCAAAACTGAATACTATGATCAGATTTCGGTGCAAAGTCTCTTTGATCTGATACCCTGTATGAATTTTTCTGATTTTTTCAAAATTTTGACCCCTTACATTTTTTTACTCCCGCCATCTATTTTTGGAGGGTTCAGTCTAAAAAATAATAGGGTTTCGTGGATGTAAAAGTATGGGTATGCACGCGAAGTTTTACGAAAATCGGTTGCTGCGTTCAAAAGTTTTCGTGAGCCATACACCAAATGGATAGACAGGTAGACAAATGCCAAACGGTCGAGTTAAAACTGAGAACTCGCTTCGTTCGTTCAGCAGTCGCAACATGCATTAAAACATGTACAACTCAAAATATGTAGAATACTTCTTAACACTTTGACAACCGTCTGGCTCTGTTAAAGCAAATTACATACTAATAATAAGAAGCGTTGTCTTGAAGCGGCACGGTGTTTTGAAATACATAGGCTACATTATATGATTCCCTTGGTACCTGACACTCCTCCGCCGGTTCTGCAATCGGTATCATGGTTACCTTGCTATAACGCTATCTAATGCTCATAAGCTATCGTTATAGTGCTACTCTTCTTTTAATACGATACCCAAAAACTTTGTTTTTGGAGTATAGGCTATATTTATAAATGTGTTGAATATTTTTATGATTATAAAACAGAGTATATAAAACAGATTACAGTATATATAGATGCCTTACGTTTGTCTAGATTATTATGCTATTTTGCATTGTACATAAACTCGTACGAGTATAAAATAATTAGTTTAAAGTTGTTACATTCGTTACATTAGTTTAAAGTCGTTACACGTAATTTGCCTATATTACGTGCCTAGTTAGGTACGTTGCATTTTTTATAACCGCACCAAAAATGCAAGTGGAAATTGCTTTAATATTTAATCATGTAGTACAGTCATATTAAAAAGTAAACTTAGTCCACATTTAGTTAGCAAGCGAAATCGGTTTCACACAAAATAATCAATGCTAATTATTTCCAAATTAATAACTTTTTTTTTATAATGTTGTTAGCAATTGGTGCAATGAGTACGTTAACGAACAGAATATGAAAAATTGGTTTTTGTTTTTTAAATTCTGACACTCGGATTTCGTTAAATTCGATGTATTAATTTTTCTTTTTAATGCTCGTTCCGGTCGCTGTGAATTCAGTGCTCGACTTCCAAACATATCGCACGTCATTAACGTCTCAAACGTTACTCACCCCACAACGATTTCAAAGACTAATATTCAAATTAAAGCCCCGAAAGAATGTTCAAAGACAAGTGTACCGAAAGTTAAATGCAAAATTGATAGAACTAATAACAACTACTGATAAATTATTCATGTACGATTTTACTTCCATATTCCTTAAGGAATGGAAGTATGGTGATGGCAAAAAAATCGTGTTCGAGATTATTGCAGATTCTGATTCTACTACACTCAAAACATGAAAAAAAGTCGTTTTCCGAAAAGTGTCTGTGTGTGTGTCTGTCTGTGTGTGTGTGTGTCTGTGTGTCTGTAGATTTTTTTTCTATGGCAAACGATAACTGCCGCAAATTCAAACAGAATCAAATAATTTTTTGCATACAGCCCTGATTTGTAGAGTACTCACGACGTATTGTTTTTGGTGAAGATCGGTTGAGGGGAAGGGGTAGTTTACCAGCAACGTTTTTTATCAAGCGTATTTTCTATGGCAAACGATAACAGCCGCAAATTCAAACAGAATCAAATAATGTTTTGCATACGTCCCTGAATTTTAGAGGTCTCAAGGACTTCCGATTTTGGTGAAGATCGGTTAAGGGGAAGGGGTAGTTTACCTGCAACCTTTTACGTTTTAACAAGAGTAAAGTACTTGAAAATTGATTTAAACTTTTTGAAACAATGGTAATTGTTAAAAATAAAATAATTTTTTTGCCAGGCAATAAAATTAAAATTTTTTCATTTTAATCTAATATAATATTTTTCATTTAATACGGCAATAAAAAGGCAGGTAAGACACAAACACACACACAATTCACGTTATTTCTGGCCTCACTCATGTTTATTTTCTTACGTTTGCACGCTTTTTAAATGGAAAGTGCCGAAACCCATACCAACATAACGCGTGCAAGCCGAAAAAATGGACATCAATTTGCTTACTGGCGAAGCTAGTAGTTAATGAATGGGTAGGCAAAAATCTTATCTTAAATTTTTTTTAAGGAATCACTAAAAGGACGGTGGGTCAAATCGGACGCTGAGGTAGAGTTTGCTGTAACCGAATGGTTCCACAAACAGCCGTAAGAATTTTACTAGCAGGGAATCTACAGGTTAGCGCAACAGTGGAACTCATGTCTTAATGTTATTGGAGACTTCTTTTAAAATCGTTGAATAAAAAATGCTTTACAGCTCTATACGTGTGTCTATTGAACAATCCTTGTATTAGTCATACACAATAATACAACTGATTGAACTTCAAATTTTTAAACTTGATTAGTTTCTATATATATGTTTAATGTTACAAATAATTCAAATAACAATCTTTTTCATCTGTTAGTTCAGCGGAATAACAGTGACACTTTTAATAACCGCATAAAATAAACACTTAGAAACAACACAGGCGCTTTAACTTAACTGTTTGGACCACAGAAGTGAGGCATGCCTCAACGCTCTATGTGTACAGCGCGGGACAATCCCCCCTCCCTACACTTCCCTATCACACCACTACATTGCTTACATACGATGTATACAAAAAACGCTGAGGCAAGTTCAGGTTGCCTCATTCGCTTTAAACGAACTATGCCGAATCTCACCTGTCACCATCTAGCGGTCGCTCAATAAAGCACGTTTCGGTTTAATAAATTTGACAGTCGCAGTAACAATGTATAATCTTTACGTTATGTAGTTCATACGTATTTATAATTTTTATTCTACAGAATTTTTTAGGGTAGGCATCGCCTCAATTGCCTCCATGTAACTTCGCCACTGAATATATGTGTACAACGTTATCGGCAACAAAGAAGTAGTTTTTGTTAAAATTCCTTCCCGGGATATTTGGCCGTAGTCCAATGTTTTCTACAAAACCAGACATTTCGGCAATGCCATCGACTTCCATCATCAGTGAAAATCGAGTGCGATAACGTGAGGTGGTATACGTTAGTGACCACAGTACTGTGGTTAAGGCTGAAGCAGTAAGTAGAAAGAAGTAGTTTCTATGGTAATATTTCATTTCGAAAATGATTTTAAATATAAATCTTAGAATATGGAAGTCATGTATGGTTCTCCATACCGATATTTTGTTTCCGTGGTGAAACATATAGTATTCAGAAACGTACGTGAACACTTTTCCCATATTTCCTCAAAAAACAAATTTATTATGTGTAAATAGTTATTTTGAAGAATACGGTACTTACGCTTGCAATGATTTTAATATTTTGCAAAATATTTAAGTAAATACTTTACTAACGTAAAGATAATATTATACTAAGTAAATATTTGCATAAATATTTAATTGTTACGTGTTATTTAGATGATAAAATAGTGTTATTATCTTTAATAAATCTAAGTTATTATCTTTTAAAGTATTAATTAATTTTGTATATTATGTTATGTGGGTGTGTGTGTGTGTGTGTGTGTGTGTGTGTGTGTGTGTTTGAGATAGAGAGAGAGAGGGGGAGAGAGAAAGAGAGAGAGCAGAAAAACATGTGAAGATGTTAACCAAATATGGAAAGAGTATCCTTCTCAATCTGTTGGTGGCATGCCTGTCTATACCGGCGCCGAATTTCTGTTCAAACAAATTTATGAGACAACGGGAGTACTGTAAAGCGGTCAATGCACGTGTACATGCAAAGTGAGAGCACTCACACGCGAATGTAACGAATTCTCAGATTGATTACCCTTTTTGTACTTAACAGCAGACATAAAGCCTTGTTATAATTGCTCAATAAACATTAACGTCAGTACTAAACGTAGCCTACATTCTGCTTGCCATTTGCAGTGTCGATTGTCGGCAGGCAGGACCGTTAATGTACCGTACTCATTATTCATCATGAGTCTAATGTACTTGCAACGGCTCTTCATTTAATAGTTTTCTCTCAGTTTTTCGGTTTTTGTTTTCCTCTCTCACTGCCTGTAATCTTATTTGCTGTCCTTGTAGTTTCTCAAGAAAAGATTAATCTTCTATACTCTTCATAGTCAATCACCTTTAACGTCTTTCAGATCGTGTAAGACAAATACGTGCTGGCCAGTTGTATCTTATCATTTTTGCTTGTAAAAACACATTAGTAATTTCCTACTCCAAAGCATTGTATTTGTTATGCTGTAAGTTTAAATAAAATTTAATTCCCTCCATAAATCTAATAAAATAATGTAATCAGTAAAGTTATGTAGGCCTATGTTTGAATAATGTGCTGAATTTATTATTATTATTATTATTATTATTATTATTATTATTACTACTAATAAACTCTCTGAACTACAGAACTTGTTCGGACTGTTACAATTTTTTCAAGATTTTGACTTCCATTTTTGGCCTGTGGTGGCCCCCTAATGATAAACATTTTCAATGTAAATACTACAATCGGATTTGAATTAACATCATACCTTTTAGTCTGTTACCCGGCACGAATTTTTGAAAATGTTCGTACATTTTTGGTTATATGGTGTACCAATATTTTGAAATTCCAAGCTTGAATTCATATTGTGGTTAAAATTATATTTAAGTTGATACCCCACATGGTTTTTGCGATTTTTCACAATTTTGACTCCCCTAAAATATTCCCCTACCACCCTATTTTTGGTGGAATCAATGTCAAAAACAAAGTGTACAAATTAAATTGGGATACACAGTTTTTTGTAAATTTGCAATACTATGACAAACAATTTAACCGCTTCAAGCTATCTCAATGTACAACGTCGTTGTGCAATTTATGAAAATAGGGCTACTAATAAAAGATACATTTTTGCATTACACTCAAAAGACTAAACGATGACTACAAATATTATTTCATTGAAAACTCATATGCCAATTAGTTTCACAACTTCCTCACAAATTGTCGATTAAAGGTAGTTTGTATGACCATTTACATTATTCCCATAGTTCTTAATATGATTACTTAAGAAATCCTTATACTCTGCTATTAGTTCTAGTAATCTTAAGTAATTTCCATTTCTTGGAGATCCTAGTGTCTCATTTTCGCCCCGAAGTGCTAATCGTCTTTCACTGATGAAAATTATGACACTTGTCAATTTTTTCATCACTTCCCGCCAGTACCTCGCTACATCTTCGGCTTCCCGCATAAATTCTTTATCAATACGTCCTACTTCTTTTGAGCGTCTTGCAAAATCAATTCCAGCATTTAGGTGGTTTTTAGAAGTTTCATGTTCCACAAGTTCATGAATTCACTATTTGTGGTGTAATATATTGATATTCGGGATTCTTTATAATGCCTGTAAGTTACTGAGTAAACTTAAAGTTATAGGTCATTTTAAAGAGTTCGAATTCATCTTTTTAAAACTAGGAGTTATAATATTCAAATATAGAGGAGATTCGGGTATTATGGAATACCATTTACATTTGTGAGCATAATTTACTACCGGAATGATTAAAATACCCAAAACCAAAACGAATAGAGACTGTAACTTATTGTGATTAGTTATATCTTGTCAAAAAGTAATTTGCAAAATTTTTTCTTATTATGAAAAATGAAATTAAAAAAAGTGTCAAATGGAGGGTAATATGAAATAGTCGGGTAATATGGAATAGGGGTTGAAAATATAGGAAACAAACTACATTTGGCAAAAAACAAGATGTAATGAGACTTAGACAATACATTATGTGCAATACAATTCGCAATACAGTTTTGCAGTTTAGTAAGGCAACTTAGCTTACTTTATTTGCAGAAATCACAAATATAATCTTCCTTCTCTGCGCCGGCACAATCGAGGTGGGCCCACAGAGAACAAGCCAAACATTTCACCCAGATCTCTCCTCGTTTATCGTCGGAAAATTTTCCGTCGCAGAAGAGACATTCAGCATCGTTGTCTTCCGGTACAGTAGATGGTATGAAGTCCATTTCAGACGATACATCAGAATGGAAAGATTCATCATCGCCACTTGAGTCATCCTTAGAAGTAAACTGTAATTTTTTGTTGAAGAGTTTCTGTTTCTTCTTTTGTTGGGAGGTTTCTGGTTTCTTGCGTTTTAGGTTTCGCCCTTAGAACCTTTGTTGCCTTTGGGCTGTTGCTTAGCTCTTAGTTCGACCTCTAACTGATTTTTGTATGGAGAATAGGTTAGTATAGATAATGTCCCAGCTTTTCTACCTCTATTGGACGTCTTCTTTTTCGGTGGTGGTGATATCTCCAAGGGTAGAACCAAACTTTTCGATGAACAAGGAGCGGGTTCATAAGAACTCTTAGAAGAACAAGGAACAGTTGCATCAGAACTCTTAGATGAACAAGGAACAGGGTCAGTTGTAGTTTCAGGCCTAACGGTGAGTGAGGCAGCAAGAAAATCTTCACTGGAGAAAACATTCCTATTTACAGGGAAAATGCCAGTGACTTTAAAGCCATTAACTGCTATGTCCCCACGTTGTACTTTAAGGTAAGCCTTGCCAAATAGTTCCATGATGTCATAAACACTCAAGGGCCTTGAACTGTGTCTTAAAAAGGTTCTTACTTCCTCACTATAATGAGATTTTAATGGGTCCATTAAGGTCTTATCTAAAGGTTGAATTTTATGTGAAGAACGCGGCGGTAAGCATAGAATAGTAACATGATTGTCCCTTGCTTAATTTATAACATCAATGTTGCGCTTGTGGGTTGCGTGCCCGTCTAGAAGAAGCAGGACAGGTGACTCAGCTGAGGGTTTCGTGACTGCAATAAAATGCTGAAACCATTTTGTAAAAATGTTTGTCTGGACCCAACCAGATGGGTGGCATGAGGCGATGGTCCCTGGTGGAGCACCCCTTAGAAGTTGTTCATTCATATTTTTTCTTGTAAAAATCACAAGAGGAGGGACAAAATCACCTCCTGCACCCATACAGGGAATGATTGTAACAAGGGACCCTTTTTCGGCCGATGTAAGGGACCCAATTTGTTTCTTTCCTTTTAGACCAATTACATGTGCAACTTTACTTTGTACTTCTGATAACCCAGTTTCATCTACATTATATATCCGGTTAGCAGGATAGTTCTGCTTTTCGAAAACATTATCCAAGAGGTCAAAAAACTTGTCAACTTCCTTCTCCCTAAATCCTCTGGCTCTTGCAAAAGAAGTGCCCATGGGCTTACGGATGGACAGCGTGGGATTTCTTTTCATGAAGGCATAAAACCAGTCCTTTCCCGCCGTTTCATCCTTTCCAAAAGGATGGGGTATGTTATTACGAATTGCAAGTTGATATGCTAGAGTGCAAACGTCCTTTTTGATGAGCCCATAATACGTGGCCTCCATTTGAATCAGGTAATTCTGCAACTCTTGCTCTAATTCTTTAGAAAAAACCGGCTTACGTCCGAGGGTGGTTGATGCTGCTACCTTCGCATCTTGCTCCTTACTGTTGACAAAGTGAAAAAGAGAAGCTCTGGGTACTTGAAACTCCTTGGACGTCATCAGGTAGGCCATCTTCTTCTTACGGACAGTGGTGATAGCCCTGGCCATCTGCGCAGGACTCCAAAGCTTCCGCCTCTTTCCGTCATCTTCCTTCTTTTTTGGCATATCTGAAAACATAAGCATTCTTAAAGCTCTTCTTATTTGAGTTTTGATTTTAAATTATGAATAACACAACAAATCCAATAATTAAATTTTAATTTCTTACGAGGTTTTTCACTATCAACGAAATGCTATCTTCGATAGTGAAAGGCCTCGGCAAACATTACACTTTTATTGGATTTGTTGTGTTCTTCATAATTGAAAATAAAAAAAATAAAAAAAATAGTAATACACATTTATTTAGTAAGGGGTAAATGAAATTTATTTTAATCTTTTCAATGATTATTTTAAACAGATTTTTTATTCTTTATTTCGTTAAAACATTTTAAATCAGTAAATATTTTTGGTTGGGTTATATGGAATAAATTTGGTTGGTTGGTTCCATACAACCCGAATGGAATACTTAGTGTATTCCATTCGGGTTCTAATGGAATACTAAATATTCCATTATTTATATATATATATATATATATATATATATATATATATATTACAACGCTCCTTTTCGTCTAACACAATTATCTAATATTTGTGATGTTAGATAAAAGTTACTTACCCGTGATATTACTTTACCTGGGCGCCAGAACAAACCCAGATACAAATGACACGGTTTCAGCTTAGCTCAGCGCATGGAGACACTCTTTCTCAGGATTCGTTCAGTGATTGTGGTTTTCAAGGGGAATCGTTACAAATAACACTTTAAGATTTGCTTGATTATTATATTTAATGTTTAATCAATGATTTTTAAACTTTAAATTTTTAATGGTAGGACTTAATTCTACCCTGACCTTATAATTATTGAGTGAGTGTGGAAAGTAATGATTAAGACGCTCAAACGATAAGAGCTATAGCTCTTATCTGGTTTGATTAAGAGATTGCTGTCTCCCAAACCAGTGCTAAAGAACAGGTCTGCAATAATTTGCACGTCCAATACTACACACCACTTTCCATTCAACACTCCTATAATATAATTAGAACTAATCTTATAGTTAAAATACAAAGTGTGCTTTTCTTAGTGTCTTTTAATTGTTTTATTATTTTGTTTAGCGCTTATATCATTGATCAATGAATCTATTTCTTACTGTTTGATGCGTTGACCGACGATAGGAATCTGTAGAGGTCCTCCTTTCGATGGTGTTGCACAGAAGAATGGGTTGATCAATGCTGTTGAAGATGCCCTGGCAATTACAGATGCTGTAGCCTTCTGTAGCACAGGTCCTTCACGGCTGATTGATTAATTAATTAATTAACGGTTGTTTTACGCAGCTAGTGTTATTGAATGTTGTTAATTCATCTACACTGCGGAGTACTTCTCGATTTATAACTTAATTTTGCACTGTTGTGTAATTTAAAAATTTCTGTAAGTGAATTATACACGTCTAGTGTGTTTAAGTACCGAACGAAGAGTGATGTTACCCCTCGCTTTTAGCTGGCGTCTGTTTTAAATACGGGCTGCTGATTGGTTGTACAAATAAATCATGCGTTTTTCCAGTTTCGACAATCTCGAACAAGTCGGTCAAACACACTGTGACAGGTTTCAAACGGCAGAGAAATTCTTGTCAAAATCGTACTTCCTGTATTTGCAAATCGATTGATTACAGGTATTTGCAAATGTGTTTCCGAAGATCTGACCACAGAATATTGTTGCTTAGGTCTTTATCTGTGTTTGTGTGAAAACACCTTATTCCTACGTAGCATAATTCTCTCGTTATTCCTGTTGGCGTGCGTCATCCGTATAACTTCTTTATTTGTTAATTATATTAACTGAGCTTGCGGCTACTTATAAAGCTTTTCTTGCTGAATATTTTTGAAGTTATCGCAGGTTGAACTGATAATTCGCTTTGAGAAAAATTACCTGTTTGAACTGGGTTCTAATGTAGCGGTGACGTGGTTAGAGTGAGATGGCTGCGATTATACGCTCTCTCTCTCTTTCTTATGGCGTTACACTCGTACAGTCTATAGCTTTCATATAACGCTCTGATAGGACGCTATTATGAATCGTTATAATATATATATTACTATATATGGAATACTAAATATTCCATATAACCCGACACGCCATCTTGGAAAAATAACCGTTCTATCACTAAAGAAAAAGTCGTCAACTAAAAAACGGCCAGTGCATAACAAACTGCTACTCTTTGAATGTGCATTACGCTTAATCTCAATGTCTATGACACACATCTAATAGTTAATACAAATTTTTGAAAACTTACCTGCAGAAATTTCACAAAACTGAAACACAAACTTTCTTGAACAGCGAACGAAGCAATGCTGGCAAGCGGTCGACACTCACTACAGAGCATCATGGGAGCCAGCAGAAGTAGTGTACCGGTACGATATTCCCACGAGGCAGCAGCACCTAACAGAGGAGAAACCTCGGTATTCCATATTGCCCGACTATTCCATAATACCCGAATCTCCTATACTAATAGATGACAGCAAAAAAGTACCCTGTAGGGCAAAAGTTCACATTATAAATCACACCCCACTACTATTGGAGTAAGCATTAGGCCTATTAGTTTCTTACATCTTTTCTACTTTAATACATTCATTCAGCTAGAATATGTCATTCCAACATTGTAATAATTTTACATTGTGTAAAAATGACTATAATTCCTTCAACTTTTTAATTACAATTTGTTAATAAAGTCAATAAATTAAAAAATTTGTCAGATCTGTTAATAAAGTAAAAAAATCATTAATAAAATTAATAAAGTTGTTTAAAGTTGAATGCAGTTAATTTATTCAAAGTAATTTAATTGCAAACGTTTGACCCACCTATGGGGGCAAAAATTAGCATTTTACATGTTTTGGAAATATATTTATTTACATGTGTTGGAGTCGTTGAAGTTATAAAAAGTGGGTATTAATCGAAGCCTAAGGGATTCATGATATTTCTGTCAAAATATAATGAGTCTCAGTGCAATGAGTGCAGTTTGAGATGAATTTAAAATTTAAGTGCACACTCTTTCCACACTCTACCCTATAGCTTTTCATGATTATATACAGCTTTTCCTCTAATAACTTTTACTGTTCTCTGAAACATGAACCAAATAATTTTAATCCAAATTGACTGTTCTTTTTTTTTCTTTTTGTTTGTGGTGCGGACCCCTAGGCTGCGGCCTATGTAGCCTATGCTTAAATCCGGCGCTGGCCAACACATTGCACAAAATCAAAACGAAAATAATTAAAACATATCCACAGAACGAAACAAGTTAAAGTTCGTTAGTATCTAGTTTACAGTAGGGGCATACGAAGGAATGTGTATATTGTTTGTTTTGGTTCGTAAAATCATGTTTTGCAATAACTTTTTTGCGGATTTTTCGCATCCTCTCCTGTAGTACACGAAGAAACGTTTTGCAACTTTTTGAATCTACATATACAAAACTCAAAGTCTGAGGATTTCTTTGTACTGAATAAAAATCCACACCGTTACACCGATTGCCACCAAATTTTGCACGGGAAACCTTTGACACAAGGCGAAAAACACTGTAAAACTTGGAATTTGATATTGTGCCCGGTTCGCACGATTTAGGCCCTTTTAATTATGAGCTTTTGTTAACGCATATAACGATGTCAACAACACCATGGAGACCAGAATTAATTACCATAGAAACAAGTAAATAAACAAATGCTATTTAGCTATGCTATTTTAATAATCCGTGTGACCACCCTCGTAGGTAATATGACAGTAAATTATTATTAATTTTACAGTACTATAATTTGTAACACTACAAACATCTCTTTTCCACACGTTCATCTACAAAGTGTAATTTAATAGTGTATTCGTAAAAATAAAAACAGTCGTTTTACACACATTCTCAGCTGCTATACACACAAGCAGTTTTGCGCCGCTGGTAGCTAGCCGCTAGGAGCGCTGTTATCGCAGTGGTGCAAAAAATCACCGCGATCTTCACGATTATACGTATTTTGTTAACTGTACCATAAGTTTGACCTCCTTTAATAAATGTAACCACTGATTCCTATAATGAGCCTTTCTTTGCCATCCCACAACTGTCGTTCAGCTCATCATAGAACTACCCCCTTCTGCCTACTGATGTACAAGTATGCTTATTTGCAAGTTCTTTTAAAAACATTCTTGACAGTCCAGTTGTCTGCCATTCTCTCCACGTGTCTAGCTGCAGTACAGGTATTCACTATAATCACATCTCTATACAGTTGTGTCACCTCCATATCGGTTCTTATTTTCTAGCTTCAATTTTCATACAAAGATATATATATACCTTTCCTAACAGATTTTTCTCTTTAGCCTTCATCCTTTAAAATCGACACTCCACTCCCATCTAGCCCATTACATAAGGTATTATTTGGTTTTTGATAGTCAAACCCTGTCTCTGACTCGTTCGTAGCCTAACTTAATGTAGCCTACCATTTTACGTTAACGTACGCGTACACGCTTGAGTAACATTAAACGTACAGGTAAAGTCATCCAGAATTCAGTTTCAAAAGTAGTTTTGACTCCAATTATTGATGAATTTCTCAGTATTGTTTACTTGTCCAAAATTATTGACCTGGTAGGCTTTTTTAAACACTATACTAATTTAAATTCAGATGTAACACGTTAGGAAAAGAATCGATAAAAAGAGTGCATCCATATTGCTGACAGAACACCTAAAGGAAGTACTAAATTAAAACAACGAAAGGCACTAAAAAAAATATTCCTTCCTTTTTACTCCAGCTGCGTGTACGTAACTGTTTCTGCAATTGTAACAGTAGGCCTAATACGTGCGGACGTATACAACTTCCCAGTCTCAAATTGCCAAACTCGTGAGGGGCCAAAATTACATTGTGATTATTCTGCAGAATGTAAACAACAAAATATTATACGAGTGTCTTGGAACTAAAACGTATTTTGTGAAAATTGTTTTGTTTTCGTTTTAGAATCATTGTGGACACGTTTCATTCCAGTTGAGCTCCTCCATATATTTAGATTCCTTTGACGCAGTAAGAGATTAACAGTGACGTAATTGTGATACGCAGTGGCGCCTCGCGACTACTGATCTATCGCACTAACGGGATACCAGTCCAAATCCAGACACCCGACTCTGGACTAAATTATTACATGGTCCGGCAAACATGGCACTGGACAGCTGCCCGTGCCTGTTTTAGAACTGGAGTCGTCCTGTTGTCATTAATACGTTCGCCTGCCATTCGTCTGCGCGAATTTAAAATAATTTGTGTCAGCTGTGATTGAAATTTAATACGTACCCAAGTTGTCAGACCATTCCTTTCCGCCTTAGTTCAAACTTTTTCCGTATACAAACACGAAAACTTTTAAACGGTTGCACTTTGTTCTTTAATAACGGATTCATTTTAATATCTGTTATTGTTTAAAAGCTTCTAACTTTCCTAATCTGGCTGTCACAATCGGCTAAAAATTTTCTGAAAAGCATCTGCAGTTAATACTCTCGGTGAACGAGCGGCACACTCCCGAAAAAAGAATAAGAAATTCAGCTTCAAAAATAAGAAATAAAGATAAATAGGCCTATATGACTTTTACCATTATTCTTCAGATTTGATGTGAATCTATCGTGCGTTTAAGTGTTGCACCAAACAGGAAGGATGTATACGGATCAATATGATATCGCTTACTGGTTCCAACACTTCGTGTGTGCAATGTTCTCACCGATAGAATATTCAGACAATTCCGCTCGACTGTTAGTCATACAGTTTTAAATGGTTTAGCCGTCATAAAACAAAAATAATTTTTCAAGTTGAATTGATATAAAAAACATTTTGTACCGATGTTGGAACATCAATTTTTTTTTTCGAAAACAAAGGCTGTGTCCAAAATTTTAAACAAGGAAGTAACCTTGAACCTGTGCAGAATCATGTAACTGTTTGTCAGATAGTATTTAGTTTGTGTTTATAATAGTAATGTTTGTTAAACCCCATTTGCATACGCTTACCTCATTTATAGTTGTATCCTGTAAATTGGAATATGAGTAGGCCTACTTAATTTTAGAGTTAAATTTCGAATAAAGTTCTGTATAATATATTAGACAGTGCTATCTTATAATATTGCGTTTTATATAGCAAGTGGCGAATAATAGCATCTCCACAAGACATCTACGAAGAAAAATCGAAAGCTAAGAATGCTGTGTGTCATTAATACGATTTGGCTTTTTTGTTTATAATATAAAAAAATGAACACAAATTGGTTGAACTTGATTTTTGTGTTTACAGACTGCATATGCAACGTCTGGATACAGTAACAATAATCTTAATTGTGTTTTAATTACTTTTACTATGTTATTGTACTTAATTTTGTCCTCTTCTAGCCAGCGATCGGAATGGCAACATTCGCATCACTGTCGACACCCTGTTTATTTATCGTTATATCACAAATAAAATATAGGCAACACAAAAAATACAAATTTTAATTCACATTTGTGATGTCGATTATTGACACAATGGTAATTTATACAACAACAACAGTATTATAATATTGACCCACAAATGTGGTACTAAACACAAGCACTAATTCTGTAATTCATTAATCGAACTCTCAATATAATGATTGGTTTCGCTGTCGACCACCGCTTGTGTGTGCGTGCATGCGCGCGCGCATGTGTGGAAATGACGTCATTCCCAGCCTTTGTCACTACTAGATAAGCCGAGAAAATTGTGGCCGCTATTTCCAGAATCGTGTAGAGCAAACTATGTTTAACTATCAATTTATAGTACAGTTGTTACAGAACATGCTACTAATGTATATCAATATACACATAAGTTATACAACACACGTGATGTATAATGTAAATATAAGTGAGTAACATATCCTACGTCATTCTAATCTATGTATTATTCTAATGACAGTTTGAATGTGGGTTGGGGGTTTGCTAGTATGCGCCAACGTTGTATTTCCTTTGTACCACTACAGGTCCTAATTATGACAAGTAGTATCGAATCAACTGTTATTTTGTTTCGACCAATACCTATACTCATTTTTAGCTCCAGTCTAAAATTAACGGGGGTTATTTGAAATTAATGGGGGTTTCCTATTCAAAATTCAGTCATTTAACGTACGATGAATTCCGTGTTGTAGGGCTACCGTCTTCTCGTTCGCAGTAATCCATATTTCTGTAATTAATATTACTGGATCTGAAATTGTAAAAAATATAGCACGTTATTTTTACGTATATGTAGTGAATGAATTAAATGAATTTTAATTTAATCGTTTTATAGTCAAACACTGTGGATCAGTGTTTCTCAACCTTTTTTAAGTCCGGGACCAATCTTAAAGGATATTACTCATCATGGGAGCCGGCAGAATTACTTTGAGGGGTTTTCGCCCAGTTTATAATAATTATTATGCTAACATCGAGTACTTAAACCCCTCTTTTCGCTTAACAAATTACACATACTTAATTCTAGTTAATACTAGCCTAAATGTAATAAATTTTTAAGACACAGTAACTAAATTTTCGAGCCGACTTCGCGACCCAAGAAACTCCCTCTTGGGACCCAGTATAGGTTGCAAACCCTGCTGTAGATTATTTTTGACACTGTTTTCCTCGTTTTTTTTGTTTCTTAGAAATTCGAGTAAAAGTACAGCAGAGTTACTAATCAATTACAATAACAACAGCACGCTAATTTCAGAGCAAATACAAATAAAAACAAAACATATAATTTAGATAAAATTTTACATATTACTAATAATAATTTTAATATACCACATTTTTAGTATAAGCGTCAAAACAACTATCTACGGAAACAAACAAACAGTTCAGCAATCGAAATAATTTACATAGACATTGAATCGATTATTCCTTTACACATTTGTTTCTAATGATGAATCAAATAGTAGACAGACTAGATAAGAATAATTAATAGGCCTCTTATATTTGCAGAAGAGATTAATTATATTTGTGATCATTGTGATACGCTTGCAAGAGACTTTCGTATTAAAATGGTGTTAGACGTTATCTCTGTGTGTGTGTGTGTGTGTGTGTGTGTGTGTGTGTGTGTGTGTGTGTGTGTGTGTGTGTGTGTGTGTGTGTGTGTGTGTGTGTGTGTGTGTGTGTGTGTGTGTGTGTGTGTGTGTGTGTGTGTGTGTGTGTGTGTGTGTGTGTGTGTGTGTGTGTGTGTGTGTGTGTGTGATACGTACGTACGTGTACAGATAAGACACATTTCTATGTTTATTTCTCGGTCCTACTGAGATAGGGACTAGTACTATTTGATCTTGCCACAAAGTATTTGAGAATGATTCAGCTTG
This sequence comes from Magicicada septendecula, assembly GCA_034769895.1. NCBI lineage: Eukaryota > Metazoa > Arthropoda > Insecta > Hemiptera > Cicadidae > Magicicada > Magicicada septendecula. The sequence continues at coordinate 332,806,470 of CM068371.1, read as the reverse complement.
TAGAATTAATTACTTTCAGTTTTGAGGAAAAGACATCTAGCCCCTCAACGATGTGCATGAGTCTCACCGACTAATGAATACTCGTGAATTTCACACGTCACAAGGAGCTACTTGAGTTTGCCGTAATAGATGTAGGCCTACATACTGTGCCACCAAACGTTCGAATTCTACCTTACAAACATAATCTCAGTCATGATTATAACAGTCGCTTCCAACTGTTGTTACTGAGTGAGTCCGTTAAACACAGCGGTATTCAGCGTGCACTGAACTCCGATCGATTACACCAATGTAAATATGTATTACACCAGCCTTTTATGTAAATATATTTAATGACCGCGTCGTTTTCCTGTTTGTGACTTGATTCTTTTTTGTCTGTGCGCTTTATAATTTTTTCCTTGTTGTAAACACGTCTAAAGCCCAAATTAGTATGAAGGCAATAAGCTATCAAGAAATCCTGCTGATGTGTCGTACAAAAAAAAGCGTATACCTGACAGGGGAAGCCGCATTATTGCGGTAGGCTAGATTAAAAAAAAAAATATGAAAAGGATAAAAATTGTATGCTTAAAAACAAAAATACAATTATGGTTAAAAACAAAAACATGACACGGTTAAACAATAATCTGATACCAACATGATATCCACAGCCAACCTTATGGCTAGCACAGATGTTAGACGGTCCACCCCCGTCTATGCCGATTCGGTGTACCCCTCAGACACCCCATTCCAACTTTGCAACTTTAAAACAGATATACCTGGGAAAGACATGTAATTTCTGCACCACAATACTCCAACTTCTGAAGTCGGTAACTCGTCAGAACTACAAACAGTTTTCATCTGAATTTCACCTTGGACTAATTTAATTTTGATTTCCAAATTTTAATTTCCAAACTGTAATTTAATTTTTATTTTTATTTTCAAATTCAGTTCGTATAACTTTAAGTATTAAAATTAAAATTTGTTCGTTAAAAATTTTTTTGTCTGAATTTAAGAACTACTATTTTGCAGTTAGATACAGATAGTAAGCTTACTATATGCAGCATGTACATATTATGGCCGTTGTACTTGAAGAAAGGAGTTCATGTCTTCCTCAATATTAACACAATTTTTTAGAATTTTTTCCTTGATTTAATAAAAATAATTTTTTGACTTTGTGCAGTCTTATTATATTTAAATAAGTTATGCCTCAGGCACACACACACACGCACATGTATTTATTTAGTTTCAGGTATAATTATGGAATTATAATTGCTTTTAGAATTCACCTTTTGACTCTGCACGGTACAGAAAATTGATTTTTTTTTGTAGCGTATACTATCTCGAGTAGGTTCAGAAAGTACAAAACACGAATTAATTTCACACATTTCTTCTGCTCGTGATGTGTTCGGTTTAGAGAGCGGAGAACGTTTCTACCCGTTAGGTAGATTGGTTTTATACGTAGGGCGTGTGCTTGGTAGATACAGATAGTAAGCTTACTGTATGCAGCATGTATATGTTATGGCCGTTGTCCTTGATGAAAGGAGTCCATATCTTCACCAATATGTACCACAATTTTTAAGAATTTTTCCCTTGATTTAATAAAAATAATTTTTTCATGTTCTGCAGCCTTATTATATTTATGTAAGTTATGCCTCAGACACAAACACGCGCGCGCGTATTTATTTAGTTTCAGGTACACTTATAATTGGTTTTAGAATTCACCACTTGATGATTCACTTGGCTCTTCTGTTGATGTTGTTTACTCGTTTAGCTCACCATTGTCTTCATCAGATCTTCGGGAATTAATTTTACTAACTAATTACTTTACTACATGTTATTTTTATTTAAGAAAAACAAGTGATAATATATTACATCTCTTTTTTCCATTGTTTACACGTAAGTCTACATAAGTTTAAATTTATTTATCTAAAGATGGCTACTGAGAAGATGATTAGGATCAGACTAACCTTCGCATGACAGTCCTACGGACTGAAGTGTCGACCGACTAGAGTATGCTCTAGTCACTTACATTACACGCCTACAATACATTTCCTTTGGCTATATGCCTACGTAGCTTCTAAAGTAATGCCGTATCAGTCTGTTCCAAGTTAAAACAGTCTTAACGTCGTTTACATTTTTTACTTAGAAAACGTACGAGCAGGGCAGTAATACACCTGCATGACCGGCTGTCAAGTTTCATCATTTTTCCTGTTACAACATTTTTACTCGTTGACGCACCAACAAAGAACACCAAGCGAACTTTTCTAGTCTCCTGTCGCTCATTGCTTAAAGAATGCGGTGCCAAAAAAAAAAAAAATTGGCACCGTCCTTAACCCGCACACGTGTCTCGCTGTAGTGCGCGTGTGTGCGCGTATAACTTGACTCCGTAAATCTGGAAGTATTAATTTGTTCGTTACATTTGACCACATAATTGGTTTCATGGCGATGTTCGGTGTCCGTAACCGCAGCCAGTTTTGATGACCCGAATATGCAAATATAATTGTACCAAACGAGCTCGATAAGATAAAACCACAAAATTATTTTTATTATTTCCCCGCTATAAATATATCTTGTGTTTGTGTTTAATTACCCGCTCTCGTATCGGCCTTAATTATTACTGTCGCTGTACACTTCCCTTCGATAAGACATAAATTCCGTATGCAAGTGTAATTATGTGAAAATTACACGGGTATGGGCGCGTGTCTGAAATAACTCGCTAATAACACAAAGTAAAGTTTTATACTCTTGTAATATTAAAGTTATATTTAATGGAGTTCCGCATTTAGCTAGTAAAATTAAAGGAAAGGTTCTGCCTGAATGAAATTTTTGACATAATGATTTAAAAAAATAAAGTGACGAAAAAGGAGGAAAAGGCTGAAAAGTGAACCTTTAGTAATGTCATATATGGATGTACGTAGGTGGTCTGAAAAGTTCTCGGCCTAACAATGAAAAAACAAATTTATAATTTCAAAATGGTTTTTATTTTTTAACATAATCTCCCTTAAGACTAATACACTTGTTCCAGCCGTGCTCTAATGCCATTATCCCATCTCTGTAGTGATTCTCTGGAAGGTCCGCAAAATACCCCTGTACAGCTGCAACCACCTCTTCATTAGAAGAAAATCGCTCTCCTGCGAGGAAGTGCTTAAGTTTCAGAAAGAGATGAAAGTCAGGGGGAGTCAGATGGAGAATAGGGTGGATGCTCCAGCAATTCATAGTGCAGATCTCTCAATTTTCCCATTGCCAAAACAATTTTGTGGGCGGGTGCATTGTCGTGATGAAAGATGATTTTTTTCTTCTCCAAACCGGGTCTTTTCTCACGAATTTTTTTGTCTAGTTTGATTAAAAGATTAGAATAATATTCTCCGGTTATTATTCTACCCTTTTCGAGGTAATCGATTAACAAAATGCCTTTAGTATCCCAAAACACCAATGCCCATGACCTTTCCAGCGGATGGGACTGACTTTGCTTTCTTTGGCGCTGAACAGCCAGCTTCTGTCCACTGTTTACTGCTGTTTAGATTCTGGTGTGTTATGGTGAATCCACGTTTCATCCATAGTAATAAACCGACGCACAAAATCAGTTTTATTTTTGTGAAAACGCTCCAAGCACTGTTCACAGATTTTCATGCGAATGCGTTTTTGATCTGCTGTGAGTATGCGCGGCACCCGCCTTGCACAAAGCCTTTTCATATGCAATTCTTCATGCAAAACATAACCTTCACATTCTTTCGAAATGCCCACAGTCTCAGCAATTTCACGCACTTTAATCCGTCGGTCATCCAATACTAAATCGTGTATTTGTTCGATGATTTGTGATGTTGTTGCATTTTTTGGACGTCCCTTACGTGGATCACTTTCAAGGCGCGTACGGACATGTTTAAACTCGGCAGCCCATTTTTTAATTGTCGAAAATGAAGGAGAAGATTCCTCAAAAACTCAAGAACTTCGAATGAATTTCATTTGGCCTCAAACCTTCTTTAACAAAAAATTTTATCACTGCACGATATTCAATTTTATCCATTGTACAAAACATACACAATTACGCTACGTCAAATAGCTGTATATAAAAAACTACGTGATAGATTGACTCACAATTTCACATGAATTGTTGTGACAGGCATACCAACCTAAGAAAAAAAAATCATGCTCACAGAGTTGATGTCTATGACCGAGGCCGAGAACTTTTCAGAGCACCCTCGTATAACTAATCACTCAATGATAGGGGTACTAGAAATGTGTAGTAAGATTATTAAAATATAAGATTATTGAAATAATGTGTATAGATTATTGAAATTCTATACATGAAAAAAAAACAAAGTCTTAATTGTTAGAAAAGTCAAGGAACGCGGTTGTAACAACTTTCGTTTGATTTTTATTGACGTTGCCTGTATTATAAGAAAACTGCGTCAGCACACTGCCAGAACGAATGAACTCAAATGTACCAAGTTACCACACAGGTCACCTCCATGCGAATATGTGTTTACATGTTTTTATTCAACGATTGTACTTCCTTCTCCACCTTTATTTTTACACAGAAGTCGACTGAGGATCCTGTTCAGAGGAGACCCTACAATCGTGCTGTGATACGTACGCAGAATTCTCCATTAAGGTTTATTCACTTCACCTGCGCCAGCTTTCCACGACCTCAGGTATTGAAACCCATTCTGAAGTAGTTTTTCTTACCATGGAAGCCTTCACCCGGTAGGGAACCTGTTTGCTAGCGATCCCTTACAACCGTATAGTGAAAATTTTCAGGAATCTTGTAAAGGAAGAGCGTCACTATTCCTCTTAAGTGTTGCAGTCTGTTGTATCTAAGGCCACCATCTCACCACTTGTAATTTTTCTCATTATTCTGATTGGCTCCTTCCATTATCACTTCTCACCATTTTTAATATAGGCCTATACCTTACTCCTTGTAAAGAATATACTTCTCTAAATTTCTCTACAGCAACCCTCTACAGAGAAATTTCTGTCCAGAAAACCTATTGGTAACATTCGGGTACTCCTTAGCGACTGATGGAATTTTGCTAATAACAATTTCCACATGTATGTTGCTACCTAGTGACCGATGTTATTTCAGGCGTTTCTCTGACAGCTATCCGTTGCTTAGATATCGTTATTGCTTTACAACCGGTTATCGGTTAGAGACGAAATGTCGTACATAGGTCTCCCATTGGCTGACAACCAGTAGCCTGATAATCGGAATTAGTTTATTGTAGTTGGTCGCTGTCTGTCGTTACGTAGTGATACTAGACTATTTCTCAGACGTATGTAGATATTTCTGTCTCCTCAGTTATGAGAGTACCAGCATCGAGACAGATTATGGTCACTATAAGTCTGAACAAAATCCGATCTTGACTCCTGCATGTAAATAGAAATACTTTACTTTCGTCTTCATTTAATTTTTACCTCTGAGTATGTAGAGTATCTGCACTTATTTATTACAATAAAATAAAGGAAAAGATCAGGGAAATTCATCCTCATCAAAATATTTAAAACATGTTTTATAATCATTTTGAGAGAATTATTTAAATTTTTATTCAAAATTTAAAACGAATTATTTAAAATAGGCTGTGGTCTATAGTTGTTGCTGACAGACGTTTCGGCCAATCGGAGGCCATCGTCAGTGTTTGAAACAACTGGCGTGGTGTCCGCCAATTCACCGCCGTGATGATGTTTCAGACACTGATGATGGCCTCCGATCGTGGGCCCGAAACGTTTGTAACACCCAGGCTAGTAATTTTAACAAAGCTAATTTCTTTTCGAATTTTCAAAGAAGAAGTACAAAAAGGAAATATTTTATTTTTCCTGTGTCCCCCCACCACAATCATCTCTAAATTCTCCCTTACAAATGAAAAATATTCTGCTCAGAATATTAATCACAGAATATTCTAAAACGATGTAATAGTATTGTATATTATTTATTTTGTAATGTTATTATATTATTATACTTAATTAACACTACTATACGACTATATAACTAAGACTATGTATTAATTATACTGTAGTGTTATTTAGTATTGTAGTAGACAATGCAGCCATAAGTCACCAAAATGGATGTTTAGATTTAGAAAATATGTTACTTTCCGCTAGAAATATTGTAGCACGACGAAAGATTACTTACGGTTTCGGAAACATTTACTACTGGACCTAAGCTCAAGTTAAACCCAAGTTTTGGTACAGACTAGAAGCCAGTGTCAATCTTGAGGATTTCTAGCGGTACAACAACAGACATTAATTGGTGATTTTTGTAACAGCTTGGACAACTATCAGCGTACAAAACATATTTTATATTTCTGAGTTCAATTCACTTCTGGCAAATATCAAAGCTTTGTCGCTCCAGGTGTGCGGTGTCGGTGCATGTTTGCTAGTACGGATGTAAGTATATAAAAATAAAGCAGCTTTGGTTTCTGGGGGGTTATGCAAGGTCGATGAAAGTAGTACGTTTTAGGTGTTAAGAAGATATTTGAAGAAGTGACTGGTCGAGATGTGCAGAGCTCTCAGGTACCTGCTTGTTCTCGACCGTGTGAGATTATTGGAACGAAGTTCCTTATCGCGCGTTGTGAAAGGGGGCTAGACGGAAAAAATTCTCACGAAAAGTTGTAACGACACTTTTTGCTATAGTAAGCTATTGTAAGCTGTGCGGCGTGCGCATGTTTCTCTGTCTGTCTCTCTCTCTCTCTTATAGAAAGCAAGCCAGATATTTTCATTTCTATTTCGCATTGAACAGTGTGGTGTCGCGACGATTATTTTTGTTGAGTGTATACAGGTTTTTTGTACATAATAAATAATAAAAAATAATAATAATAATGAATCCTGACAGTGTTTCTGCACAAGTTCCGGATATTGCTGATGGAGTTAGGTAAGTAGAGATTTTATACAGACAATAATAAATGCTTTTGTATTTTTAGCAAGTACGCATTATAACCTCTCTTTATTATTGTGCTAACCAAGTCATACGCATTATAATCTCTCCATTATTGTGTGTTTAGCAAGTGTACGCGTCATAATTTTAATAAATTCAAAAGCAAATCATATTTTAATATTACAATATCAGAACGTATGTATTTAGCAAGCCGTGCGTGTTCTAACCTATACGCTGTTGTGTTTACGAAGTCGAGAGAGTATATATATATATATTTATATATATACACACTCGTTGTAACGACACTTTTTGCTATAGTAAGCTATTGTAAGCTGTGCGGCGTGCGCATGTTTCTCTGTCTGTCTCTCTCCCTCTCTTATAGAAAGCAAGCCAGATATTTTCATTTCTATTTCGCATTGAACAGTGTGGTGTCGCGACGATTATTTTTGTTGAGTGTATACAGGTTTTTTGTACATAATAAATAATAAAAAATAATAATAATAATGAATCCTGACAGTGTTTCTGCACAAGTTCCGGATATTGCTGATGGAGTTAGGTAAGTAGAGATTTTATACAGACAATAATAAATGCTTTTGTATTTTTAGCAAGTACGCATTATAACCTCTCTTTATTATTGTGCTAACCAAGTCATACGCATTATAATCTCTCCATTATTGTGTGTTTAGCAAGTGTACGCGTCATAATTTTAATAAATTCAAAAGCAAATCATATTTTAATATTACAATATCAGAACGTATGTATTTAGCAAGCCGTGCGTGTTCTAACCTATACGCTGTTGTGTTTACGAAGTCGAGAGAGTATATATATATATATTTATATATATACACACTCGTTGTAACGACACTTTTTGCTATAGTAAGCTATTGTAAGCTGTGCGGCGTGCGCATGTTTCTCTGTCTGTCTCTCTCTCTCTCTTATAGAAAGCAAGCCAGATATTTTCATTTCTATTTCGCATTGAACAGTGTGGTGTCGCGACGATTATTTTTGTTGAGTGTATACAGGTTTTTTGTACATAATAAATAATAAAAAATAATAATAATAATGAATCCTGACAGTGTTTCTGCACAAGTTCCGGATATTGCTGATGGAGTTAGGTAAGTAGAGATTTTATACAGACAATAATAAATGCTTTTGTATTTTTAGCAAGTACGCATTATAACCTCTCTTTATTATTGTGCTAACCAAGTCATACGCATTATAATCTCTCCATTATTGTGTGTTTAGCAAGTGTACGCGTCATAATTTTAATAAATTCAAAAGCAAATCATATTTTAATATTACAATATCAGAACGTACGTATTTAGCAAGCCGTGCGTGTTCTAACCTATACGCTGTTGTGTTTACGAAGTCGAGAGAGTATATATATATATATTTATATATATACACACTCGTTGTAACGACACTTTTTGCTATAGTAAGCTATTGTAAGCTGTGCGGCGTGCGCATGTTTCTCTGTCTGTCTCTCTCTCTCTCTCTTATAGAAAGCAAGCCAGATATTTTCATTTCTATTTCGCATTGAACAGTGTGGTGTCGCGACGATTATTTTTGTTGAGTGTATACAGGTTTTTTGTACATAATAAATAATAAAAAATAATAATAATAATGAATCCTGACAGTGTTTCTGCACAAGTTCCGGATATTGCTGATGGAGTTAGGTAAGTAGAGATTTTATACAGACAATAATAAATGCTTTTGTATTTTTAGCAAGTACGCATTATAACCTCTCTTTATTATTGTGCTAACCAAGTCATACACATTATAATCTCTCCATTATTGTGTGTTTAGCAAGTGTACGCGTCATAATTTTAATAAATTCAAAAGCAAATCATATTTTAATATTACAATATCAGAACGTATGTATTTAGCAAGCCGTGCGTGTTCTAACCTATACGCTGTTGTGTTTACGAAGTCGAGAGAGTATATATATATATATTTATATATATACACACTCTGTTGTGTTTACAAAGTCCCGCGCATCTATGATGTGTATGAAAGAATAGACAGACAGAGTACATATATATATATATATATATATATATATATATATATATATAAATGTTTCGGTGTGTGTATGTATATGTACAATTTTTTTGCTTTTTTATTTCAATAGCGAATCAACTAAAGCATCGACTACTGAGGTACAAACTATAACATCAGGGAAAAGGAAAAAGACAAATGCACAAAGATGTAGAGAATATCGTGAGAGAAAGAAATTACAAAATACAATGGTACAAAACATAACTGCAGAGAGATCAGATGAATGTAGTGAGACTGATCAATTACCAGCCAAAAAACATAAAACTAATGCAGAAAGAAGAAAAAAATATTATGAAGCGCAGAAATTAAAGAAACAAAAAAGTAAAAAAATACCTAAAACTGATAAACAAAGAAGTAAAGAATGTTACGATAGGAAAAAGAAATTTCAGGCTTTAAACACTTTAAATCATCATTCAGATGCGTAAGTATGATTTTTTTTTATCTTTCTAAGGTATATTTTTTGGAGTAAAATATGATGTCTTTTTAATCAATATTTTTTGATTGGTTAATTTTAGATCACGAGATAATTGCAGTGCAAAAATATGTAAACATCCAGAAGAAATACGTAATAATGCAGAAGAAACGCAGCAAAATAATTCATTTCACGTTCCATATCAACAGTTTAGAAACTGTGCACAGCCACAAGGAATTTATTATCAAGATGTCAACATTCCTACAGATGGAAATTGTTTCTTTTTTTCTATAATAAAAATTATGAATCTCTCAATGTCGCCTTTACAAATAAGGCAACAACTACTTGCTTCGCCCTTCGTCAACTCATGCATCAATCCAAATGGTGCAAGGTCAATTCTCAGCAGTGAAACAGAGTATGCAGAAATGGATTGTATAGAAATATTTGCTAAAGTGTATAATCAGAATGTTTGTGTACATAATTACTATGTTAACACTAGAACTAACATAGAAGAAAGACAATTCCTTCATTTCAGAGTCAATGACTTGCAAAATTTCATACATTTACATCTTCGAGACGTACATTTCACACCATTAATTCAAGTTGAAGAAATGAATATTAATAATATAGCAGAAAATCAACGTACAGAAAAAATATCTTCCCAAATATCCTCCGATGATGAACTTAGTGGAGATGATAACGATGAACATGATGCTGATATTGCTACTTTCAACGTAGGAATGAACGACATTAATGATACAGTTCCAAAATATACAAAATATTATGAAGAAATCCATGGTCATCTGCAATTTTATAATATATTCAAAAAAAATTCTTTTGGTCATTCTTGTGCTGTTTGCGATAGACTTTGGTGGAAAAATGACTTAAAAAGTACTACTGGCGTACATGATGATATTCTACAATTGATATTGCTGGTAATATAATTATTTTATACAAGATTTAATATATTTTAACAATGTGCAACATTGCTTAATTCACTATTGTTGTTATTTATTAAAATTATTCTATTTTTTCAGAATTACGTACGCGGTACTACTGTTCAAGTATGCTCTACGTGTAAGAAGGCTATGGATAAAGGAAAAATTCCACTACTATCAACGTACAATGGTTTTCATTTCCGATAATTCCACCACATTTGCCAAAATTGAATCTTATTGAGCAGCGACTTGTATCACCGAGAATTCCCTTCATGCAAATAAGGAGACTTAGACATGTTAACGGTCAATATGGCATTTACGGACAAATTATTAATGTTCCTGTAGAAGTTAATACAATGGTGAACCAATTGCCAAGACATATTGAAGATGATCACTGTTTTTATGTCCACATTAAGAAGAAATTAATCCACAAAACTAGTTATGTTCATGGACTTATTAATAAAGGACACATTAAACAATGGTTAAATTATCTAGTAACAACTCCACTTTATATTCATGAAAATATAACAATAAACGAAGCAGTTCTAAATTCTTATCAAATTGATGCAGAAATAGAAATGGATAATATTAGTGAACATGTTCAAATGGAAGATAATGTCACAGCTCAACAGCAAACTCTTATGTGGGACGAGAATAAAATGTTGCACATGGCACCAGGCGAAAAAAGCGTTCCACGTAGTATTTTGTTTGATAAATATGCCGAAGAGCTTTCATTTCCAACTATTTACGGTGGAAAATTTCGAACGTATAAAGATGGATGCAATGTTACTTCATTTATGCAAGCTACCAGTGAACTTAGGCGTACAGATCGCCGTGCTACTGACCCACAACATCTTCTGTATGTAGCTGCGAAAATCATGAGACAGAGAGTCAGCAGTTCTGTTAGTGTTGCATTTAAACATGTTGGACATGATACTAAAATTACTAAAGAGAATATACAGTCTGAAGATTACATTAACAGTTGTATCGAAAGTAATCTTGCTTTTCTTCGTTGTATACCAAATTCTGCGTGGTATTGGGCAGATAGAAAAAAAGATCTTTTCGCAACGATGAGACAATTTGGAGCTCCAACTGCTTTTATGACACTTAGTGCTAATGAAACAGGATGGACAGATTTGCTTAAATTGTTGTACAAACTAAAAAATAATGGAGTAGAAATTAATGATGAGTCCTTCAAAGACATGTTATATGTACACAAAGCTCAATTAGTAAACGAAGATGCAGTTACTTGTGCAATATACTTTAATAAGTTAGTAAATTGTTTATTGAGAATATTGGAGTCAAAAAAAGGAAATCCATTTGGTAGATATAGAGTGAAATATTACTTTAAGAGAATTGAATTCCAGCACCGTGGAAGTCCTCATGCTCATGTACTTCTGTGGTTGGATAATGCTCCAGTCAATTTATTAAATAACTCCAAAGATTTTAATGAAATGGTTGAGAAATTAGTTTCAGTATCCGAATCAGACGCATCTGGAAATATTAAACTGCAAACACATAAGCACACATTCACATGCTATAAAAAAATGGATCCTAATAAAAAAGATAACTGTAGATTTGGAGCGCCTTTTTTACCGTCACGTAACACAATAACATTAATGCCAATGAAAGACACAGATTCTGATTATTCTGCAGATCAGTTTAAAGAGTATAAAAGACATTACCAGTTACTTAAAACTAATTTAGAAAATTTTGATTACGACAATTTTGAACATTACTATACTCATAATAATATTGTTTCTGATGAACATTATTATAACATTATCCGTGCTGGTATAGTTCGACCAAAGTTGCTTTACCGGAGGACGCCATCTGAAAAATGGCATAATACTTTTAACCCATTTGTATTTCGTTGCTTACAATCTAACATGGATTTTCAAATAATTCAAGACGAATATGCCTGTGCTGCTTATGTAGTTGAGTATGTTAATAAACATAATAGAGGCATAAGTAATTTACAACGGATGATTATTCAAACTATGGACGAGAATCCCGAATTTGATATCGTAGATATTACAAAGAAATTAAGTATTGATGTACTTCATGCTGTGGAAATGCCTGCACAAGAAGCAGCTTGGTATTTATTACGCGAACCAATGGCTAAATCATCTGTAGCAACAGTTTACATACCAACGATATACCCAACAGAACGTCAGAGAATAAGAAAAACTTTAAAAGAGCTAAGTGATTTAGATGATGACTGTACAAATATATGGAAGGAAAATTGGTTCGATAAGTACGAAAAAAGGCCTGAAATTCTTGAAAATGTAACATTAGCTCAATTTGTTGCTAATTATAGTATGAGAAAACACGGAGAGTACTACAAAAGAAAAATGTCTAGAGTTATTAGATACCGTAACTATGATATGGCTAACAATTTCAACGATTATAGACGAGAAATGGTGTTACTACACATTCCTTTTAGAAGTGAAGATAATGAAGTTCTTGCTGAAAATAAATTCATTCAAATTTATGAAGATAATAAAAACTTGATTTTAGAACGCAGAAAAGAGTTTGAATGTAATTTAGACCTAGAAAAAACACTTGAAATTTGTAGACAGTTAGGTAGAGATGATGACAATGAAGACGAACAGTTGCGAAACGAAGCTAATGTCATATTTGAAGAAGAACCATATGCAAGATTACTACAGGATGTTAATTCTGTCGTTAATGCTGATATACGAAATGCTACACTCAGCAAACTTGGTGCTATTGCAAAAAAAAGAGAAAATACAATGGATACTCAACAATTCTACGACTTAATGAGGTCGGCTAACAGTGAGCAAAAAGAACTTTTAATGCATATTATATCTCATCTTCAAACTCAAAATCAGCAACCATTTCAAGTTTTTTTCACTGGTCCAGCAGGCAGTGGCAAGACTTTTGTTATTAAACTTATAATGGAAATCTACAATAGATATACTGACAATGATGGTTACTGTAATTCGTATATAGTTTGCGCATCTACTGGTAAAGCTGCTGTGGCAATTGATGGTACTACGGTTCATACTGCTCTTAAAATTTCGATTTCTAAACTATTGCCATTATCATCTGAAATGTTACATTTGTACAGATCTCTTTTTAGATACGTCAAAGTATTGATTATTGATGAAATCAGCATGATCAGTGCAGAACTGTTAGCCAAAATTGATTTGCGCTTAAAACAAATTACTGCAAATCATAATGTTGATTTTGGCGGCATTGACGTCATTTTAATTGGTGATTTACGCCAGGCTCCACCAGTAAGGGCAACATTGATATATAAACCTATTAAAACGAGAATGGTTGGTCCACATTTATGGCGAGGTCTTAAATTTTTTGAACTAACGCAAGTCATGAGACAGGCTAATGCTGCATTTTCATTGATACTTACAAAGATTGGCAATGGTGAAGTTTTGGAACAGTTTCAATTAGAAATTATCGAATCAAGATTTTTCAAAAAAGAAGAAACTCGACAATTAAGTCCTCATGGTGTTCGTTTATTTTATACTAATGTCGCTGTAGACAGTTACAACAATTCAATTTTGCAAGAAGCTCCAGATAAAGTCATCTCAATAGCAAAGGATATAATAACTGGAACTAAAAATCAAGAACAAGAAGCTTCTTTTAGATTACAACTACACAAAAAATCTGTCATCGATACTGGGGGATTACCTTACCAAATCACTTTTGTAAAAGGAAAGTATTATCTTATCACAACAAACATTGATGTAAGTGATGGATTAGTTAATGGTGCCGTTGGTAAATTAATTCACCTAGACTTCAATGAGGACAACGTAGTTTGCAGAGTTTGGCTCGAATTCTGTGGATCAGCAAAGGTTGGGCAAAAAGCAAGAAAAAAAGCTGCTTTACTAGCTGTCCAAAGCAAAGTTAATAATGCTGCTGTACCTATTGAATGGCGAACATCCAACATTACCATGACAAGGAATAAAGCAGTTACTGTTAAACGTAAACACTTTCCCATAATTTCTGCTTGTGCTATGACTATTCATAAGTCACAAGGTGGAACATTTGATCAAATTGTTTACGAGTATGACAAAATACATCCACAACAACTTGTTTATGTTGCTCTCTCTCGTGTAACAAGCATCGAAGGTTTATTTATCGTTACATTTGATGATGATGAAACTAAATTTCGATTTCATCATAATCGAGTACAAGCTTCATCAACAATATCTCTAGTACAAGAGTTTCAGAGATTTTCATTAAATAAGCTTGAAACGAAGGCAAAATCTGTCATTGATTTCATTACTAGAGATAAAGGCATTTCATTGTGTACGTTCAACGTCCAAAGCCTTCGTAAACATTCAGTTGATTTAATCGACTCTGTTACAGAAAAAACGAACATTTTGTTATTATCAGAGACATGGTTGGACAATCGAGAAGAATGTGATATACCGAATTTTAATTGTATAACCCACTTTAAACGTGATTTTGTTCGTTCAGGTGGAGTTGCGATATATCACAACACAAATGATACGACCAATCTTGTAACACCAAATATGTCGGTCATAATGAACAATATTCAGGACTTGCACGTAAGACGTACAAGTGTTGCAGATTTATGTGCAGCAGAGTGTGTAATGGAAAACGGTGTTACCTTAATCATGGCAGTCATATATGTCTCACCAAATAACAAATTAATAGATATTCAGGAGTTCATTCATCGAGCACTGCTAGAGTATTCTAAAGATGTATCTCGAACGCTTAGCAGATACAACAAAAATTTAGATAAAGTTCCACTCATTTTAGCCGGTGATTTTAACATCAACTTCAGTAATGAAAAATCAAAACCATTGCTACAGTTTCTAGAGGAAGAATTTGATTTAAGAATTAACAATAATCCAGCAGAATCAACAACAAAATATAATACTACCATTGATGCAGTTTTTTCAAGACATTTAAATAAAATAGAATCCCAAACATATGTTTCCTACTTCAGTTACCACAAGCCAATTATTACTAAAATTGAGCCTACTGATTAAGTTTATATTACATTATATTTGTTAATAATAAAAAAAATATTATTATAACTTAAAAAAAATAAAATTTTATTACAATTCCTTCACTAATTAATCGAAAGGAACTTCGTTCCATCCGGGTGTCCCTTGACACCTCTCAACTTTTTATGCACATGTTTGGAAAGTACGTGAAAACAGTGTTTGTACATTTGTCCGAATGTATGTCAGACTTCACTCTTTATTCGTGGCCAGACGTGTTCATGAAAGGCAAATTTCTCATCATTGGCAGTTTCTGTTTGTTCTTTCGTGTCGTTCAATACAAACGGAATATTTAATTGTTTAGTTTTTACCCGTCGATTTAAGTGTAGATCAACATCAGTTAACTGGAGGCTGTATTCTGTGATTACAAGTTAGCAATTAAAATAAATTCATATGACAGTATGAACGGATCTTATTTATATAATTAGTAAAATAGTTTACCTTTTTCTTGTCCGTCTGGTGGCCTTTTCTCTATATTTGTTTTAGTTCTTATTTGTTTTGGATCTTATTTGTTTTAGTATGCGTAGAGTGATTGCCAAGTATGTTTACTCTGAAAGTGCAGATAAGCAGAGGCGTAGCTATGGTGGGGGGGGCAAGGGGGCAGCCGCCCCGGGCGGCATAGCCAGGAGGGCGGCAAAGTGATCATACACTTGAAAAAATTGTTTCCAGTTTATAAAACTACAAACAACTTGTTTCTTTGATATGACTATTCCTTAAGAACTACAAGAATAGGCTATAAGATTTTCTTAATATAAGATTAAAAACTACAAGTTCCAAAGAGTTTATGAAGTCTTATATTCAAGGAAAATTGAACCCTGAGTGTCAAAATATTACAATTAACAAGGAATCAACTTGCGATCATAAAATGGATGTTATTAGCGACGAGGCTGTTGATAAATACAGTAAAGTTAACGACGTGAATACTTCAAACTGTGAAAGTGTCAAAATACAGTTACAAGATTTAGTTGGTTCTAGTACCATGGATGATGTTGCACCGTACAGTCTTGAAATTACAGGCGATGAAGGACAGACCATTACTACCAACAATGTAGACCGTGTTCCCGGTGCTGCTCTACAAGATATAGGAGCTTGGCCAAGCGAGAAATCTCAATCCTTCCGATATATAATGGTGAATAGAGGAACAAGTCAGTTGCAGAACAAGGAGAGCCATTTTCCTGAAGATGAAGCTAGACGATCCTTAAACAATTATTGGTTTGATAAAACCTTGCAAAATGGCGAAAAGCTAAATCTCACTTGGATGCGTTTTTCTCCAACTAAAAAATCTCTATTTTGCTTTTGTTGCATTTTATTTCCACACAAAAAATATCAAAGAAGCCATTTCAATAGTAAAAATGGGTTTTTGTCGTGGCAAAAATTAAGTCCTCGTATTCAGGATCATGAAAATAATCCTGCTCATCATTCTGCGTTTTTTGAATGGAAGGAATTGGAACGTTCTTTAAACAAAGGGGGTCTTATTGATGATCTACTTCAAGAATAAATGAGTAAAGCAGTTAAGACATGGAAAGAAACCCTCAAACGGGTCATTGCTACAGTACAAATTCTTGCACAACAAAATCTGTCACTGATAGGACATCGAGAGTCTATTACTAACGATCCAAATCCTGGAAACTTTCTGGCTTTGTTAAAATACTTCGATAAATTGTTAACGTATAAAAATATATACTTTGTGCATAACGTGATAAAATACTTTGTTATGCTTTGGTTAAATAAAGCATTGACACTTCTGGAGACGCTAACGGACAAATAAAAATTTGGAGGAATGAGCTGTGGTGACAGTGTCGTTACTAAGGCAGATTAGGTATGTAATGAATGGGTTGTCAGTATCACAAAAAGGATAAGAAGGAAGCGCACGTTGCCAGGGGAGTTAGCAGACGATTCTGCATTAACTGTTCGGCAAGAAATGCGACGTTCTCTAATAGAAATTTGAACAAACTGTAAGTTGAAATTTCAAGCCGTTTCTCTAACATAAAAGAGTTAGAAAAACGCTTTGGTTTCCTCTGTAAATTTGAGGCGTACGTAAATGATGGGGATGTACATTTTAAGGAACAGCTTTCCCAAATCAATATTAAGTGCACAGTGCTTGTATAACTTTATCCACATGACCTAAACAGTGAAGAATTGTTCAATGACATGAAATATGTCATACTTTTATTTAAAAGGGAAAAAGTATGACGGAAAGGGGTAAGTATTTAACGGAGAACAGTAAGACTACACCTCAAAGACAGCTACAATACATACAGTTTCTTACTTTACCAGTGTCTGTGTCTTCTTGTGAAAAATCGTTTAGTAAGCTTAAATTGATTAAATCGTACCTGGGATCAACAATATCTCAAGACAGGGTATCAAATCTAGCGATACTTTCAATTGAAAACGACATTGCTTCGGCTTTAGATTATAGTGATTTAATAACCCACATTGCAGCATTTAATACCAGGAAAGTTACATTTTAAAATGGCTCGTTTTAAATAGTAAGCCTATTTATTAAATATTAAAAATAAATATTAAGTGTATAAAGTAAACGAAAGTGTCGTTTCGTTTTTCTGGCGTTTACTGAAATTTGTTTTTTTGTTTTTTATAACTATGTTTACGTGAATATGAAAATATTTAAATTGAATATATTTAAATTTCGTATGGGAGCCAGAGATTATGTGATCTCAGGGGTTTTCTGAATGAAAACACAGTAATTTGGATGCTAATAACATATATCTTTAATTATATCTGAAATGCAAATATTGACAAATACATTTATCGTTTAACTATTTTGTCGAACATACAATACGTTACTAAAATAATACTTCATAATCTGAATTATATATCTTTTAATTTCTCTATATGTTTCCTAATCAAACTTATTCAAATAATGTCATCTGATATAGTAAAGTTAATACATACATAAATATAAATCAATTATTATTTAAATAGGAACGGTAGTGGCTTTCTTCTCGGAGACAGCAATGAGGGGGCAAGAGTATTAATATTTTCGAGCTCTAAATGCAGAGAATGTCTGAAAACGCATAGCAAATTTTTTATGGATGGCACTTTTAAAAGCTCTAGCAGCCAATTCACTCAGCTGTATACAATACATGTTGATCTCGGAAGTACTGCTGAGGAAACCAATGTAGCACCTGTTGTATTTGCCCTTCTTCCGAATAAGGCAGCAGACACGTACATTAGATTGTTCAATATTATAAAAACAGAGATCCCAGAATGGAATCCAACAGAAATAAACGTAGACTTTGAGGCAGCCTCTATAAAAGCAATTAAAGAAGTTTTCCCTCAGTCAAAGTGCAAGGATGTTTTTTTCACTTAGCCCAAAGTATCTGGAGGAAGGTTCAGGATGTAGGACTCACTGAAAGTTATAAAACAAATCAGAAAATCCGATTAGTAATTAGAAAGTGTGCAGCACTAGCCTTCCTGCCACCTGAGGATGTCGAAGTAGGTTTTATTAACATCCACAGCAACGCACCAGATGACGATAAATTGGTCCAGTTTTTTTACTACTTCGTAGACCAATGGCTGGAAAATTCACAGATTCCCCTGGACATGTGGAACTGCTATAACAGAAGACACAGAACAAACAACTCAGTAGAAGGGTGGCATCACCATATCAATGACGTTCAAAGAAGACCCCACCCCCGAATTAAAGAGTTAGTAGTACAGTTAAAAAAAGAATCTGAAAAAGCAAACAACAAGATAGTCAGGATGGAATTGAATCTTGAAGGTGTAAAAAGGAAAAATAAATATTCCCAACTTGACACGAGGATAGAAAAAAATACTAAAATATATGAAGAAACAAGAGATATTCCGAGATTCCTAGAAGTAATGGCTTTCATTGTTAAAATGGATTGATCGGTCCGATTGATCCAGTGAAGAGGAAAAGAATTGTAAATAAAAGTTAATATTGAATGCTGTGAATATGTAAATATGTTTAATAAAAAAATGTGAATTCTTAACTAATATGATTCTATGTTAACTAATATGTGAATACTTGTTTAATAAAAAATTGCAAAAAAAATAATTTTTTTACTCTTTTGGACATTTTTTAAACGAAAATTTCGCGTGCCCCACGTATCGGGGGGGGCTTCGCCCCCCCCCTACGACCCCACCTGCGTATTTTGTATTTCTAACCTAACCTACCTACAATACTTGTTTAATAAAAAATTGCAAAAAATAATAATTTTGTTATTCTTATGGGAATTTTGAGGCCTTATAATGACGTAAAATAAAGCTAGATAACACAATCCGTTTGCTAGGTTCGTTGACGACAAAAGGGGAAAGAAAAAATAACAGGTCTTCCACAAACTATAACAACCCAAAGCATTGCTGTCCCGGCTCGTGGCTTTTGAGACTGGAACCTTACCGGCCGTCTTAGAATTCGTGGCTTATAGGACTCGTGGCTTTTGAGACGACACGGATGAAAGAACCCGGTCGCTTTGGTTCATTAAACAATTTGCGTAACGTTGTCAGCAATTTCTGAGTACTCAGACGTAGGTGGAGGTGAACGACTGGAGCCCGTTCTCTTATGTGCGGTTGAAATAAGAAATTCCCGTTCAGAGAACCAAACAAAGGCTTGAATTTCGTCGCAACCGTTTACGCTTTGTTCACAGCACAGGAGACGCCTTGACTGTCTGAAACCGGAGTTCCTAAAATAGTTTTGTGAATGGCACAGCAGGAGACGGTCAGCGTTCACTGCTGTCATTTCGAAATCTAAGTCGAGTCAACAACAGGCCTCTTGGCAGTATACTTAATCGTTAGTGCACTTCTGCGATACAGAAATGTACGGCCTAACGATTTCTATAAATGTACTAAAGCTGTGTTCATAAGAGAGAAGGAAAGTACCTACCGGTAATTATTGTCACTGTCTCTACAGTACTAGACGTTTGCTCGAGTTCACTGCCCTTTACACTGTTCTCTCTCTCTCTCTCTCTCTCTCTCTCTCTCTCTCTCTCTATATATATATATATATATATATATATATATATATATATATATATAGGAATGTTAATTATCGACCGTATTATTATACTGTTAATGATTTCGGGGTTCGGTCATTAATTATGAAAACTCAGTTTTGCGACGTTTCGAGATTTATTCTTCTCATAATCATGCCTACAACATTAAAATATAGTCTTACTACAATTATATTATTTGTAAGTGTGTATAGGTGTGTGTAAAGTCATACATTACTATAACTATTTACTTACATTAACTGTGAGATGAGCTACAGCAGCCACATTACACTAAACACTTATCACTGTTCCATACTTATACACATATAACACATTACATTTGTATAGTGTTAGCGTTATGAAGTTATCTGACAGACTGCCAGCGATATAAAATTTTAATAGTACCTTAACTAGTAAGTTGTTCAGTATTCCTATAACCTGTAAACCATTGTCCATTTTAAAAAGAGTGAATAAGATTAGAATAACACTTGCTAAGACTTTGTACGTCCGTTTTCTTGTTAACTGAAAGGTGTTTATTCTTCTCTATTGTTAGCATTTCTAAGAATTGCCGTTTAAAGTGATTACTTTCTGCATGAATTACATTTCAGTTTCAGTTTCATAAAGCTAAAGTAATTCATGCAGAAAGTAATCACTTTAAACGGCAATTCTTAGAAATGCTAACAATAGAGAAGAATAAACACCTTTCAGTTAACAAGAAAACGGACGTACAAAGTCTTAGCAAGTGTTATTCTAATCTTATTCACTCTTTTTATAATGGACATGGTTTACAGGTTATAGGAATACTGAACAACTTACTAGTTAAGGTACTATTAAAATTTTATATCGCTGGCAGTCTGTCAGATAACTTCATAACGCTAACACTATACAAATGTAATGTGTTATATGTGTATAAGTATGGAACAGTGATAAGTGTTTAGTGTAATGTGGTTGCTGTAGCTCATCTCACAGTTAATGTAAGTAAATAGTTATAGTAATGTATGACTTTACACACACCTATACACACTTACAAATAATATAATTGTAGTAAGACTATATTTTAATGTTGTAGGGATGATTATGAGAAGAATAAATCTCGAAACGTCGCAAAACTGAGTTTTCATGATTAATGACCGAACCTCGAAATCATTAACAGTATATATATATATCTGTATCTGTGTGTGTGTTTGTGTGTGTGTGATAAGGCTCCTAAAAGTATACTACGTTTTATAAAATTAATAAATTTTAACACGAGCCTCTTTTGTTCTGCCCTCAATTTTTGTAACGTTCTCAAACATAATATTATTACTTTTTTAACGGCGCGTTCACTGCCAAGTATTTTGGCAGTACAGTTTTTACATAGACGCTCCGCAGCTTTATCCAACCTCGCTACTATGTTTTACAGCACGCGCCCGTACACACACGCACGCGCACGCACGTAGACAGAGGTACTTATAAAAATGTTTTAACTGCTGTTTTGACCGATTTACTAAGTTCCTGGCTTCTGTCGAGAGTTTGTTTTAAATAATTTTACTTCTTAAACTTTGAATACCCTCTTACCATTATATTTTCACAGATGTATAAATACTGTACTTCAATTTAATACTTGCTTACAATGCACGAACCCTGATACAAACAAATGTTATATGTTAATTTAAGAACATTTTTATCTCAGCTATCAATTAACAATTACGCTGTTCATACAAATAATGTAATTTGCATGACTATTAGTTCTTAAACGCCACTACGATAAAGTTTCTGATAAAGCTAGGACACGACGTTGATAACAATAAAAATATAATTTATTTTTTTAATACATTAGTACATACAAATTTATAATTACAAAAGTACAAAAGAATGACGAGAAAAGATTTTTAAATAAGTACATAGCTGCTATTTCTTTCTGCTTCTATTTGCGTCATGCTCTAATTTGTATTATTTCGTTTGTAATTATAATTGTTAGAACACAGATAAGTGTTGTTACAGCCTTATTTTATATCGTGTCTGTATGATGAAACACTGTATAAGAGTGAAGGAATAGGCTACGTAAAAAAACATTCACGGAAGTGTTAAACGTATGAAAGATTTGGACTTGCATCACCCACGGCGAACACGGTAGATTTGCCAATACGGTGGCACATACTGTTAGTTCATTAAATAGTACGTCGTGTCAACGAGATATCCAGTATCATCCACGTTTCAGAAATTAGTGTACAAATAATGCTTTTTATAAAACTTTATTTCTTCTTCTTCTTCTTCTTCTTCTTCTTCTTCTTCTTCTTCTTCTTCTTCTTCTTCTTCTTCTTCTTCAGTCTTTAGAAGAATTGAAGAATTATGATCTATAACAGATAACAATTTATAATTGATGGTTCAACGGTTCAACCACCTCTTTTTATGACGGCCAGAGCAGCGTTCCGATTTCACTGGTACATCAAGACTTTCCATCGCAATCTAGTACCACGTTCCTTTCAATTCCATTTTTATTCATTTTCTGTTGTTTTTTTTTAATTTTGTTGTTTATACTCTTTCGCCAGATCTTCTTGGCGCATCTCATTTACAGGCTTGTGATATCTCTGTCGTCTTTCGACACGTGAAATATTTTGTAACATACAAGAACAATGCCTCGTTCACTAACACTGTATCCATATTTCTGCACTCACTTAAGTCATTAGAAGATTTCAAGAAACAGAGAGAGAGGGGGAAGAGCATGCGTGTGTCCGTGCGGACATATATGTGTGAAACTGCCCCAGAGATTACCTTGTGCGCAGTAGATAGGTTTTTGTCCATTGAAGTGAAAATCGTTGTTTGGGTTCTGGATTAAACCGGGCGCAATCGATAGGTGCCCATCAACACAACTTCTTATGTGACTATTTTATCCACACATTATTTCCTTCCATCCGTCTCCAAATCCACATTCTAGAGCCACAATTCTAATCCTATCCCGTTCCTCATTGAACATATCTCTGATGCTTAAGTAATAATACTTTATATAAATGACTTTAGCAGTATCTTCCTCAGATCCAAATTCATTCCGTAACACAAAATTCCTTTTTTCGTAGTGATCGTTTTCTTGACAGTGGCTATTCTGCTTCCAGTCTCGTATTGATTGGTGCGTCCCTTAGTAAAAAAAATTGTAATGAATTACGTATAAATCTGCGTATACGTAAAAATCCAGAATGCCACTAAAGGTAGCAACAAGTTTTATTTCAATTTCTGTTTTCCAAGTGGTGGCTGCCCTATATATTGCCAATGTAAATACAATGTTCTCTTCCTTTACCGTATTCTAATTTGTGATATTCCCCTCCGATTGGTAAGACTTTAATATTAGGTAAAGTCTAAATTATCAAACGCTTAAATTTCGATAAAACAAATCGACTTCGTATGTGAAACAATTAGATCTATAATATTAAAAGCCTGTTTACCTGGACTCGAAAGATCTTTTTAGTATTATACGTGAACACGTGGTATCTGACAGCATGCTGAATGACATGAAGAGACGGCTACTTTTACCGTCACGTTCAGTTCTGATGTGCTGTAACATAAAGATAAATGTTAATATATTGTAATACGTTCAACTAATTAATCCGCAAACGTGATCTCTAAACACAGTGTTTCTGCAATTCTTCGGATGGGTAAAATCTAATAGTTTTTGGTCTTACATTTCGTACGCTGTGAATTGGATTCGGTACACGATACTGAACACCAAGAGTGTGTGAGAGGTTGTGGGACATCGGTCAAGGGAATCGGGAAGTAAACGTGCGGCCAAAAAAATAACGTTCTTTACAATCTGACAGTGATGAATTGTTTTATGTAGAAAAACGAACATTAGTTTCATACATGATGTTAAAGACGGAAATATTCTGTCCCTTGATATCGCATCAGTAGATCTGTGGGGCCAATAAACTCAAAAACGATATGTGTACAATTTTGTTATATTTAGGAAGTGTTAGGCCTACATCTAGCTTGTTACTGTGCGACCGCCTGTGCCTTCTCGTCGCGTCCATCTACGTAAACGTAAGCGAGAGATGTTATAATGTAGACATAACAAATACACGACATTTCTGTTGTGTATACTATTCGTGAAGTATATGTACTTTGTGGGATTAACGGAATTGATGTAGACAGAACTTATTTCAAAAATAATTATTTTTCATAAGTAGGCTACTTCGTAAGTATTTCCGTGTAAATGAATTTCGATATACAGTGTACGTTAAAGTTTATATCATTGTTAATTTTAACACAAACAGCTGCTCGCTTTCTCTGTCCCATTTATAGGTTAAAAAAATCTTCGTATATTTTAATGGTTCAGGGTAGTACTATTCTGTTAAGCAAGTTTCTGTAGAAGGTTTCTGAAAACAAATGCATGTCCTCAGGCGCGTATTTACGTGGGGGGGGGACGGACAGACCCCCCCCCCCCGGGGGTAGAAAAGGTTGACGAATTTTGTGAATCTCTTAATTTGATTATTTTTTCAGCTGCGTACGCGAATATAATAGTAACTCTTTTTAAATATAGGCTACAAACAGATTTATTATATAACATTTGCGTATACGTTTGAAATGTTAAAATAGGCTATAATGTTATTGTTTATCGATAAGTTTCTTCTAAACAATGTTTCAATAACTTTTTTATTGTGTTATTATCGTTTACTTTAATAATATTGATTCCGGGATGTCATCACACGTTTTTCAACCACTTTAAAGATAGTAGTATTGATTAGTCTTAACTTGTTTTTTCTGTTGTATGAAGCTAACTTGTCAAGAAACCCCTCCCCCCCCAAATATGCCACTGGTTTGCTGTAGTTTTGTTCGGACACTCTTGAAGGGAACAAATTAAATTTTACATATTCAACGTTTCAATCTGTTTAACAATAAAATTTCAAACGTGCAGTGTAGCCTTATACAATAGATGTATACAATGAGAACTTCAAGGAAAATTTCAGTGAAATGTATTTAAAATATAATTTGTTATAAAAGATAATTTATGTAATATGTTTTTAAAATTTATGCAAGTAAAAATTGTTATTATCTAAATATACTTTTAATAGCAAGCAAACTTGTAGTAAATAAAACATCGGATAGAGATCAAAAGTAAAATAAGTGATAATAGCAGTATTAAGTCAAATTTGGACAATGATATTTTTTGACTGCATTGATAACGTATCTTTTTGATAAGTTAAGTTTAATGGAAATAATTAAGTTTAAAAACTTTAAAAATTATTATAAAAAAACTTTGAACTGCCAACAGTATTGCGACCTGTAACTGCTTTGTTTCGTTACGCTGAAGAAAGTTTCAGCAACGGTACATAGAGTTAAAAGAGCAAAGGTAAAAATAATAAAACAATAATATAACCATCCTGTTATTAGTGTGTTCTTTACAATTATATAACTTCTTAATTGCAATTAAACAGGTTTCAGCACTGTTTCTGACTTCTATTTGATTCAAAATAGTCGCACTCGTTAAAAATATTTTAATCGCTGCTACAGAAGACCGGACTCATTTCACGGAATTATTCCGAAATGAGTTATATTTTTCTATTATACCTTGTTATCTGACTGCTGTAACAATTTCCGCGGCGTTTCTTTCTCTCTTTTATTTTTATTGTGTACATTTCTAAGAACAGGTGTTGAAAGGAAAAAACTGGAATATTTTTAACAACAGTGTTAAATTAAAATAATTCTGCAGGTTCAAGGGCAGCCAACTGGCGAGCAGCCGACCAGAATACAGAGAAGAGAACAACACGTGGACACTTTCACTACTTTTGTGCTTTTCTTTGACTACAAGATTTGAAAGAAAACTCGCGTAAAGTTTTAATTCAGTTTTTTTTTTAATGACTTCGCGTACGTCGAATACTTTTAAAGTGTGTGACCCCTTAACTCATTCAGCATTAAATATTTGAACGTTAAACACAGAAATTCCATTCTACATTATAAATATAGAAATTCTCTGGAAGAATTAACATAATGAAAAAAGTTGAGAGGTGTCAAGGGACACCCGGGTGGAACGAAGTTCCTTTCGATTAATTAGTGAAGGAATTGTAGGAGAGATTATAATGCGTATGACTTGGTTAGCACAATAATAAAGAGAGGTTATAATGCGTACTTGCTAAAAATACAAAAGCATTTATTATTGTCTGTATAAAATCTCTACTTACCTAACTCCATCAGCAATATCCGGAACTTGTGCAGAAACACTGTCAGGATTCATTATTATTATCATTTTTTATTATTTATTATGTACAAAAAACCTGTATACACTCAACAAAAATAATCGTCGCGACACCACACTGTTCAATGCGAAATAGAAATGAAAATATCTGGCTTGCTTTCTATAAGAGAGAGAGAGAGACAGACAGAGAAACATGCGCACGCCGCACAGCTTACAATAGCTTACTATAGCAAAAAGTGTCGTTACAACTTTTCGTGAGAATTTTTTCCGTCTAGCCCCCTTTCACAACGCGCGATAAGGAACTTCGTTCCAATAATGGATGTAATTGTATCAGACGTTATTAGAATAAAATTGCTTTGAGATTTTATTTTTAAGCTTACGTTTTGCACTTTTGCTTCTGTTCAGTAACGATAGGTTTGTTATATTTACCATTCTCAGTATCCTTAAAAGAATTGTCAGTAACGCGGGAGACAGAATTCTGTTGGCATGTTCAACTTCTACAAAGTGGCGGCCAAAACACGACATTTTTTCGTGCTTATTCGGCAGACTTCGTCGATTCATGTAGGTAGTGTGAAAATTTACATATGAAAGGTAACATATAAATAATAATTTTATTATGAACATGATCTTTTTGGAAATAATGTGCGACAGGGGGATAGGTTGCGTCGCCACTAGCTCACACATGCGGTTAACGCAAGGACTATGACTCATTCGTTTTTCCCCTCTGGCTACTGCTGCAGACACACAGCTGAAATGTTTGTCGACTTCGTGGATAAAGCATTCCAAATATATATATTGTGACGTGATAATTCCCTTCACATAAAAATAGTTTAATAAAAGGAAAACATTGAAGTACAAAACAATAAAAGACTATGAGCCTGATTTATGGAATCTTATTTTATGCATGATTAGTAGGTAAAATAGAACAATTATTGTATAAAATTTGGTGTTAGACCCTATTATATTATTTTATTTGAGTGGGTATGATAATGTATTTTATTTGAGGGTGTTATAAGTAATTATAAGTGTTTTTGATGGATCATTTATAATGTAAATAAGAATGTATTTGCTGTGACAAGAAAACAACTTACATCTACATAAGAATGTAGAAAGGATTATTACAGCATACTAAAAATGTTTTAAAACTATAAAATGTATAAGAATAGATAGTGTGGTTAATTAGGCTTAATTAATAAATGTTAAATTATAATAGAAATAAGAAATTTTGTGATATAAATGAATTCTGGCTTAAGTAACACTAGGCATTATAAGGCAAGTAACACTAGGCATTATAAGGCCTACAGTGTAATCAAAAGATTTTGTATAAATTAATGATATTATTATTAGTAACCATTAATAACTAAATGTACAATGATAAAACGAATTGATTTGTACAACTACATTAATAAGTTAGGTATAAAAAGAAAAATTTACTGTAAACCTAATTTATTGAAGTAGTCAAAATTTTATAAAAATGTATCTTTGGAATTAATGAATAGAAACTGGTCATGTAAGATATCAAAATAATCAGTGAGAAAAGATCTGTTCAATTGTACTAATAACTTCAAGCTAGTAGGCTACTTAGTACCAGAAAATTAGATCAGTTATAAGTAATTTTGCAAATTTTAATCTTAAAAGATGATGTCATCAATAACAATGTTTTGAACTTCCACCAATGCAAATTTTACACTTTTTTATCTCGACAACCCAATATTTAAACAAACATTATTGAGTCCTTTGTTAGATTTGATGCAGTACACTTGAAAAAATTTGTAATCCTCTAAAGAAAGAAATTGAACTGGAATCAAACCAAAGATCAAGTTATATGAAGGAAGATTTAATGAAGATTTATTGAAGATAGAAGATTATATTACATCAGATTAGCAGAGAAGAAACATTTTAAAGTGATTAAAAAAGTGTATAGAATAAATAGAAAGGGAAGTATAGTGGACAGGTATTAAATCTAGAAACGATTAATAACAGTTACCTATTATAATTCACTATTATATTTTCTACACACTTAAACACTGTTGAATACACTTTCACTGAACTAAGACACTTATAATTTTATAATTATTTCACGTATGAACTCTTATTTCTTTGTATTTGAGAATTATTAGAGGAAAATAATATCATAAAGCCTAGCTAACCTCTAATGTTAATATTACGAATCATAATATATTTAATTTATTATTGTTTAATATTATAATTGACTTTGTATTTGTGATGTTTGGTACTTCACAAAGGTTATTTTCATAATTGTTTGTAGTCTAAAAGAATCCACGACATTAAAAATAACCAATTTTAATGTCAGAATAAAGCCTGATTTAAGAAGTCACACCAACCGCTGAGCGAAAAAATATTATTAGCCTGGACAAATGTATTTATGATAAGAGTTATTCAATTTAATTTAAAGGAAAATATAAAGAAAAATAAAAGATTATTGATGAATATAATTTGCATGGATAGTTATTCTTTTTAATAATTAACAATTTTGTTGTATAGCGAATGTTAGTTTTTTCTTTAACCAGAGAAGAAAGGTTGGCAAGCCCTATTTTTTGGCACTAAGATTGATTTGAATAAAAAATAACTAGTAAGTTCAATTAAATACAAGAAAAGGAATAAGGATAATATTTAATAAATTTTTTAATTGTTTATTTTAAAACAATTTGGCGCTCACCAACTTAAAAAATAATCTAAATAATTACTTATTTTGAAACATTATTGAACTTTATAAAGTGACACCAACACAGACCATTGAGAGATATTTACGTTATAATATATATATATATATATATATATATATTGTACTGTACTTATTTTCTGATATATAACATAATATTATATGCACCACGTTGGATGCGTCATTTATGTGTTGTAATTATTTATACGTATGGTAATTAAGAAATGTACCTACTGTTATTATGTTTTTTTATTTACCAGTACATGTAAAGAAACTCTTTCTCTCAGGGTTAATGATTATTAAGTTATTTGATCGTATTTACGATTGTATCTATTATTTTCTTCTCTTTAAACCAACCCAGATTCAGTTAATATGTAGTATTTTGATAATTAACCATGTAAAAAATAAATAACGTACTAATGTAACTTAACCGTCTCTGAATTCTTCCATCTGCCACGGGTTCACTTCTGGTTGTTGTTTACCTTTTTTCAAAAGCAATATTATGCTTGGCAATCTGTTTCTTCACACAAATTTCTTATTGCTCTCACCGCTGAATGCCGCTCTCCAGGACTACTGCAACACAGATGTCTCCTCGGAACACTTAATTATCCTTTATGGCCACTTAAACTCTTCTCCAGTCCAAGATTTTCCTCGTCTGTCGTCGTTCTATCAAGGATATTGTTATATTTCTCGTATTATTATTTATTTATTAAATATTATAATCAAACTCTGGTATCACGATTTAAAATCCTTTACTTTATTTTCTTTTCCATGTTACATTAACTTTGATGATGTACAAATGTTATTTTATGAAATTAGACTCTTCATGTATTTACTATTAGATATGTAATTTTAGAGTTATATCGTTACTCTTAATGAATTTAATTGAAGACTCATAACGTTACTCTTATTGAATTTAAAATTAGACTAATAACGTTACTCCTATTGAATTTAAAATTAGACTAATAAACATTTTCTTCCTCACTATACAATAAAATTTTTTAACAATTTACCAAATTGCCCCAATGATAATTCCCTAATTTCTTTACATCTGTTTATCATATACCTATTAAAACATATATCATTTTTCTATTTCTTATTAAACATCTTTATTTTAACTCTAATATTTGTAATTCTATTGGTTATTTATTAAATTATAATTTTATTACTCTTTACTCTTCTTATAATATTCATTCCAATTTCATATATTATTTTCTGAACATATAACTAAATATGGTTTTATATCATATAGGAATCGACCTCTATGTTGACTGAGTAAGTCGATATTCCCAATGTTTTTTTGTTTACATTCAATACAAAATCTGCATCCTTTCTCTTTTAAAATTTATTATCTCCCTATTATGTACTGTGTGCATTTTAACAGCAGTATATAATACTTCCCTTATTTCATAACTTCAGATACAATTTTAGATGAAATTTTGCAATAACCAACATAGTCTAATCTTAACATTTAAACATCTGATTAATTAGGTATTTGTACCTCACAAAATTCTTTTAACAAATTAGTTTTTTCTCTTATTAATATTACAAATATGGTTCCTTATTATCATGAATCATGATATCTTAAACACTTATTTATGACTTAAAACAACGTTAATTAAACCAACTGGTTTTACATCAAAATAATAAATAATAATTGTGCCTAATTTTATGGCTAAAAAACTCAAAAACATGACTAAACATTCTCTTTCTTTCGGACCTCACCTTCCCAATCCGGAGCATACATTTCATTTGTCCTTTGTTGCAGAATTCATTTATTTCTTATCTGACTTATACGGGCGAAGTTGATTAATATTGTAGGTTCCTTTAATTTTTCCATCCTGGTATTTTATTACTACCGTATTGTTATCATTCACTGTATTAATTATGAATGGGCCTACATAACATAAAAATAATTTTTTCATCAACTTCTCCTTACTGCTGGGAAGTTGTCTGTTACGAACCAGTACTAACTCTCCTATATGATAATCTATTTGTTTACATCTCTTCTTGTATTGTCGTCTGGCTCTTTCCTCTGCCTTCACTTTAATCCGACTGTCCATAATAACTTGTATGTCCTTCTGTGGTTGAGTGAACCATGTAAAATCAACTAAACTTTCGATAATTCTGGGTGGGCGTTTCTTATACATTGCCTCATATGGTGTCACACCGGTACTATCATGATTGGCTAAATTTATAAACTTCTCTGCTTTACTAACATATTCGCTCCATCTATTATGTTGATCATGGCAATATGTGCGGAATAGACGACCCACTTCTTTGAGCATTCTTTCGGCCGGGTTACTATTGGGATGGTAAACCGATGTTTTATACGTACGAATTTTTATGGCTCTCATAGCATTCTGCCACTTGACACCTTTAAATTGTGTTCCATGATCAGATATAATACTATTAGGCAATCCTACCTCCTTTATAAACTTTTCTTTAATTATTTTAACTATAGTGTAAGTATTGGCCTTAGTGATGGGATATAATTTTGTAAATCTAGTAAAACTGTCCATGATAATCAATACGTACTTGCTACGTCTGCTACCACTAGTTGGGAATGGTCCACAAATGTCAATAAAAATTTGTTCTAGCGATCTCAATGCTTGATTATTTATCCACCTTCCCTCATATCTAACATTAGCTAACTTGACTTTTTGACAAATATCACATGTTTCTATGGATCGAGTTACTTTCTTTTCTAATTTATTCATGTAAAAGTGTTCCTTAAGTGCTGACACTACTTTCTTCTGGCCTTGATGTCCATATCTCTCATGATAATCAACAATTAATTTATTACATACCTCTTCTGGCACTAAAATTTTCCATTCAGTATTTCTTTTGTCGGTGTTCCTAAACATCATTCCTTCATGAATCATATAATGTGATGTAGTGTTGGAAGTGCTTTCCATCCTTTTCCTCAACTTTTGTATTCTAATATCGGTTGGCTGTAATTTCTTTATTTCTTCCACGATGAGTTTTAATTCTCTTTTATTCCTAAAGCATGCCAAAACTTTACGTGCTTCTTTGGCCATTATTTCTTCTTGATCACCTACTCTGGATAATATATCCGCTACTATATTGTTATTGCCTGGTAAGTACTCCCATTTTATATGATACTCTTGTAACTGGAGCATCCATCTTGTGAGCCTTCCATGTGACATCTTACAGTTTTTAAAAAAGGTTATTGCTTGATGATCTGTTCGTACTACTACCTCACTGTTTAATAAGTATGTTCTGAATTTAGTTATTGCAAATACAACACTCAATGTCTCTTTTTCAGTTATTGTATAATTAAATTCTGCTTTAGTTAGTGTACGGCTTGCAAAAGCTATTACCTTTGGTTCTCCCTTGTCATTTTCTTGATATAACACCGATCCTAAACTTACTCCACTGGCATCACAATTTAAATAAAAAACTTTACTAAAATCTGGGTGACTTAACATGACACACTGTAAAAATCTCTGTTTCACTTCATTGAATACTTCCTCATCCTTTTCGGTCCACTTCCACTTAATCTTCTTACAAATTAAATGTTGATAATGATGTGTTAGGTCGGAGTAATTACTTTGGAAACTTCTGTAATAATTACAAAGACCTAAGAAACTTTGTAATTGTTTTACATTTTTTGGACATGGGAAATTCTGTATTGATTGTATTTTATCAGGATCCGCCGATATGCCGGTATCCGAAACTATAAACCCTAAAAACTTAATCTTGCTGGCAATGAATGTTGACTTGTCTAATTTTAGCGTAATTCCATGTTCTCCCAATCTGGTAAGTACCTTTCAATTCGATGATAGTGTTCTTCCCAACTGCTTGATGCAATTACCAAATCATCGACATATACTGTAGTAAATTCCAAAATCTCCTTACCGAATACTTCATCAAGACATTTTATAAATATAGCCACACTATTGACCAGACCAAAAGGTAATCTT
The DNA here is from genome assembly GCA_034769895.1 of Magicicada septendecula. Classification (NCBI taxonomy): domain Eukaryota; kingdom Metazoa; phylum Arthropoda; class Insecta; order Hemiptera; family Cicadidae; genus Magicicada; species Magicicada septendecula. Next base: position 332,773,434 of record CM068371.1, on the reverse strand, counting down.
TTAAATTGATAATTCCTACCGTTTACTATGAAACTCACATATTTTCTGCTTTCTGGATGCAATTCTACTTGCCAATATCCAGATACAGCATCCCAACTACTAAAAAATTGTACGTTATTAAAACGTTTTAAAATTTCTCCTATGTTCTTCAGGCGACGTCTTATCAGCAATTATCATCTGATTAATTTGACGTGCATCTAAACACAATCTTAATGACTTATCTTTTTTGGGAATTACTACTAATGGGCTAGTGTGTTCTGACTGACTTAGTTCAATGATGTCTTCACGAAGCATTTTGTCGATTTCTTCCTGTACTTGCTCTCTTAATTTGTAGGGTATGGGATATGATCTTTTGTTAAATGTCACATTTTCTCTTAGTGGTAACTTACATTGCACTCCTACTATTTTGCCAGGTTTGTTTGAAAATACTTTATAATGTTTCAAATAAATTTCCATTAACTGATCTATTTGCTCTTTGTTTAGTTGATTATTATGATTACAGAATTGTCTGATTTCTTGCATTTTCTCCTCCCACATTGGATTATTTAGTGTTAACTGCTGTAGTGACTTTCTATTGATTGGTCTATCCTTATATGAGTATTCAAATTTATCACTTAATTTGGTTGAATTGACCATTTTCCTTACCTCTTCATTTCTATTTATAATTTGTATAGGTATTTTTTGTTTATCGTATGTAAATACCACCTGATTAGTTTCTAAATCAATAATAGTTTCATACTTCCGCAAGTTATCACATCCGACTAATATTTCTGTTTCTATATTTTGATATACGACAAATGTTAATGGTATCACCATTAACATTTGTTTATCGTATGTAAATACCACCTGATTAGTTTCTAAATCAATAATAGTTTCATACTTCCGCAAGTTATCACATCCGACTAATATTTCTGTTTCTATATTTTGATATACGACAAATGTTAATGGTATCACCCTTCCATTGAATTGTACATTCATCATTATTTGTTTGCGAGCAGTTCGATTGGCTCGTCCTGTTACACCCACTATAGTAATTTTGCTCACAGGTAATTCATAAATTCTATTAGCCTTTCCTTCGGATGACGTGATTTCCTTTTCCATTTCCTTTAATTCATGGTATTTAGTCATACTCATCAATGATATTTCGGCACCAGTATCAATAATAAAATTTTGATTGGTTTTCCTATATTGACCGGTAATAGACACTACATCACTTTCAATTACATTTTTACTGATTTTCTCGTTGTCCATAAAATCCTGACCTAAACTGGTTATCCAAGACAGTGATCGGCTATTTGACTGTGGTTTACCACTGCACTCACTCACAGTCTTCTCTAGTTTTCCTGATTTTCATTTATGGTTACTCTCTCCTCTCTCCTTCCTTCCTGTTGACTATTTTCTGACTGGGAAAGGGAACTATGTGGCTCTCTATTTCTTAACTGTTCATAGTTGTTGTTCACCTCACTCTGTCTCTCCTCACTGCGAGAATATCCATTTCGATCAGTCTCCCTCGGGTAACGACTATTGTAGATTCGGGAATCATAGTTTCGGCGTATAAAATTCGCTCGATAGTTATTTGAAGCGTGGTTGCCCCTATAATTATTATTGTAATTATTATTATTATTATTATTACTATCATATCTCCGGTCATTCCGGTTATCGTTTCTGTAGTAATTTCTTCCACCTTCCCTATCTTGGTATCTTGGAACATTTCTTTGGTCGTTCCTTTCTACTATTTGATTCCTATCACGGTTTTGTTCTTCCGGATATCTGTTAGGGTAGCTGTCTCTTCTCATATTCCCTTGTTTAGTGCGATTGTCATAATTCATTTTCCTCTCATAATCAGTGAGTAACAAGGTCATCGCTTCTATAGTATTAGCTTGACTGGCAAATTGTGCTAAGCTTACCGTTTCAGGAAAATGATGACTCAAAGCTTCCACCACATATCTGTCATCCATGGGTGGGTCTAAATATCTTGCCCTGCAAACATGCGATAAAAAATACGAGGTTTGTGTTTGTCCTATACTTGGATTGTACCTACCATATACTATACTTGGTCTCCCGCACCCTTGTCTGTATGGATCGCGTCCAATATTTATTTTTATAGCTGTCCACAAATTCCTGGTAGCTATTCAAGGTGTTTCTAACAGCATCCCACCAATAATCATTCATTTCATGGAACCCTTGATCTAACATTAGCTTAATTCTCTCCCATCTATTTTCCTTGGTACTATTCAAATATTCCTTCATTCTATTTAAATACTTCATAGGATTTTTTATATATCCTTTCATATGTGGCACCTCATGACTAATATTCTTGTTTTCTTGTATAACACATGTTTGATTATCATTTTGTTCTATTTCATTGACCCTTACTACTAATTGTCCCATGGTATCCTCTATTTTGGTATTATTGCTGTCCAACTGTTGTCCCATGGATCGAATATTGCTCGTTACTTCCTGTTTGTGTTTGACCAATTCTCTCGTCATCTGTTCTATAACTTCTTGTTTATTTTCTCCTCATTTCTCTTCCACTTCTTCCTTCAGTGACTGTTGTTTCGTTTCTATATTGTCTAATCTATTTTCCATTGTTTCCATATCCAATTTCACCTCTGCAAATTGTCTAACATTCCCTTCCTCATAATTTTTCAATATTAACTCAACTTCAGCCTTTTGCTGGTCTAATTTATTATTCACCCCATTTATTTGTTGTTGAATGGTCTCCTTTAATTCCTCATTATTTTGTTTTAATAAATTTTCATTATCTATTTTCATTTGTTTCTTTAATTCCTCATTATTTTGTTTTAATAAGGTTTCATTATCTAATTTCATTTGTTTATTATCCTCTTTCATTTGTTTCTTTAATGTTTCACTGTTACTATCCATTTTTTCATTTATTTGTTTCAATAATGTTTCGCTGGTTTTGTTATTCCCTTCCATTATAATTCTCATCATCTCCTGGAAATTTGCATCCATTGGTTGGTTTGGTTTCTTTGGTTGGTCCGCTTGGGCATCCTCTACTATTACTTCCATTTCAGTTTCTTCCTCTTCAACACTATTACTCCTTAATTCATAGCGTTGCTCTGGTTTGTTAGCCATTTTACAATCTTTAACTTAATTTAATTACAAGGAAAAAAATTTTTATGCTAATTAAATTTAACAAAATTGTGTTATTTGGTGGTGGTTTAAAGAAAATCTTTGCTTTCACGTATGGGCGCCATTTATGTACTGTAAATTAATTACAGGTATTGTAATTAAAATCTGCTCCACGTTGGATCAGCCATTATCTGTACTGTTGTTTTTTACTGATAGAATACAATAGGATACACAGGTATTGTAATTATTTAATAGTATAATACAATTAATAAATGTACCTACTGTTATTATGTTTTTTATTTACCAGTACATATAAAGAAACTCTTTCTCTCATTAGTAAGTTATTTGATCGTATTTACGATTGTATCTATTATTTTCTTTTCTTTAAACCAACCCAGATTCAGTTAATATGTAGTATTTTGATAATTAACCATGTAAAAAATAAATAACATACTAATGTAACTTAACCGTCTCTGAATTCTTCCAGCTGCCACAGGTTCACTTCTGGTTGTATAACGTCTCACCTGTAAAGACATTATAACCTCGGGAACCAGTTTAATTGTTCGCTGTTAATTAAACTAGCTGCCGTAGTTAGTAAAATTTACTTACCAACAAATTATGACAATGTATATATCAGGATTTAGTCCCAGGTTACATAAATTTATTCACTCTCTGTATATTAGCGAAAACATCTCTTTATTCTTGTATTTTAACTAAGTATATAAAAGTAATAGCTTTAATGGTCATCCTTTTGTTTTTTACTTACTTTTCTTTACTTTTAAAAGAGAATTTTTATAAATTCTGCATTAAATATTCTTTAAATTTTTTACTCTTAGTATCTCAAAATCATTCAGCTGTGTATTATTTCAATTACCACGGATCCGGGCTTTAACTTTGCAATATTCTAACATGACTCAACATCATCCAAACTATCTGAAGAATAGTCGGATGTAACTTTCAGAATTACTTTACCTTTAAACATCGTCTGGTTATTACTATAGCTTTACAGAAATTACAAACATTTATATGCTAATCTTTAAATGATCTAAAAGTCTTTACAAGGAACTTTACTGTTCTTTTTGTTGCGGTTTTTTTTAAAAAAACAAGTTATGCACAGAAGTTATGGTTTAATGTCACCTGAATATAACGTGAGTCTGCTGTGGGTATTCGAGATGATCCTCTTCAGTAGGTCTTCTTGAGTGTAGTTCGTTGTTCATCTGGATCCTCCATTTAGTTGGTTGTTTCCGAATTGTAGTCTAGGTCATGACGGTTGGATTCTGCTACTTGAAGTTCATACGGTTGTTGTAGTAACTTTTCTCCTGGTGTTGGTTGTTCACTTTTTACATTTTATTTGTTCTTATTTTAGCAGCACTGATGTTTACTTTTACATGGTAAGGAACATATCTTACCACTTACTGTTCGTAAAGAGATGTGTCGGCTAAGTTTTTTATAGATTATTAATATTTCCTCCACGTACTACATTACTAGTTTTTGAGTTTTACTAACGTTACATTCGATTAAAAGGATTAGAAGAACTAACGTCTTGTTACATCGTTGTTTAGTGACATACACGTAAGTGTAACTTTACCACACATTCACGAGCTGCTTACATGTCGAAGATTCTCCGGCGACTGGGGCTAATTTAGCGGCAGGGAGTCTCTAAGCTGGCGCGGTTTACGCGCTGAAAGAAAAGTAGTTCGTTCCTTTATTATTATTAATTGTCCATTAATTAACTAGTATACATTATGCTAACTTTTTTTTTATGAGTTAGATATTTCCTTTATTATTAATACGTTTTTTATTTAATTAGAAGAATTATTAGTTTTCGCTTAATAACACTGTACTTTGCATGTTCGTACTGGACATTTTGCACGTTGATACAGGTATATAGGTACAGATAAGGGTGGATTATACTCTCACTTGTTATAAGAACAAAAATTTTAATTTGTGCTATTTAAATAATTTTTAAATCGTCACAGTTGTTGTTTACCTTTTTTCAAAAGCAATATTATGCTTGGCAATCTGTTTCTTCACACAAATTTCTTATTGCTCTCACCGCTGAATGCCGCTCTCCAGGACTACTGCAACACAGATGTCTCCTCGGAACACTTAATTATCCTTTATGGCCACTTAAACTCTTCTCCAGTCCAAGATTTTCCTCTTCTGTCGCCGTTCTATCAAGGATATTGTTATATTTCTCGTATTATTATTTATTTATTAAATATTATAATCAAACTCTGGTATCACGATTTAAAATCCTTTACTTTATTTTCTTTTCCATGTTACATTAACTTTGATGATGTACAAATGTTATTTTATGAAATTAGACTCTTCATGTATTTACTATTAGATATGTAATTTTAGAGTTATAACGTTACTCTTAATGAATTTAATTGAAGACTCATAACGTTACTCTTATTGAATTTAAAATTAGACTAATAACGTTACTCCTATTGAATTTAAAATTAGACTAATAAACATTTTCTTCCTCACTATACAATACAATTTTTTAACAATTTACCAAATTGCCCCCATGATAATTCCCTAATTTCTTTACATCTGTTTATCATATACCTATTAAAACATATATCATTTTTCTATTTCTTATTAAACATCTTTATTTTAACTCTAATATTTGTAATTCTATTGGTTATTTATTAAATTATAATTTTATTACTCTTTACTCTTCTTATAATATTCATTCCAATTTCATATATTATTTTCTGAACATATAACTAAATATGGTTTTATATCATATAGGAATCGACCTCTATGTTGACTGAGTAAGTCGATATTTCCAATGTTTTTTTGTTTACATTCAATACAAAATCTGCAGCCTTTCTCTTTTAAAATTTATTATCTCCCTATTATGTACTGTGTGCATTTTAACAGCAGTACAATATATAGACCTATATATTTTTTTTTGTTTTTTTTTTTGCTTAAGTGGAATGCAGTTTGAACCTTTGTTAATATTTTCCACTGTATTATAAAAGTCCAAATTATAGGAAGTACAGAAGGAACCGGACATCGTCATATAAAAAAAGTTAGATTTAGGTGGGCAGGTCACGTACAAAGAATGAAAGAGGAAAGGGCAGTGAAAAAGTTTTCATTGGAGGACCAGGTGGAAGAAGAGTAAGAGGGAGGACAAGAAGAAGATGGGTGGACGATGTAGATGACGACTTGAGAAGACTGGGGGGTCAGAAGGTGGCTAAGTGTCGCACAGGATAGAGAGGAGTGGAGGCACGCCGTTCTGGAGACCAGGGCTCTTCATGAGCTGTAGCGCCGGGGAGTAGTAGTAGTAGTAGTAGTAGTAGTAGGTAGTAGTAGGTAGTAGTAGTAGTATAAAAGTACAAAACGTCATATGAACTCAACGAATTTGTATCCTTTAACACATAGGCACTTTATGTTCCCTCTATAATTCCGTTTGCAATCGCGTGAGGAAATTGCAACCCTCTGGACGTAGTTTGATGTTATCAAAGCTATTTTATTCGTTTAAGAGACTTATTTACTTAGGTACATTTTGTGTACATTGTTCTGTAAAAAATTACAAAACATAATTAAATTTTTTATAAATCCAGTAGGCCTATCCGTGTTAACACAAAATTATAATAGCTTTTAAAATCACCGTGGATAAGATTATTATCAGAATTTGTGAATTTATTGTTATTATACTATAAAGCTTAAGTTATTTTGAATGCTGCGCTCAGCAGGAGTGCAGTTTGAAGCTTCGAAAAATGAGTTCGGTAGAATGTGCTGTCACGAAATTTATAGTTTAATCAATACAAAACTGAAATTTTATAACCTATGAGGTCAATTATTTTAGTTTTATATTCAAAGTAATTACAAAATATTTCTAATAATAAAATTCCCTAAACTGTCTGCTCTCTACTTAAGTACAATCAAGATAAATGTTTTGTTCCAGAAATACTGATAAATTTATTCACAAACATTTATGTCCGAAAATTTCTAGCACCCTGCTTTTGGGTGTAACCAGCCTCTCTTGAAGTCGCGTAGCTGTATCCTGGACACTGGCTTTAGCAGCTTCGTATTACAACATACGCGCCAATATTCAAAACACTCATTAGTAAGTTGCTCTCCAGTTACTAGTTTTCATGGTTAAAATGATTTTTCTACTTATTATCTGTTCGAGGCCTTCCCACTTACAACAGTACCACTTGCGAACACCGGAAAATTTGTCCCGAGAGAGACAGACAGATAGACGGAGAGATAGACATACGATACGTGGCTATGCATGTATAAATGTATGTGTGTGTGTTTTGTGCATGCATGTGTTAATTTTTCCACGCAAGCGCGCGTACAGAATCTCTCTCTCTCTCTCTATGTGAATTAAAAATTTTAAGTTGTGTGTGTGTGTGTGTGTTGTGTTTAGTAATCTAGTAAAAAATTGGAGTGAACGAAATATAAAAAATATAAAACACAAAACAAATTTATAATAAGAAAAATAATTTTTAAAATCTTACCAATAATTGGTTATTAAAAGAATTAGAAAGTCGGTCAAGTTAGTAACACACACACACACACACACACACACACATATGTATTCTGTCTGTGTTTGGGGGGAAGGCGTGGTAAAATTTATAATTTGTAAATGTTTTTAGTAATTTAGTAAATAAATGAAGGCCTATATAAAAAACATAACAAAAACTGAAAAAAGAATAATTATTAAAAAGTTAAGTAAATACAAATTTTGAAAAAAAAAGAATTGCGAAGAGACAATATAGCTGCTTTCCTTCAACTGTTATGTCAGGCGATAACAGTTTTTAAATTGGTTTATGTACTTGTACATATGAAAATGTAAATTTTACTATTTCCATCAAAGAAGCGTAACTTCGGTTACTTAATGTATAGACAGATAATTCCTCTCATCTGTGTGTTCGCAAGGGAAACCAGTTGGAGTGCCACAGTTCGAAGTTTTGTGATGTGATGTAACAAGGTGCTTGTTGTGGCTACCAACGAGAATTGGCAGTGTTGACAATGCAAAAATAAAGACGTAAAGTCTTGGACTAAATACAAACAACCCATCTTACGTCTGACGCAAGAGCTTCCGGCAGAAGATTAAAAAGTCCACTTCAATATTGTTGGCCTACTCGAATTGTTTGCAGTTATTGCTCGCGAGTATTAAAATGCATAGTAGGAAGTTCGGAATGGCAATATTGTGCAAAACAAACTAACAACAACGCATTAAATGACACTTTGATGCCGTGAAAATTATGATAATTGCTGTCAGTTTAATATTTTTACAGATCGTTTACTAAAGCTCCAAAGGATTTCCGATTTCAGTCAAGTCTACTATTTAGATTTTTAATTAACTTACCATACTGCACAGAGTGAAAATTCAGAATCTCCATTCTTTAACTCATCCAGTAGATCTAAACAAACAGTTTTCGTTCGCTCTCTTTTAGTACGAACCTGGCAAACCACCTCACAGAAACTTGGAACTGTAAACAAAAACTGATCACAGAATTTTCTAGTCATTACACGATACTCATAATGATCAATTTAGTTCACCGAAACAGTTACACAAATGATAACCGCAAAAACAAAATCTTCATCTTGCTCTCTGACATTAATGGGAAGACACACAGAGATTTAATCCCAGAGAGGATACCACGTGACCGTCTAACACAAAAAATGGATAATGTTTTCAACTGTTCCCGCAGCCGTTTTTTCTTAATAGGAGATTGCGTTATCCACTCGGAACTATAAAATCACCACATGTCACCAATCTCACAGAGGTTTTGTGACGATTTTAAAAAAATGTTTAAATCGCACTAATAAAAAATTTTGCTTTATAACAAGTAAGAGTATTATCCACCCCTTACCCGTACCTAGATTCCTGCATCAACTTGAAATTGTCCCGTACCAACACGCAAAGCACGGTGTTATTTAGCTAATAATAATAATTACGTTAATTAAATAAAATACGTACTAAATAAATAAGGAAATTCCTAATTCATAACCAAAAAGTAACATAAAGTATTACGATTTAATTAATGAATAATTAATACCACTTAAAAGAACAAACTATTTTCTCAGTGCGTAAAACCGCGCCAGCTTACTGAGCCCTCGCCGCTAAACTATGCACACATTCGCTGGAGAAACTTCGACATGTAAAGATGTCGGTACTGTGTTGTCAATATACACGTAGGTGTATACCGTTAAAAAGATTCTATCCAGTTAGTGCTGATCTCGTTTTGATCAATGTAGCGTGGAAATAATAAAATATATAATGTAGTGTGTAAAAAAAAAAAAGGAAAACTTAGCCGACACATCTCTTAAAGAAAAAACTGTAAGTGGTAAGATATGTTACTTACCAGATTTTAGTACTGCAAAAATAAGAACTGTAATTAAGGTGTAAAATGTGAACAACTGACTCCAGAAGTGGAAAACTCAAACAACAACAGTATGAACTTCTAGTAAAAAAATCCGATCGTCTAGTACGAGACTACCAGAAACTATCAACCTAATGGAGCATCAGGAGGAACCGTGTATTGCACCCTAGAAGACTACAGAAGATGACCATCATGGACCCCACAGCAACCTCATGTTAAATTCAGGTGATATCCAAACATAACATTTGTAAAGATTTGTTTCAACAAGAGAAGTAACAAAAGAACAGTAAAGAACTTTGATAATTTAAAGAATAACTTATAAAATTTGTAATTTCTGTAATGAAGTGGTAGTAACATTACGATATCTAAATGTAAGGTAATTCTATAATTTACAACCAAAATTATTCTTCAAATAATTTGGTTAAAGTTGTGATAAATTAAAACATAACAAAGTTGAAACCCGGATCCGTGGTACTTAAAACAATATCTAGATGAATACTTTTTGAGATAAAAGGAATAAGACATAAAAATGTTAAAATATTAAATGCAGAATTTACTAGAGTAATTCTTTTAAAGGTAAAGTAAACTGTGAGATTTAAATATAATAATAAAGAGATGTTTTTGCTAACACCCAGCGAGTGAATAAATTTACGCAATCCTTGAGTAATTCCTATGTAATAATGTGTTATAATTTGTTAGTAAAGTAAGGTTTACTAACAACGGCAGCTAGTTCAATTAACAGGTAAAAAATTGAATTACTCCCCGACTAGTGTAAGGTCGTAACAAGCTTTTACGGTACCAAAATTGCGCCACTCTGCTATGGTGTAAATAATAATTAATTGTGTATTGTGTTGTTGCTGTCTTGTAAAAATAATTGTGTACAGAGTGTCACCCAAAATTGCGCCACTCTGCTGCTTTGAAAAAAGGTTAATTGTGTACATTGTTATAATTCATTAACAGTAACTTTGTAGAATACATAAATTTATTCACTCTGAAATCGGGAACAAATAAATGAGTAAAGTTTTAATTAAGATATAATAATATTAGTATTGGGACATTGCCGTAATAAACAAGTCATCTCTGGTAAATATTCCATTTGAAACCTGTCGGTATTGACAAGCTGTTTCATGTTAAAAGCGTGTCGAGAAATGTAAACTCTCCCCTTGGTACGTACGCATCCCATACAAAACTCCCCTCGCGGACATAACAGACATTCCTAAACACGACAATTTCCTGTTCTGAATTGTCCTACTTGTTAAACCTCCCTATGCGAACAATGAGACTCCCCCCAATCAGCTGACCCTTTGTGCTATTGTTAAAGCAATGAACTCTTCGTATGTGAAATTTCTCTCCACTATAAAATAATATTAGCGTTTTGTTTTGACTGATTATATATGACAGTACAGAAAATTGAATTGTTGTGAGATAAATTTAATTTGATTAATTAGTATAAGATTCTATATGTAATAAGAGATATATGTGTGTGTTTAAATGAATTCAAATTTTATAAGTGTTTGAAATAAAATAAATAATAAGTACTTTAAATAAAAAGGTTTAATAATAGCTTAAATAAAAATAACGTGTAATAAAAGTATAAAGTGTAGTAGTAAAATAAGTAAAGAAATAATAATAATAAAAGTATATTTTGTATCGTGTAACCACCCGGTCGTGGCCTGTTCAAAATAATTCCCCCAGCTTGCCAGTAAGAGACAAACTCGTTCGTGCAGGAAATATTGTAGTAAGCGATCCCCTATTGTTATAAATGGCAGCATCTCTAAACAATGAACACCACCCCAGTGTATAATACAATGCGTCCAGTGTAAAGTGTCTGACCCCTCTTAGATTGTAACTGCCAATTGTTTAAATGTAAATAAAGATTCCCCTTTGTGAAATTCCGCTTATCTCAGTAGAATAAGAAATTAGTGTTAAGATAGGATCTAAGGTCAAGTATGGGATTGACTTTAGATTACTGTAGTAGAATTAAGAGATATAGGGATAAATACGTAACACAGTCACAATGGCGCCGCACTGAAAAAGTTCTTTACAAGGGTTAAAGAAAGTTCTTTACAAGGGTTAAAGAAGGTGCAGAAAGCTAACCAATATAGTTGGAGTATGCAAACGTAATCAGTCGGGCCACTATATTGTGAAGTTACGGAAACTAAAAGTAATAAATAGATAAATAAGTAATGTTTATTTATATGTAAATAATAGTAAGGTAGATGTTAAGAAACGAGAGAAAGGGAATTTCACGAAAGATAAAAATGTAATTGTGTTTATTAGATTTTCTATTATTACCCCCACCACCCCGTCTTCATCGTTAGGTGCAGGAGGATGTGACGATTTTAAAAAAATGTGTAAATCGCACTAATAAAAAATTTTGCTTTATAACAAGTAAGAGTATTATCCACCCCGTACCCATACCTAGATTCCTGCATCAACTTGAAATTGTCCCGTACCAACACGCAAAGCACGGTGTTATTTAGCTAATAGTAATAATTACGTTAATTAAATAAAATACGTACTAAATAAATAAGGAAATTCCTAATTCATAACCAAAAAGTAACATAAAGTATTACGATTTAATTAAGGAATAATTAATACCACTTAAAAGAACAAACTATTTTCTCAGTGCGTAAAACCGCGCCAGCTTACTGAGCCCTCGCCGCTAAACTATGCACACATTCGCTGGTGAAACTTCGACATGTAAAGATGTCGGTACTGTGTTGTCAATATACACGTAGGTGTATACCGTTAAAAAGATTCTATCCAGTTTGTGCTGATCTCGTTTTGATCAATGTAGCGTGGAAATAATAAAATATATAATGTAGTGTGTAAAAAAAAAGGAAAACTTAGCCGACACATCTCTTAAAGAAAAAACTGTAAGTGGTAAGATATGTTACTTACCAGATTTTAGTACTGCAAAAATAAGAACTGTAATTAAGGTGTAAAATGTGAACAACTGACTCCAGAAGTGGAAAACTCAAACAACAACAGTATGAACTTCTAGTAAAAAAATCCGATCGTCTAGTACGAGACTACCAGAAACTATCAACCTAATGGAGCATCAGGAGGAACCGTGTATTGCACCCTAGAAGACTACAGAAGATGACCATCATGGACCCCACAGCAACCTCATGTTAAATTCAGGTGATATCCAAACATAACATTTGTAAAGATTTGTTTCAACAAGAGAAGTAACAAAAGAACAGTAAAGAACTTTGATAATTTAAAGAATAACTTATAAAATTTGTAATTTCTGTAATGAAGTAGTAGTAACATTACGATATCTAAATGTAAGGTAATTCTATAATTTACAACCAAAATTATTCTTCAAATAATTTGGTTAAAGTTGTGATAAATTAAAACATAACAAAGTTGAAACCCGGATCCGTGGTACTTAAAACAATATCTAGATGAATACTTTTTGAGATAAAAGGAATAAGACATAAAAATGTTAAAATATTAAATGCAGAATTTACTAGAGTAATTCTTTTAAAAGTAAAGTAAACTGTGAGATTTAAATATAATAATAAAGAGATGTTTTTGCTAACACCCAGCGAGTGAATAAATTTACGCAATCCTTAAGTAATTCCTATGTAATAATGTGTTATAATTTGTTAGTAAGTAAGGTTTACTAACAACGGCAGCTAGTTCAATTAACAGGTAACAAATTGAACTGGTCCCGACTTTTGTAATGTCTTAACAAGGGGGACGTTACAGTTTGAGGAAATAATCTAGCAGCTGCATAATACTTATTTTATCTGTTTTATGAAGATGTGACCACGCACAACGTAGATATATTTTATCGTTTTTCTTCTCTGTTACTGGAAGGTTGAGGCAGGTAGGTGTTCAGTTTCATTCGGTCAAGGTCTCGAGAGGTGCCCGCGCTCGCGTGTAGGCAATCACAACGTATGGTAACGACTTAAATAAAACAACGCCAACGAAACGTCTCTACCCAGGACATGATAAATTTATATTAATTATAGTTATCGTGATGAAGCTAATATGACCGGATCGACAGTCGCCTCCAGCCTCACGTGCCGGCGTTTGTGGTTTCTATGCCAAAAACTAGCATTTGGTTTACATTTGACTCCATCAAGGTCAAATAAATTTTGGATGGGATACTGTGCCGTTCAGATCACCAGATTCGGTGTCAGGCACTACTTCTTCTTCAGTTCAGGGATTAGGCGTCAAGCTTTGTAAGTCACCTTTGTTTGTCACCTTGGCCTATATCTCACACCTGTAAAGTGATCGATGGTAGTTGTAAACTTCTGTCAGAATCCTTTGTTCATGCTGTTTACAGTTATTTCTATGTTCTTTTACTGGTAAACAATATATTGTTTTTATTGTTTCGTGAGAGCGCTTTGTTTTTAGTTTAAATGTCATTACACACTTTGTTGTAGCATCCATTTTATAAAGCTGGTTTTCTGAAGAACGTTTTGATTATTGTACCTTAGTGGCTTGAATTCTTAATTTTCTTTTCGGTAACAGTAGCGTGATCATAACCGAAATTGCTAAAGTAATGTGTTCGGTGTCAAATATTCACTGTATAATGCTGCTCCGTGCTTAAGCAAACGGTTATGAACACTTAGACACCAAAAAGAGACAGTCACCCATTGAAAATCTGTGTCATATAGTACCAAAGGAAGCAACAAACAGACTGAGGTAAATACAGCAAACAAAAAAATATTATTTGACGTTATAGATGTTCGCTGATTATGTGTACAAAATTATATTAGAGAAACTGCGTTATCATCTTCAACGACGCCCCAAAAGGACTTTTAATTCACGTGAATCGTGTTAACCGAAATTTCCAACATCCTTTAGTAAGTCACACCCAAATATTTTCATTTTTGCCAAAGCAATAAAATGGAATAACAAAGTTTGTACACAAATAAGAAGAAGTAAGGTAAACGTATTATAAATAAAAATATTTTAAAAATTCAGCATGTAAAAGAAATTTTTAAAAGACAGTAGGAATAAGGCGAAAATTTAAAAAAAAACTTTAATTCGTAATAGTAGCATTTTACACGTTATTGTTCATCCGCAATATGAGACAGTATAAAACCGAATTTAAAAAAAATTAAAACTAAAAACTTGTAACTTAAAATTAACAAAAGATCAGTCAACTGGGAAGACTGCAAAAACGTTTTGGATATTGAATTGGTTGGTTTAAAAGGAAATTTAGGTTCTACCATTCTGTGCTAAAGGTATTTGATAGAATGAATAGGCGCAGGTTTTGGGCAGTAATGACTAAGAAAGGGATCCCGCAACACCTCCTTGGAGCCACACAAAGTCTTTACGTGGAAAACAAAATCTTAATTGAGAAAGGGAGACGGAGCGCAACTGCTAGTGTGGTCCTGATCGATTTTGGATTACGACAAGGGTGCCCAGTGTCACCTTCTCTTATTAATTTATAAGATAGACGATGTCATACCCAGTTGACTGATGAACCTTCCAGAACATTCTACGATTGGTGTATCTACAGTTGACACGTTGTTGCCAACTCAGAATGCAGTTTACAGATGGTTGTACACTCATTCAGTCGAATCTGTAAGGATTTCAGATTACAGATCTCACGTTGAAGACCAAGGTGATGGGGTTTCGTGGAGCTGATCCCGTACGAACAAAAATTGTTGTAGATGGTACTGATAGATGGTTGGAGTAGGTCAGTAATTTTTAATATCTGGGCTATAATGTGTCTTACATTACAAACACTGATGTGGTGAAGAAGCTACACAAGTTTAACAATATGTGTGGGACCGTCAGGAGAACTCTAAAACCAACGAGTAAAGAAACACTCGTGAGGTTCTACAAGGTGATGGCACTGTCCACACTTCTCTATGTGTCATATGAGAATTGGAATGTATCGAAATTTCAGGCCAATCATATTCGAGCGGCCGAAATGAGATTTCTCAAGCACGTCGCAGGACACACTCATCAAGATCGCTAGTGAAATGTCGACGTACGGCAGGAACTAAATATTATGAGACGAATATCTGCTGTTTGGGGACGATCAAGTAATCGTCCAAAGCAATTAACGCGAGCTCTAGAGATCGATGTTCCAGTTAAAGCAGTGTGTTTAAATTAAAACATGAAGATTTTTGTGCAGAAAACAAAACTATGGCATTTATTGGCAAATACCCCTTACAAACCAAGATTGTATTGGATAATAAGAGTATAGAGCAGGCGTCACATTTCCGCTATCTTGGCTGTCACATATGATGTTGATCACAATTTGGCTAAGTTTCAGTCAATATATACCACAATTCGTTGAGTATTATCGAGGAAAGCAAGGAAAGAGACTCGACTACTATTTTATAAGGTAACGGCTGTGCCAGGGTTATTGTACGGTTCTGAAGCTTGGGTTCCAGCGAAAAACATCTGACAGGCATCGGAGAAGAGATTCTTGCGATCTGTTAAAGGCTCCACACAAAGAGATAGATTCTACAGTGAAAACATTCGGAAAGATGTTTAAGGAAACATTCTTAGGTTGTTTAAGACCTGAAGATGTCAGTGATGACGAAAAGCTTAGTCGAACAATAAAAATTATAGCAGTTAGCAAATTCATAAAAGAAATACATTCGGAAAGAGTTGAATATTTTTAATATCCAAGATCGTATTGCTCATCTGAATAAGACGCCAGATGGCAGGTTGCCTAAGGAAGATTTGCAATACAAGCCTATTGGACAACGAAGTATAGGAAGACTGAGGAAGCGTTGGTGAAGTACATATATTCCTTTCAAACCGGAACAGACGATTCGCCTAGAAGAAGAAGAAGATGCTTACTGAAGATGATGAACATTCAGTATTATATTTTACACGACTCAGCGGCGAAATGTTTTTATTTTTGTTGGTTTCAACTTACATAAATTAAGGAACTTACTTCAATAAATTGGACCAACTTAAATAAATTAACTGAGGAAAAAAATAAAAATTATTATGTGGTTTCCTGAAGGTAAGGAAATTCACTTTTATGAGAAGAAAAACGTTACGATAAATTATTATTAATAATATATTAGTGTAATTTATCGATTAAGATACCACTCAATTGCGCATGCGCGCAAACTGGGACTAAATAACAGTTAAGATGGAAAAGACCAGTGCCCTATATTACTCCTGACATCGATCCAACGCGATAGCTCAGCGAGTTAGTTGCGATTTGCTTTGTAGTAACAGTTACACACCCTCTGGTGTACAATTAGTTGTCCATTTCAAACATCATTACTCATATAACAATACATTTAACTATTATCTCAATGCTTTTTTGTCTATTGGGGTATTTTCTTGTGTAGCTGAAAATTAGTATCGTGCAAAACGTTTTATGTGATTGTTTGTTTGACCCCCTGATTGAATTATTAAAATATATCAACAGTGTAACGTGCAGAGGGTGTAGTTAATACAAACACGCCATGTTATACATGCAGATATTCGTGTGTTTGGCACTCGACCAGATTTTCCTAGTTTATGTCGCGTGACGCGGAAGTCCACAGATTTAAGACACGTGTGCTGATTTACAGCCACATCTTGCCCGTAAATCTCATGCGGAGTTTAACTAAAAATAAGAACTTTCCCGAGCATTGAAAAGTATTAACCCTTGGGTGAAGAACGCTCTTTACATTTTCATTAAACCTTGTGTCCTGAGGGCTGGATTTCAGGCTCCGAGCAGTTATATTTTTGTTAGTATACGTGCGGTTGTATCGTCTTTGATAATGGGACACAAATATTAAGCCTACTAAAAATAATAGATATATAAGACATTTTCAGAAATATTATATATAAGAAATATTATAAGATGGTATAATAAACACACTTTCCACCATAAAACGTAATGCTTATATAACTCGTGGCTGATAAATCAGCTGATAACACAACTGAGTAGTGCTAACGATAAAGTCACGTGGGTCAGAGTATAATTACCCTATAGCACCGAAAGAAGCCCATAACATTCATTTTCAACTGAAATGCATTTTTGTTTTTTTTGTTTGTTTGTTTGTTTTTCTCTATCTGTCTTAAAAAGTGGTTCTTTTTTGGTTGCCCTACTCTCGTCATTCATATTATATGCGAAGGTCGACCAATGAGCCGTACAAGTGCGCGATGTGACACAGCATTGTATAGCCGAGTTTATCTAGAATAAGATAAAAGGTGTCAATAATGCGAATACAATCTTTCCGTTAGAAGTGACAGATTGTTCGTGGATTAATTGATTCGACCAAAGATACTCATGTGTTATAACGAACATGAACAAGTTTACAGCAACAAAAATTATACTTAAAAAATTGACACAAGCATTGTATGAGTTTAAGTGTTTCAACTGAATGACTCTTAAAGATGATGAAAATCATAAATATGAAATTTTAATCCCTTACATTTAATTATTAAAAACAGTTGTGACGTCTGATATACAGTTTGATTTGATTTCTAAAATCCGAGAAATGTTAATCAAATTTTTTGAAGAACTCTAAGACAGTAGATTTTTAAATCTTCAAGTAATGTCAGTTGTTTTCAAAACATCTTAAAATATGATTGTTTTGTTTTTGTGCAACTAGGAAAATTTTATTTCTTCTATCGTATACAGGATACGATAGTCCTATGCCTGTATGTTTAATGTTTAATGTTATCAATCGAAACCAAGACCTCTTATTAAAAATTTGTGAAAAGCACATTGAAATAGGTATGTCAATATTATTTTTCTTTGTAATAAAAATGTGATTTGTAAATTGTGCTTTACTTGAAATTTTCTCCGTTTACATTGAAATTCTTTCTAAATATCCTAATTTTAAATTAATTTTATTATCAATTTCCCCCTTTTTTCATTTCTGCATCTGGTATCTCTAGTAGTAGGGTACAGTCACAGTTTTTGTCCCTATAGTTATTACACCTCTACGTTGGTGAGAACGGCGAGTTTAAGTTTTTTGGCATTGATCATAACGGCCGTGTTAAGAATTACAATTTATTTTCAGGATTTATTCACACTAGTGAAATAATGATATAAGCGAAATTGGCGAGGCAAGCTTTACTGCTTAAAATCTCCCCCATGCCACCCTCCAAATGAGTACGACAATAAAATAATAATGATAAAGACAGGAATCAAGTGCTGAAACAGTGCAACTGAGCGACGACTCTGCAACGTACAGTTAATTCCTGAACGACAGTAAATTACACTGGCATTCATTGCCTTATCTTCTCTGCTTAATCATGTGATTACACAACGCGGGCCAGGTTATTAAACTGAATTAACTTAATGTTAATACATCTGTTTGAGACGCTTTTTTCGTTTTAAGAAAACTAAACGTTTTGGGTATCATTCGCGGTCAGAGGCAGGCGTTTCTATGTGTTACGTACTTGGATGCAGGTGTTAAAGTAGAGCCTGACAACTTTGAAAAAAATCCATCACCGCTTTCAGTACGCGCAGAGTGGAGAAGTAATGTTCCTCCCTCTCCCACTTTCTCTGTCTTACTGCCCCTTCCCTTCCTAATTAACAGCACGATGTATAGTTCACATCCTAGAACCTTTCTTCGCCTACTGCAATACTTGGCGAATAACTGTAAACGCGGACAAAACCCAACTCTGTGTTTTCAACTCCACTGGACGCAACATGTCGCATTTCTATACAACGCCCGTCCGCGTTGGCCCATCATCAGTACGCCCGAAGCGTGATTGCCAATATCTGGGCGTCACGCTTGACTCCAAACTTACCTGGCGACCACACATCAAACGCACAACTACCATCGCCCGTACCCGCCTCCGTTCTCTCAGAACCCTCAGCCGACTAAACCACTGCTCCAGCGACTTACTAGGCCGCATCTATACTACATGTATCCGACCCATCCTCACATATGCCCACCCAGTTCTCCTTACTGCCTCTCCAGCCTACCTCGATCTCCACCATGTCACAGAACGACGGGCCCTACGACTCATATACCGCCGACCACCCTGACGAAGGCTTCCAATGCCGCCCTGTATGCGCTCAACACCCGCTTCCCTGACCTTGATTCCTTCCTTGTTAAACTCAACTGGAAGTATTCCCGCACAGCCTCCCGCCGCAATTCCATACAAACGATAGTCCCGTCAATTAATAGAAACACCCGCAATACAAGCCGACCTTCCTACTTACTAAATCGCCTCCTCGCAATAGCCAATGGTCCTCCCCCTCACCTCCAACCACGCCGGCGTCAACGACACAGACCTGCATAAGCAGTCATACATACTATTACCCCGCCAAGGACTTATCTCTCCCCGGCAGTAGCGACCTGTCTTCCTAAAGCAAAAGCAGCCTCAATAATCAACACACGATAAAACTCCCCCACACTCTCTTCACTTCACCACAGTAAACACACACTCTAGTTCCCCACACTTACGTACCCGCATATAATCCGAATCTGTTCCTTCCGCCTTCCTTGACGGCTCCCTGTCGCCACCTAACAGCTTTGGCGACCAGCGTCACACGTCCCAGTCTTGGCCGCCCCCCCACCCCTGCAAGAACGTCGCAGAAAAATATGAAGAAATAACCAAACAAAGCAACATGAATAAATACAGATGCCCCAGAACAACTATAACGGCCACATCCATCTACCTCTCCCGCTCGTGTATGGCTACACACTACACCTCACACAAGAAAACCAACACACAGTACTCTCCCAACTAAGTGCCTCCACCTTCTCCGCGCTCCGGTCGTCTGGCGTACGTCCCCCCCAAAACCCCTTACCCACACGGCTGAAGGGAGCTCGCCTCCAAAACAGCCCGAGTCCGACCATACTGGTCGGTCTCAAACAGCAAAAAAAAAAAAAAAAAGTTCACATACGGTATTCGGCGAGTGAATAATCCCTTCCACACAGTTGCCTTGCCTCACGTAACTTTATCCTATACATTTCCCAAGTGTCTCAAAAACGTTTGTTCTGCCGCAGGTCGTTTTCAACGTTGTATACCTATAGCATGATATTTTTATATTTGATACACAGTTAAGACTAGATAATCGTAATAAAAAAATCATATCAATATATATCCATGAAAAGTACGTGCTAGGTTAAGCTAGATAAATTGCTCGTTTCGTAATGACTCTGCTACAGGAGCAGAGAATATCTATAACACTATAGATTCTAGACTTCTAAATTCATACAAATATATAGTATCCTGAACATTTCAAGTGACATTCTATTGCGACCATGAAGACTTACATTTTGTCTCAGTGTTAGTCAAAAATGATATCTCATAAGTCTTGTAAGGACAACAAAGTCTGGAAAATTCTTTTAGTAACAATAATTCTCAAGACGATAGAATATGTAGGCTATAGATGCATTGAAGTAAAATGAAGTCTCGGAGTAGAAAGCGGCAGGCTTTTACTGTGACAGGACTTCGGAGAAGTCAAACAAAATTGAAGAAGGGTACGAAATTGGAGAAGAGACAACGGATACAGTATAACATGACGGGACCTTGAGCTGGATAAGCGATTAATTGTTTATTTCTTGAAGAAAGAACAAGTTGAAGAGTCAGACGTCTCATATGCCTATGTGAAGTTTAAGCCGTGTACCTGTAGTTTTGTTTACGTAAATTGATTTCGGTTTACCAACTTACAAAAAGACGAAACGTGCGCAGACATCAACGTAGATAGACGCCAGTTTTAATCGAAATGCTGAAGACCTTGATTAAAACAAGAGTCCAATTGTGAAAGTCAGCAAGGTTTAGTGGAAGCGATAATTACTTGTATTACTGCGAGTTTCATTTCAACGAACAAACATGACGTGTAAAAAAATAACAGTGTCGCTTTCATCAGGTTTGGACTTCCTAGCGCCAGTGAAAAGTTGTCAGTCACAAATTTATAGTTCTGGGACTAAAACATGATAGATCCCGAGGATTTCATGGAGGGAGAATCGAAATGACAACTGGCGGAATCTAAACGATAGCCCCAACAGAATCGCATGTACTGTACAGGTTACATATAGACGATATGACAGAAAGACAGTAACTACAGAAGTACATCCTCGATCAGTGCACACTAGTATACACTCCACTTTGTTTGCAGACGACCAAAGGCGTTGACGATAAATTACAACAAGCAGCCTGTTAATTAAATTTATTTTCTGATGTCTGTAATAATATGAGGATACTTCATCATCGTCATCATCATCATCATCATCATCATCATCATCATCATCATCATCATCAACCTCAAGGATTAGGCTCATCCTGAACCTGTTCCGGGACCCACTTCTCTCTCGGCCGTCCTACATCTATCTTCCCCACCGGTCTATATTCCATTCCTAGCACTGGAATCCTGCTACCCGCCATTCTTCCCAAACGCTCACACCACCTTCTCTTGTTGCTCCTTACCTGTTCCAACAATTGGTCGACCCCCAGTTCCCTCCTTATATCCACATTCTTCTTTCTATCGAGAATGGTACAACCCAGAGTACTCTTCATAAACTTCATACCCCATGCCTGAATCTTTGCTTTGTCTCTTTTTGTCATAAATCTGGCTTCATCTCCATACAGCAAACCTGGTACCGCTGCAGTGTTAAAAAGACCTTATCCTTGTTTCCTTCTTTGTCTTATTTTTAAGGTATCTGCGAATTTTTCCACAGATATTCCTAAATTTGTTTAATTTTTCATCCAGATCAATTTCTGTCCCATAGGGATGTAACGTAACATCCCAAGTAACTGAATTGCTGGACTAGTTGCATAATCTTTCCATCGATAACTATCTTCGTTCTTACCGGTTGCTTCCCTCTGAATGTCATGCTTTTAGTTTGTGCCGTGGCTATATTAAAAGTAAACTCCACGGCAAGTTTTCATTGTAATTCGGTACGTTCGGTGCGTTATCGCCGCATGTTAGACTGCCCGCTAGCGATATCGAGATTTAGTCAGCCGCCGTGACCTTGATCTGTGACGTCATTTGGTTGGCCGTGCTGCCAGTGCTTTGACAACGAATTCTATTCAGCACTGTTTTTGGGTTTTATAATTTTACGCAGCGATAACTCTCGTCTCTTTCTCTTTCAACACTGGTACAGTGCGGATCGTGGTGGCGCGTGCAGTTCTTAACACCTAATATGATTCATTAGTCTTGTAAAGAGCTTCAGGATTCCCCGCATAGTCGAGAGGTGAAAGGGGTCGACTAGATGGGAACATTACATCTTTTCCCATCCGCAGAGCAGTGCGAATGGATCCCCAGCGCCGTCACGCCACACTAGACCATCATCCACACTCATACTCGTACGGCAGGAATTTCCTTCTACGTGTTCTCAGAGATCAGGTGGGAAGTTTCCTTTTTATTCATCACACACACAGTACTCCGCTGGTTACCATGTAACCCACACAATAATTCAGTTCAATAAAATAGACTCATACCTCAGAGTTAAGATTGCCTGAACATGTTTTTTTGTGCATACATGCTAAATTGTGCTCATAGTGATGACTGTTATTATAAAAATGTTATAATTGTTTGGTATATTAATTGTTTATGATGTTGAGGGTTACAATTGTTACAATGTAGATATTTTCTGTTAATTCCTGCAAGAGGAAGCCAATTTGAAGTTTACTTATAAAAAACAAATTAAACTTAAAAATTGCAATATCCAGACAGTGAAGTAGCCTACTTGCATCTACCTGTAATATGACTTGTGATTTTGTGCATTCAACATTTTTCCAGTTCGAATGAGTCTAAATTGAAACTCCTTTTGATTTTAATTGAAACTAATTGGTACTGCTTTAATTATAACTTTAAATACAAACAAATTTTTAATGTCTGCATAGCAGTGATCACAGTGTGTGATCTTAAGGTTACTTGTCTTTCGTTTTATTAATCCAAGTGCTGGGGACAGATAGATGGAAGTAGTTGAACACATTTAAGTAATTATTTTCAAAATTTTAATCGTTATCTACGGATAATTGATTATCATTATTATGTACTTGTAATAATTTCATTGCTGATTAATTGCTCAAGCATTGTGAATGTAAATGAAAAATCTTTTGTTCATTGAAAGTGAAATAATCTGTGTCTGGTCGTTATATATGTTGTAATTTAATTGTGAGAGATATTTTTGAGATGTTATTGTTGCAAGCCAACCACCATGGTGCTTATAAAATTTTTTAATTGATGTTCATCTTAAAGAAAAATCAAGACGAAGAGAATTATAATTGTAAAAGAAATTTGTCTCAAAATCAAGTGATGCATTAATAAAATTTTGTTGCTGTTAATCAAGTGTTTCTTTGCAAGACCTGTCACGATGGGCCCAGCGCATTTTATTTCCATCTAGACTACGCGTCTAGTTTTAAATATTAAGTAACGCCCTCCCAATAAAAAAAAATTGAGAAAAAAAATAAAGCAAAAATTTTGGGGCGGCGTTTCAAGTTTTGTCCGCTGATTTTCAAAACCATATTCATCTGCTGTTGTATTTAGTAAATACATTGATTTTTGTAGTTTATCCTCGCTGTCCTGAATTATTACCATATCATCTGAGTACAAAATGGAGTTTAAAAAACTTCCTTTCAGAAAAATCCCTGGGTCAGCATAAGATTTCCATGTTTTAAACATGTCGTCTTAGAAGGATAACTCTTCTAAGACTAAACTTATGCCATTTTGAGCGGGTCGGAATGCATTACATTAAACATCGTTAATTAACATTAAACCATTAGATCGACCCGGTCAGTTTAATTATTATTTAATGGTATAACACGTAAGAACGACAAATGTTTAAAAAAAATTCAGTAGGTTTCAATACACAGTAAACTCCCGATTATCGGCGGAATTATGTGGCGCGATCGCCGAGGATAACTGAATTCCACGGATAGTCCTCAATATGTACAAAAAAGGGGAGAAAGTAATGAAAATTGTTTACAAACCGTAGCTGAAGGCCTATATTCAAAGTAAAGCAATACAGTAAAAACCCGTTATGATGTTCATCAAGGGACCTCATGAAAAGGGATCCCGCGTATTAAGCAGGATATTACCCAGTAGCAATATACATATTCGTACTGAAACTATGTAACTAATAATCGCAGTTTAAATACTAATTCACACGAACTGATATTTCGTTAGAAGAAGTTGTACTGATAAATTGTCTTATGTGTATCATCGGTGTATCGTCTACACTGAGTATTTCTGAAGTTACTACCTATATACGTACAAAAGTTATATATGCCTATAAAATATCCAAGTGGACGTCTCCTACGTTTTCATGCGCAGCAAGGATTAGATTCAGAAATGGATTACTGCAACCGTAGGAATTAAAACATGTCAGCGCTGAACTGTCGGCAAACATCACAGGTACACTTCAACGTCAATATCCAATTTTTGACATCCGTTAACCAAGCTTGTAGAGTACAACGGCTTTCAATTATACCGCGTAAACATAAAGACAAGCATACTGAGAAAATTAAATGCTCCCAGTAAATATTCCTACAGTAGCGATTCAGCGTCTGTGGCCCGCTTTATTTTAGGAAGTGAAACTGGAATAGCACACATAAATACATACATCAGAAAACTGACATCTCGAGGTGTTATTTGTAACAAGAAGAAAGGATTTACAAGACTTATGGCACAGAATGAGAGAAGATGTAGGTCAATAGAATAAGAAGTTCAGACTTAAGGTAAATGATAAAGTAATGACAGAATCAAATATCACAGGATGGCGTTGAGAGCCCACGTACAAACGATCCCAGAAAACAAGTTGTCAAAAGTAGTACTTCAATAGGCCTATAAATCCTTATGAAGAAGAGGTATGGGCAAGCCATGGAAAACATTGACGGACTAACGTTTGGAAACCGTCACACTAAACACAAAAGTCGCGGTTTCCCTTGGTTCTTTACGGACTGTTGAGCAGAGGTTTATTATTTATTAATGGCAGAATCAAACATCACAGGATGGCGTTGAGAGCCCACGTACAACAATGTTAGAAAACAAGTTATCAAAAGTAGTATTTCAATAGGTCTATACACCCAGAAGAGGTGTGGGCAAGCCTAGGAAAACATTGACAGACTAACGTTTGGAAACTTTGGGTAATATTTTTTGTTTAATTTAAAAACTTTCCAAATTTGCATGAAATTTTCGTTTTGTTTAGTCCCTGGAATGCATAAAAAGGAAAAGAAAATATAGAACGTTTGAGAGGAGTAGTAATTTGACTACTGTAATTGTACGTTGACTGTAATTGACTAATTTGAACGTTCGAATTGTAATTTGACCAAGGATAACAGTTCGATGCTTCTATAACTCTACAACACACATCGTGAACAATCGAGACTTATGGTAACTGCTACGACGTTGAATACAAGTCAAAAGTAGGTTGTGTACACAAAAGTAGGCAATACACATTGCCTAGTAGGCTTCATACACGAGGGTTGTGCTCCAGCTAATTCATGCGAGTACGGAATGGGTTAATTTTCCACTTTTTATGAAAACAAAGTTAAAAAATTGTTCAGCAAATCTAATCTTTCCCTTTGCCTTTCCTTGCGAAAGTCGTCAATAACTGAACAGACATTACAGCAGTCAGAGAGAGAAGAGAAAACTGTGATGATTGCAACTTTTTGCGGAACAGAAGTGTTCACAGCCGTTCCGTGTAAGCGTTATGTCATCACGTTACTTCCATTACAGCTGATCACAAATCGTGTCGAGCTAAATAGCTAAATGGAGATTATGCTGAAAAACAAATGCAGACTTAACCAAAAAGCGATTGTTTTCATATTCAGGCTCGGGACTTTCACCCTGCCTCGTATGCGAGCCACTTATAAAAACTGTCTTTATAAATGTTGTTAACGTTGGTGTGACAGTAAAAGGAGACAATAAATCTCTGTCTGTTGCCTTAAGAAATTTTTCATTACGGAACTGGTTTTGAAAAATTATGTATTTTCCATGTTCCGGCTCCTGAGAAAACAGAACTGGAAATATCGTATGCCCACGCCAACTTACTTTCACAGAGAACGGTTGTGCGAAACGAGTTTCAATTTATGATACAATGTTTGGCGATTTTGTACTGCCAGTGTTAAAAACAAAATTGCACGCTACGGACAATATGGAGTTCGTAATAATTAATTGAACCACCTAAGCGGGTTCTCAGTGTTGACTCGGCCGTTTGGCATTTGTCTGTCTATCAATTTTGGGGTAGGTAAGTCTCACGATAACATTTAAACGAATTAAATGATTTTCGAAAACCTTGGCATGCGTATCCATACTTTACTGTACAGAGCCCTATTGTTTTTGAAATTGATCGCTCGAAAAATGGAGGGGTGAGAGTAAAAAATGTGGAAGGTCCAAATTGTGAAAAAATCGCAAAACCCCATGTAGGGTATCAAATTGAATGTAATCTAAACCAAAATCTGAATATTGTGTTCATTTTTGAAGATTACAAAGTTTTTGAACTTCGTGGCCCAAAATCTCGGCTAAAATTTTGATAAAATTACCAAAATTCATGCGGGGTCTCAAAGAGAATTTTAACATAGAGTGTCAGACTAAAAGGAATTGTAACCCATTCCGGATGTTTCGAATTTTTAATGTTTATTGTATGATTGTGCGCTCTACAAGAGTTGTGTTACTAAAGAAATAGTAGAGTAATCGGGGCTTTGTAATTTTTAATGTTTATTGTATGATTGTGCGCTCTACAAGAGTTGTGTTACTAAAGAAATAGTAGAGTAATCGGGGCTTTGTAATTTTTAATGTTTATTGTATGATTGTGCGCTCTACAAGAGTTGTGTTACTAAAGAAATAGTAGAGTAATCGGGGCTTTGTAATTTTTAATGTTTATTGTATGATTGTGCGCTCTACAAGAGTTGTGTTACTAAAGAAATAGTAGAGTAATCGGGGCTTTGTAATTTTTAATGTTTATTGTATGATTGTGCGCTCTACAAGAGTTGTGTTACTAAAGAAATAGTAGAGTAATCGTGGCTTTGTAATTTTTAATGTTTATTGTATGATTGTGTGCTCTACAAGAGTTGTGTTACTAAAGAAATAGTAGAGTAATCGGGGCTTTGTAATTTTTAATGTTTATTGTATGATTGTGCGCTCTACAAGAGTTGTGTTACTAAAGAAATAGTAGAGTAATCGGGGCTTTGTAATTTTTAATGTTTATTGTATGATTGTGCGCTCTACAAGAGTTGTGTTACTAAAGAAATAGTAGAGTAATCGGGGCTTTGTAATTTTTAATGTTTATTGTATGATTGTGCGCTCTACAAGAGTTGTGTTACTAAAGAAATAGTAGAGTAATCGGGGCTTTGTAATTTTTAATGTTTATTGTATGATTGTGCGCTCTACAAGAGTTGTGTTACTAAAGAAATAGTAGAGTAATCGTGGCTTTGTAATTTTTAATGTTTATTGTATGATTGTGCGCTCTACAAGAGTTGTGTTACTAAAGAAATAGTAGAGTAATCGGGGCTTTGTAATTTTTAATGTTTATTGTATGATTGTGCGCTCTACAAGAGTTGTGTTACTAAAGAAATAGTAGAGTAATCGGGGCTTTGTAATTTTTAATGTTTATTGTATGATTGTGCGCTCTACAAGAGTTGTGTTACTAAAGAAATAGTAGAGTAATCGGGGCTTTGTAATTTTTAATGTTTATTGTATGATTGTGCGCTCTACAAGAGTTGTGTTACTAAAGAAATAGTAGAGTAATCGGGGCTTTGTAATTTTTAATGTTTATTGTATGATTGTGCGCTCTACAAGAGTTGTGTTACTAAAGAAATAGTAGAGTAATCGGGGCTTTGTAATTTTTAATGTTTATTGTATGATTGTGCGCTCTACAAGAGTTGTGTTACTAAAGAAATAGTAGAGTAATCGGGGCTTTGTAATTTTTCCCATAAACGAAAAACTGTCTAATATCGATATTTATGGAGTTCGTTCAAAACAGTGAGCGACTCTGCAGCTTTGGGACCTTACTAGTTATTAGAAATTTGAGATTTCGGCTCAGAACTGTGAAAGGAAAAAGCTATGCGCTAGTTTTAAAATGGAATATTATTTTACATGATCTACGGTTTGTAAAACGTGGCAAGTCTGATCAAATGTCATATTATTTATATTATTTGGAGGCATTTCTCTACTGCAGTTAACTTAACAAACGAGTCTATGTACAAGTTGTATGAATTAAAATCGTTGAAGTATCAGTGGTTGATCATCTGTATTGTTGTGGTGGATAAACGCCGACGGAGATGTCCACGCAGTACACTCAAAGTAGTGGTGACGAATTTCATACTCGTTTATTGAGAAAAATCGTTAGCGCAGGATTGTGAAAAATTTAAGATGTCATCAAAACAGTAAAGATAGTCGACCACACACTCCACTACTGTACGATCGATAATACACTGCTGCACGTGCATATATATGCGTTTTGTAAGTCTATTTTGTGGCGAATATACTAAAATTGGTGGACAATTTAAATTAAGGAACTAAAAGTATACGAAAATATCCTTGACCTTCAAAACTCGGTAACATTTGCACCAACATATTGTTTGACGGTGATAGGCGTTACCTTGCTAATGTTTTAAAGAAGAAAAGTCGTCCGTTGTAGCAATTGCTTTCAGATATTTTTAAATTGAGATGAGAAGAAAATAAAATAAATGTGAAGATAAGCAATCTGCCTCTCATAAAAACTATTTTTTATTTGTAATGTAGAATTAGCTTATTATAAGAATCTTGATTTAAAATAAGGAGTAGGCCTATACTTGACCTTTGGCTATATTTTCGCTTGGTGGTTTTATGAGTATATAAACGCCCGACGTAATATTATTTTGCATTAAAACGTAAAAGAAGTATTATTTTAAAGTAAGTGTAAAAACGAAACAATTAGGCCTATGGTAGGACGGATACATGATGAAGCTACTTTTAATCCTTTTTCTGGATATATTTCAGGCCGATGAATACAATTCCATAATAATGAAACGAATATAATAGAACGAAACTATTTTTTAAATAGTCAAGCGAGTTCTCAGTTTTAACTCGACCGTTTTGCATGTGTCTGTCTTTTGTCTATCTTCTGCCTGCAGTCTATCTATCTACGCGTATTTAGGGTATATTTTTTGGGTACATTATCAACAAATCAACCGACTGTCGTAAAGCTTGGCATACATGTCCATACTTTTACGTCAATAACAGGTCTCTACTGGTTTTAGATTGATCCCCTGAAAAATATTGTAGCTGGAGGGAATAATGTAAGGGGTCAAACATTGAAAAAGTCACAAAAATCCATGGGGGGTATCAAGAAAATGTTAACCTAAATCTGAATATAGTGTCCATTTTGGACTTTCAAAATTTTGCGAGGCCAGGCCCCAAAAGTAGGTTACAATTTTGAAAAGTTGCGAAATTACATATGTGCTGTCAAATCAAAAAGGATATTTTAGCCAAAATCTTAATATGGTGTGAAATTTTTTAAATTCAAATTTTGTTTACGCCACGGACTTAAACGTTGATTTCATTACTACATTAATAAAAAATTATATAAATAATTATTGTAAAAATTAATTTTAGTATTTAGTCCTTTTTAATCTTTACTAGACCGATCGTATTAATTAACAAGCATGAGGTAATATATGTTAGTTTCGTAGATTTTTTCGTAGACTCTGGAGTTGACTCTAAGTGAAAGCTATGTTTACCACTCCTGACATGAGGCCGAGGCATAGGAAACGGCCACACCATTAACAAGTACAAGAGTGATATAAATTCTAGAGGAAAGATAAATAATTTTGTAAGGGAACACAGTTGTGGCTGTACAACCGCTGAGCAAACTGCAAACCTTTGTTTGTTGAGGAAGTTATAAACATGTTTGAAATTAAAAACTGTCTTGTCGTCCGACAATAATGTGTTTCGTCTATCTGATTGCAGCAGTTCCCACAGTAATGTCTCACATAATTTCAGGATGATAGAAACGAGTTGTAAGTAAAGCAAGCGACGCGAAAACAAATGATATAAATTTTCGAAAACAAACAAAACCTCATTGGTTGACCAGTACACGTTTTCATTAGTCGTGTGTGGCTTTGTGAAATAATAATTTCCTCTTATTGGAGAAGTTGACTGCAGATTTTGCAGAGTCTTCAGATTCTACATTGTAGGACTATAGATGTAGGCCTACTGACAATTTTACAATTAGAGTTCCTCTTTCACGGCCGGCCGGTCCACATAGTTAGAAACATTATTAGCGGGGCGGTTAGGCCGTGGTCAATAGTTTATGTTGACAAACGTTTCGGACTCAGCATCGAAGGCCACGATCAGTGTCGGAAAACATTGGCACGGTGTCCGCCAATTCATCCCAATGATGAGGTGGAGACTATTTTTTCAGATAGTACATAGGTTAGGGTAGAAACACCTTTCTAAATTCTGCAGTCTAGAAGCTATGAGTAGGCCTATATGTAATTAATGAAATAAATTAATTAAAAATTAACTGATAAACATAGATAATAGATGTACATAATGTAAACAGATCATGTACTCGTACATCTCTACCTTTCGAAATCGAATTTTGCAATTAGAAATTACTTATAGTTATAAGTTATCAGTGTGCCTAGGCCATTTAGTTTTGTTTTAAGCTTTTAGTATTATAGAACAACTAGCAAATATGTACCACCCTTGCAGTTTAGAGCTAGAAAAGATATGTGTAATTTACTAATACTAAACTCTTAACTCTGCTTGATGGCGACTCTTAAAATTATCTCAGGTTATCCAAGAAATGATTATTAACACAGTTAACTTGAACGACTGCTAATTTTAATGAACAGCTTCATTAACATATTACAAGTTGCATACAATCTTAATGATTAACAATTATTGAAATTATACTTCTCATCAATTATCATTGAAAGTAGGTTCATAGACCAATTGAATTGCCAATAGTAATAGAGTTACAAAAGATACATGAATTAATCTGAGTTTAATGTTCAATTTGGTTTACTTGTTAAGTTGAATTCCTTTTGGTTGGTGAATCCTTCCTTCGGAGTCTGCGATCTTGGAGATTGCGTTGTCGGCGATTCGGATGATCCTGTTGTTGACACTCGATGACACTAACACTTGACACTTACTTCGGTTTCACTTTAATTACCACTGTTCACACCTACTCACTGATTCAGTATGTAACTAGTGTATACTACTATTTATTTTTGACACCTTAGTAATTATGTTATTAAACTGAGTGCTCGCAATATCAATGATTCATCCCGAATACACTCCCACGTTCCGTACCTTCCGAATGCACGTGTTCGATTATCGATGCTATGATGTTCGGTAATTATCACCAAGTTATTTAGTCTAACAATTACTTTGATTTGGTATACTTCGTTCACTGTAATACCGGGTTTAATATTATTAAACGCACGACACGAATACTGTACTTATTACTTATTGCAAGTTTTAGTTATAATCTCTTTATAATTTCTTAATACGTGGTGACGAGTTTGAATAGTTGTTATACTCTCCGTCGACTTTAGTTATGAAATCGTAATGCGCGGAAATTCTTTTCTTACAAAACCGTCCACTATTCTGCTGTCGCTACTCTCGAAAATCGGCCGGCGGGTAACATCTCGTTGTTGATTAGATCCAATTATATCTCTGAACACCAGTGTAGATTCGTTCGCTTTTATAACAACGTGAACAACAGGTTCAGAAGTGACAAACTATATCACTTCCAGACCATTTACGATTTGCTTCGTCTAACTGTCCTTAACTGAGAAAAACGAATTCATCTTATAATTCATTTTTATATAATCAAAAACGTTCACTTTAGATCAAGCACCATCTTCTGGTAGTTAGATACCCTGAAAGAATATTTCTCGTCTCAGATATGTGCTCTCACACTAAAGTAATCTAAACGTTTTTTATTGATTATGCACGATTCACAATTATTTCTGATCTAAAAAATGACTTTTGTGGCGTTGGTAGTAGAAAAATGTACTATCTTTGTTATAAAGACATATGATTTATCCTTATAAATGAAGTGTTTATAAGGTTATAATTATAATTATGCTATCCGTATTTATCTCGCCATACACGTATGGACACACGAGTTTCTGCAACGTGTATTTTTACGAGCGAGCGCGCATGTGCGACTGAATCCTACAAACGTGAAAATAACGCTTATTTGACTGCATGTGTTCGTGTGTAAGTGGAATGTTAGAGACTTAAATTCTACTTTAACTGGTTCCGCCTGTCGCATGTTTTATTGTCGCGCCCTTGTTCTTTTATTGTTCAGTTAAAATTTGATGTTGCTACCGGTCTTGTCGAATCTCTTGCTAACAAACACTTCTCTTTTTCGTAGCAGTATTTTATACTGCTTTCCTTATTTTTTCACCAAAAATAAATAAATGTTCAATGTTGTCCTTCGTAAAGACCATTTACTAAGATGAAACAGTAAAGGCAAGGTGATCTCTCAAGAACATCTAGTAGGCCTATAGAGCCCTAAAGAGTTTCTGACTGTAAGTTACAATTCACGCACAAAATCAATAATTTAAGCCGGTAGGCCTACAAATTAAATTCGGATGTAAATACCCACTTAGAATGCTCTGAAATCCGGCCAACGTGCTGATCGGTTACATTGCTTAATTAGAGGGTAAAAGTAGCCTATCTTTAAATTAACCCAAATTTTATGCTAATACAGATTTAAAAAGTGAAAAATACACGAAAAATTATTGTAATAAATATAAGTTAAATAAAATCTCCTTTTTGAAGCCATTACCCAAAAGGATAGTTCTTTGTATTGTCATGAAAATAAGTGATTCGCTGCTGTAATATTTTTATTTTCAATTTAGGTAAAACCAACAGAGTTGTTGACTTAGTTTGTCATTATAATACCACTAAATAAACAGGATTTTGCATAACATATACTAATATTACATTAAATTTTTTATGATAAATAGGTCTGGCTAGTTGGAAAATAATGATTACAAAGATTGGCATGTGGTAGCGAAAGGTGGCGACGAGCTGTGTGGGCCCGTTGACAATAAGTCTACCAAAGCAGTTCTGCATTTTGTACATTTAACTTTCTTGTTCAATAATGTAACTTAACTTGTTATTCAATGCGTTTTAACTCACTATTTTAATTAATTTTTAGCACAGTAATTATTATAAAATGCCAGAGATCAATGAACGTAAACTTTCACGCCGGAGCTGTCAGTACTATTAAAATAATTCGTTTTTTACGTGAATTTACTAATAATTAAACAACTTACTTAATTATTTCTTTGTGACATAAATAAATATTATTTATATTTCTGAAGGTGACAGTAAAGAAGACTGTCGTAACACTGTAAAAAACAAATTAATTGTAAGTTATTAAATTTAAAAAATATTACAGTATTTAGGCCTAGTATAAATATTTATGGCGGCTCAGTAGACCAGTGGGTATGGCACTTGGCTACTAATCTAGAGGTCCCGGGTTCGATTCCCGGGCCCGCACCATAAAATCAAGGTGCGTTTTTCAGCCCCCAGGTCGACTCAGCCTGTTGAAAATGAGTACCTGGGATGATAACATCCTGGGGATAATAATGGGCGGCTGAAGCGTAGTTCTGGCCACACTGCCTTCCTTGTATGCCGAATGGCTCACATAAGGCAGCCTACCCTGCCTTCTCCTAAGCTACTTCGGTGGTATCCACGGTAGCTATTATTATATATATAAATATTTATAATGACAATAATATTTTTTAGCAATTATAAACACTAAACTAATTATCAAGTTTCTAAACTTAGTCCTACGCTTGTATTTACACATCTTTGATCCCTTACCGCTGATAATGGCCGTCGTGGACACAGCTAAATTGTCTGGAAATTTCCACGTTGGATCCAATGGGCCACAACCTAACAGACTGATAATTGGAAGGGCTCAGGGGAAGAACTTGATAACTCCATTTTTTCTGATTTTTGTTTTATTAGCGATTCATGTTGGTAGAGCTGTGACCTAAATCACAACTAAATATTAAAGGGAACAACTTGATAAATCCAGAGATAAATGAGAAAGAAAAATATGCCTCCAGGCGAATAACTTGATAAACGCCATACATTCAGGGGAATAAGTTGACAACTCCAGGGTTCGTTTTGTTGACACCGTTAGCAGCACTGACTGCCAGGCACCATTTCGTTGTGTTGTGTTGTTTATGTGCTCAGACAAAGCAGAGGTTATGTTTTGATTGATTACATGTTGTGGTTTGTTTTATTTTTTATCTAAGTGCTTAATCAATTGGTTTAGTTGTTCTCATATTTTCTGTGATTAAAGTAAGCAACTGCAAGTTTATAATGGGTGATGTGTCTTCTGAGGAAGACGAACAGTGCGTGACTAATAATCCACTTAAATCTAGAAAAAGGCCAAAGCATGGTCGTTTAAGTGAGGTTAGCAAGAAAATTAATTTGCAAAGCAGGGAGCAAGGTGATTCATGTAAGTGCAAACTTAAATGTTTTGAAAGAATTACAGAAAATGATAGAGCAGAAATTATTAAACATGTTAATTCTCTAAAAAGTCATGATGAGGTTAACTTGTACCTTACTGGTTTAGTAAATATCCTTCCTGTTCAACGACGTAGAGTTAAGAATGAGTTGGAGGCAAATTTTAAAGATGCTACTTACTCATACAGTATTCGGGTAGTGCGTGATAACTCTGTACAAGAAGTCAAAGTATGTAAAAACGCATTTATATCCATTAATGGTATTTCCAGGGGCAAAATTGATTATATTTTGAATCAGATGAGACAGATGGGTAAACCTCCATCTTATAATAAAGGTAAACACCAAAATAGGCCACACAAACTGTCAGATGCCACTGTTGAAGCTGTGCGTAGTCACATAAAATCATTCAAGGGTCGGGAAAGTCACTACAGCAACAAAGATTCAAGTAAAACTTATCTGGCCGAAGATTTGAATGTAGCTAAGATGCATAAAATGTTTGAAGAAAAGTATCCCAATGTTATCTGTAGCTATGAATCATATCGCAGTATATTTAATAAAGATTTCAATGTATCATTCGGTTACCCACGAAGCGATACATGTAGTACATGTGACAAATATGCTGCACAGAAAAAGTACCTTGAAAAACAATTAGCTGACGAAAAGGATGAGGAAAAGAAGGGGAAACTACTCAGCGAAAATCGAAAAATTGACATTGAGCATGAAGTTCACCTTGCAAAACCCAAAGTATTCTATGACAGAAAAAAAACTGCAAGAAAAGCAAGTAGGACAACACCACATAAGGAAGCAATTTGTATGGACTATGCTAAGAACTATCCTTGCCCTAATATTGCCACGAATGATGTTTATTACAGGAGGCAAGTATCTGTATACGCTTTCAACATTCATGTTTTGTCTAATAGTAACAGCATTTTTTACATTTATCCGGAAAAAATTGCTCACAAAGGAAGCAATGAAGTTGCTTCATTTTTTCATTACTTTGTATACAACCATTTGGAGAAGGATGTGACTCATTTAGAAATATTTTCCGATTCGTGTTCAGGGCAGAACAAAAATAAAACTCTCCTTCGACTAATGCATCATTTAGTTCATGTCGAGAAAAGGTTTGATTATATTAAAATGACATTTCCCATCCGTGGACATTCATACTTAGAGTGCGACAAAAATACCGCATTGGTGAAACACAGTTCAACAGCTGAAACCCCGGAAGATTGGGTAAATGTCTTTCAAAATGCAAGGAGCAAGTCCTCACCGTTTATAGTAGAAGAAGTATAGCAGGACATGATTAAAGATTGGTCGAATTTTTTAGATGAAAAATACAAGAGCAAAAAACTCCCACTCAAGTCAAGAGAAGAGAATTTGAAGTTGTGAAACAGCATCCTGCTTTAGTAAAGTATAGAGAAACTTTCAGTGGTCCCTGGTATGAAACTCCAGTTTTGCCTCAAGGAAAACGAAAATATGAAGGTGAAAAAAGTCGTGGAAATGCTGAAAGAAACTTTGAGGCGTGGCAGAGAGGAAATCTTCCAGAAGGAGAATTTCACTTACCCCCCTTCCTGTGTACGAAGGTAAGCCTATTTTTATGAAACATAAAATGGAATATTTATTTATAAACTTACAAAATATTATATTTTTAATATTATTTTTGTAAAATAATTTAAATTCAAAATTAATAAACCTATTATTTTAAAATAAATATAAAATAACTTCTTAGAAGTAAAATATAACCTTAGTTATTTGATATCTTATATTAGCCTATTACACTACAACATATTTTGGGAATTTTCAGATCTCATTCCGATTTCATATCAAAAATATATGGATGTGCAACATTTGAAAGTTTTTTGTCGGCCAGAAGCTGCCAGTTATTTTTCCCAACTGCCATACAAGGATAACTAATACAAAAAGAATATCATACAACAACTCGATGTACTAATAACCATTGTAATTTTCAATAAATAGCCTTTTTTTATTGTATGATGGTTTTTTATTTTGATATAATTCCAAGATTTCCATGATTTTAAGGGGAATAACTTGATAACTCCTAGAGTTATCATGTTCTTCCATTGGCATTTGTGACATATGAGTGGTTTTTTGACAAAACAGCTATTTTTGAGTGATTTAAAAAAAATTATTTTATTAAATCTAAGTCTTCAAACTTTAGTTTTGCTCTCCTGCAAAATTTGCAAAATGGTGGTTATCAAGTTCTTCCCCTGAGCCCTTCATTATTTATTGTTTTAATAGTATTGCTAGATATAAGTTGATCCCTCATTGACAATGAGCATACTCAAATCAATTAAAGTTTGTTTTTTGTTTGCGAACACTGCGTTGACATAGTCTGAGATGGTAAGGATTCACAGTTATAATCTTGGATTGTAATAACTAGTATTCTCCGTGAGCTGCAGAACTTGCTCACTATTTTGAACAAAGTGCAGTTATTATTGGACAAATTTTTTTATTAGATAATTTTTCAATATCAGACAAAAATTTCGTAAATCCAGGTTACCCTGTTTTTGTTTAGTAAAGTAACAATTGTAGATCAGTTATACAATAAATGCTAAACATTCTAAACAATCAGATATGTGTTAAAATTCCCTTCAGTCCGCCACCCAGTTGGATTTTTATAATTTTTTCAACATTTTGATCCCATTTTTTGGCCCTGGGTCAAAAATTTTGAAATTTCCAAAATTGCACGCTATATACAGACGTTGGTTAAAATTCTCTTTAATTTGATATCCCACAAGCACTTCGCAATTTTATTAAACTTTTGCTCCACTTTTTGGGCCCTGGTGTGCGAAAGCTTGAAATTTCCAAAACAGCGCACTATATTCAGATTCTGGTTTAAATTCCTATCGATTTGATAGCCACATGAATTTTTCTGATTTTATTAAATTTTTCACCCACTTGCTATCCATCGGCGTCCCAAAAGTTTGAAATTTTCAAAAATGAACACTAAATTCATATTTTAAGTAAAATGTCGTCTAATTTTTATCAATTAAAATGGCCTTTTGCGTTTATTTTTCAAAATTCGAACCCTCTTACATTTTTGCCACCCGCCCCTTATTTTTGGGAGGATAAGTCTAAAAATAAAGTTCTGTAGAGAAAAAGTATGGACACGCATGCCAAGGTTTATGAAAATCGGTTGGTCCGTTCAAAAGTTATTTGAGACATACCTCTAATATACACAGCAAATATACACAGATAGACAAATGCCAAACGGTCGTGTTAAAACTGAGAATTCGCTTCGCTCGTTCAAAAATTATATGTGTGTAGGGAAAAGTTCTGTAAACATTTACATCCGTCAATAGAATAGACACAAAAACGCTTCCTTGTCTAGGCCTACACTAGCTTCTTGTTTTACACAGAATATGTTTGTTCTGTCCGAAAGACATTGTACGATACTATCGGTTCTGTTATAGACGTGTCCCAAGAGTATATCTTTTTGTACGTAGGATCATACAAGGCGCTTAGTACGCTTCCTGAGTGTAGCCATAACCGTTACTTCAAACGAGACGGAGGCGGCGGGACAACCCACGTCTTTGTAGAGACACACGAGCTCTCATCTGCAGCGTATTATTGTAACATTGTGCATTGTATTATATTTTAATTTTTGCAGAACAGAAAAGGGAAGACAGTGAGATACGCTGAAAATATATTTTTGCAATACGCTCTTGGTTAGAAAATGATTTTTAATGTAATTACTTCTAAAATTATCAAAACAAGAGTTTTTCACTTTCAGCTATTCCTTCATCATTTGTAACGAGTTACTCTATTTGCCTTCACATAGTGTATACAACTTACAACTTTCCTGTAGAAACAACATTCGGGTAAATCCTCTATTCGGACTGCTTCCATCGTAATACTTTTCTCGCTTGACGTTTTGACCCCTGGAATCTGTGAGCGTCCTCATAAACTGTGAGTGGCCGTTGAAAGACCCTGTTGAGAGAAGTAACAACACGATCTTTCGACAAAGGCATCTGAGGATGATCCCACATTCGAGGTATCGAAACGTCAAGCGAGAAAAATATTACGATGGAAACAGTCCGAATAGAGGATTGACCCGAATGGAATCACCCATCGCTTAGAGGTTTTAACGAATAGAAACAACTTACTAAACGACAGAGATAATATTTCCGTAAGAAAAGTCATTCACGTCCCCATAGACTATTTATCATTCAACCATTTCCCCTGTTTAAAAAAGTAATTAGAAAATGGTCGCGTCTGGCTGCCAAATTTTTAAATTTGCATTGTGAAAGATTTTTAAAGATTCTTCGTCATCATCATCAGCTCCACGGATTAAATCGTGGTCGATTTGCTCCGATCTCACGTAGAACTGGCCGACTAACGCTTCTTCCAAAGTCCATCACGCTTCTTCCGTGGTTTTTTTTTTTTTTTTTTAAATCGAAAACAGCAATAATCACGCAGTGCCAAAGCTACACATATCTATCTTGAGATTCTGACGACTGCAGAGTGAGGAAGCGCACACGAAATGCGTGCGTTCTGAGGTGGGGAAACGACTGATAAAAACGTAAAAAAGCTTAGGGCAATGGAAATGGATTACTGGGGACAGAGACTTGGAACAACAATGTTAGAAGTGATGGTGTTAGAATGGGACCAGATTACTTAATGTATTAGAATAGACCTTGGCATTATAGAAACAGTCGAAACTAAGTGTTTGATGTATTGTGCACACATATACGAATCTCAGAAAGAGGGAGCCATCGAAAATTATGGAAAGGGGAGCCGGAAATAAGACGAAGAAGAAAAACCACGGTAGTCTTGAAACGATGGAGCGATGAAGAATCACAGTCTACAAGAGGAAGACTGGAGAGTGAAACTAAAATGTAAGTTAGGATAAGATAAACGCCAGGCGATGTATCAATTTCCTCATAAATGAAATGAATATTTTTCGTGGTAATATCTACAAATCTGAGTAACATTTCAGGTGGGAAATATTTCACACAGTAACTTGCAGTCCTTTGAAAGTTTCTAATCATAAAACTCTTTAGCAGCTGACTGCAATTTCGTAACTAAAATCCTTCCAAACATAAGGATCCGTCCAACCAGAATTCATTCAGAGTATGCAGGAGGAATTTTCGATGCAAAATGAACCTTTTCCAATTATCCAACCAGTCGGGTGTTTACATACATATGTCACGCAAGTAAGCTGATCCTATACCTGAGAATTTTGTGTGTGAATGTGTGTATGAAATTAAACACTTCATTACCCGAGTTGCCGATTGGTGATAGTGACCAAGAGTCATTGGCGTGTCTAGAATTTGCCCTTGTAGGCTTCATAAAAAACAAAAACAAGTTAAGATTAATCTATATTACTGTCTTCAAAGTGTGATAACATCGTGAAATAAATCCCATTAACGTAAACGGTCATATTACGCGTACAATAAGAATACTTGTTGCTAAACCATTGTTTACAAGATATTTATTGTCAGTTTACATTTTAAAATGGTAACTATAGTTCCAATGAAAAAAAAGGTAAACTAAGAAAATTTTATTTATCATAAAAGATTCACTGTTTGAAAACGTTTTAGAGTTTAATGTCTGTTCGCCTTGATTTTTTGGCCATTTCGTTAAGAATTTCTTCCGGGTTCACTGAATTTGTTTTACTATATTTCATACTTCAAAAGTATAAGCAAATACTGTGTAATAAACCTGCCTGTATATTTAAAAAAAGAGTTACTACCATGTTAGCGTGCACAGCTCAAAAAATAATAAAACAGCCTAAATATTAACACATTAACAAAATTCCTCGTCAACTTTTGTTAACCCCCTGGGGACAGGGTTTGGTCCCGTTCGCCCCCCGCCCTGTAAATACGCTTCTGATCCGAGTTCATTCATATAATGATATAGGATGCAGATGTAAACTCTAGGTATTTGTTCGACAAACTTCCATACATCTGTCAAGGCGTAATATATAAAACAACTAAAATTTTGGTTCTTATTTTATAGAATTCATGAAGAGACCAGATAATTTTCTACTAAATAAATATATTTATAAGTTCTTTAAAAACAAGCAAGTTCTTATATTTACTTGTGTTACTTAATGCGTAGCCAGAAATATCACCCTTTTAAAAATGCATTACCTGCTCTAAAAATTAGAGTTCGTGTGAAGTATTCAGTAATACACCGACGAAGTTGTTCGTTACTACGTTACAGAGGTTAGAAGAGCTGCAGAGAAGGGACGTAGTGGATCTGGAAGGAAGTTACTGAGATACCTGTGTTCCCTTTGTTATGCTATAATGTTATAACATTGAAAGCCTCTCTAATGTTCAGGGGCGTATTTACGGGTGGAGAAACGGGACCGAACCCCCCCCCCCACAGATCGATAAAGTTGACGAATTTTGTAAAAGCATTAGCGTATACGTTCGAAATATTAATAGGCTATAAGAAAATCAATTGAGTTAATATATAGACTATCTTGTAAACAATGTTTCAATGACGCGTACTTTTACTGTGTTATTACCCTTTATTTTAATGGAACTGATTTCAGCCACTTTAAAGATAGTAATGTTGATTCATCTTAACCCCCCCCCCCCAAGGCCAAATTCTAGATATGCCACTCTTAATGTTTGCCGTGACTGCTCTAGGGAGTGAACGGGGAGAACATTCACACGACGACTACTTAGCAAGACAGATATAACCGGACCCACTTTCCAGGCGCAACAGTTATCGTATTCTACCCTACAATACAGTATATAGTTTTCATGAAGTCTATAGAACCCACAATGCATCTTCATACCTAGTAACGACTCGAAGATTTACGTCTAGAAATCTCCTGAAGATTTCAATCAGTGAAAACAAATTATCGTTCGTGTGCAGAATATGCAAAACTTATAAACTAATACGCCTACATAATTAATCACAAACGGCACAACGAAGGTGTATCTCGCTGCCAAACAATAGTAATTCTATATGCAAAACATACAAGTTTAACTTTCATAAGGCTAGCACGCGGAATCTTACTACCTCCTTTCCCTGCATGTCACGCAAAACACTCACGCGCCTCTCTCTCTCTCTCTCTCTCTCTCTCTCTCTCTCTCTCCGTAAACACTCAACTTAGACCAATTTCTAAACCAGTTACGTGTGTTAAAATAAGGTTTAAAAATAATTATGGAAATCAAAGGAATTACAATTCTTGTAAATTAATGAAATCAAGTTAGAGGATTCTTAACAATGACTATCACTGAACATTTGGTACATAACGTACGTATTTGCAGCCTTAAAAAAAAATACGCACGCGCCAGAAGAAAGATAGCAGGGCCTATTAATGTACCTTTATCTTTTTACCTTTTTCTTCCAGAAAAACTTTCCCTCGGACGAGTGTCTGTCATGACTCCAGTAGTCTAATCCCTCTATGGTTTTAACCATCGTTTTTGCACAGGTAAACAATCAGTTTCTTGATTTTAGATCCTAAAAGTCAGAAGATTTTATTGTTGTGTTTTAGATAAGAAATTTACAGGCATTGCACAAATCCAATGCACAGAGAAGGGCATTGAAAATGCTTCAATAAATCTAAAAAATATATATATTTATGTTCATTCACCAATCAATGAATTCATTCTTCATTTACCAATGTACAGATTATAAGTTAAATGTAGTCGCATTCATAAGCGACGTTTTATGTGTGTACTAAGTTATTGACAACAAAGAAGTAGTTTCTATGGAAACTCACCAGTTCCCATTTTCGATCACGCACCAGTGGTCTTTTTCAAATGTGCGACACGTCCTTATAAACATTTTCAATGTTAAAATAACACACTTTAATATGAACTGTATGTTGAGTACAACATTCTTGCACAACAATTTAAGATTCAAGCGCTAATAAAACCAAGAGGTAACAAAACCAAGACTTTTTCAAAATATCTTCAGAATGGCTCACTTTCAGCAGGTTTCTTAAGTACAAAATTTTAGATTTAAAGTGATTTCTAATAACATGCGATGTATTACATTTAATCTGAATAAGAATTAATCAATCAGTCAATTAATCAAGACAGAATATTTAAAATCAGAGCTTTTGTCTATATTTTTCAAGCCTTATAGCCTACTTCACGTTGATTTCTTCAAAAACTTTTAGACCCAAAGAATTTATAACATTATATTGAAATAATTCTGAACTTATGAAGAAAATGAGGGATCCATCCTTCAAGTTAGACTCATGCCCCGCTAGGGGCAGCTCCTAGTTTCGCCACTGCACGCGCGCGCGCGCGCGCGCGCACACACACACACCCACCACAAACCACTACAAAAACATAGAGTTAATTGAAGTAAAATACTATTTAAAATAAATTTTATAATTATGAATAAATGACGATGGCAGCCAACAGAACTGTACTTTTCTGTAAGGCAGAAAAAAGAGCTATGTTTGCGTATACAGAGCATTAAATATTAACGTAAGACGCACAAGGCTGCGTAGTTTGTTACAAAATTATGGCGGACAAATTGCTTCGTCAATTTAGCGTTGACCTTAACAGCGGATATTTTTAGTCGAGTTCTTCCGTCTCTGTTGGTGTTCGAATAACATTATTAGTACGAAAGATAATTTCACCCCTGGTCACAAAAGAAAGAAGTCGCTTTCTTTTCTCTTACAAAAGAACTTCTAAAATTCTTAGGATTCTTTCTAGAAACGATGGCGAATGTCGGAAATATTGTAATATGTAAAAGTAATATTAATTACATGTTTGTGTTTTCATCACTAGCGTTATTATTAAACTTCAAACTGATAGAAATGTCCTATCTACCTAAGTGACTGTATTTCATTAAACTAAATTCTTCTTCTTCTTCTTCTTCTTCTTCTTCTTCTTCTTCTTCTTCTTCTTCTTCTTCTTCTTCTTCTTCTTCTTCTTCTTCTTCTTCAGGCTGTGGACCTTACGTCCGTTGCGCACACCTTGGCCCGACCATCATTTCTTTGGTCTTCCGATCCAATATTGCGCCGTTCTTTCGGATTATAAACCAAAATTTGTTTTGGTTTCCTGTTCTCAGACATCACCACGGTCTATCCAATTCTCTCTGTATTGCTTTATCCTTTCGTTTAGGTTGTATATTCCAAGGATGTTCCTTATATCATCGTTTCTTAGCCGGTCCCTCCGCGATATTCCTAGTACTGAGCGTAAAAATCTCATTTCACTAGACTGTATTCGGCTTTGGGTGTTTGGGTTCAGTGTCCAAGTCTCACTGCCATCACTTTATAAATTTTCAAAAGAGTGTCTCTTCTGACGTTTCCATTCAGTGTTCCACACATGTGATTAAACTTATCTATAAGTCATTATTTGTTTAGCGTCAAACTAATTAAATGTTTGCTTTTCAGATTACAAAAACTAGTATTT
Source organism: Magicicada septendecula (assembly GCA_034769895.1). Taxonomy (NCBI): domain Eukaryota; kingdom Metazoa; phylum Arthropoda; class Insecta; order Hemiptera; family Cicadidae; genus Magicicada; species Magicicada septendecula. Next base: position 332,729,293 of record CM068371.1, on the reverse strand, counting down.
TATCGTGTGTAATCTTAAAAGAATAAAATGTTTTTATTTAAAACGGAAGAATATATATTTTTTATACGGTAATACAGCAATTTTGTGTACCAGGAGGGTGAGATATAGAGAAAGAAAAAATATTACACTTTTATTACGTAACGAATGGAGCGCTTGGCTTCTGTAATAAAATGAAAAATACATAAAACTTCACAAATTTGTGTACCGTTGGTGAAGAAATAAATTAGTTGTAACCAGTTCACCTCAGTCTGTTTCCACGAGATAGACTCTGAAAAGTTAGGCAAGAATTTTACTTCATAAACAGGTCTGTGGTTTTACTCTTTTCAAACTGTACACGTACGATTACCTGTCTGTAACAATTACCAGTAAGATTAATAGACACCAGTGTTTTAAAAATATAGTCATACCTCATGTACTAACAAGCAATGTGGAATTACATATTAGCTGAATACTGTCATTATTAAATAATATTCTTTGCCAATACACAAGGTGGGCAAACCATCCACGACAAATGACTCCATGACTGTGCGCAACTGTGCAGCTACTGGGTGAACCATTCCAAATCGGTTTCATCCATTTTTTTTTAAATTTATTTATTAGCGATCGGAAAATACATTCCTTAAGCTAATCTGGTGATTACAGTACACACATAAGAAATGTACGACGGTGGCGCAGCGCCAAAGCTCGATTCTGTAAGCCCAGATGGGGTTAAGGACAGTTGTATAGAGAAGTAATTTGTTGTCTGTAGATAGATAAGATTTTCTACCTATCAGCCAGTTAATTTCCTTAAATCTTAAAGCTAGTTGTTTTTTCTTCTGTTTTATGTGGTGTTTCTAGGTCAGTTTAGAGTCTAAATGAAGGCCTATCTTTGACTACACATCCATATGTATGTAACAAAATAACTGTGCATGTCACATTCCAAAAACAAATTCTAAAACATACGTATATTTCCAGTTTTCCTTAACAAATCTTTTTATATTTTGTAATGTCTTTTTGACAAATAAAAACTAAAACTAAAAACCTATGGCAGTAACATTTGACTTTTCAAAGACAATATTGAAAACCAGTATCCAGGAACATGGATGTTTATTGTATCCATGTAGGATAAAATTCGGAAAGGCTAAAATTCGAATGCGTTTTCAGTAGAGTGATTCCTTTCTGGGGAGATTTAACATCCAGACAGATATTGCTGTGGTGTCGTGCATGCAAAGCCCATGAAGTCAGCACAGCATTTTATCGGGTTTTACTCATACTTATTAACACAAATATTTATTTCTATCAGCTCTTACTTTTAATAAATAGGCCTATATTTAAAAATACGTTTAAAGTGATTTCAAACGCAGTTTTAATTTTCAACTAATCGCTGCCCATAAACTTGCAACGGCAATTTCCATTTGTCTGTATAAAAGTAATTGGATCCCTTGGTCATGAGAACACTCATCACACTATAATTTCATCTCCGTAATTCTGTAACCCGTACTTAATCCTCTCCCAACGTTTACTACTTTCTACACAATAACATTTTGTATTTAATTATTTTCTTTAACTACTCATACTTCAACAATATTCTCTAACCCAATCCAATCAGTTTGCCTTTATTGAACGAGCGACGTGAGTTCTCAGTTTTTACTCGATCGTTTAGCATTTTCTGTCTGTGTATCTATCTATCTATTTTGAGTATGTCACACGATTACTTTTACCCTACTAAAGCCTGTTGTTTTGAAATTGATCCACCAAAAAATAGGGCGACGGGAGGCAAAAATGTGTTTTAAATAGTAAAAGTCCATGAGAGGTATACAATTTAAGGGAATTTTAACCAAAACATGAATTTAGCTTCATTTTTTTAATTTCAAAATTTTGGAATACCGGGGACAAAAATTTGATGAAATTTTTGATAAAATCGCACAAAATCACGTATAAAATGAAAGAGAACTTTAATTAACATCTGAATTTAATGTTAAGTTTTGCAAATTCAAAATTTTGGGACTCCATGACCCAAAAAGTGCAGCAAAAGTATGATAGAATTGCAAATTCCATGTGAAATATCAAATTAAAGAGAATTTTAACGAAAATCTGAATATAGTCCATAGTTTTGGAAATTTCAAAATATTTTGACCCCAGAGCCAAAAATCAGGATAAACAAAAAATAAAAAATTTTAAAATCCAGCCGGCTGTTAGACTAAAGGGACTTTTAACAGGAATCCGATTTTTTGGAAGTTTTAGCTTTTATTTTATGATTACTCTACAATTGTTACTGTACTTAAGAAAATGTAGAAGGGTAAACGTGATCTTCATAATTTTTCTGACAATATGAAAAATTAGATAATATCAAAATTTATCCAATAATTAGTTTCGTCCAAAATAGTGAGTGAATCCTGCACCTCATGGAGCACACTAGTTACAATAAGTTAACATATACCAAGTCTGAACGCATTATCGCAGAAACAACGTATCACTAAACATACGTAATTTTTTGGTAAAAACTTAATATTAGCATATTATGATATTTAAAGTATTTGGAAAAAATTTTTACGTAATTTTTTATGTAGTAAAAAGTATTTTTTTTACAGTTTTCTCCGTGAGATCAACATAAACTCTCCATTATTATAAGATTTCCAGTGAAGACTACTTACGCACATGCGATCGTGTGTGGAACACGTATTGCCGAAAGCACCGTTCTGTATAGAAATATTAGCATATGGAATGGAATTAATTACGCTACTTACGTGTAGCTACTTGTCGTGACGCTAATTACGACAGACCCGGCTTGCGTACGAGCATGTATTGCGTAAGCGTCTCATTAAACACGCGACCCAGTCGTAAACAAGTACCGAATAAGTAAGGCTTCACTCCGCGGCGATGAACGTCATTGTCAACTAATGCGTAATAAATTAAACGTCTCCAATATTTTACAGTTGACAATGACGTACGCCGAATGCCAAGGACACAAGGCACCTCGCGCTTTTTGAACAATCCGACTTTAACTGACGTTTCGAATTTACTTGATATCGATACATACCAATGTTTTCAAGAACCCATTGTTTTTTTTTATACAGTTTGCTGTCACTAACCACTGTATGCCAATGTAACCACTATTAAGTGTAACCTGTCTATTCAAGGGCCCCACGTTAAGCGATTGTATAATACGTAGCCAGAGGCTGCAAACCACAGAGAATCTACACGCGAGACGAACACGTGCTACACGGACATAATCATTTCACTGACAGACTTACATAGCTTTGATTCCATTAATTGACTTCTATCTCATATGAACAACAATAGACAATTTGGGACACTGAGAACCTAAATCAGTAAATTATTATTATTGGGTCCTTCAGTCTTTCGACTGGTTTGTACCCTCCACTCATATACCCGTGGTGCGTGTGTTACTGAGTCTCTCACAGGTATATGGGACCTACAGTTTAACGCCGGAACCGAACGGTATAGTTGGTGAGGTTTTATACTACGCAGGATAGTTCTCGCTGGTTTGCCATCGCCTTGCGAGGGGGAACGGTCGTATCTAAATCAGATGGCCCCGGCGGGAATCGAACCCAAGCCGACAGCGTAGCAGCGCCACACCCTAGCGATTACGCCACGACCGCTCCATAAAATCTGTAAATACTGGTTCGTAATTTGCCTGAAAATGATGGAAATAATGAAGCAAATCTGTGTGTCTCCGTCCTGCTGTGTTCTTTGAAACCTCTGAGTAAATTAATTCCCTCATTGTAGGTTACCAGCCTATAGAAGTGTGAGTCATGCGGAGGGGCTGCCCCCTTACGGTAATTTTTTTGAAGGTTAAAAATAATTGTAGGATATCTCAACAAATTTCTGTCAATCAAGGTGTTAGACAAGGTGTAAGGTATACCACCTACTCGTTTTAATATTTATATTGACGATCTAGTAAGGAAATGGAAACATCTAGTAAACCCTGGTATTAAGATAAATATCACGAGACAGATATCTGAATGTGCTGTTATTTACTGACGACTTAATTGTAATTCAAAATACAGAAACAGCTTTATAAAAATCTGTTTTTAAGCTTCATCAGATTTCCAAACAATACAATATGAAAATTTCCGTTGCAAAAAAAAGGTAAGGCTATTTGAGGCAAGGAATCAATAAAAACACAGACGATCTGTGGGACAATCAACCGTATTTTTAGAAACAAGGCACGTCGAGATACAAAATTAAAGTTTTACAAAGTTGTGGCGGTCCCTGTTCTGTCCTACGGGTGTGAATTATGGACAACAACCAAGAAACAAGAAAGTAAAATGACATTCTTAAGAGGAGTTAAAAGCTGTTCTACTTGGCCGTATAAAGAATGAGCCCATAAAAAAATTACAAATTTTTAACGTGAACGAAGAATTAAAAGATTACAAACAACGGTGGAAACAACATTTAGGAAGAACGTCAGATTCCAGACTGGAGAAACAAGTCTGGAAATACAAACCTATAGGACACAGGAAGAGTAGATCCAGGAAGAAATGGCTGGAGGGTCTTTGAAGGCGGAACAGGCATCACCTTGTCTGTGCCGTGTTGTGAAGATGATGTATAGGCTATATGTACTTTATTCACTGTGTAAATTTGCTACTTCTGCTAGTTTTGAACGCATCACGGTAACCAAAACAATTTGAAACACAAATTCAAAATTATATGTATTTCACCCTCACGCGTTCGTGTAATGTGCCCTTAAATGACAACGTGATTTTATTTTTTGTCAGGTTGTACGTTCTATATTGAGGGCTTCATTTTTCCAGCAGTTCTTATGATTTACTTTCTCTGCGAATCAAGCAGATCTGAATGTGATACAAACATGAAAAACTTTAATATGTTTTTAATGACTTTAAGGGATTATGGTGGTGGGGGGAGGGGTTAAAGACTTTCTCTTAAGTTGTTCAGGTCGGTGGTCTAAATTAGTTGCCGCGACATTTCGCAGTTTCAAATCAAGCAGTGAAAACTACATGTAATATTAATTGGAATTTCATAACCGAGTTTCATCATTAATCGAATGATTTCACCATTGTTTAATTGCAAAATATTATCAATGAAACGTATTTGTAGTACTCTAAATTACAAGCTAATCACTGAGTGGTATTCATTACAAGACAACATTTGTCGGATGTAGGTAATACAAGGTGTACCAAACTGACTAAATGATGAAATTATTTCGGTTACAACAGACGATGATTGGTACACTGACAAAAAGTCTGTTCAGCGTTGTTAATTTTGTGGACCGAGTCAGACACGTTTACAACTCATACTGACTCGAGTCGTGACAGAAGCAACCCAGTGTCAGATAGTATTTATTTACTTGGCTAGCGTAGGCTATATCAGTTAACAATGACTACGATTTAACGGATAGTAATAACCTGTACCCCACCGCCAGTAAACAGAGCCATTATGATACATTTCAGGCCTCCCATTGATTGAAATTACTCACCCAACTATAATACATTTATTTTGCGTTATTATTTTCATAATGGAGTGTTATACGCTTACTACTATGAGTTCAGTTTCAAAATATTTCGGAACCGATAACGAGTAAACGCCGCTCTGGTCCATGATGATTGATCTGCCAGTCGCGACGAACACAAGATGAAATTCCTTTGAGTTACTGCGACAGTTTTTATAATTGTGTGATATCCTCGAAAGTGTGACATTCCGTTTAGGGTATACAGACACTTCAAGTTAACTGGGAAGGTGTAAGCCTAACACACAATTCAAGCGGTGTGAAATTGTATTATATCCTTGTTCGCGAGAAATATCTACGTGCCCGAAAGCGATCCTGAAGCCGGACAAAGTGAATTAACCCACGTATTCATCCAGATAGGATCAACCCATCGTCTGAAGGATTTGCAGTCGACATTAAAGGGAAGTGAACTTATATTATTCAATTTACAGACAGACTGGAATACAAATTGTAACAGTAAAGACTTTATAGTTTAAGTAAGACAAAAAGAACTTTTTAAATATTAATTTATTTCATTGTATAGAAATTAAATTTTAGTTGTGTTACGAAGGTTAACAGAGACGAAGTTATTTATTTTTTATAAACTGTATTAAAAGCATAGAAGTTTGTCAGAAAATTAATAGGACTATGAATAAATACGTTTAATTCATTCGTAACATCCATTGGGACTACTTATTCTTCTATGAGACCCTGATACATCTCAATATATAATATTGACGGAATCAAAACAATATTTCATTCAAATTTAAGACCAAGTTTTTTTAGCTTCATTGCGGCTGTAATATGTTCTCAACTCTACATCTCAGCTTCCCGTAGTTTTTGTTGTTGACTAATTATTTTAATACTTCCGGTGCGACGTGGACCCCAACCATCTATTCACTCTTAACTCGAGAGTTATTTTTAAGGAGTCTAACAGAGAAAGTAATATATTCTAAGTTACTCGTACGAGCCAAACTGACCTGGTTACCTTAGCAAAAAAAAAAGAATTTTGTATACGTCTATCGTATTAAAAATACACTACATGGGATAAAAGAAGGAAGAATATATTTCGGATAGAAAAGTCTCCTTTGACGTATAGTAGTCGTGATAAGACATACTAGGTCAAATTTCATACTGAGATGAAAAGAGTGTGTGTGTGCGCGCGCGCGCGCGCGCGGAAACGGAAAATTGTTATCCTGCAACGTATTACAGTAACCCAAAATGATTAAAAGTTAATATTTAACAGAGTGTATTCCTACTTACGCAGACGACGTCGCATAATTGTTCGACTTGCGTGATTAAACCAGATTTTTATTTACTTAATAGGCCTACCCGGAAATATACATTATATTAAAGCCGAACACTCCATTGTAGAGACTAGGGGTTTTACTGTAATCGTGAAGTTCCGTCCAGAATCACGATTGGCAACAGATAAGAATATTTTTTCTTTGCGTTTAGTTCATGAGGTCAGTAAGGATAAACAAATAATTATAACGACCAGGTCAACAAAAGGTCAGTAAGGAAATTAAAATTATAGAAACAATATGTTCACAACAATAAACACTTATAGGGAAAAATACATTACCGGCTACGCTAAAGGGCACTTTCACGTAATGTATTATCAGGTACAGTTTTATTGATAAATCAACCTCCACTAAGCTAGAGATAAATTAATTTTTACGCAGGAATTCTCTTAACCACTAACCGTCGCAGCTTATAGAATTTTCTTTTTACCATTTATATTTCGCACATTAATCTAGCAGAGTAATATATTTGTCAGAGGAAAGGAGAAGACTTGAAGTACTGGAAATTTGGTGCTATAAGAAGTTACTGAAAGTAAGATGGATCCTGATGAGATTCTGACTACAGTTGGAGAAGCCAAACGTTTTTGGCAAAATATTGTGAAGCGAAGGGTTGAACATTAGCGTCACGAGAATTTGATAAAAACAATATTTGAAGGTTACATTGAAGGGAAAAAAAGGAAGAGGATGACCGAGAGTTCAATATACGAAACATATTATTGGTGATATAACTTGTAATTCGTATGAAGAGATGAAACAGAAAGCACAGAGAAGGTCGGTGTGGATAACTGCGAATTACTAACTAAGGAAGGAAGAATATTTGTCTGCAATTCTTCAGATTCACTACTTCTTTAATTACTGTATGAACCAATTCAATGTGTCTTAAGATATAGCCTACATACCGTATCTTCTATTTCTGTACAAACTTTGGTCTTCCAATATATATATATATATTGTAACGATATAGTTTCGTTACGTCTTAGTCAAAGCCTCACTTCGGATTCGTCAATTTGTAACACTAAATTTGGTGTTACCTGTGTTATTTAAATGTTATGTTGTGTGCACTTGAATTACATACACCGCCCGTAGAAAGTGTCAGTTTGTAATAAAAAAATAATGTAGCGACTAACTCGCACTGGAGTCGTCAATTTGTAATTATTAATATGTTATGTTGAACGGCGAATGGTTTTGTAATTTGCCGCTTGCTCCCACTATACCGCTCGTTTCCGTGACGTCACTCAACGTTGCCAACTGTCGTGTCCGCTGTAACCTGTGAATTTATTTCCTAAATGGAACAGCAATAATAACGACGCAAATATAACATCAAACATATATCCTTACAGAAATCCTTTATTCAGAAAAACACTGGTTAATTGTTTCTTAAATTTGAACAGGATAATCACAATTGTGGCGCAAATTATACGTCTTCTTTTTACCAGTTGGTAGTAGTAAATATTCAGTATTTTGTCTGATCAAACGAATGCTTGGTTAATGGTTCTATTAAAAATAAAGTATCTCAGGGCGTATATGGTTCGGGGATTACATTTAAACAAAATATTATTCTATAAATCAAAATACAAGTTTTACAATTAAAGGATATTACAATGTTAGAGTGTAACGTGCACACAGGCAGTCGGATAGTGGTTACCAGTTCTGATAGGTTATGTCCAGTTTAGGCGTTTAATAATTATTATGTTAATCAAAGGTTCTTGTGGTGTTTGAAAAGGTGTCAATCTCAAATCGTGTTATTAGTGAGTGTTCTTAGTGTTGGTGTGATATGGTGTCTGTAGTTTTAGTTGATTAGTATTTAAAAAGTCGTGTATACAAATGTGGGTGTTGATGCACAATATAATAAGATGTCAAAATCACCAAATCCTCTTCTTTGTATGGTTCCTGGTCGAAGATAGGGCCCACGTCCACTTCAGATCTTCTTCCTGGTTCTTGGGTCTTCTATTTCATATAATGGTTGTTCTTCTCTTGGTGTAAAAAGTTCGTGTTGTGTACCTCTAACTGTATTAATATGTTTGTATCGTTTTTTCACTATTTATTCTATATTATGTAGGACGTTTTACAAACGCGTCTATCCGCTAAGATCGTTGTCAAAGAAGTCTCATTTTATTTATCCGAAATTTCTGGTTGCTAAGGGTAAACTTGGAATCTGGTTGGTTGATTCGGATATACATTGTCATATACTTTCATTATTTCAAAATCTAAATTTGTTCAAAACCTTTTAATTAATATAACCTTTCTGTACTGGTTGGGAATTTAAAACCATTATCAGCATTATTTTGATCTTTACATTTGTTACATTTAGACACTAAACATGCCTACTTTTACTTAAGAACTACAGATGTTACAATTTTGTTATTTGAAATTTTCTTAAATCACTTGAGATGTATTATTTTGTTTCTATATTCGTTGTGTACACTATTGACTATAAATATATTTATCCTTCCACATTTGTTTTACAAAACCCTAACATTATTATCTAAAATTACAAAAGTTGGTTTCACCTGGCCTATGTACTGGTGTTATTTTCATCACCATGTTTAAAACCTTTAACAGTTAAATTATCTTTTAACAATCATAAAAACTGTTTAACACATAACATTATTTTAACAAAACAAAAGATATACTATTCTATTAGTTTAAATTCATGCCCACATGGCTATGAGTTTACTGAACCTTTGCACAAATAAACTGTTTTTTTACTCAAACTGTACAATTGTTTGACACTTAGCAATAACATCTTTTTATAGTCTATTTTGCTTTGCCAATCAATTTATCACTGTTTAACACCAGTTCTATGGTTATATTTGTTAACATAAAAAAATTAAATTAATATCATTTAATGGATATTCTTTTAAAACAACTGTTTCACCTGCTACATACAAAAAACAACACAAATACCATGATAATAAAACAATGTGCTAAAACATAATAATATGCACATTTTTATAAAATAAATTCTGCACCAATTAATTAGTCTTTTGTCAGTTAATTCATTAATTACTCTGACACTCTCTATGTTATGCTTCACATTACTTGTCACTATGTTTGTCGTTTACCCTATACATTTAACACTTAATAGGTTGTATTTATAAACATACTTATTGGGTTTTATAGGGTTTTACATTTTATTGTCATTAAAATAACTTTACTCTTGTTATAAAAATGTTATTGTGAACAAGTTATTATTTGTTGTTGTCTGGACAATCTTATGAACACTATTTGTTACAATTAGTTGTATGGTTCATGTATCTATAATAAGGTGTGTTATATTTTCATTGCATCAATTAAATTAATCATTTACTAATATTTCTTTTACATAATATTACATGTTTGGGCCTATTATCCCTCAATTTGTATTTTGATTATCTTGATATTATGATACTTTGAATGAAACCATTTGTTTCTTTATAGCACTGGTTCATAAGCCGTCTGTCTTTATAATTCTTTATTTGGTCATTATTGAAAGTTCATGTCATAATTGGGGTTGAAGGTATTTTGCATCACTTTGCCTAAATCATTAATTTGGGTACAGTCAGTTGTCTTACTAGTCAGTCTAAAATGGTTAGTCATTCCTCTTCACTATCATCTTGGAAGATATTGTTCTTCTTGTTTAGCTTCTTAACCAAAGTCTTCATTAAATCAGGTACGATATTAAGTTGTTCCAAATGTAATGTTACAATATATATATATATATATATATATATATATATATATATATATATATATATATTTGAAGATGTCATTTTATGCTGTTGAATCGTGTTAATATAAAAAATACAAATATATTCTTGTAAAACAAATATTAATTATTTATTATTAGACTAATAATAATTGAACAAAAATGACCTGAAATTACACTGTTGCACACCAGTATAGAAAAAATTTTCGATCACGCTTTCAAGCTTCACAGCTCATTATCAGATCGAAGTATCATAATATCAAGCTGTGAAGCTTGAAAGTGCTAAACGGGATTTTTTCTATACTGGTGTGCAACAGTGTAATTATTTCTGTTTACGATTATAACCACTAACACAACTGTATTAATTAAATAAACAAGAATAGCGTAAAAAGGTATCAAAGTACTGTCATATTTATCCACTCATCCATCAGTGCTTGTACAACTACTTGCCGTCGCTCGCATCCAGCACGCCAGAGGCTTCTTTTGTTCCGGTCGCCTCGTTGTAAACCTCTACTCTACATCTGCTCCTGGCACGATCTCCTGGGTCTAACCAGTTTCCGTCGTCTAGTTGGAACCCGGACTAACAACGTTTTGGGCCAACGATCATCAGGCATCGCTTCCACTTGGCCATATGACATGCTTCGCATTTATGATGTCTACATTCGTTTTGTCAACAGTAGTTGACACGCTATAAGACCTTCTCCAGAAGTCTATTGCCATTGTTTGAACCCTCCGGTAATTTCTTTGATTTATCTCGCACGTTTCAGAGCCATACTTTCTACGAATGCAGAGTAAATCATCTTTATTTTTGTTTTTGTCTTATTTTCTGACTGCCACAGAATTCAGCTGCCACCGATATCGTCGTCACTTCTGCCATCATTTTATAATGTCACTTCAAGATATCTAAAGAAGAAACACTATTTATATAACATGCGAATACGCTGTCATATTGGCTCCTTCATCTCCAAGAGCCAGCCTTCGGTTTTCCAAAATTTATGTCGAGGCCCCAAGTTTTGTATTCTTCTTGGAGTGTCCGGATCATGTAGGCCTAATTGGAGTCGTTTGTCCAGTGCTGCCACAACTGAATTATCTGCGAACAGAAGCCTATAGGTAATTATCATATATCACTAATCATATATCATTATAGGTAGTAAATCATTCATTAAGATCCTGATTTCACGGAAGTGTCTTTTCCACCTGCTTTAGGCTGCATTAATATAAATTTTGAATAAATTAGGTGCTATGGAACACCCTAGACGTAATACTTTTCTTACTGCAAAGTATTAAGACACCTTGTTCCCAACTTTAATAGCACTGACACTATTATTATTTTTTATCATCTTGCCTAATTGTCAACAGTCTTATAAAACCAGTTACATCCAAGTTTCCTCCATTTCCTACCGTTCTGTTGTTCCATGTTCCAGATTGAAGGACGAATTCTTAAAGTCATCGCGTAAGTATTTGTCCTCCAGGGAACATGTTAAGAGAAATTTTTCCTACGGAACGTATTACCTAAGATAACGTCATCATCATTGCAGCTAATTTTGGAGTACGTTACAAGTCTTTAATGAAGGAGTTTCCTGTTTCATTCGGAATTCTGTGTCGGTGATTTAATTATGGTGCATACGCCTGCGAGGCAGAGCAACATCTTAAAGCAAGAAGAAGGTCTGGATTAATTAGGCCATTTAACAGAGAGTAGTTGTTCTTCGACAAAACGAGAAGTCATGCATTTAAAGTAGTATATAGCCTACTATACGCGAGATCAGCGCTTGGGCAGAATTTGTAGTATATTGGTGACATTACTCCGTCACTACCTCTAATGTTAAACCTGAAACTAGGCGAAACGTTAGATTAATCTATACATTTTAGGGTATTTTAATATAAGTTATCGACCCATTTCGTGGACGTATAACTAGCTGAAACGTGCTAATAGCTGTTCACGTTAATTTGGCTTATTTAGTCCAGTTCTGAATCTTGGTTTCAACGTTGTCTTTACGTTAATACACTACTTTAAAATTAATCGTTTAACAGCCTATACCCTACTATCCACCTTTCAAATTAATATTAATAATATGAAATTTTCCAGTTGTCAGTCATTAATCAGAAGTTTGTTCCGGGTTAATTTAGGCATTACTGTACTTTCCGTTTGACTTCTAACCCGTCCTTGTGTGGTTCTATGATTTTACCGGTCTTTCGTACTGGGGTAGAAATATCAAATATTAGCAGGATAGTATATGTAAATAAATTTATGATAAATGAAGAATGTCTACTGAGTAAAAAAACTTGTTTTACATAAAGATACGAGGCGTTAATGATTGTTTAATGGACACAAATTTACATAATGTTATTTGCGAGCAGACAAGAATTTCGCGTCTTTACCATTTCTGTCTGCACAACGACTAGAGTACTATAGCAAACGTTGTGCGATATATTCTGTAAGTGCAGCAGATTTGCATAACAGGTCCACGTCGTTACGATCGTTAGGGCTCATATCACTCAGGAAAAATCTCCTTTCACTAGAATTTTATGCCATCAAAGCGGACGAGTCCCCATATTGTTTAATAAGAGATTCTATCAAATTTTTACCTCTTTTACCTGCTTAAATTGTTACACTGGGTGGCCACATAATTCCATTTTTTTAACTCTGCATTGTCCAACAAGGACATTATCGAATCGTCACGCGTAGGAATCGTTTCATTGAAACTATAATCGATAAACCATCCTACTATTCAAATGTCAAAATGTTTCGATTTGCGTTGAAATAAAATTGAACTGAGGCCACTCTATGTATTTTAGTTGAAGTCGATAGAATATTGACGGCATTAAAGTGATAATGTGACCTCGTTTTTCTTTAAATATAAAAAAGTTCGCATCTTGAAACGCCAGTTGTGAATGGAAAAGATGCGACTCGCCTTTTCGAGTTTCCGTTAAAAATGTCAAGAGGTTGTTCAGGTGTAACATCAGTGTTAACAACGAATCTAGATGGCTGCATTGTTTCACGTTGAATTTATGCTGATAAACAAATAATGTTAACTGGAATAATCATGACAAGTAAAAGAGACTGTATTCCTTCTGGCACGTAAAATACAAAATATATCTACTTTAAAATTTATTTTATGTAACGTACCATTTAGGGTTAACATACGATATCATATTTTTGGCTTCCTCCTCCCTCTCACGCATTCTCTCTCTCTCTCTCTCTCTCTCTCTCTCTCTCTCTCTCTCTCTCTCTCTCTCTCTCTCTCTCTCTCTCTCTCTCTCTCTCTCTCTCTTTCTCTGTATCTGACTATATATTTATCTGTCTTCCTCTCTTTTTCTCTGTCTACGATGTCAGGAATCTAAATGTCGGTTGAATGTGTAATAATTGTAGTCCTACATAGGAGTATACAAAGTGTGACGTAATTCGCTGACACTAGAGGTTATTCTCGATTTTATAGTGATCGTGAATTAATAAACGACGAAAACTTTGAAACATTCCTAATGACGTTTCGATAGATATGTTGCCATCATCAAGACTTTTTGAATTTGTATCATCAGTGATTTTTGTCACGCGCGCGCGCGCGCGCGTGTGTGTGTGATAATTCATACACGCATATTAATGAGATGTATATTATACCGTAGCCCTACATATTAATTCTCATTATGTGGGTACTACTATCATTTCTGCGTTTCCCTTATACAGGTCTTGAAAAAGACAATAATATTTTTTTTCGAAACGTCGACACGAATATTTAAAATTATGTGGAGTCGATAAGCAAACCCGACAAATCTTCATAATTAGAAGTCATTAATAAATACGCGCCTTGAAGTTTTTTGTCAAGCGTCTTACGGCACACTCTGTATGACCTAAACGTTTAACAGAGTTACCGAAGAGAGAAGTAGAGACGTTTTTACTGACCAAACAGTACAGCTCGATAAATCATCATCGTCTTTGCTACCTGCCGAACGAGATTGTCTTTCGTTTGTGGGGAGTATCTAAATGAATAAAACAAATTATCGTAGACGATAAAGAATTATTCATGCCTGCGAAACATTACAAGACATTTACTTTACCACAAATACCAGCAGTGGTATTTTGGGACAAGACGTCTAATCAATTTTTTATTCGACCGTTATGAACGAATTTAAGACAGTCGTGTTATTCTTAGCGTATCACGGCCGGAGGCAACATTACTTAAAACATTAAAAACAGGACTGTTGAGCCGTAGTTGGTTGCTTAGATTGTTGCTAGGCGTTTCGGTCACACCTACGGGCGCCATTTTCAGTATAAAGTAACAAATAGTTCGAACGATGACAAGCCGAACGCACCTCACAGTTGAGGTGTATGCAGTCTTAGCTTACCACGCTTCGGTCGTTTTCTTTCTTCTTACTGAAGATGGCGTCAGGAGGTGTGGCCGAAACGTCTAGCAACAAAATCTAAGCAATCGACCACGACCCAACAGTCCGTTTTTTATGTTTTTTAAAATAATGTTAACACAATCAATCGGCAAGAACTGATAATGCGGAGTCCATCTACCGATTATTACCAAAAAGCAAGTTCTAATCTACTAGTATCTTGAGTTTAACACATACCGTACTTTAGTGCCATCAAACACGTCGGATGATACGCATGATTTCGAATAGTTTCAATTTGTTTGGAGTAGTACACGCACGACACACCTCTCAACAAATCCCGCGATAAGATAACAAAAATTATTAATTAATCTTGCGTTCACTGGTACCGAACGACTGAACTAAAGTAAGGCTATAATAAGAGGCTCAAGTAAATTGTACTGTGGTGAGATGATAAGGATATGAAATACACACAAATACAACATAACTGGCTTTGCGTGTGCATACTAAATTTTTTATTTTTATTTAATCGAGTTTGTTTTAAATAAGACAATTCTGCTTCGTACGTACATTTGCAATATATTCTGAGACGTCTATATTAAAGTTTTTCAGCATTGTATTAAATGGCGTAGTAAAAACGACTTATGGCAAACAACACAGTGTGCAAAATTTAATGGCGTAGTAAAAAAATTATCTTAGACCGAGGAAACCTGTTTGGTGCAGCAGAAAGCCAGCCAATTCAGATTGTAATTGTGTTGAGTACTGATACACGTTTGTTGGTCTTTCAAATAAAACAAACTACTTAGCCTACGACGAGAACATAATCGACTGAAGCCTTTAATAATAGTAATTAAGCACCATTTTTCTTTATATTCAGGCGATTTTTTTGGAAATATGTGCAAGATTGAAGTAAATTACCTTTTATGAAGTAACAACAGTTAGAGAAGGCATAGGTTTTGCACATCTTCTGCACAAAACGGGATCTTCTGCAGCCTGATTTACTACATTTCACCCGTCTGCTAAGCTGTAGTTCAACAGTTAAAACTGCTGAAGCAGTATGAGCAGTCCATATTAATAATTACTCCACGAATTGAAATTTTACACCACTATAGATCTGCTGCTGACGTTAAGAAGATGACAGATAAATAATTTCTTGGGAAAGGGAACAAACAAAACTCTTACAGTCTTAACTCCCTATACTTTTCGCACGAGTGTAACTTAAACTAATATTTTAATTGCATGTAATTGCAATTATCCAGAAAATCTATTTGCAGTTACAAAGCTAATTGTATGTATTTTTCCTCTCTTCCCTTGATATCTGTTAACTATCTGACGGAAACTGTCTTAAAGTCCTCGTTCTTTCATCCTGTGCTTCCAAAAGTTGCTCTACCTCTTGTCTTCAATTATTCATATTTAAGCTAAGAACCGGATTGTTATCTTGGCTGGGAATGCGATGTTCAATGCCGAATATTTTTTTGTTGTTGGATTGGTGCGAATATTCTAGACCGATCTAGGCCTGCTACATGTACAGTGCACACACACACACACACACACACACACACACACACACACACACACACACACACACAAATTACAGTAAACAGCTTTACGATAGTATTCAAACAACTTTACGGTTACACCACACAAACGTTTGTAATTAAAAATAACGTCATAGTGCTTTTATCTGAGTAATTTATTTTTTTCTACTAGTAATTTTATACAAACCACTATGTTGTCTTTGGTATTGACGAGCGCTTTCGGCAGTCAAGCCATCTTCAGGTCATTTACCAAAAGGTCATAGTTGGTAAATGAACTGAAGATGGCTTGACTGCCGAAAGCGCTCGTCAATATCAAAGACAACATAGTGGTTTGTATAAAATTACTAGTAGAAATATTTGAGACCACTAACACTCCAATACAACAATAAATTTATTTTTTATTAATTAAAGTAGTAAATATATATATATACATATTTTTTTATTTTATAATAAACTAGTTAATTTAGTTACTATTGAAGGACGCTACCTAGCTAACAAGGCGAAATCTGAATCTGATTCTCAAATAAATAAATAAAGAGGGCAACTACTAATTCCCTGCTATTTTATTATGCTGAAGGTATCCTTGTCGCCGAGAAAAATTTTGATTTATTTCCTCCTATTAAGACTTTTACCTTTTGTTCACCAACAAACAATACAATATTCAACTCATCGCATAGATATTTGCATCGATGAGCACTTATGAAATAAAGTTATTGTCTTCATCAATTGCATGTTTAATTGTTTAGTTGTAATTAAGTTAAACAAGATTTTAACCACTATAACCTCCGTCTCGCCAAGCGTAGACGTTGTGGTCTCTTAATGGCTTTTGTCGTCCAGTCCAATAACGCATGTGCCCATTTGCCAATTTCTGGCCTGAGCAACAGACTACTTACTACTTACCTCCACTTTATTTTCTTGATTCTGTAAGTGAGATCTATTGTAGTTCGGCTTCATATCCATTCAGCTGTTTATTTTATTTTCCTTTGTTTACCTACTCTGTCTTTTGCAGTAGTTTGTGTTCTGGGTGTACTTCTGTAATCGTAAATCATTGCAGATAGGACATATTGATTGACCAGTTATTATTCAAAATATTTTCTCTTAAAAGCGATATAAGATTACTAGATAAATATTATATTATGAAGTTAAACATTTCTGTAGTGCAAACGACATGGTTTTTGTCGGTTACTGAGCAAATGTAAATACTCAAAACACGTTGTGAAATTGTATTCCCCTGAATAGGTACCTTAAATAAAATAACCACAGCGACGCTGTGAATAACGATCCCCACAAATGTACAGAATTCGTTAGAAGTTAGCTAAAATTCAGTGACAAAACACAAAGTAGAGAACGTGACAAGTCAGGATAAAGTTATGATAAAATAGTTCTTTCAATTAAAAGAGCGCTAAAGGACATGAAAAAGCAAGCTTCCTCTTGAACCGATGAATCTGTTTCCTTAAAAATTCTTCACTGTCTTTCATAAGTAAACCATCATTTTGACCGACTTATCGAGGTTCAAAATGTTCACATTTTTCCTGTAGCTTTCACATATTGCCGCCTGACACCTTTTCCGAGTAAATCACGGGAGTGTTTTCTTATCGTTTCAATGTTTTGTGTGTCTTGTATTGGTACGACAATCAGTAGGTATATTTACAAACATTTCTATGAAATAAGTTTTCGTTTCGTAATACGACAATGTCAGTCATTTCCGAACTACCTTTTGATCATCGACCAAACTCTTAATCATGACTTGAACTTTCTTCTTTTAACTTAGAGTACTTCCGACTTTTCCGACACTGTGGATCAGACTCTGTTCCTGTCCAATCAGCGGAATATTGCACAGTGACCACGTGTATGAGGTACTGAATGTAAAAAACAATTAATGAATATCCTCTTTCAGATTGAAAGGCAGTGAGACAGCTCTAAGATTATAGAATTAGAATGCATTGTTCTACTTGCGACTGACCAACTGATAGTTGAGAAGATGAGAACAATATGAATTATATGCTTAGAAGTGTATAAACATTGAGCTTTAAAGACTTCATTGTATGGAAATGATTGTAAATAAAAATAGAATATGGTCATTTATGATTAACGTCACGACTTAGTATATGAGTATAAATATTTAGGATGTGCACTCTGGGGCGTATTTACGGGGGGGGGGGCCAAAAAAGGGTCGAAAAAAGTCAACGAATTTTGTTACTCACTTAATTTTTAGGCTATTTTATTATTTTTTCAGCTGTGTAAGCTTATATAGTAGTAACTCTTTTTTTTATATAGTAGTACCTCTGCTCAACAGTCCCTAAAGAACCAAGTCATACCGCAGCTTTTTGTGTTTAGTGTGATGGTTGCATGGCTGGTACAACGCGCCGCCAGCCTCTAGTTGCGGTATTCACAGCTAGGATCAGGATGTTATCACCCTGGTTTTTAAACCACTTTAAAGATAATAATATTGATTAGTCTTAACTTGTTTCTTTTGTTTTTTTTTTGTATGAGCCAAGTCGACCGGACCCACCTCCAGACCAAATTCTAGATACGGCACTGGGTGCACTGACAGTAAATGAAAGGCACGAGCAGAACGCATAGAATAGAATAAGAACATGAAAAGCATTAGTTACAGAATTACATCCAGTTCTATGTAATAATGCAGTTACTGAGAAGAAATGGATAGCCTATTTCAGGTCAGTCGCAGGAAACCACAATAACATACAGTGCGGGATTTTGGATACTGAAAAGAATGGAAAAACGGATTTGGGCGACCGAGATAATATGTTGGGGGAACAATAGTACAACTAAACAGAAAATAATGTCGCTACCAGCTTATGAGAAGAAACAGTTACGGGAACGTGGGACGTAGAAAGACTACCTAAAAATAAGAAGTTCAGAACAGTGCAGAAGAGGCTGACAACATAAAATAGATTTTCGGATCAAGGGGCCTGGAGATAGGGATGGAATAGCCTGACCGTTATTAAGACTTCACAGCAAGCTTGTAGATTTTATATAAAACGCATAAGAACGATGAATACGTAAAACGAGTACGTGTTTCTTTCGACTCTTGGGACCAGTGTGCTGTTTTCTTCAATTGAACTCCTTAAAAAATTTTCGAGCCACTGCTGAACAAATTAATAAGATGTACGAAACAATCTTAAATACAGACGAAATGAAGTTGTTCAGATAATATAGAAGTATATTCTAATTACAAAGAACAAACGTTATAATATCGGAATCAATAGTAGTGGTCAAAATAATCTAAAGCATGTGGTCAGTACTCACACATAAAATGCCTGTCTTCTTCTTCACTTTACTGATTAGGCACATTGTCTGTTTTTCTTCACAGTACGAGGTGTGTTCATAAAAAGACCAAACTTTTTGAGTAACACATCAACCCGCACAAACGACGCGCCGCGACTTTGCGCGCACCTAGCAATAGTTTTTGACAACAAACTGCCACTTATTGTGTTCCGCTATTAGCATTAGTCTTTGAGGTATATCAGGTTGAGTGGGCACATGCGCACGCTGGCCGGCGATTAGTGACAAACTTATTAAGAAAGACCGCAAAGAACAAGATGTGCGCATGAAATTTTGCGGCAAAACTAGGTTAAAACTTTTCAGAGACATTCTGGTTTTTAATTAAGCATACGCGGAAGCCTGCTTGAGCCGAACGATTATTTTAAGAATTTTTAAAGAGAGCAAAAATCTAATTATCAGTGCAATCAAAGCGATATCGAAGATCACGGGAAGAGAGCTCGCGATGTGGTAATTGTAATTCATTCTTTTAATTACCGAGACTTTCTGAGAGAATGCGCATTCATATAAAATCGTAAAATTAAATTTAGATCGATAAATTTAATTGTATAGTATTACTGCATTTGTAAAAAAACAATTCTTACTGCGTTTGTTGACGACGATCAGAAAGAGACCCAATTTGAAATCGATCAACAACTGCGTACCAACCCAAATGGTAATGATAACTTTGGAGTGCAATAGAAATAGATCAGAAATAGATTTTACGAAGTTAGCACCAAAATTTTATACACGCACATTGTATTAAGATCTTCCTTCTCACTTCGTTATAAATCCGCCGGACGGTGTGTGCCCGTGCCCACTACAGCGCGTGTAGCTCGAAGACTGAATATCATGACGGGACGGAGAAAACGGCATGCAGGCGTCAAAACCTGTCGCTAGCAGCACTTAATTCTGCAGCTCACTCTATGCGCTAGTTGACGTGCTACACAAATAGTTCGGTCTTTTTTTGAACACACCTCGTATATCTGGCTATCTTGCTCTTGGTCTGCTTACATTTCTTCTTCGAAATGGTCTTCCCTCTATGCTTTAGGTAGCCGTCTATCCTCCATTCTATCCAGATATTGCGATCATTTCAGGCGATATTTCTGGATTGTATCGTTTATGGAAATACCTGTAGTTCATTCCTAATGTTATTATTACGCAAAACTCATTTCTGAACTCTGAATTTGGTTTATAATCTTCCTTGTAGGCGCCCGCGATTCGCACCCATACATAACACAGGCACTGCCATTCTTTTATACAATTTAGTCATTGTTTTATTGTTTAGTGTTCTATGTATGATGCCACACATCACCCGAA
The DNA here is from genome assembly GCA_034769895.1 of Magicicada septendecula. Classification (NCBI taxonomy): domain Eukaryota; kingdom Metazoa; phylum Arthropoda; class Insecta; order Hemiptera; family Cicadidae; genus Magicicada; species Magicicada septendecula. The sequence continues at coordinate 332,708,380 of CM068371.1, read as the reverse complement.
ACGTCGATAATTTCGTGCGTGACATCTCGTCCTGTATATTCCCTATACTGATAACGCAAATTACATAATTAAATTCAGCGACTTGTTCCAAAACAGTTCCCCCAAGAACGCTTTTTTATCTGACTGGATGCTTTCCCCAGAAAGACATGATCTTTGTTTTCTCTTTTGATATTTTGAAATCGTACTGATTTCAGATATATTTTAAACAATGTAAAGAATACTGCAACTCACTCTTCCTTTGTTGTATTAAGACTGCATGTCAGGGTATTATAAAATTTCCAAACGTTGGGTAAAATGTAGAAATTAAGTGACCTTTCAGTTTTACTAAAGGTGGAAGATGAAAATTTCAATGTGCAGGAGCAACATTCAGAATAAAATTAAGGAAGATAAAACATAAATTAGACAATTAAATCCAAATCTATAGAATGACACAATTGCGCAAATAAGACCATATGTTTAGCTCAGTTCACAGTATGTAATTAACACTGTGGATGTCTAATTGTAAATGTTTCTCCTGCTGCTATATTCAAGGAGAACGGATTTCACATTCTGCTGTAAAAAACGGTACGCACAGTTAATCAGTGGGAGTTTTCTAATACGCGAATGACTCATACGGAACGTTAGTCATCGTTGGCGATAAGCACATTTACTGTTCCCGGTCAGGAGACGTAGCGCAGTAACCTTTACCCCGGCTTATGTCTGTTATTTACTTTAACACTGAGTACTGATTTGTTGCAAAACAAGACCATTTCCAGGGCGTGGAGACAGAGTAATGGCGGTTAAATTGAGGGCATATCCGGCAGACATCGTATTGAGATACACACGAGCGCGCGCGCCCGTGCGTATGTGTGTATTTGTGTCTACCTACGACTGACAACGCTGACGGTGGAGTAAACAGACTTTTTCACTTAAACGAGGATGGATTTGAACGATTTCGATAACGTTAGTCGTTTCTTATACAGTGTGTATATTACAGCAACTTAAAAAATTCGTTTTAAAACTGATTTCATGTCTCGTGTATATTCAGATGAGAAATTATACGTAAATATAACAGAGGATTTCATTAAAAGAAACTGAACCCAACAGTCATTGTATTATAAAGTCACTTTCGTTCATTATGTTCAAACAAAACAACTTCCGACGGTATTGTAAACTTTTGAACGAGCGTACCGCGTCTCATTTTTACCTCGTCCGTTTGGCATTTGTCTGCCTGTTTATCTATCTGTCTATCCACTTAAATTTCTGTTTGGGATGTGTCTCATGATAACTTCTGAATGCATCAAATGATTTTCTTAAAACTAGGTGTACGTGTTCACACTTTTACCGTACAGACCCCTTTTGTTTTATTGAGGTTTCCAAAAATAGGGGTACGGGAGGTAAACACGTGATAGGGTCAACATTTAAAAAAAAAATCCAAAATCCATGTGGCCTATCAAATTAAAGGGAATTTTTACTAAAATCTGAATATACTTTGAGTTTTAGAATCTAGAAGATTTGGGACAACAGGTCCCAAAAAGTGGAACTAAATTTCGATAATAGTTGCAAAACTTCATGTGGTATCAAATTCAAGTGAATTTTAGTCACAATCTCAATGTAGTTGCAGATTAGGAAACTTCGAAAATTTTATCACATCAAAGCCCAAAAAAGTGGTCTAAATTTGAAGTAAATATAAAAATCCAATCGGGTATCAGACTGAAGGGAATTGTAACCCTAATTCGAGTGCAGCATTTACAATAAATTTAGTTTAACTTTAAGAACACTACGGGCCAAAAATTCCACCTACAACTTTAAGAAAATTGTAAAAGGTTAGGTGGAATATGGGGAATCAAGTTATGAGGAAATTTGTTCAAAATACAAACTCGGCATCGTTAATAATATGAAGTAATTAGTATTTCTCATCAACCCTTACAAATTTTGGACCATGTTCAAAATATATATAAGTTTTGTTTTCAAAGGAACTTTACATAATATTTGTGAAAAATATTGCATACTGGTTGTAAATTGAACTGAAAACCAATGCAGTAGTTTAGAATTTTTAATGTTTATTGTATGATTGATACTTTTCAAAAAGAAATAATAAATTTTTAGTAATCGGGGTTTTCGTAAATTTTTCTGATAACTTAAAATTATCTGATATATAATTTTACTAATAATAAATGTATTTCGTTTAAGTGGTGGGTGCTGCAGCTCAGGAAGCTTACTAGTATAACGTAGTGTTAACAATAAAAAGAAACTCTGTACCCAAACGATCGTTACTCCTATACTGTGAGGTTACTTTCGCTCCATTGTCTTCAAATTTGAAACAAAAAAAAAACTAAACAGCAACTACTGAGGACGTTGCGAATTTTATACATTTCATCATCAGCTTCACTGTTTAGGCACTGTCTGTTCCAACCTCGCAAAGTATTTACTACCAGCGTTTTCTTGGTTGTCCAATTTCACCCTTCTCTTCCCCTTGTTTATAGATGAGGACTTCACTTCCTCGTACTAGTACCTCCTAGTAGATTCACAAGCTTTCTTCAGTTTTCTTTGTAATCAACAATCCTGTCATTCAAGACAGATATATTTGGCCATTTCGCACGTCTTTATTCATTATCAAGTCTCTTCGTAGCCCTTCCTTTCCTCAGAAACCTTGTCTGTGCTACTTGTATTTTATTTATCTTTTCTTGGCGTTTATCAAAGTTTCTCCACCATTTAAGTACTGATGCAGGTGAATTTTTGTATGCTTCCCTGTTTTGTGAACCAACGTTCTGTTGATTGTTATTGTACCGCATATCGCCTGGAGCTTTCTGACGTTTTATCTGTATCATTGATTTAGTCATAGCTCGCGTCACAATCCTAATGAGTAATATATCAATTTATTCGTTGTTGATAACAGGGCACTTGCCGAGGAAGCACATAACTTTAGTTTTATGCAGGGAAATTTGATGTTAAATTAAGAACACATTTGGTGAAGCCGATTCAAGGACAGTTAAAGGTTACCTCAGTTCCCTTGAATAATTATTATAACATAAGGAAACAGCAACAACATAAGTAAGGCTGACGATCCAGCTAGGATATTCATCCCACTTCCATCTTTTAAGGACATTCTCGGTATATGTATGTAATGTATTACACAGGGTGACAGGCTACAAACCCCAAGTCAATCTTTAACTCATCCGTTTGCTTGACTCGTGATACAAATTACCTTGTTTTTCGTGAGAGTTGCAGCGGGTAACCATTGATAGTCTGGAGCCGTTGAGTAAGCGACTCTGACGTTTGATATATTATGTGGTGGGAATAAAATCATATAGCCTATAAGGATCCCCGCCAATCACGTTACAGGAATTCGTTACGTCACCATAGTGACGGCACTGTGTTGCCACGTTCTTACCCAGAAATAAACACGTGGTCTGTTTTGTACGGGTAATTGTAAAGATTCCCGTATACAACTGGCAACGTCGCAGCGAAATGTCAAAGTTGCTTACTGAACGGTTCAAGTATACTTATTGTGTTATAGAGTTTATTCCGATCAACTCGACCTAAAGCTTCACAATTAGTGAAAGCAATATGGGATTCAGATTTAAAATCCCTGCGTTCCACTATGGGTCGCTTCAGTACAAACATATTGTTATTTTATGACCGTCCTTAACTAAATCAAGTCTATTCCTGTTTGACTACTAAATGTAAGTCAGCGTGTAAGTAGTCGCAGGCTTGTTAAACTAAATTGTTTAAATCAATCCTGAATCGATTTTATCAGTTAAATATCGGTTCATCAGTTTATCAGTCCGATAAATACTGTACCGATGATTACGCATTGGCTGGAAATACGCGTAGCACTCGTGGTGGTTAACGTCGCGTGTTGAAACGGAAAAACATTGGTTCCATATTCGATTTTTGTTTGAAAATATGCTGAGGCAGGAGCTAATAATGGTTAAGAAATGGCCATAAGGGATCTTATAAGGGATCCTGTTTTCTAACAGCATTTATGAAATAAATATTTAATTAAATTAACACTGTTTTAAGTCAAGATTCCAAGTTAGAAGTTATTTACGGTGCTGAGAATTTTATTTATTACCCCTCTGTAGGGGGTCTGTTTAAACATTACCGAAATGAAACAACATCAGCGCGTGTAGGACCTGTATTTGCCAATTAAATAGAATCTAAACGTATCGGAGAGATTAAAATTTTTGTTTTTAGAGGCTAAAATAACAGCTGCCCCTTTTCAGTTCAAGCATCCGTTTATAGAACAGACAGCGGTACAGTGTGGCTATTTGTGCGTGGTGTATGTGTACGTTGGCATTATCCTCGCGTATTTATATTTTGTTTTATAACACAGAGTAACGCCTCTGTTTGTTACGTAATATTGGTGTGTCGGTTACGTAACAGATAACCGCGGATTCTCAGCGTTTGGCCTTTTGTCTCGCGTTCCGAGACAGGCACTGATAAAACAGTGAACGTCAAAACATAATAACGTGAAAGGCTCCCGTTAGGCTATCTTTTTATTAGTTTATAAACTTTTGTCACACCTCTTATCTTCCTTCATAAAAAGTTAGTTACGTGTCACCCCAGACGGATTAAATGAAGAAAAATATATGTACATTATGTAATTTTTGAAAATTAGACACTGTTATGCACCACTAGACCAGCAGCCAGAATACAGTTTTCAGCATTTGCTTTCAACGCTCATTGGTTATTAAAAATTGGATATTATATGAACATATAAAATATATTTTATAATTTTTACATTACTAAAATACGTAGTTCTAGTTTTTGCCTCGAAGAACGCGCCACTATATATTTGTTTTATGAACTGGCACTTTGTCTGTGATGCATAACACCGTTCAATTAAAACTAAATTCAAATTGATGTAATTTATTAATGAATTTGTTTAATTAATCTGTTGAGAGACGGAAGCGTCTCCATTAATTTGGCTCAAAAACACTAAATGAAGCCGGGACCAAAAAATACATGCGTATAGTCGAGAAATCGTTTCTGACTATTTTTTCAGTATCTAGTTGTGCCCATCATTTTGTAAAGAACTCAATCCGAACTGCTGAAGCCATTATCATCTGACGGACTCAGGACGAAAAAATGTTTCAATTTAATTTTTCTTCTACCCTGTGAGTAGTTTAAAATTTAGGAAAACCGGGCTCGTCTTTTTCGCTGTTTGATAAATCCCATTGAGTCTATACTATCAACTGACACTAATCCAGTTTCTCAGTTGGCGGAGTGCCAAAAGTATTAGTGATGTGAAAGACATTTGTCCAAGATCTCTTTGAAGGCCAAAAGAAAAGTGTAACAGTGTTTCAACATCATACAATCCAAAAATGACGTCTCCATTTCATCCCAGCCAAAGTAAATACAATTTGAAAAATCTGAATTAGTAGACTCTCTTCAGGTCAGCCGTTTTAAATAAGCCATAATTTGGTAATACGATGTACAACAGACCGCGGCATATTTCTTGAAAGCTGATGAATAAGGTATATAAATAAATGAACTTTGGGGATTAACATTTCCGGCTAATGAATGTAACTACAAACATGAGACCTGACGTAGCGATGTGCGGTTACGGTCTTTGGGGTTACGACAGTCGTGAATAATAAGACGTATTTTGTTATCAAATCATAATCATATCTGTATGACTGTTTAATAAATATACACTGCACTTTTCGGAAAGATAAATAATCAAATACATACAATAACGGTTTAAAAATACAACTGCAGCAATTTTAAAACAAAATGCTTTAGTTTTGAGTTAATTAAACATACGTAAACGAAAAATAATAAATTACAGAATATTGAAAAATAAAATTAAAAAACAACCAAAATATATTTATATTTGTAAACTTACTGAACAGTACCATGTTTATTATTATTATTATTATTCATTATTTATTAACGCTTATCTACTAAGCCTCAGTAAAAGTAACGTACAGTTAAAGTATCTGTAGACACTTTTTCCCAGATTTGGTGCAAAACAACATAACAACGGAGAGAGAACCTGAGAGAGAGAGAGAGAGAGAGAGAGAGAGAGAGAGAGAGAGAGAGATGAGAATAGACGATGGATAGATAGACAGATGGATACTAAAATGTATGCTTAATAAATATGTATTCTCAGTAATAGAATTATAAACGTACATTCAAATACAAATTCAACGATTTGAAAGTAATTATGAAGAAGCAAACGATCAATGTGTTTAGGCCTACGGTGTTATGTGTCACAGGAATGAAATTAGTCAAAAGCGGAAACACTGAAAAGTCTGTGTGTAACGAAATAGAATTTGTAATTTTGTTGTCTATATGCCTATAGTAAAAATTAAATGTGTAATGCGGGTTCTGTGTAATAATACAGAATATGTAGGCTATAATAATGATTCTATACAATACTTTCTCTAGTATTATTTTGGGCAGTTTTATTTTCCCAAATACTGAAATTTTGTAATAAGTTAGTTTTGCTTTCCACTTTCCTTTTTAATTTGTTTCTATAAAAACTCCTCAGTTCCAGATTTACTCCTTGTTACTAGAGTTTGAAAAAGAAGAATATAGTCTTTTAGGTATTGCACTTTCCGGACCAGTCTCCATTCTTGTCTACTACGTCCTGGACCTAAATTCTTTAGGACACTGCTTTTGTCTCCTTTTAAACAATGTCAGCTTTGTCCTGTTCCTCTTTTTTCGTTCCTCGTTCACTTTAATAGTTGTTTGTGTGGATAGTCGAACTTCTAACACACACACTGCACGAGCGTAATCGTCTCTTCTGTATTTCTTCTAACCCTTGATTGACAGTTCGAAAAACGTTTTCGTCAAATCAAGAAAATTGCGATAATTGACGCCTTCGTATTCCTTGTCTCTTTCGTCGACACTGCGATCGCCTATCTTAAAAACTATTGGTTTTAACTATCTCCTAAATAGTTAAAAACTATTGGTGGAGTTTCAGAATTTGTGTGTAGGCCTACTACTTGTCATGCATATTCGAACGCAACGTGCTGTTGAATCGTACTGTGTAGGCTACATGGGGCTGTCGATTTTTCATACACTCATTCCGCTGAAGTAAAATTTTAAAAATACGTTTCGTCACAAAGCAATCAACTGCACAACCGTATGTTTACGTTTTACAAGTTTTCATTAAGAAAATTACAGTTGTAAATTGATACCTAAACAATAGGTGTTAGGAGCAGTGACTATGAGACCAAGAAGCAAGAAGTGCTCCACATGACAACGGAGCGTTCATTCTGCTTTTACTATAATAATATTGATATTTCACGGTACATTAGCTTATGGAAACTTGTTTCAGTGAAACGCTTAATTTCTTTAGTGGCCGCTTTGGTTTCTACTAATGATAAGTAAACATAGCGGAAGGTTATTCTTGTCAGTATCATTTGTACAAAATTTCGCGCATGATTGGTTTAATGAGATACCGACGTTCAAGAAAACACGGTGTAGACAGGATACGTAATCCATTTATTACATTGATTACAACGAGAAATGCTAGCGACAAACGCGAGTGTCGACGTGCACAGGACACTTCTTGTTGTTCCAACAGATACGGTTTTCATCGACTGTTAAAAGCGTTTATCTAGACAACAATATTTTTGCTTTTTACAACCGTGACATTTTAAAAGTGCCGGTAATAAAACGCGCAACCAACCTTTATACTTCATTAAGCGTACACTAATCGTTGATGCAGATGGGCAGAATAGCGCGACTACTACTACTGTTTATAAATTATCATCGTTGCTTCAGTATTTTACTGTGCGAATAAATTACATAGTTAACCAAAGTCGCTGCGTTTAATTACTGTAATATTACAGTAGGTGTGCGAAGCGACTGAACTGTCAGACATGACCTCATTAATTTATTATTATTCATTTTTATAATATTTCTTAAACGTGTTCGAGATGTATCCGTTATTTATTCATTTTTTTGCATACCACTTGCTATTCGGTTCATTGTTTTACAATACATTTTATCGAAATACTCACTAGTAATTAATATTTCGTAAATAAGATTTTGTGTTTTAAAAGCTTGAACAAATTTAGTCTTAACGTCGAATATCATACACTGGAAAACGTTTCGAAAAAATATTTTCTCACTATCGTCTATCCGAGGCGTAAGGAATGTTGATATAACCAAATGGGTGTCAACGAGAGCGTTCCACTAGTTTACAAATACAAAATGATAAATACAAGAATTTATAAAATCTAAGTCTTGTATATTTTAGAATAACTTTTATATTTCTGTGCAAATGAGTGCACAAATTACCAAGAGCAAAAAGCAAGTATCGAGTCGGATTTCTTAATTGATTCCAACAATATAACAGTCCAATATATTTTTAAAAAATATTAGAAGAATGTTAGAAACAAATTAAGCACAATATAGATTAAGCTGGTTTGGGGAAGTAAGATTGCAAGGAAAATAGAAGAAAGACAGACCAGTAAAATGGTAAAGAAAAAAGGAATAACATTATCGAAAGCGCAGACGTTTTCGCAGAACCTCCTATGGCGTTGCTTACGCTTACATCCTGAGGACAGAAGAGTAAACTGAATAGTTGTACTTTATTTATAGGAACTACAATACATTTGTTGATGAATAAAGAAATACAAGGAAACAGAACCAAACTCCAGCATCGTACACCAACAACCTTCAATATGCCAAAAAGTTAACACAAACATATTCACTGAGAAGTCCAAGTAATAGGAAGTGAAGGTAGAAGAGTGTAATAAACAAAATGCCGTTAGAACAAGTAAATTACTTCTGGGGTAAGAAATAATCTATGCATATGACAAAGATATTGAACAACAAAGGTAACGAATTCGAATTATATGTTCGATCAATTCAGATTACAAAACAAGGCATAAGCAGAAACAGAAATCAAATATTATAAACTTATGGCGACATGCAAACTCAGTGAAATGTATGTCAGTGAAATATCAACTTTGACAGGAAAATTAAATCAAATAAGAAAATCTTCTGAAATTAAATTTGTTATGACATTATTTTTTGTTTTCATTTATTTTCTGACGAATCATTTTGATACAATTTGTCAGCCACAATAAGAAACGGTGGCGGAAGAGAAGGAATGAATATAAATAAAGTAATATGTAGTATCACTTAAAGAATTTACACTACTACACAATATGTGCGTGAAACAAATCATGACTTATGCGGAGTCGGTGAGCTCTATCTCTCCCATGTTAATTTCTGTTTGTAAAATTTTTCCATCCGTCAATCGATTTTTCCTCCCAAGTCATACCATTTGAAAGTTGTTTCCTTTTTTGACATTATCTTCAGTGTGTGGATTTTTGTTTAAATGAAGTTTTGTACGTGTTTCCACGCATTCAGTTTTCTCAGGCAGCCGAAATGAAATTTCTAAGAGGAACGCAAGGTTGTTCTCTCTTGGATCGGAGAAGGAACGAGGATATTAGACGCGATTTAAACATTGTACCACAGAAGGAGGTGTGGATACTTGAATCGCATGTCTGGTATCCGTCTACCTGTGGCTGCCTTGGGTTATCACCCTACTGGGAAGAGAGATGTCGGTAGAGATGGGTTCCGGAACAGGTCTAAGGCCTAGTCCTTGGAGTGTGATGATGGTAATGCCGTTACCACAATGATTTTCCTCAATAACGGACATAGGCGCATTTGAGTCATTCCCGAGAACGTCTTCTCTTGCATGTCGTACTGGGGAAGAGATCAGTAAAATATTTCTCTACTTCCTGCCATCCCCGTTACATCACTGTTCCCATACTGTTTGCGCTACAGTTGCCATCGTGATTATGTTTACATTTAGCAATGTTTATTCAATATGGCTACACCAGAATTTTGCCCATGCTAATAATGATTATATTACTATATCGCTTTAACCGGTAATGCCGACAGTAAAAACAACTACTATCAGTCGCAATTAACTTTTTAGCTCCACTATGTAATTGTATTGTTAATTTGTGAGTGTACATAACTTAAACAAAGGGCATAAGTGACAACACAATGATGACACGATACGTTGGCTTCATTGAAGGTAGTGTTTGTAATTGATAAACTGTGGCAACGCGCGTCCACGTGTACTAAGTATGACGTAATTTTACTAAAAGGAAAATCTGATTGGTGCAGAGAGGCAGCACACGATTTTAAGAACATATTTTACGTCAACGTCAGTCACTTTTAAGATTTTGATATATTTATTTATGTATGTGTCCAGCCACTGTACATTATTTTCTTTGATGGTTTTATCTATAGTTTCTTTCGTAATCTCCATGCAAACTGATTTCACTGTAGGAATAATATGACTAAGTAGGGCCTAGTTATTATTTCGTCGCTGAGACATAAATAACTTAATAAACTACGTGGCGCTTGTCACACATTTGCCGAGTCAGGTGGACGGCAATGTTCAGATCCGTCAACGACGCATGACAATTCTTTAGGTTGCCCGATTAATTGGGAATGATCTAATAATTTTCTCGTCAATATTACGCACCTCAGGTGTGGGTGACTGTAGAAACCACTCGAACAATTGAAACACAACAGAAACATAGATATACGGCAGGAACTGAATATTATGAGTATACTCGACAGGATTTCCCAGTATCGGTTGAACTGGTGGGAATATCTTGCCGAACGGATGATTGCCGCAACCCCAAACAACTATGAAACTGTAAGCCGAAGGGACGGAGAGGTGTGGGACATCCGGGGAAGCGCTGGAGTGACCAGCTCTAGACTCATTTGACTGTTTGAGACCGGAACAAACCATCCTTGGTTTAATCCTAGCAGACGATGATGATGATATCCGGTTTATAACTGCGGATTCGTCTTCCAGTTCTCACTTTCCATTCCTGGATGTTCTTCAACACATTCTTTCTTTATTCTCGATCTGTACTAGTATCATTTAGTCCTTCTTGTCAGTTTCTTCTAGCTTGTCCTGATCTTAGTCTACCCATAGATCACCATGCTAAAACAATAATTGGTGGCAGTTTGTTTCTATCAATCATTTTCACATGCCCGTTCCATTGTAACCGTTTTCTGCATTCCCTTTTAATGAGTTAAAAATGGAAACTAAATAGATAATTAGGCCTACTACGTCCGCAGGTATTGTTTCAAATTTTCTTTTCAGGAACTAGTTTTTCTCTTAAGAATATTTTATAGTAAGAATAAAATACTATAAATTATATCGTATACTCAGATGTCTCCTGCCCTTAATATGAATACAGTAGCCCTATTGTATTTTAGAGAGCAAAGTGTCAAATAAAATCAAACAACTATGTTGGGCTTCAGAGAAAAACTTAGTAGATCAAAATACTGGGCATATGAGTGAAGTAATTCAGCCAATGTAAGTAAATCTCTTACCACTATTCTGTACGATCGATATAAAATCTACTTTAAGCCCTAACGATTTTTGAGCATTCGATATAAACTATACATAAATTGGTAAAGATGTCCGACATCGCGTCCAATGTCGGATGTTTTTAGTAATGACGTTGGGCATTTTACGTCTTGATCATTTTATGGAATAGTGTTTCACAAACGCATTGATGCATTTTTCGCCAGATGAATGAATGTAAATCAGTGATAGTAATTATCACTTCTTAAAACTTAGGTGTGCCTGTTGGTTATATAGAGGTGTACCTCCAAGGCTAAATATAATTGAAATTAACCAAAAAACGTTTTCTGTTTCCATATTATTCAAAAATAATGTCTTGCTTTTTTACGTCTCTCATTCATGAGTAATTAGCAGGGAACCGGATAATAAAATTTAATAAGGTTGTAACGACAAGGTTGTGAAGCGCAAGTCGTTTGTTCCGAGGTTATCTTCTTCAAGAGTACTGAATCGGGAGCACGTTGGAGGAACACACTTTAAAAAAAAAAAAAAACGTTAAAGCTTAATTCAAATATTACAAAAAATCTCCTTGTAATGTTTTATCCATATGTTTTAATTGTTTATTTAATTGTTTCACATATATGACTAAATTTATTTATTTTGTTGTATGTTCCCACTGATATTTAAAATACCGAAGTAACATTTTACAAGCAACCAAAGTATCTGAAGACACTGATTTGTCCAATAAGTTGATCATTAATTATGTTTGCACGATCTGTGACTTGTTCACGGAAAGCAAAGACATTTCTTTTGCTAACTGCTGTAGTCAAGTTATACTCGCAAGATACTTTCTGCCCACAACCGTGTGTCTGTAGTGTAAAATTATATGGAGTACAGAATTGTATGTAGAAAATAAGAAGAAAGTCCTTATTTAAAGGTATATTGACACAAATGGGACTAGGTTCAATGTAACTAAAATCGATTTTAGCGAACAATACTTGAGTGTATGGAAAACTTGCCGTTTCTCACTCAAACGTTATTGAGTCCTCCGTACAACATATTTAAACTTACTTGTCCTACTTTTCCATTTTGTTAAAGAAAATGAAAAACATGTTTGGGAAAGTTTATAATTCATTCAGTAAAAATATAATCTTACTTCTGTGGTCTTCAATCGTCAGTCCAAATTATAGAACCACATAATACACAAGGACAATCGTATGGTAAGTCAAACTTCAGCGTCATCGTTCTGAACACAAGTTAGTGAATAACGTGGTGAAGTTCTGAAATGTCCGCTTCTCCTTATTTTTTAAGCTTGACATACATATTGTTATTGGTATCCAAATCACTTTGTAATTTATAAATTAATGAATTACCTTAGATCCGTCGTGTGACTTAGTTTTATACTTAAAATGACGCGTTTTGGAACTTATGTTCCATCATCAGATTACTTCACTCAGTTGAGATAGTTAAATGTTAAAATCACATTATTCAAAGCTGAGTATCCGGTCAGCCTTCAAAGGGTGCGCACCCATACTGACGTGTGTTTTTAACATTTGAATAATGTGATTATAACATTTAACGATCTCAACTGAGTGAAGTAATCTGATAATGGAATATACGTTCCGAAACGCGTCATTTTAAATATAAAACAAAGTCAACGACGGGTCTAAGATAATTCATTAATTAATATTTATTAAGGTTTAGATCTGTAGTAGAAAATAAGAGTTTAGTTCCCCGGGATAAGGAATCGTTCTCTCTGTCAAATGATAACGGTACTTGGAGAGGGCGGATGAGCTGATATACAGGATCTTGTTCTGTGGACAACCTATATAGTGGTCGACGGCGTGAAGACGTAGAATGAAAAGAGAAACTACTCCATTAAAAGTGTCATGAGACAACAACACGATGATGAAAAAGTAAGTTTTGTTACGTCACTCATCCCCTGGTATTGACAGTCGTTGAGACTTAAGGTTCAGCAAGGAACTACCCTGACCTAACCTCGAACTCAGTTCATCGATGACATTATAGTAGTACATCCTTGTCATCGGATTAAAGAGGTTAAAAAATTACGTCTCCTCGTTCCATAGGAGGTCTCTGCCCACTAGCCGTAAGGACAAGAAAAATAAGAGATTATTATTGCACAATAATCATCGTCAACGCTGTTATTATTAGGCCTATTACTGTTGTTGTTCTTTAACTTAGTAGTGTCCGTGAATTAACAAATTATGAAAGGTTTTTTTTTAGTTCAGTTGTTAATTAGACAGTTTCTAAACATCTGAATCGACGTTTTAAAAATGTTACTGTCATCATCAAGATCTATAGGCAGTAGGAAAATAATATCGTACGTGTAACGGTCCTGTTGATGACAGTAAAACGTGTCAACACAAATGATTTAAACATCTTGTCTAATTAATGACCGACCATCACAAAACCTGTGATGATTCACTACTACTATTCCTACTACTACCAATACACCGAGCTGTAGAACACCATTTATGATGGGATCCTTCAGATATTAGACGACATGTTTCTGGTGGCGTACGCTGACGTCGTGGCTGCTGTGATGACCGCGAGACACGCAGAAACTCAACCAGGTCATGTGTTGGGCCAGCTGCTGGGTGAACGACGACGGTCTGAACCTCGCGACGGATACGACAGTAATCTAGTTCACAAGACGGCAAGTTCTCACCGTTGTGCAGTTCTTGGTGGAGGACAAACCGATCACATCTAAGCTGGCAGTCAAGTACCTGGGAGTGCCCCGGGCACCAAGCCTTCGTTCTGGGAACAGGTCCGCCAGTCTTCGGAGAAAGTCGCTAAGGTCATTGCAGCAGACTGATGGCGAATGTCGGAAGTCCAGCGTCGGGAGCTGGTCACCAACTCGATATTCCTTAACGGCTGCGATGTTTAAGCCGACGCGCTGAAGAAAGAGAAGTACTGTAAGCAGATGGGTTCTGTACAAAGAAGCGGAGCACTTAAGTATTGCCAGCTCCTGTAGAATGGTTTCGGAACCTGCAGTGCTGGCCATCTCTGGAGTAATGCCAATAGATCTGAAGGCTGTAGAGAATAAGAGGGTTTACGAGACCAAGGAAGAACTTGGGATCGTAGAAGCAAGACTCCCTCCAGTGCTGCCAGCTAAGGTAGGATCAGGAGATTCGGTAGTGGTAGGGAACGTGGATCGAAAGCATGGTGGGGTGCAGCTTTCTTGGTGAAGGTACGGAACTTCTCTTCGTACCTGTATAGGATGGGAAAAGTTGACTACCCTTCGTGTGTCTTTGATGACTCAGCGTTCAACGATCCCCTCCACACGTAATGCTCAGGAGCAGAAGGCCTACGATAATATGGGGCCTTTGTGATATCGGTTCTGCAGCAGTGCAGCTGAAGAAACCGGTTGTATAGCGATTCATCAAGATGTAGGAGCCTAGTAGGCGAGATACGAGTCGCCACTCTGAAGTAATACAAACTGTAGTCCTGAAAACAGGTTTTTTACTTGGTGAGAGTCCCACACACCAGGACAACAATCGATCTTCTGGCGATGTTACTACTACTACTACTACTACTACTACTACTACCATTACTACCATCAGTACTACTACTACTATTATTATTATTCGCCGATAAACGACAGCAACAACAGTAGAAGAACAGCCAAATTAATTTTTGTTGTTAACCTAGAACTTCGTATCATTGTGGTATGTAGTATAGTAGTGTGCAATATTTGCTGACGCTTTCCAGCAGTTTCTGCTGCTTGTTACAGTAGCGTGGGTAGTGATAAGGGGTTTTGTATTGTTTTTTGACGTTTTAATTAAGTGAGGTCACAGCGGCGTATGTGAACGATGATAGCACACAGCCACACAGATTTTTTTTTTAAGTGCTTAAATGTAAAAGTTTTTTATAACATTTTCATCCGTTACTATTCTGACGTGAATAATTGAAACAATTATCTCGTGTACACTAAACTAACAAACAGCCAACGTTATGACACTTCTCTCTCTCTCTCTCTCTCTCTCTCTCTCTCTCTGTTTGCTTTGGCGCTTGGGAGTCAATTTTTCTTGTTTCTTTTTTTTTGTATTTTTAGTTCTCCATCTGTTGACGCGTTGCTTATATACACAAGCTAGCACACCCGCGCGGGTGCTTATTATGTTTTTCATAATGTCCTTGTATAAGAAACATCTTGGAAATAATTTATTATTATAAATATTGAAACAGTTATTTGTATATAACATACTTTCTCCTGTATTTTAGATAATCGTGATGAGCGTCAATAATTTATGTAAAAACGATTTCTCTTTTTAAACCGCGATAGCGAAGTTTTAGTATTAGTAAAATTCGTTGTTAAATCTAAATCTACACCGAGCTTTGGAATAGCAAAAAACATTTCTATTAGATTTTGCGATCGTTTTCATTTTCCCAATGTTGTGTAAGAATAATGTGCATATTTATGTTTCAGTGGATTGCGCGTTTGTGTGTTGGTAGTTACGCGTGTGTTGTCAATCGGTTTATCGTTATAGCAGTTGATAAATATTTTTACGATTTGTATTTTTGTTTAATCAGTTTCTGTGTTGATGAGATTGAGCAATCGGTTTGTGTGTTCTAGTTTGAGTCGGATTACATGCACACACACAGTATTTACATGCGTTGACAGAGGTGTGTGTAACAGTACCGTGTCGAAGTAGGGCGAAGGTGAACGTCCCATTTCCTGTCTGTACACATTTTGATCAACACATTTTATATGAAACCCGGAAGCGGCCATCTACTTAATAACCCATTTAGTAGACAAAACACGGATATCAGAATCGGACGTAAGAGCGTTGTATGTGTGTGTGTGTGAACGCGCGCGCGCGTTTTTTCTTTCTTTTTTTACATAAGTTTTCATCTTCATCTAACTGCAGAGAACGTTCCGCGTGCAAAAATGTCTGTCTAGCTATGACCTTTCCTTTCTTCAGCCGCCCTTCCAGCGCTCTCTTCCGGTGATAACTTTAGAACTCACTATTTTACACGTATTTTACAAACCATTAAATACTCTACACAATCTTAACTTTCTCGTTCTTCTGACCAGTCGAAACTGTCTACGCTGGATGTTTTCGGTTGATTGTACCATAATAGACTCCGAATAAGTTTTCTCCCCATATTGAGGTTTATGATCCTGTTTCTTCTGTGTTTCTGATCTGTCTTCCGTAAGTAACCATATTTCTGTAAGCTAATAACGTTCTTTACCTGTTTACGACTGCTTTCTCCAACTGTCTCAATAGAGGGTGCGTACGCCACAATTCTGAAATCCACTCTGCGAATGCTTTCCGGTATTTAGAGTAAACGGAAGCTCGGAAGGTGCTACTACCCTTTCGTACACGTCATCCTAAAAGTCAGTTCTAAAAACATTTATAGATGAGACGTCTGGTTCAATCGCTCTATTAAATTTGAAAACTTATTGTAGGCTTGAATGGTTGATTTTAGCTTGGGATATCGAACACGTTGGTAACAGGTTTCTAGGCTAGGCTAGTAGATTTGGTGAGGGCGAATTACACTTCCGTCTTCCTTGTAATGTCACCCGATGACGTCGTATGTACCAAAAGTGCTCGTCAGAGTGGATTTCATTACTATGGAATTTAAACCACATTTATATTTTTTAAAACCTCTAAGCGATGGATGATTTCTTACGGATAAATCCTCTATACGGACTGCTTACATCGTAATTTTTTCCGTCGTTTGACTTTTCGATCCCTGGAATCTGGGATCGTCCTCAAAAGCTGTGAGTGGTGGTTGAAAGCCCCTGTTGAAAGACCTAACAACCTTTGAACTGGTTTGATTAGAATGTTTTGGAGAAGTTTAATGTAAAACCTGAACTGCGGGTAAGGAACGTAGATGACACTCTTATAATTTGGCAACACGGTAACGAAGGTTTAGATAAGTTTTGGGGGGAGTTGAATTCTCGAATACCCAAAATTAAATTCACCATGGAAATTGAACAAAATAATAAGATGCCGTTACTAGATGTATTAGTCACCCGAAACAGAGTACCACAGGTGAGTACCACTGTTTATCGAAAACCTAGCCACACGGATCAGTATATTAATGTTACTTCCAATCATCCAGATCATGTAAAGAGTCATCAGAACGTTGTATTCTCGGGCTGTAGATGTGTGTTCTAATGAGACTTTGAGGGAAAAAGGGTACGATGACCAGTACGTAAAGATGATTATTTATAGGGTTTCCATTAAAAAATAAATAAAAACATTGTTAGGTCTTTCAACATGGGCTTTCAACCGCCACTCACAGCTTCTGAGGACGCTCCCAGATGCCAAGGGATCGAAACGTTAAGCGACGGAAGAAATTACGATGGAAGCAGTGCTGATAGAGGATTTATCCGTAATCATATTTCTATCCCTTGGATTCTGCTAACCTGTCACAAGTCAAGAAGCCATTTGTTTACATTAAAGTGGCATAGACAGTCTGTCTATGCATTGTGACGTCTCCCTTGTTAAGATATCACAAATGTCGGGAACCAGTTCAATTTGTTACCTGTTAATTGAACTAGCTGCCGTTGTTAGTAAACCTTAATCACTAACAAATTATAACACTTTATTATTCAGGAATTAAGCAAGGATTGTATAAATTTATTCACTCGTTGGGTGTTAGCAAAAACATCTCTTTATTAACATATTTATCTCTGATACTTTACTTTAATTTTAAACTCAGATGCAAAAATTTCTGCATTAAATATTTTGAAAATTTACTTCTTATTCTTTTTATATCAAAAGCATTCAGCTAGAGATATTATTTTCAGTACCACGGATCCGGGACTCAACTTAGTTATGTTTTTATTACAACTTCAACCAAATTATTAGAAGAATAATTTCGGTTGTAAATTTTAATATTAATTTAAATCTAAACATCTTAATGTCATTACTACTTCATTACAAAAATATATATTAAACTTTAAATTATCGAAAGTTCTTTACTGTTCTTTTGTTACTGGTCTTGTTGTTTTACAATGAATTTGTGTTACAAATATTATGTTTTGATATCACCTGAATATAACAATGCGTATGCTGTGGGGTCCATGATGGTCATCTTCAGTCCTCTTCTAGGGTGTGATCCACGGTTGCTCTTGAAGTTCCATGAGGTTGATTGTTTCTGGTAGTCTCTACCTAGACGATTAGATTTTGGGTTCTAGAAGTTCATCCGGTTGCTGTTTGTGTTATCTTCTTTCGGAGTCGGTAGTTTACATTTTACTTTTAGTTACAGTTTTTATTTTATCAGCACTAAAATCTGGTAATTAACATTTCTCACCATTTACAGTTTGCTAAGAGATGTGTCGGCTAAGTTTCCTTTTTTATTCTATACATGTTTCCTCACGCACTACATTATAATTTGGGTTTTATTATTATTATTATACTACATAGGTCAATTCGAACTCATTATAAACGTGATTAAATAGGTGTTTAACGGTATACACCTACGTGTATGTTCGCAACACAGCAGCTACATCCTTACATCTCGGTGTCTATCGGGCGAGTGAGTGCAATGTTTAGCGGCAAGGGTTCAGTAGTTGGCGCGGTTTTACGCACTGAGAAAATAGTTCGTTCTTTTAAGTTATATTAATTATTTACTAATTAAGTCATAATACATTATTTTACCTTTTGGTTACGAATTATGAATTTCTTTATTTATTTTGTACATATTTTATTCAATTAAAGTAATTATTATTATTAGCTAAATAACACCGTTCTTAACGTGTTGGTACGGGACAATTTGCACGTTGTTGCATGAATCTAGGCATAGGTAAGGGGTGGATAATACTCTTACTTATATTGAAAGCAATTTTTTATTTGTGCGATTTAAATACTTTTTTAAATCGTCACATCATTAAAGTGCTATCATTGATGTATGAACTATGCTGTCTCTTGAGTAATTTGCAGGCGGCATAGTAGCTTATCAGTAGAGAGTACACCGGTCTCATCATTTGTATAACGGAGGTAACTTCAAGCTCATAATTTTGTTTGAAAATTTTGAATATTCCAGTAGTCTTGTCATTGTACTAAATCGTTTATTATATTGGCTCGATCTTTTGTAAGTATTTAGGTTTGTAGGCTCGTAATTACATGACTTTTGTCCACTACTTTCCATTTTAGAGTAAGAATAACTGCGTCAGACACTAAGAACAAGCAAGATCAAACGCAGTGCAAGCGACGGGCGAGGCAAGAGTCAAGCCCGCCTTTACGCCGCGTTCCGAGCTCCCGCCGCGGAGACCGCGATGTATAGAGGGGGTTCCTAGATGTGGCCTGTTACCACCTGTTAGGTTTCAATTACACATAGTCTAAATCAGGGTTAGTGTTCGCCGAGGCCGGGTGCAACATTCACCTGGCACAGATGGGTGTCAATAGTGACCGAGGGCACTATTGAAGGGATTGGCCTGGAAGCGGGCACAGCGGCGGTAAAGTGTCCGTATAGTGGCGTTCAGGATACTGACACGTAGGGAGTTTCGGATGGTCAGATTCAAAGTAACGGGCTTTGTAGGCCTAACGCAAACTGAAGTTGGTCCAGGAGAAACTGAAGTCTTCGTTTATGGCTCTTTGCCAACTAGCCCCACACATAGTCCATATTTAAAGAACCACTATGTTTGTTGTTAAAAAGTTTCGTAGCATTTATTTTGCTTTTCTCAAGTTTTAAGATAAATTCCTCCCCTAATAGTGTAGGAGTATCAGTTGCTAATAAAAACGTAATTCTCACTAACCGTAATTGCAGTCTAATTAGTTCCCATTTCAGTGGAAACTACAAAACTACGAATAGGACTAGTGGATTCTTCAAAAACCATACAATTTCTGTCATAACGTTTTCGAATGTTCTTTTACTTTTCGTTATTCCTGATAATTATCAACACGCTTCTGTAGAAAATTACCCCTCATTATGCTATTTCAATAAATTAATATTTTTTAAATAAACTATTAACATGGTTAATAACACTATATTTATTAATAGAGACTGGATACGACGCCTGGCTGCTAGTCTAGAGATCCTGGGTTCGATTGGTGGATCGAGCAGTTCGATGCTGGATTTTTCAACTCTGATGTCGACTCAGCCTGTAGAAACGAGTACTGGGATAAGATTCTGGCGTGAAGAAGAGTACTGGTCATACTACCTTCCTTGTATACGAATGGGTCACACAAGGTCTACTCTGCCTAACTCGTAAACCATTCGCTAATACAAAAGAAATAATAATAAAAATAAAAATTGTTGTTGTTCGACAATAGGTTAACAAAGGAGATCTTCAAATATCTGTGGAGGGAAGTCAACATCAAGTTGGATTAAAGAAGTCCAAAAAGATTTAGAAAAAATAATATACATCCAGAAGAAGCAATTGAAAGAGAAGTTTTTCGGGCAAAAGTGTTAAAAATGGAAGGAGTCCAGAACAAATGATAATGTGATGTATTTATAATATACACACACTTATTGTTTACTAATTGTACCTATAATCTCAATTTTCTCTTGTAGTGTGTTTATTGTTCAGAGCCTAAAGGTACAATGCATAGTACAATTTTGCAATAAAATTTTGATTACTCACATTCTTAAAAACGATCGATTTCGGTCATAGACCATCGTCATGTTATATACAGCATACTTGCGGTCACAATATCGTAAAACAGCCATAATTTACAAAAACGAATTCGTAGACATTGATTAATGAACGTGACACGCACGTCGTTGTCCAAAGTTTCCCGACAACTTTGCACAACGGGAACTTTGCAGTTCTCGGGAAACTTTGGACAACGACGTACGTATCACGTTCATTAATCAATGTCTACGAATTCGTTTTTGTAAATAGTGGCTGTTTTACGATATTGTGGCCACAAGTGTGCTGTATATAACCTGACGATGGTCTATGACCGAAATCGATCGTTTTTAAGAATGTGAGTAATCAAAATTTTATTGCAAAATTGTATGTATGGTACCTTTAGGCTATGAACAATAAATACACTACAATAGAAAATTGGGAAGGGGTCCAGGTTAGGAGAGAGAAAAATGGAAATTCTAAGTGGACTGAAGACAGGAAGAAGAGACACAGCGAAAAGATGAAAAAATATTGGAGAAAAAGAAAAGAACAAAGGATAAAGAATTGAAATTGGCATGTGGTTCTTAGATGGCCGATATAAAAAAAAATTTGTATTGACATTGACGACAACTCTCAAAAATTAGCTAGAACATTTACAAAATATGACTATCAACTAGCATTCAGAACAAGCAATGACATCTACAACAATCTGAAAATAAACAGTACAAAAAAGGAAAACATTTATGAAAAAGCTGGAGTCTACCAATATCAATCTCAACCTGCGAACTCGACAGAATGTAATGTACAGTGCAACAAAAAATACATAGGAGTCACTTCAAGATCATTTAAACACAGATATATTGAACATACAAAACATTCTCAACACTCAAATCCAAACTCAACAGTAGCAAAACATATAAAACTACAGTCTTGTGAATATGGTCCAATACAACAACATTTAACCGTATTGAAAACATGCAATTACAAAATAAGATCAAATATATATGAACAATACCGAATATACAAACATATAAAAGAAGAGGGCCATGAAAATCTATTAAACATTATGACAGACTTCAAAAATCATATCACTTTTGAAATATTACGACAAAATCAACATTCAGTAATCAGCTGATATAATATGCAAACATGAACACTCTATAACAGAATCAGTTCTTAGGAAGCTTTAGACAACAACATATGTATAAAAATTAACAATGTCTACATATTCGTTTTTATAAATAATAGTGTTTTATAATATTGTGAACACAAATGTGCTATGTAACCTGACGATGGTCTGTGACCGAAATCGATCGCTTTAAGAATATAAATAATAACATTATATGGTACCTTTAGGCTATATAAAAAGAATACAAAACAAATTTGTTGTTTTTATTACTGTTTTTGTTATTGCGTCTGTGCATGACACGAACTAAATTATCCAGTACTTTAAGAGTGTTGAAAAATTGTATTTTACAGCTGCTTTTATTTGTTTTCAGGTAAGAGCCATCACGTTCTGGTGACATTTCGTGATTTCACGAACCTCTATAGACCAACTGTGTTATGATTTGGTTTGATCCATGACCATGAAATGCCAGCTAGACATGAACTGTTCCTAACAGGTAATGTATTTTGGTAAGTAGGCCTAGTTTATTATTTTTAAAGTCACCGCGACACCACTGTATTTAAGAAAAGCAAAGAAACTGTTTATCTGTTTTGTTTTTAAATTTATAAAATCCTTAAATTAGTAGTGACCGTCAATCAATAAATGCCTAACGATGGAATATTTAGCGAGGATATGTAATAAGTAAACGCACAATTTTTTTACTTTTTAATTTGTATCGAATTTCGGCATTATTTATTGTCATCATCAGGACAGTTGTTGAATTGTTACGACAGCTCACAGTCGTGTGTTTGGTGTCGTAACAACTCAACAACTATTGTCATGATGATGACAATAAGTATTGTAGTAGCTCGACACAAATGTAAAAATTGTGTCTATACTTACTGACTGATCCTCGCTGAACCTTACATCGCTAACAATTTAAATTTATAAACTGGTGCACTTCAAATTGTGAGGATTATACCCAGTCGGTCAGTTAGGTAATAATAACTTTACAGACTGTACAAGCTACGCCGAGCTACGCGATATAGAGCGGCTATTAAACGAGTGAATAGACTGGAAAATAGTTGAACGAAAGTTAAGTGCTGTGAAATGAATGCTAACTGTGAAGTGCGTATATTAAAGACATATAAAGACGGAAAAGTGAACAGAATGAAGGAAGATAAAGTAGTATACTCAGAACTGTGGTTGTCGTAGCCAGATTATATAAAACGATCGAGGGATAACCGTTCAACAGAGACGTGTCAATAACTTAACTACACTGATGCCAGATAAAAAAATTAATTATGACTGATTACAGTAGCTTTGATTGCCGACGATTTGAATGAGGGAGCAGTATCACAGGATCTTAACATTCTAGAAAATGTCAGCACGCGTTATATTACATCAACATTCATCTCTAAACTACGTATTTCCAATTTCCGTTTCAGTCCGAAAGCAGCCATTTACCATTTTAAAAATTTGATGGAGTTCAAACTAATTCGAGCGTTGTCAGACGATTAAAACACATGAAATTGTACAAGACTGTTTTTCTTGTACACACGTCACCTTAGAAAACAGTCGCGTATGAAAGAAACGCACATTATTACATTTTACACTGATCCATTGGTCGCTCGGCACTTGATAGAACATTTTAATGATACTGTATTTAAATTTAATGAATAAACACTTGGTTTATTTCTACAGATATTTTTTTATTTTCCTGACAGTTGTTTCACCAGGTAACACAGCTTTTATCATGAACAGTTGTCAGGAAAATAAAAAGTCGGCGTATCTATAAAATTAAATCAAGAGATTATTTAATAAATTTAAATATTATTGTATTTTAATGTGAAGTGTCGATACAAACAGGTGAGGTGATATGACTAGAGTCGTTATGGACGATTTGACTCAATATGTTTATAATACTAACAAAACAAGAACTGATACAAAAATGAAGTTCTATAAACTGAGGGCAATACCTGTTCTTACATATGGTAGTAAACATGGACGATAACTGGGAAAGAAAAGCAGCTTAAATGAATGTTTTAAGGCACGTGAGTGGTTATCGTCTAAGAGATCGAATGCGTAATGAACATATATGGGACGAAGTGGGTATATTCTTCCATCAGTGATAAGATAGAAGGACGAAAGCAGCAGTGGATGGAGCACGTCTGCAGAATGGACCACCAGATGGTAGTAAAGAGCGCCGTAGACTACAAACAGTTGGCAGAAGATCTGTGTATAGGCCCTGGACGAGACGGCTGCAGTGAAGGCTGAACAGGCTATAAGCCTACACCGTGAAGTGACGACGACGACGATGTTTTTAGTACTGTATTTTATGTTCAGGAGAATGGTTTGGTACTGCATCATTTAGGCAAGTTTATTATATAGGAATAACATGACTCCAACCGTACATCAAATGGTTATTGTTGTGTATACAGTTAGACCGGGACCACTGGTTTTACCATATAGATTATACAATAAGTCTGACCGATAAATTTAGTTGGACTTTCATTTTAGACCTAAGTGAAAGTGAAACTGAACTACACTGAAACAGAAAAGAGAGAGTGGAGCTGAAGTAAAGTGAATTTATAAATTTCTTTTCTACTGAGTTATAATCTTTTCAGTAAGCAGTTAGCAACCGTATACTAAAAAAATAAAAGTAGAATTCTGCTCAGATCTGGCTATTCCTAACGATCGTATTGAGAATGCGCAAAATATTCTGTTACTATGTATATATAATTCAACGCTAATAGAAAACATTTAGTCAGCCTGAGTATTGTATAATAACTGGACAATTTGGGTTATTGCTCACTCGTTTCTGATAATATACATAGTAGTTTGTGATTTAGAGCCTCTTAGTAGACACATATATTTGTTGGTAGTGGAGTATCGATTTCCAGCATTGAGTCTTGAAGTTCTTGACCGAAAGCGTTCCAACACGTGATGCTAACACAACATGCGATGCGTCCAAATAATGTATCCAAAGCTGTATGCCATAAAAACGCTGTGGCCTCTGAATGCTTCAAACAATATTAAATTGTTTAGCATGAGAGGTTGTAGTTTATGCTTAGAAGCTGAGACAAACCGGGAAATTGTAATTGCTGAATTTGAATCTTGTTTGATGCATACGTTTTCACGTACCGATTAAGGTCTCCACTTGGAATTTATCCTCTAATTGCTGTAAAGTGGTCCATCTATTCTAAATGATTTTGAATGACAGATTTTTCTCTGTGTTATATGATATGCATACCGTTACCTTCAGTGACACGTAATTTATATTCTCTAATATAGCTAGTAACTATGTAAGATATAGCCAGTAAGTAAATTTGTAGTCTGTCTATTGTACGTAGGTTATTGCTATGATTACGACTTTCTCGTACTTGCGTCAATTAATTTGATAGGGAAGCCCGTATTTACGCCTCCCACCTACAGTATAAACATCCTGTGATACTTTACTAAGCATTTCTCTGATAAGAAAACAATCGTAACGTTTCCTACAAATAATGTGTTCGCTTATGATCGACATCGCTCAGAGTAATTAAGTGTTTTTACAGGCAACTGCTTCCACGTGTTATATACATGCTTACTGATGATTCTGTATTCAAAGCAAGTCGCTGTGGATTTGCATATGACAAGAATAATTTGACGCTTATGTGCATAGTATTACTGTTGTAATCACGTGGTGCCTCGTTAAACAGTGGGTTAAAATACCGACGTTCATAATAATTATTTACTTAACAGTCTCGGACGGTAAAACATTCAGTGCTACAGAGGCAACAAAACAATTAGAAGCTTCATTAATACAAAGCTTTTACGCAAATTAGATTTCAAACTTTCTTCTTCCAGAATACAATATTCCATTGTTGACAAGAAACATTAACAGAATTATTACTGTTGCATACCACTATAGAAAAATTATTCCGATTAGCGCTTTCAATCTTCTCAGCTCATCGTCAGCCGATCTGACGATGAGCTGAGAAGCTTGAAAGCGCTAATCGGAATAATTTTTCTATAGTGGTGTGCAACAGTAATAATTCTGTTTGTGATTATAACCACTAACACAACTTTCTTCATTAAACTTCTGATAAGAAACATTAATGTCATTAAATCACTAAATTTGATAAGTGGAAAATAAACACTTGAATTACGCAGTTGTGACTTACTGCGAACCACGACGCACCAAATAATATTGTTATATAACAACTAACTCTACATTCTGATAATTCCCAATCAGTCTCATGACGTGAACTCGTCTACTCATATTCTCCCGATTATTAGGCAATTTATATAATGTTAGATTAGAAACGTGCTATTTACATCGAATTACGAATCGCATCATTACGTAATGCGTAATCATCACAACACTGTTAAAGTTCTATTGATTTTATTTCGTTGTGTGTGTGTGTGTGTGTGTGTGTGTGTGTGTGTGTGTGTGTGTGTGTGTGTGTGTGTGTGTGTGTGTGTGTGTGTGTGTGTGTGTGTGTGTGTGTGTGTGTGTGTGTGTTTATATATAGGCCTATTTATTTGTATATATTGCAACGTATTTATGTGTGTGAATTTTTATATGCACTTTAATTTGTATAGCCCCACGTTCTTTGGGAGCCAAATATGCAACAATACATATACATAAATACATATACATATACACAAATTTAGCGTGACCGGTCTCACGTTCAAGATTGACAAATTATGTAACAATATAACATTTAAATTGGATTTCAGGTGTATCTGCAATAAGAACTCTATGTAACTTGTAATGGTATTTCAAATTTATTTGATATTATTAAAAATTGTGCACATGGCACTGACTTCGATTTAAAACATTCGTTATTAATTGTTATTATGCCGTAAGGCTTATGCTATACACATCCTTACTGACTAAATATTCTATTCTACTAATTATTGTATTACAGAAAAATCTCACTTTCAGACTACTCAGTCGATTAATGTGTTTCAAAATCTCAATATTTAAATCTCTTTTTATATATTGTAATGTACTCAAAATATTAATAGTGATTGAATTTATCTTTTTGTTTCTCAGTACTGTTTTATCTCAAATACTAATTGTTTTCATTTAAATGCTTTGTATTCATTTTATTTCATATTAATTTGAGCTCTTGTTACGTTAATCGTATTTCTAAAACATCTATGATATTAATTCTACTTTACAAGAAACATTGGCTCTTACTTTTAAATAAAATAGTAATGTCTTTAATTGTCTTTGAGTTCATTGTATGATTAAGATATAAATAAGTTGTTTATCACCTTATTGTCGTCAATCATACTCGATCATTTTGATTCATCTGTAGTCGTCCTCGTCTCGCACTCCAGCGTCGACTGTCTCTCTTCTCCTCTTGTCCAGCGTCGAATCACTCTCTGGAACTCTCCTCTTGTCCAGCGTCGTATCACTCTCTGGAACTCTCCTCTTGCTGTTTCTAACGTCAATGGATCTTCTTATGTAATTCTTCTTATGTACTGCTGTTATTATTTAAAAATGATTGTCTTTACAACTTAGTTACATAGTTGTATGTAACTGGAAAATTTAAACTATTTACAAAAAAAAAATAAATACGCCGTGCGGACGGGCATAAGCTCCCGCTGCACCGTGGATGATTTAAGAAAGAGAACCACTGTAGCTTGTGTGTCCTATTTATACCCATGTCTTGGTCGACACCTGCAGTGGTACGAAATCGACATGTCAGAAACTGTCTCTGGATTCAGTTCTCCCACTCTTTGTCAAATTCGCTATTTCTCATATTTCTGCGAATTGCAGAGTCCTGTAAGTATACTCTTATACTTATCTTATAACTATTTTTACAACACATGTTCACTGTAATTTTGGACATTGCAACTTAACCCTTTCGATTTGTACACAGTTATTTCACTATTACACTCGTACGGTGTGGCACTTTCGCGTGGTTTTCGTACACAGTATTTAGTAAATTTTATTACATTTTATTGTGGTTTTGGATTTTAATTCTTAATTATAGTTTATGAATAATTACGGAAAAACAATAATTGTGCAATTATTCATCTTGGGGTGGTAAACTCGCCTGCATAGACCTGCGTTCACACACACTAGCAAAATACTGGTGTACACACTTTCAGTTACATTTGTGTGTGTGTGCACGTCGATTCAGGTCGAAACACCTGTTCATATTTTGGTCTGAGCCAAGCTTGCAATCCCTGACATGCTTATTTCTAATATATTATTAATTATTTACAGTTTATTAGGTATATTTAAATTTTTATATTCCATGCTCAGTACATCACTTATTTGTACTGTCGCAATATATATTTATATATATAAGTATATGTTCATTTTTCGTTTATATAAGTGTATGTTTTTGTATGTGTGTGTGCGTGTGGCATGCGCGCGTGACCATTCTCTCTCTCTCTCTCTCTCTCTCTCTCTCTCTCTCTCTCTCTCTCTCTCTCTCTCTCTCTCTCTCTCTCCTTAGATATTTACCATTCTTCTTCTTCTGCTACTCAACTCAAAGTTGGTGGGTACAATTTCTTCCTTTCCAAAGACAGCTCTTCATCACCACATACCTTCTTCCTCCTTTTATCTGATCCATTTTGTTTGTATTTGAGTCTTTAGGTGCCCACTCCAGGAGATGCAACCAGGGGACTATTACTCCGGAATATTTAACTGGAGATTACCCAACTATTCTCACCATTCTTAAACAAGGGGTATCCTATTGGATCTTTAATGGAATGGTTTCCCGTTCCCTTTTCCTTCATATGCCGTTGACTTAACAGTTAATTGGCTTTCAGGAACGGTTTCCCATTCCAAGGGCAAGAGGGTGTCCTATCCTTTTACCCGCTCATCTGCTCTCCTTGGAAGCCGTTGGGAGTTGATAAAAGGGACCTCCTTGTCCCGGAGGTGATCAGTCCCTGTAGCCTACACGTTACCGCTTGTTTATGCAGTGTGTGCAAGCAAACGTTGCCCCCTCCCTGCCACGGGAAAGTAAATGTCAGGGGTTTTCCCTTCATTGAGTACAGGACCTTAATCCCATTTTCCGAACTCTGCAGTATCTTTAGGAGGTATTTACCATTAACCACTGAGAAATTCGTAGTTTTATGTAGTTTCTGTAGCTTACAGTCGAACACACGTTTGGATAATGAATTCTAAAAAAACTAGGGGTATACATTAAATTATTAACGACGGATTGACAGTTTATAAAACAAAAACAAAAAAAAATTAATAAATAACATATCTCTTGCATAATATACTTTTAGGTGCGTAATTTTTAGTCATTATAAAACTTCCTTCAGTGTGTTAATAAATCCCAGTGAGATGAGTAGTCCGGTAAGTTTCCATAATTTTGTAGCAATATCATGAATGACCATAAATTGTTCAGTTAAAATAAATGTTTAATTAGAAAAATGTAATGGAAACTCGCCACTACCCGAAAGTTAAAACAATAGTGTACCTGCACAAGTGACCAGTCGGTAACACTCGCCTCTTACGCGCTATTTGATTCCCTCTTTGCTGACAATCTATTTATTTTTAAGCAGATAATATTTCATCATATAGGGTACTGTACTTACTGTTTCATCAGAGATATTATATTCACATTGTTCTTAGGAACAATGTTAACGATTCACTATTATGTTATTATATTCACAGTTCTATACAGGATTTGTTGGTTTGAGTGAAGCACGTAGGCTGTGTGATGATTTCACAATGTAAACGCTGTGAGAGAGAGAGAGAGAGAGAGAGTGAGAGAGTGTGGTAGTCTACGGTATAAGACACTGTCAGACATTTATTAAAGAAATCTACGGGTAATGTATTCAGTAGGAACGATGGAACAGCTGTATCAGTGTGGAATGACTGTATGATAAATCATTCCCCAAATCATTAAAGGTTAACAGGCGGCGTGAAAATAGCACCTTGAATAACGAGAAGTACACAACACAAATATTTCTACAAATATTTATGTGTCTGTCCGTGTGAACAGAAAGTTTATTAAATTTTATGTGTTATAAATAAAACTAGTTACCTGACGTTTCATTACTAGTTATCGGAACGTTATTTTAACAAAACATGCTTTAATCGTACATAATAAAAATCTGTCTAAAGAAAGTATTGACTTATTGATTTACCTAATACATTAATATGTATTTGTATGCAGACGTGTTAACTTTATTTGATTTTATTCACGTTATATTCCTTTGCACTTTATTAATTTTTTTTTCTGTTTGTTTAACAGCATAAGTTAGATTTTCTGACTAAAAATACTAATAATGTATTTGAATAAATGGTTACTTTATTCAAATTCTGTTTTTAGAGCTCATAAGGGAACATCTGTTCTTAGCTACTTTTGTTTTAACAAACAAAAACATTTGTGCTCTAAAATAAGAAAACTGAGAAACTCAGGTAAAAACAGAATTTGTATTATATCTGGATAAAAAGAGTTCGCGACATAAAATCGTCCGTTGTTTCACAGCACATACTGTATTTTAAGCTCGTTACATTACATGGTTACATTACAGGATGGTGAATGTGCATTTCCCAAGTTTACAGTCTCGTGATTTCACTCTTATCTACAACGATGGCTACTCTGAATCCTTCGTTCATCATCATGCCTCAGAAGTGTCTAATCGTTACTCGTTTCTCTTCCCAACGGTGGTCCAACAGAGCCACCTACACAGAAAAGGTTTCGTGACTCCTTGTTTTGAGTTCAGTGTTTCATGAGGTTAACAGCAACTACTTCGTCATAAAAACTAGTTTCGCCTATACCGTCCTGATTTAGTGTCGACTGTGGGTCTTTCACTCTTTGGACTGTGCTATCCGGACAGATATTTGAAATCATTTACTTACCTCAGCTTCACACCACATCTGAGTGTTCACTTTTCTGTAAAATCACCAGTTACATCACTTCTATTTTCCGTCCATTTTCATGACAAAATGCCGAAGATTATCGTCTTGTAGATCATTGTCTGGCGAAATAACTGTGTTTTCTGCAAATACGGACGTGGAAATTCTGTCATCTCTATTTCCATCATAAATTCTCTTGTATAGAAAGACTGATAACCTTCTCTGTGTGTGTGCGTGCGTGCGTGCGCGCGCGCGCGCGTGTGTGTGTGTGTGTGTGTGTGTGTGTGTGTGTGTGTGTGTTGATTAGTAGTGCTGACAGGGCACGGCTTTTCGTATATGATTCCTTTGCCTATAAAAAATGTAACACTGTTCTCCCATTACATTGATCCGAACTATAGACTCTATGGTCATCACTCCAAAAATATCTCTGCTGAGAACCACCCTGCTTTATTGCTAAATATATTTGAATACATTTCTTACTTGCATCGTTTTCATATTGATCTTTCTAAATTCTTAATTACCTTGTATTTCATAATTTTTTTTTTAATCCTCATTTCATCACAATATTACAATACACTAGAGTGATGAAACAAAATAGGTGTACTCTAGTAATGACAGTGTTGGGGCTTCCTTCACGTACATAAACATAACTAGGACCGCTACATTACATAAACATAATTTCCTATTTTACATAACAGTGTGACCGTACAATCGCACTTTCAGAATCCTCGAGTCCTTGGGACTCGCAGGATCTACCTGCAATAAATGTTATTATACTTTAATCTAAGCTCACGTCGTGGATCCCAATGGACAGGAAGTCTCCGTTGTATGGTAAAAGTAAGGTCAAAACATAATAAACAGCCAACACACATTACCAGCATAATAAAAACATCCAGACAATTATAATCGTTTATCTTTATACTTTATTTTCTCTTTCAATATCTTCTACTTAAAAAGAGAAGCTATTAGCTGAACAGACGGCCTTTTATGTGGTGATTGAGTGATGAAGCTATTCCAATTCTTCAGCTGTGATGCGATCACACCCGTGCACTTTCACAGACCACTTTCTCACTCACAGGTAATGCGTCCCAAAGTGTATACCGTATAAGGAGGGAAGGATGAGGGACGCTGATGTACAATTGTCATCTAAGTCCGGATGGCATTTACTAACTTTATAGGAAAAACTATCAGACAAAACTATTCGTCTTCTGACTTTTGGATTCATATAGGCTATACCGCTTTGCCACAGACGGCAGGGTGATTTTTCGGGGTGTCCTTCAATTCTGTGGTTTTACGATCTAGTACATAAATTGCTGGATCAGGAAATCGAAAATTTAAACGCGTTTTCACGTCTCTGTTATAATATGGAAAGCGATAGGGAATGATCACGTATAGCACGAACGCTTCCTGAAAGCATTCACCTTTAATGTCATTAATAAGGACTGAATAAACGAAACAGTTTACATACATTTCGCTGTTGTTCAAAGCTGCTTTGTGAGGCGCATGTACCAGCCCCAGTTGGTGCGGTTAATCTTCACGAAGAAACCCGTCCCGTTTGGATTGACCTCAGTTGTATGCAGTTAGACGAAAATCATACAAAAACACATCTGAACTAACGCTGTCCGTTTTAAAACAAAACACCGTGACAGGTAAGTTTCATCACAATGATACAGTTGACTGAGAATTGTGACGGTTGGGTTCACACAAATGTTATCAGAAGAATTTGTTTATAGGAAGTTACTGGACGCAGCGTGAAAGTCTTATACGTTACGATCAAAATGATTTTTTTTTTAAATATCGATCCCATCACTGCGTGTTTATGTCATCTGTGTTCATTAAATGAATACTTGTACAAATATCCACGCAGGCAGTGTATTAGGCTTAACTCTTTTGTTTTCCACGCATCTAGTACAACCACTGCAGTACTGATTTTCCAAGGTATAGGTATAGCCTACTTCGTTTACACGCTGTGCTTATCGCCTAACTCAGTTGGTGGCTTTTCGCAGATTTCATATTGGTCAAAGACGTTCGTTTCAGTGATCATAACTGACAGACTTCAATTTACGAATGTATCAGGTAGTTGATTCCGCAACAAATTGGGCGTGCGTTAGTTATTTCGGACTCGACTCATTAGATGGTCATTACCCCTAATCCAAATGCGTTTCCTCTGACTCTGAGGAGGAACCACCAAAACTAGGAACGACGTTGACACTAATTCTTGGAGGGGCGATTTTCTCTGCATATTTGTAAAATCTCACGATTATCTCGAATCATATTCGTATTAATGAGAGGTTTATTCCTGTTTAACAACCATTGGTACTTTCTGAATTTTTTGTTAAACGGACTCATGGGAAGGTGCGCGCGCGTATGCACCCGGTCACGCGGGTTGTGTTTTGAACTGTTCAGTAATTAGGGCGAATTCTGGTGATTTTGTTTAGTTTCGTATTTCATTTACCAGTTTTTATAGATTTTGAAATTTTTATAGTCATTGCGACATTTGAATATTGACGGATCAGGAGACAAAACATTTTTTTTAATTAAAATACATTAAATTAAGTTGCAGCGTTTATGAATATAAATCAGCTAATAATTATCCATTAATTATTAAACCAGTCTAATCACTAGCAATAATCGGACCGGTTTAATAAAATTGAGAATAACTTCGTTACTAATTGAAATTATTCTCACACAAAATATTACAATCTTTGAAGTGAATTAAATAATTAAAATGAAAAGCTTTTATTAAAAGCGTAATTCTTTAACTGAATTACACACTTCAGGTGACAAAAACACCAGTTCTCACTTTCCAGTACCAGTCCAGTTAAAGATACTGGTCGTTTTATTTGACATTGAAGTAAATAACAGTACTTTTTCTTTTTCTGAACTTTTCCAGAATAAGTGTACTGCAGTTACTTTGACAAAGTGTTTTACACCGTCCGGAGAAAAATTGACGGCAAAAACTCAGGCACACTAAGAATTGTATTAATGACGTATAAATTTCCCCAAAGTATACTTTTTACGCTAACCGTATTATGTCTTATAATGATTCCTTAACAACTTAATTAATCAAATCCCTTATGGGTTATAATATATTAAGATTTCTAAAGTATTTTCAGGCGTATTAAAATTTATTTGCTCACATTAAGAGAGACGCATTTGCATGAGAAAAAGCGGCACCCAAGTCTTATCGAGTTTCGATGTGACCCATACGTTACGCGTATACCCCGTCAATCAGGCCGTTACTTACCATCAGCAATCAAAGTAAATGTTATCAGACGTAATTAATATGTTTACCTCCTATCATTATGGCTACGTTGCGGGCATATTTCTGCACATAATGGAAACAAAGGCTACACCGATACCAGTATGACTACGATAAGACGGGTCGGCTTCACTAAAGATGATACACTGCGGTCGGGCAAAGCCGCGCCAACGTTAACCCAAAACGGTCATCTCATCTTACTAACGGTGCAATCTGATTGGTGCACAGAGACAGTACCGGGACAATGCCACATTTTTAAGGAGACATTATTACATCAAAGGCTTCCGTCATGCAGCGGTTTGGATGAGGAATTATTACGTACGTTCGTAAGCAGTGTTGACGAATTTTGTAATAAGGAATAATACAGGACAGGTTTACTCGTTAAGTGTAATCGTCGTGAATAAGAAAATCAAGTATATTCCGGTGTAATTCGCAAATTTGTGTGTTCTGTATGTCACAAACGTATTCCTACACCTACTTATTTAAAAATGTACATTTCTATACATTTCTATTCCCGTCTGTTTAATATGTCATTAACAATCTCGTAATTAAATAATAATTAATAAACAATTTTATGATAATAATTATCCGAATTATGTTTTATATTTACGAATCCTTTCATTCAGTTTTCAACGTTAAAATTAATTTTCGTTTTTGCCTACTTTCCGTTAGTCAGTCACTTCCGTTGATCCAAACGTAGTCAACAAGCTGCAGTTTGAATTGTTCGTCTTCCATAATAAAAGTGATGTTATTTCGTATTGACAGTACTGAGTTTTAACTACTGTACAACATCACTGATTATACCAAGTTTTATGTGTGTGTGTAATAATTGCTTAAAATTGCCAAGTTTTGTACGTGTTTTACATTATCTAGAAATTATACACATAGACTTAATTGAGTGCTCTTAGCTAAAAAAATGTGAAGTCGTGAGGTAATCATAAATTGTCACCACACCTAGTAATTTCGAAATTTTCATCATCACCATCATGTTGCCATGTAGCTGCTGTCGCCATCTGCTGAGGGGAACGTGTCCTATTATTTTACTGTGATTTCTGTCCTACAGTGTTTTTACAGTTCTCAAGTTCGTTTTCAGATTACCTGCAACATATTAAGATCGTCGACATTTCCCTTAACATCTCTTTGTTACAACACAATGATCTAATCTCTGGCGATATCTGACACCAACTTTTCTTTTCGTTAGAAGACAAAGTACGAATAGTGAATTGCAATCACGTGGTAGCCCTTCATTGGTATTATAGATGTGAGTGAGAAATGTGTAGATCCTCCCGTGCCAAAAAAAGTAGTAGGCTATCTACTGGTATTTATGTTGATACGCATAAAATGTAATTTCTTTCAATATGACAACCACTGTGCAAGAAAGTCTACAGACGAGGATTGCAAACATAAACACTTTATGACGAAATATCGTTCCTTAGCTATTATCTAGGGTCGCCATCCTAAAAGCAAAAATAATAAACATATCCAACACATTAGCATGGCGTTCATATAAAATTACTGTGCTGTTAAAAAATTAAAAATTATTTCAAACCAAGTTTTTGACTTGAACACAGTTATTAGTTTAAAAATTGACGGGCATTGCACAAATACGATGCACAGAGAAGGGCATTGAAAATGCTTCAATAAATCTAAAAAATATATATATTTATGTTCATTCACCAATCAATGAATTCATTCTTCATTTACCAATGTACAGATTATAAGTTAAATGTAGTCGCATTCATAAGCGAAGTTTTAAATGTGTACTACGTTATTGACAACAAAGAAGTAGTTTCTATGGAAACTCACCGGTTCCCATTTTCGATCACGCACCAGCGGTCGTTTTCAAATGTGCGACACGTCCTTATAAATATTTTCAATGTTAAAATGCAGTTACCATTTATTAATAACAACAAACTATGCTATTATTTATTATAAAAGAGTATCCTTTATTTAACCTGAACATATTTTAGTTGCAGGAAAGAGGTCCAGATAAAATAGTTAAACGTTAACGGAAAAAATTAATGAACTAATGTAAATAAGAATTTGCTTTTCTTATCCTGTTTAAATCACAGTCAGTATTTTCTTGTGCATTCACTAATAAGAGACTTTTTTCAATTTTCAGTTTTCCATTCCAGTTTTCTTTTAAACTAAAGATATGTTTTCCATAATGTATCGTTAAACAAGCTTTTACGGTTTGGAATTTTAATTTAAGTATCACTATTGTAATTTAAAAACAAAAATACAACCGGATAAACAGAATAAACACTTAGTTGTACGAATGTTAATCGGGCTAATAGGGCGTCGTCCCAATATTCAAATTTCTGAAACGCCAGACGTTTCGGCCGCACCAACGGTGGCCATCTTCAGTGGGAACAAGCTAAAGAATAAACTGAGAATTATTCTGTTTCTTTAAGAATTAGACTGAGAATTCTCAGTTTATTCTTTACCTTGTTCCCGCTCCACTGAAGGTGGCCGCCGTTGGTGCGTCCATAACGTCTGGCTTTTCGGAAAATTTGAATATTAGACCACGGCCTAACAGTCCGGTTAACATGTCGTATATCAACTACGGTCATGAGAGTTTCCGTTCACTTATTAGGATAAACACTTGTCTACTGACTACATGTGTAATTGACGCCTAGCTAATATGATTCTTAAAATCAGAACGATCAATCATTTTTTTGATTGATGAAATCACGGATTTGGGCAAAAATTCACCCCTCCGCGAACATTCCCTTCTCACATGAAAAAAACGACAGGTTTGGGAAAATCCAGAAGTCAGAGTTTGCTTCCTCTCCCATAATTAGTATATACTGTAGTTTAACGCTTTGCAAGCTAGCTGAAATTCCAACGATCGTATCGTTCGAAAACATTTTTTGAAAGGCGTGATGACTTCCGATATGGCCATTCACCAACTTCAAATTGGATCTGAAACAATAAGAGTATTCTTGTGGTCACAAACTTCTTGCTGTCATTACAGTGATAAAACAAAAACCTTAAAATATACGCGTATTTCGATACCGCCTATCAACGTAAAAATGATTAAAAGAAAAATTTCTGCTGGATCAAGTCATTTTTGAAGGACGTAAAATGTACAGGAAACGTCTAATACAACCGGTAAATAAAATAAACAAGTCCTGTTTCAACACTGGACTCGTGTGACTACTGAGGAATTCCGGTTTTGGAGGATCATTTTGCCTTAACCGCTTCACCTTCACACGTGCGTCATGTTTCATTAGACGTAGTTATATAGTGTACCTTCTGTTCTCCTTTTTTGCCAGTCTGCAGATTGAATCGTTTAGTAATTTTCTTCAAACAAGGAAATGCCTTCTTAATTTCTTTAACGTCACAGAATCGCGTACTCACGTTAATATTTTTAGTACGTTTTAAACACGGACGCATTTAGTAAGAGCTTTAGATAAGTAATTATTAGAACTACTCCCCGGGCTAACAGGTCGTGACGTTTCAACCTCGCCCTTGGAGGCCGGGAAGTAGTTCTAATAATTACGACGCCGTGAAAGCTTAAGAAATCAATTGAGGTTTACATCAATCATAATATTTATATTTTCACTTGTATTAGTCCCACTTACTAATTTAATACAAATTTTGAGATTTTTTACACCAAGTGAGCTTGTTTTCTG
Organism: Magicicada septendecula; assembly: GCA_034769895.1. Taxonomy (NCBI): domain Eukaryota; kingdom Metazoa; phylum Arthropoda; class Insecta; order Hemiptera; family Cicadidae; genus Magicicada; species Magicicada septendecula. The sequence goes on along the minus strand of CM068371.1, from coordinate 332,670,711 downwards.
TTTTCGTTTGAATACCATTTTTGAAGCCCTAAGATATTTTGTTTTTCTTGGTTTATTCAAATTCTGCATGTCGATAATGCACAGTGAAATATTTCACAACTGGAGCAACTGGAGCCTCTCTTCCGGTCTGAGTAGGCGTTAACAAGCTTAGGAGTTTCGAATTCTCCAAATTTCTCAAGTTCATCAAACACATGTTGGACTGAAATAACTCGAATTCTTCAACTGTCTCTCGAAACAAGTATAAGCAGATTTATTAACTTCATATCAACACTTGTAGTTAAGTTAGGTACTCTACCCTGTTTACATACATATTTACGATGTGGCATGTAATCTGGTAAGAGATTCGGTGAAAAAAAACGTACGATTACTGTGGCGAAACATGCTGAACTGACATGCAATTAATTTCGAGAATTCGTCAAATTATGCGAATCGTTTGAATACGGAACACTTTACACTGTCGTCGACGCAGTGAATACACTTTTTTAATCAACATTAGTGATTTTATCTTCAAGTTCGGTACTAATGATGTAACTGCTACGACCGTTACGTAAAATATTTAAAACTAGACACATGGTCTAGATGGAAGCAAAAAAATGGCTGTAACCCATTGTGACAGGACTTCCAATAATACGCTTGCTTCAACAGTAACAATTCCTTTCATTAGTGTTTCATAATGATCAATTTACATTACCGTTTATGACAATGATTCTTGTAGTATATATGTATATATAAGCATGTAATATTTTAAAAATGTAAAAATTGCAATAATAAGATTGTACAGGAATGATTCTTGCAGTTATCTTTTGTTATATCTTTTAGTTTTAAATATAAATATATATATATATATATATATATATATTGAATGCACATGTATGGTAATCACCATCAGCAACCATAATATTCAATCCCCAGCATCACGAGTTAATTAAAATAGTACTACGATAGTCAGTAATAAGCGGACACGTTCGGACAAAAATTCTGATCATTTAAAAAAAGAGAAAATACTGATTATACCAAAACCTTTCTACTAAAACTCATGAATGTAATTAAGAAAATTAATCAACAGCCTGACAAACACAGGCTCCCATACAGTTAACAATACAAATCAAGATATATATATATTTGACAGGGCTAGTTATAACAAGTTTGATCTGTTTCATTGCTTAATGCCTATAACATTCATCTTTTTTCATTTTCTAGAAAACGTATGTATATATATTCAATGCACCGTGCAACAGAAATGAAAGTAATTTTAACACCGTAAATAAGCAGAGTACATAAAGTGAATGCCCCTTTTAACACAGGCTATAATGAAACAAAATTATGCATTGATTAGGCCTGTTCTCACACAATTCTGGCAATTACAATTTTGAAAATATAGTCCATATATTGAATAAACATGTCCATGTTTGCTTCGAGCACCAAAAGTGTAGTAATTGCTGAAACTGCATAATTGGAAATTTCCCACCTGTATTTTAACGCTGGTTGACGTTACCGCCTGTGATGATGATGACTACCAGGGTTGTTGGTGAGCCGGAAACTGTGGTTCACTCTCCTTAGGGCGACTGTCCTCCTGATCTCCAGGAGCTTGTGTGTGTGTGTCCGACGGCGTTGGGGAGCTCTCGGTCGACGTCCCTGCCGATGGCGACAGATGGTCAGATCACCATCTCAGCCTCTCCCTTCCTCTTGGCGGATCAAGGACCCTGTAACGTTTTAGTATACAGTAGCCGTCATGACATATAACTGGCTCAATATCTGTTACCAAGACCACACACACACACTGTCACAATTTACACACCCCCAATATTGTGCACCAGCAACATGGTTTCATACAATTAGTGAAATTGAAAATTCACGTTTATATTTTCGTTCACATGTACATCTCAAAAAAAAAAAATCTCAACTCAACTTGCCATTACAACCACTTTCACTTTTGGTGTTACTTATTTTTGTATTACTTTTACATTTAAGTTCCTATATAGTCGGGTGCAAAATCACCCCGTGCTAACATACATATATGCATACCGGAAGTAGCCTGCTGAGTGCACACACACGCGCTGTACTCGTTCTCACACAATTAATAATTAACCCCCACAATTCTCGTTTATATATTTAACACATAAGTCTTAATCAAATGAAAAAGAATAAATAATGATTTTTTTTTTTACCTGAGGCACTTCCGATCAGTGACACATAATATAGAAAGAATGTATAGGTGGCGGAAATGCCTTCCAAGGCCGTAGACACCAGTACCGAGGAGAGCGAAACTGGAAATGAGGCCGACTCGCGTTTTTCATTTTGCCACGAGGCCTCGGGTTAACGTGCAACGGACTGTTTATCAGCTGATCGGCAGCCTGCATTATTGCATCGCCACTCACTTATCAAACGTCATTGGCGCCGACAACCACTGCCTCGGTTAGCCTCGGCGCGATTTTTTAAATATGCCGAACACTTCGGCACAGTGATCATGGAGTCTGTACACAGTGGTTCAAACAATTTAAACTTTGTGATTTACTTACTTCAAAACGTACAAATACGTGTGCCTTAGAAAAAGTTTAGGGCCTAATCGGTAATAAGTCTTCATGTGAGTGGCTCGAACTTACGGTTTTCTTTTCCTAATAAATAGTTAGTTCAAAGTAAATCCAACGATAAATTGTGGAGAAATATGCGTTCCGATGTTTACTTTTTTGATGTTTAACGTTTTCCCAAAATATTCAACTTTTCAACTTCGTGTTTAAAAACATTTCAGTATTCTTCATGATGTTGTGAAAATTTTTGAAGAAAAATACTATTAGTAGTACATATTTTGTGAAACGCCTTGATAAGTTTTACAAAATTAATCCAACCTCCAGGGAACAGAAATATGTAGGCCTATAAAAATATATAGTAGCAGTAGGCCTTTATCATGATTTATAAACTTTTGTATGATGAGGCTTATGAGACGTTTAGTGCTGAGAAGGATTAAACAACATTAAACCGAAAAAAATCAAGGTTAATTCATTATTGTCTTACATTGTGTATGTCGTCGGCCGACGAACAACACAACATCGCGTTTAGTCCAGTGTAGTGGTACTTTTTCATTATCGGGTTCAGTTCTGTGTAACACATATTAGCTTTATAAATACATAGGCCTGTACTATACTATCACGATTAATGTCCAGTTTCCGAATGATTATCAGTACTAGCAAGTTCGGATTGATAGCAATAGAACGGTATAAGTTCGAAGCGAATCCTTCAAAAGTTTCAGTTCAAAGTCAGCTTACAGAAAATAAAAATCGTGGTTGTACAAAAAACAGAAGTGTAGTAAGAGCTAACACGAAATTCGGTAACGTGCTTTTGGAAAACGTGAGTGAGTTCCGTTATCTGTGTAGAGTGATTACTGCTAACAATAAATATCTTCCGGAAGTTGAAAACAAGAAAAGCGATGCTAAAACAAGGCTTTCAGAGTGAAAAAACCTTACTTCACAATAATCATAATAATAGTGTTAGTAGGATGTCCTTTAGTAAATCCTTTGCTTGAGTGTGTGATGTTAGGGGATGAGTTTCGAACTGGGAGGGAGGAAGAAGTAGACTTGAAACTGCGTAAATGTGGTTTTGGAGAACTCACTAAAACAAGTTGGGTGGAGAGGAGGAGCAAGGAGGAGGAAATTTTCTGGAACTGGGTAGATGTGAGCTGTGCTGTAAGCATCGGGAAAGCATGATTTATGGTTTATGTATTACGCCATGTTTTCCTTTCTGGACAACACTACTGAGAGCTAGGTATTGGCAAAGAGATTACGGGGGCAGCCTGGTTGTGTACTTGGCGAGTGTGAGAAATGGAATCTGGACCTTTGAAAAAATTAAAAGACTGTACGGGGGACAAGAGTACGTGGGTACAGCGTGACAAGGTTTTGCTTTTAGAGACACGAAAGTAAGTAGTAAGCCCTGCAAAATATCGACGAATCTAATTTTCTTACAGAGACTATATTATGAAATAGGTATCACGTTCGCATTTATGAAATATTAATCGCTAATAAAATTCAGTTTGATTCTAAATTCTTGTGGTCTACGGAGCCACGTACTATGGTGATAACCATATGACTACGGCTTTCTGTTTTTTAATAATACCGTATCTTTGTCCGAATCAGGAGGAATTTTTAGATAAGTGTTAGTTTGCTTCTTGATATATAGGCCTACTGTAAATCAGAGAAATGAAAATCGTCCAATGATTCGTGACCAAAGTTATCGTCTGTAACAATGTTCAACGAACTGTATGACTAATATATAGAGAAAAGAGAAAGAAGATACGAACAAGGAGATAGTAAAACCGATAAAATTTGGGTATGACTTTACTCACTGTGACTTAATATAATTGACTAAAGATTACAATTTTTACGGTGGAGACATCTTGCTGTAGACTTTACTCACTGACAGAGGCGTAGCTAGGGGCGCCAAGGGGGCAGCCGCCCCGGGTGGCAAAGCCAGGAGGGCGGCAGCGTAAGTTTAGATTGAAAAAATTGTTTCCAGTTTATAAAACTACAAGCAACTTGTTACTTTGATATGACTATTCCTTTCATAAAAGAAGCATAACCAGCCAGCTTGTCTGTTGTCATAAACCTTCCGTGATAAACAGTATCAGTCTATTTATGCTCAAGCATCGTAATTACGGTTCATTACGATAACAAATTTGTAGTGACTTTGTAGTGAGTTGTTGTTCTGGAAAGGAGAACTGATAATCATACAGTATTGGATTTTTATAGATAATCTTAATTGCTATTCATATACAGACGAATATATTATTTACAAACAAGTTAAGTGGGCTACGTATGTGCAATTCTTCCCGGTTCGACGCAGCGAACGTGTTGATGAGTATCTTGAGTGTGCGGTTTGTTTTTGGTTTCTGCGTCTTTTGGGTATATCTATAATATGTCACGTGTATGTCATCATACTAATACTATTATTGAAAGTAGATTTTTTTTTAATTTTATTTGAAGCTGATATGAAACGAAGTAAACTCAGTGGCGCCCAGTTTCGGAAGAGGAGGGAAGAAAGATTAAGAACTACAAGTTCCAAAGAGTTTATGAAGTCTTTTATTATAGGAAAATTGAACCCTGAGTGTCAAAATATTACAATTGTTAAGGAATCAACTTGCGATCATAAAAAGGATGTTGTTAGCGACGAGGCTGTTGATATATACAGTAACGTTAACGACGTAAATACTCCAAACTGTGAAAGTGTCAAAGTGCAGTTACAAGATTCATTTGGTTCTAGTACCATGTATAATGTTGCATCGTGCAGTCTTGAAATTACAGACGATGAAGGACAGAGCATTACTAGCAACAATGTAGACCGTGTTCTCGGTGCTGATCTACAAGATACGGGAGCTCATGTAAATGTTCAGGCAGTGATATTTTTTGGAACAGTAGAACGTCTATTCGCCCTCTTTTCCTGTTCCACTTATAGATGCAGTGCTATTAAATACTTCGTAAATATTACTCTAAAAGGACATTGTGATACCAGGTGAAATTCAAAAGCAGATGCGGTGAAATCAATATCGACCCAGCTGGATAAAGTGATTGCTGCACTGGAGAAACGGAGGGATACACCGACTGAGACAATTGATACGAGGGAAGATGTTTCTCGATGTGATCAAGAAAATCTTGCAGACCAAAGGAATAATCTTTATTCAAGCATTGACACTTCTGGAGAAGCTAACGGACAAATTAAACGTTTGGAGGAATGAATGAGCTGTGTGACAATGTCATTTCTAAGGCAGAGCAGGTATGTAATGAATGGGGTGTCAGTATCACAAAAAGGATAAGAAGGAAGCGCATGTTGGCAGGGGAGTATGCAGACGATTCTACATTAACCGTTCGGCAAGAAATGCGACGTTCTCTAATAGAAATTTTGGACAAACTGTTAGTTGAAATTTCAAGCCGTTTCTCTAACATAAAAGAGTTAGAAAAAGGCTTTTTGCTCTGTAAATTTTAGGCGTCCGTGAATGATGGGAATATACATTTTTTAAGGAACAGCTTTCCCAAATCAATATTAAGTGCACTTGCAAAACTGTATCCACATGCCTTAAACAGTGAAGAATTGTTCAGTGACTTGAAAGACGTCATACTTTTATTAAAAAGAGCAAAAGTTAACGGAGAACAAATGGACTTAACACCTCAGGGACTGCTACAGTACATTTCTTCAGTGGGATTAGAAGCCTACAAAACACTAGCAACAGCTTTAAAAATTTTTCTTACATTATCAGTGTCTGTGTCTTCTTGTAGAAGATTGTTTAGCAAACTTAAATTGATTATATCGTACCTACGATCAAAAATATCTCAAGATAGGATATCAAATCTTTCGACACTTTCAATTGAAAACGACATTGCTTCGTCTTTAGATTGTAGTGATTTAATAACCGACTTTGCAGCAATTAGGACCAAGAAAGTTACATTTTAAAATGTCTCGTTTTAAATATTTATTAAATATAAAAAATAAATATTAAGTGTTTATTAATAGAAAACGGAACCATTAGCCTGTAATGGTAAGTGATTTATTTTATTACTTTTAATGTAGTCTTTCGTTAACTTTATGTTGCTTTAGGATATTGTTTTGACGATACCCTTTAGGCCTACAAGAAATATGCATGTTAATTAGAACATTTTTATGTTATAGATTTTTTATATTACTACATTTTTTATAGTCTACATTTGTTACTAATAAATGTATACAAACTGAATACCGGTAATATTATAATATGTAATTTCTTAATTTTGACTTAACAAATGTTCTTAAGACGTTTGTGGTACGTGCTTTCATACAAAAATCTACACTTTGTATTTATAAAGTACTTTGTCCACTCGGTGGCCCTTCATTTTTGCTCTTTTGTCCCCTTTTAATTGTAAAGGCGAGGCGGCCGACGATCTCCTTGCCTCGGGCGCCAAAAAGCCTAGCTACGCCACTGCTAACTGATATGTTCTTGCAGGTCACAGTGGAGATAAAATTCGTGTCACACGTGTCGGATCACGCTTAACAGCACTTAGGTCGGTCCGATGTCTTGAGTGCGACAACAGAACTTAGTTTGTTTGTTTTTTATTTGGAAAGCATTACCGAAGTGGAGTTTACTTGCATAACATTTAGGGACGTGAGGAATGCCTGTATCGGTTTAAAAGCGGAATGGAGTTAAGATAGAGAGAGACGACCGCGCGGCTCCCCTGGCGTGGCTGCTGTGACGCCTATAAACAGGACTTTGACTCGTTATGCGCTGATGCCTACACATCGCTACCAGTCTGGTCGACGTCGACGACTCCAATACTAAATATAATTATTTCACTACGACTCGGAACAGAGAACTTTTTATGGGTAAAAATGACAAACTAAATTGCTCAGATTGCAACAAATTCTACAGAGGCCTGACAGGACGTAGCTTAAAACAAAGATACATTGAACACACAAAGGCACTCTCCACTCCACTACAGAATCCACCTTTGCAAACCACCTCATTGAAGCAAACCACACATACAAAAACATCGATAATAACATGAACATTCTACACGTACACACAAAAGGCCGAAAACTAGACACTCTAGAACAATTGGAAATATACAAACACACGAAAGCAAATAAAAACGACATCCTAAACGAACAGACACAATTCAAATCACACGCATTATTCGAACATATCACACCCCACACACACAACATCGATCTTTCGAAAATCGATTCCGTCGCAAACAACAAGACGGACAGTGCTACCAGCGGCAACCTCTGAAGAAGCTCTTTAAAAGTGAAAACCGGTTCAGGTTATAAGGTAAAACTTTTACGTTTTTACCCATAAAAAGTTCTGTGTTCTGAGTCGTTGAGAAATAGTTATATTTAGTTAAGTAACAGACACGTCATGGACAACGAAATCCAAGACTCCAATACATTTTAAGCAGGTTAAATGACTTCCACGTCATTTGATTTACTTGGTATTTTAGTTACACGATATTTATTAACTCTTTATAAGAAAAACATAAACGAATTTTCACAGTAGCATGAAAATTTATTCGAATTTTACGCTAAAGAATGAGATATATTAGTTTTTTTGTTTATAAAGTCTAAACTCAAATGCGTTAGTATAATTGAAAACAAGTAAATACTAGTATGATTATCTATTATGTATTTGCTCGGTATATATCTATTCTTTAATTGCTATTCTATTCCATGTGTGTGTGTGTGTGTGTGTGTGTGTGTGTGCGTGTGTGTTGTAACGTGACGTTTCCCTCAACATAAAGATTGTCATGTAAATATACAGAAATACAAAACAATAATAAAGTAATAAACCTGTATTATGAAATATATGTATTAACAAGTAAATTTAAGACCATTGTAAGGTAGAATAAGAAAACTAAAATATCAAACATGTCTAATTTGAACTTAATAACCACATTTTCAGTAGACTGCATAAGAAATAATGTATAGGATAGGTAAAAGCCTATAATGCAGAGCCTACCCGGGTAACCAGTAACTGGAAACATGATAACATAAACTAAATACAATTTAACTTAAAACTATAAAACTAGATTAAGTAGTTATATCAGATTGTGACTGATAGGCACATAGACAATTCAGATAGAGATTATTATGGTATAAATAGGTGATAAAAATTTTATTTTTGTATAAAAATGTTATAATGTGTGGTAGTAAAGAAGGACTTTAGTTAATTAATATCTAATAATTATTTATCTAATTTTTAGATAAATTGTATGTTCAAAGAATGCTAAAGATGTAAAGAAGAATATGATGTAAATAATTTAGTAATAGAAAGTGTAACATAGATAAGCTGACTAGTAGATTATGAAATAAGAAATAACTATTGTTTGTTATGGACAAGATAATAATGTAGTTAGTAAGAGATTAATGTTACACAAAACCTGCATCTACTTGGTAGGTAAAAGGAGACAATTTTGTGTAGAATAATGATGCTAGACAATGCCATATATAAAAATAAATAGTGTATTTTATTAGATTAAGGTATAAGTAATCATAAGTGTTTGTAATGGACAAGTAATAAGGTAATTAACAAGATGTTAACTTGGGCAAAAAACCTACATCTACTTTAGAAGGTAGACAGGGACATTACAATGTATAAATGCTATATTAGATCATGATATGTCTAGTAATATATCATGTAGTTTATAATGAATAAAGAATAAATGTTAACTTGTATTAGAATTAAGCAATTTTACTGTAAGAAACAAATAATAGTCCAAAGTACACAAGACATTATTAGGCCTAGTGTACAAGCCAGTGTTTTTATAAAAAGTTAATGTTCATAGTTGTAGTAACTAGTATTAAATACATGTTATTAACATAAAATCACATGTACAGCCAAGAAAACTAATTATGTAACAAAAAAGATAACTTTTAAACATAATTTGTTAGACTAGGCCAAACCTTAAAAATGTTAATTTTGGAATTACAGTATAGAAACATATCTTGTGAGATCTTAAAATGATCGTGAGAAAAAAGCATTTCATTGGTAATAATATATTTACAATTGTACATAGCATAAGGGAAATATGTTAAATTTAAGAATTTTTAGTAATTTTGATCTCAGAAAACCGACGCCATCCATAACAATGCTTGAGATTTCAACCAATGGGAATTTTTCACATTTTGCGTATAGTAACCCAAAAAGTGACGCCAAGCGAGTTAGTCTATTGTTGGAATTCGTAGAGTAAAGAACAGCTCCTCCGCGACACCTATAGCCACGATGTACCATCAGAATCGAACCTCGGCTAGGTTAGGTGAAGCGTGATTAACATAACATAACCAAAAAGTGAGAAAAGTGTTGTGAATTGTTTACATAATCAGCAAGGGGTTATAGTGAATTAATAATATTAACAGTGAATAAGAAAGTGTGTGCAAAAGTAAAGGAAAGTATAGTGTTCCTATTTAAAATTTTAAACGAATTATAATAATACAACTGTAACACTTTATGTACACTTGTGAACTATTTATTCCACTATCACTGAACAAAAACACTAACGCTATTGTAATTTTTTCACGTTTAAACTATTATTTCATTGTGTTTAATGTTTAAAGCAGTATAACCTGTTAAGACTTGGTTAACCTCAAAATAGACACCGTTCGGCACATACGAACTATTTGTTATTTTAGATATAAGATATTGTTTTGTTATATAATAGTCAACTTTGTATTGTGATGTTTGGTACTTCACAAAGGACATTTTCGTAACTAATTATTGTAGTCACAAGAACCCGAAGTTATATGTACTAATCGTAACCATGAAAATAGGCCTGAGCTTTAAGATCATTTTTACCAACCGCTGAGCTATAAATTTAACAAGCCTGGACAATTAAAATTAAGAAAAATGTTGTTCATTCTAATTTAAGAAGAAAAGAACAGAATTTAAAAAGAAATAAAAGAATATTGAAGGGAATTAATTGTTCATGAATCATTATTTTTAGTACTTAACATCTTTGTTAGTTTACGAATATTAGCGTTTTCATAACCATCAGAAGAATAAGTTGGTAGTACCTACTGCTTGTGTACCACGTGCGGTTTGAATTATTTGAATAGGTAAATGAATTCAACCGGAACAAAGGAAGTAATTAATCGAAATTAAAGAATTTTAAGTAACCAATTAAATAATTATTTTAATTAAATAAAATAATAGAACAAGTAGAAACAAAGAACACTACTCAATTTTCTTATATACATAAAAGGCGTCCACGACTTGGGGCGTTAAATCAAAATAGATCGACAATAAAAGAATTAACAATTTATTAGAAAAAATAAATATTTTACATTAAAGAACTGGCGAGCAACTTGAGGCCTAACTAAGAAAATTTTATTTGAAAACTATTATTAAAATATATCAACCATCAACACAAATCGTAATTAGAGAACTCAACATAATATTACACTACAGTGTGTGTGATATTGTCAGTTTATTAACTTATTACTAATTCATATTGTGGTTAGTTAGGCCCATAGGCTATTTGTTCGGAAATTGTAGATTTCTCTGAATTTTGTTTTATATAAAGGTTTTATAAGATGTCCATTTTTTTCAATTTTTGTATTCATTTTACATGAGTTTGATGTTTTCTGTATCAGGTTTTGTGTTGACATCGTGTGAAGCTAGATTGGTTTTGTATACTCGTATTGCTGGTTTTTTTTTGAAAGGCTTTCTTGTGTTCAATGTGTCGAGAAATTATTGATTTTCCTGACTGACCTATGTATACTTTATTGAATTCTACTTCGTGTCTACTGTTTTTATTTAGGCGATTCGTGTTGATTTGTTTAGTGTTTTTGCTCTGAGTGTTTAAGGACTTTATTGGTTTTATTTCCATTTTGGTTGGCGTGACATGTCATACATTTTATATACGAAATATGTGTGAAATAGTCATGGTTTGATTATGAAAGATACATTTTTTCATCATCCGTCGTCAACTCCGTCTTGTCTGTACCATATGTTTCTTTTTCATTAATTTTTAGTTCTAAAAAGAAACTGCAATACTTTGCGATGATGTCTTTATGTTTGTAGTTTTTAATCGTTCTTTAATAACTGTATTAGGCCTAAACAGAACAACTGCGTTTATATTATCAAACATTTCAACGGCAATCAAACTCCCCTACTACGTTAAAGTTAGTGATATTATGTTATAATACGTAATAAATACAAATCCTAACTAAACCAATCAAACCTGTTCAAAGTTGAACAAAAATTTCTTTTTGCTCAGCTCACGCGAAAGTGGGTAGTTTTTCACAAGTGTTTCCTTGTTTACTCTCATACAGTGACATGATTTTTATGAATCAGATATCAGCGATTCACTTTCTTCTTCCGAATGTCACTGACTATATTTTGAATGTTGTTTTATCAAATTCCCCACAACAAAGAAGACTAACGTGTTTTGGTCTCAGGGTGTTAGTTTAAACCTCCTATATCTTTCGAACCATTTCTTGATTTTATTGAAACAATCATCAAAATGTTTGTTTTGTTTAAAAATGGTAGTGTGCACATAATATTTTTAAAAAACAACAAAATAAGGGCAAGACATCATTTTTATAATTTATATTACCTGATACTGTACTAATATACAATCAGGAGTTTTTTCTTTACCTTGGAACGTGTTTCCAACATTTAGCATTATGCTCATCATCAGCCAGTATACTTACTTGTGAGTAATATGATGCCCGATTAAAATTTTCAATTCTTCGTCAGTAATTTTTAGTTTTTTCTAATGGGTTTTTACTAAGACAATATTTAAAAAAAAGACGTATCATGCCGTCTAAACCGGCTCAACCATTCTGATTCTTTAAGGTTCAATATTCACATTGAATTATTAATCAAAATATGTTTAAACATAAAACTTTTCTGAGCCCCTTAGTCAATTTTGACGTACCAAACGTTAAACTGTTACTTCTTATTTCAAATAATAATTAATACGCATAGTTTGTGTGCGCGCGCGCGCGTGTGAAATATATTTATGTAACGTATTACAGTATATTGTATTTAACAAAATGCCAAATAATTTATGAATTATTGTTTTTATTTAATTCTTTTGTCAACACGGGTTTAATTCTTATTTACCAACACGGGTCGATTTGTAATTACTTACAGGTTTATTAATTATGCAATTTATTACGATTATGATTATCATGATTATTTTTGTTATACTCTTCTTCTTCTTCTTCTTCTTCTTCTTCTTCTTCTTCTTCTTCTTCTTCTTATTATTATTATTATTATTATTATTATTATTATTATTATTATTATTATCATCTTTGTTGTTGTATCTGATAGGTTTATGTTTACTACATTCTTTTTTTTTATGTAACAGCCTTGTACAATTGTTTCCCATTAAATTTTTGAATTGCCTTCTTTTTTTTGCGATTCATGAGTTACCGTGTTTATGGCTTTAAATTAAATCACATAAACATCTTTATTTACGCAGTTACTGTGTGTATATGTGGGTGTGCGTGTACGTCTCAGTGGTTGGGTGATACGACGACTTTTACGCTATGCTTACGAATTAATGACTTCCTTGGTCAGTAAACAGAAAGGCTGTGCCCTAAAAACATGGTCTTTTTATTTCTTTGTCGTTACTAAAAAAGTACACACTTATGAAGGTACGTTCTTTGTTAGGCTGGTTTCATTGAGGATTTCTTTCTCTGCAATGGTCTTCTTGAAACATAAAAATTCCGTTCAGTTTTTTTTTTCTTGTAATTTTATTAGGAAACAGTTATTCGCATTTTCTTAATCCGGTGGGTGCAAAGCTTACCTACCATACCTAATAGCGAAAGAAAGCCGGTCCCACCTGTTCGGCCTTAGCAAGGTAGGTAGATAGCCTTTATCGATTTTAAATGAATGTCTGTCGATTTGTTATAAAATCAAATTAAAGGAGGTCAAGGTTCTCATAATGCCGTAGGACGTAATGGGAACGTAGAAAAAGGACACGCTTCATAAAATTCTTAATTCCGATAGTTCTATTTAATAATGATTTTGTATCACGATTGTGTCGTAATGACAGCTTAGATGGTACTGTCGACGATGTGGGTTTACACTTAACAGTGTTAAAGCCTGTAACCGAGTGTAGAAAATGATAGTGATTTATCGTTAGTGTTAGTGAACGTGTAATCTGTGTTCCGTGTTGTTTCCGTTTCGTTACGTACCGCTTCCAATCAGTTGCTCACACAATACACCGCGAGGCTTGTGTAATACGTTGTTGTAATCCAATACGTTGCAGGCTATGTAAATATCGGCTATTATCGCGCCTTCGGCCGATCGTTATTATGCACTGGTCAAGTAAATTGTGCTGATTAAAATAACAACGTGTATCTGCTTCGTTAATTAGAAAAAAAAACATTTGTTATTCTTGACCTTTAGAAGGTCTAAACTAACGGTGTACTTCATCAAGTGGACGTAACGTCGTTTAGGTATTACAAGCGCGGCGAGTGTATGGACGTATATACAAACTGACGTCCATCTGAAGTCAACTTCCTAGACGGTTTCAGTTGCGACTGGAATTAAGCAACAACAAAACAATCGATTGAAACCGGAAAACGTTACGAGGAAAGAACACCTCACAAGAAGCGGTAATCCCTGACATTAATACTTAGCATTAACCTTGAAATTTAAGACCGACTTCGAGAGTCTTGTAATTAACGAATTAATAATATCCATTTATTGTCAAATTTTTTTATACGGCACTCAAGATCGTCAATTTCAAATGGATGCTGATACTTTATTTTGAAGATAAAGTGTGTTGCACACAGTGGCAACATCTTCGTCTTCAACGGTCGAGGTCTTCTCCGTTTTAACATTGAAAATGTTTATAAGGACGTGTCGCACATTTGCGGCCGATCGTTGGTGCGTGATCGAAAATGGGAACCGGTGAGTTTTCATAGAAACTACTTTTTTCTTGTCAATAACGTAGTACACATATAAAACTTCGCTTATGAATGCGACTAGATTTAACTTATAATCTGTACATTGGTAAATGAAGAATGAATTGGTGAATGAAGAATGAATTCATTGATTGGTGAATGAACATAAATATATATATTTTTTATATTTATTGAAGCATTTTCAATGCCCTTCTATGTGCATTGCATTTGTGCAATGCCTGTACATTTTTGATTCCTTGTCTTTCCCTCTTACTCACCAGCACTGTGGTATGCCATTCATTATATATTTTTTTACAGTTTCGGTTTATAGTGACCATGTTGGCTACATGTGTAGCTATCTGTTGAGCTGTGGTTACCATTGCAATAGTAATAGTGTGCCAGTAGAAACTGTAAATCTGTCAATAGAACGTCCTTCGTTACATCATTAAAAAAGGTTCAGATAGCTTCGTGGATAATAGTTACTCTGGTATCAAACTCATGCGGTTTCCCTTGATACTTTGTGGTTATATTTACGGCTACATGTTACGGTTATAAATTGCGATGTATAAAACGTTTTTTCCTCCCATGTGACACTAGCACAGGGACGTATTTAGAATTTTCTTCGGAGGGAATTGGCACATAAGTAAGTAAATTTTTCGTGACGCATAAGTAATGGAACAGTAACATGAGCAAATCTCATTAATACACTAGTAAGCTATCTGAGCTGCAGTACTCGCTCAGCTCAGACTTAGATTCAACATTTTTACTTCCATTTTTGGTTTGTGGCACCCCTAAAATTAAAAATATTCAAAACAAACACTACATTTAGTTCTGGGCTAACATCATTCCCTTCAGTCTAATTTTCCTGATTTTCTGCATGCATTTGCAGTTTTTTTAATATTTTAAACATTTTGGTCTCCGGTGTCCAAAAATACTTGAATATTCAAGTCTGAACTTCATATTCAGATTAAAATTCTATTTAATTTGATTCCCTACATATGTAGATCTGTGCAATTTTTCCCAAAATTTTGGTACACTTTCTGCCTCAAAATTTTGAAATTTCCAAAGCCGAACATTATATTCACATTGTGGTTTAAATTCTCTTAAAGTTGATACCCCATATGATCATTTTGCGATCTTTTCAAACTTTTTTCCACCCCGTACATTTTTGCCTCCAGCTACCCTAATTTCTGGGGGCATCAATCTCAAAAAAAGGGCTCTGTAGGTTTAAGGTTGGACATGAGTGCAAAGTTTTATGAAAATCGGTTAATGAATTAAAAAGTTATCGTGAGACAGATAACAGCTAAACAGATGTATAGATAATATAGATAGATAAATTCCATACAGTCGAGTTGAAACTGAGGACGCTCAATAAACGATTTTAACATATATAGAATCAACTATGTCTTAATAAGATTTGATCATGATGAAATTCCATTATTTATTTGTAACAAAATCCCTTTATAAAAACGCGTGCGTGTGTGTATTTCAAAATCCAAATTTATTTGACAAGGAATCAGGAAAGGAATTCTCAATGGTGTCGTGTTCTCAGATACGTTTAACATTTTTTTATGTAATACCTTGTAATATTACACTTTTTTATCCTGATATTCTTTTATACGAAAATGCTACAAGCGTAAATTTTACTTTGTTTTAACCAAAAAAGTAATTAGTAATGCAAGTAGTAATACAAGTTGTAAGTAGTAATACAAAAGTAATTCCGAGTAATGTCAGAAATATACTATTATTAGTAAGTTGGCAGTTAATTTGGATGTGAAACACAAAAGTTAATATGCCGCGGAGGGAAAGTACTCTCACATAGGCTACTACTCTGCGAGTAGATCTCTTTTATGTTTATAGCCAGCAGCTTTCAAACAATGTTGGTTGCTCAAACATTGAGCATATCAATTTTTAATTCCAATAAGCGTGACTAACTGAAGAATTTAGCAAAAATATGAAAACGATTGGCTTTTTTAAAGTACTGACACCGTTGTTTGCTCCGGTATTGACTGTAAAAGAATGCTGAGCTGAGTTTACTGATTTCATAAATGGTCAATATATTGTAATCTGTGCACTAGAAACGTGACACGAGCTAAGGCAAGCGACTTTCATGATTGTGATTTTGAGTAGATTGTGTATTTTCTCGATAATTTGTGGTTACTTGTAACATCGTTTCTTATTCTCTGCGAGCTGTATTGTGCAGTAGTATTGTGCTATTTTCTGCGACTTATCTTGAAGTACTTGTTCTTTGTAGACGCACTGCGCGGTTTGAAATAAGCCGGCGACGCGGCGTGTTGGAAGCACCTGCGTATAGTGATCACCGTAGGCCGCACAGGTGTTCGATTATTATCGCAACTCTGAGATTAACACGTGACTGAAAAAACAGCAGGTGTTCCATGTTAAATCGGTTTTTACTTTGATTTCGCTAAAACTGGTATTCAAAACAGCACGCGTTGCGTTTGCAACGAAGGAATGCGCGAGGTTTCTTTTGACTTATTGCATTTTCCTCGTTCTTGGATGCACCATCAGTGCGTCTAATCTTCATTCCCATGTGCATGTGCGTCTGGAGGTTCGAATCTGTATTTTGAAGAGGTGGACTCTATCTTTAGAAAATTTTCCTTTTACCTCCTCTTCAGTTACCGTGAGCCCTCGACTAACGTGGTTTTTGTTCTGCGTCTTGTTTATATAGGCCTACATGCTATAATATTGCAGTGGTTTCGTCGCCGCTGCTCCAGTACTACTTACTTATTATACCTATGGCCACAGTGGCGCAACCGGGGGTGAGGGTTGGAGGGTAGAACCCCACCACCAAAAATATGTAAAACAAAATTTGTAATCAACGTACTTACACACCAAAAATATGTAAAATAAAATTTGTAATCAACGTACTTACAGATAGTAAGAATGTAGTAATTACTATATTATCACAAACAAATGAGAATCATCATAGTTTATCATTTTTACTATTACTAAATAATAAACTAAAAATCAGCGTAAAGTTTACCAGACATGAATCAACTGTTTTCGTGCCAACAGCGCATTATATGTAGAATGCGCATGTATCAGCATACAAACACAGCTAGGTTTTCTCCGAGAAGCCGTGGAGATTACTGGGTTCGTAATTTAAAAAAAAAAAAAAAAAAAAAAAAAACCCAGTTTCCACCAAAAGCGTAGCGTTTAGTTTACTGCTATATTTTCCTGTTTGGCGAGTGAAAGGAATCAGTCTCGATCATCGGTCGACTACAGGGCAAAGGAATGTTATACATAGTCAGAGTCGGAAAATAATTTATGACGTGTTCAAGTTTATCAAGTCGGAAGATAAAGAAATACCAGAAAGAAAGTTACAGGAACGAGTAGCTCAGGCGTATGGTGTGTCTCTAAGTAGTGTTTTTAGAATTATTAAAGAAGCATCAGCATATACGGGTGATATAATATCTTTCAGTACTTCCTAACAAAGGAAATGAAAACCGATTTAGATGATATCGACAAGTGTACTATTCAATTAATTATTCATGAATGTCAATCCATAGAAAGGGAAAGACTAACATTTAAAGTAGGTATTAAAAAAAAACGTATAATTTACTGTATCATAGGCTTGCTGGAAGTCCATAAATAAATGGTGAATATCTCTAGCATGCTCTCGTCTTTTAACCATCATTTGCCTAATTCGGAAAATGTGGTCAACAGCGGAGCGTGCTTTCCTTACGCCACTCTGGTACTCATCCAGAATTTCTTCTGCATAGGTTACAATCCTTTGAGCAAGATATAGGATATCTTGTATCTTGTATGGAACGGAAAGAAGTATTGTCCGTCTTCAATTGCTACAGCTACTCTTTCTACGTTTTTTATGAATGGACAAAATAACTCTCCGACGCTCCAAAAGTTAAATAAATACTCCGGGTGTGGCCATAATTTTTATACGGAGTGTACATAGCGTACGAAGAAAACGCAGCGGAACAGTCAACTCGTTCCTTCACTCGGCACCAGGGGAAACAATCACCAGGGGCATTAACATCAGTGTCATCAAATTACACATTTTTTTTAATTTGTCTAAAAAATATGATTTTAATGCTATCTTAATTAAAGTTGGTATACATGCTTAGTATATTATGATCTTAGACGAGCACACAAAAAAGAACAATTTTTTCAATATTTGGTCTCCATAAATGCTTATATATTGTTATAAATAATTTAATACATTATCATGAACAATGTACTTTGCCTCATTAATTAGTCATCATATTACCCTTAATTTTGTAATTTTTGCAGACAAGAACTATAGTAACAAACTGAATCAAACAGATATTTGATGTATGTTATATTATAAAATAAAAAAATTTTAATTAATGAAATAATATTTTTCAATATTTCAGTCTTATTATGATTTTTTAAATAAATATGTGACTCAATAAGACATTTCTAAATGATTCAGACTGTTTTAACATGTATGAAAATGAACCACAAAAAAATTCATGTCATCAGGTTGAATAGTTTATGAGGAAAGGTACATTGAATTAATAAAAATGAAGTTTGCGGAAAACGGCAAAAAACAAAACTGCTGCATAATGGTAATGTAGTTCTTGTTTTCTGACCTGTTTTATTGTAATTTTAGTGCTCTCCTTCTCCATAATCCGGTTCCTTTTGTTTTTCTTCATCATGTTTGCTCTTAGCTGGTCTTCTTTTAAGCCTTCTTTCTTGTTGCACACTGCTTTTAGCCCTAAAATCTGCCTGCTGAATCCTGGCTTTATCGAGCTTCTGCAGTGTGGTCACACACCAAGATCCAGGAACAATTCCCAACTTGCTTAGCACTTTACTCCTTGTAATACTGCTATCATTGAAACAAGCTACTCCATCTTTTACAGCTGTTTCAACAATAGATCTGGATGCAAAATGTGTCTTGGGGCATTGCTCCTAAATCATTGCATTGAAGTCCTCATTGACATTTTGAGTTTTTCCATGCAAACACTTTTTAAGAAGCTCTGGACTGGAAAGATCTTTATAAATGGGTTTTGTAGCTTCAATTATTGCTAATGGAAGTACATTTTTGTGTTTGTATTGGGTTTCCTCTAGCTGGCTCTTGTATTGAAACCACGTATTTTCTCCTTTGGGATACAAGAAATGTTGCGGGTGATCATCGGATGAAGCTTTATGCAGGAAAGTGGGTTATACTGCTTTCTTCATGTTGTCCAAATTATTAACATTATCCACGATGGCTTTTCCATAATAATTGCAGAGAATCTATCTTTGTCAGTAAGACAACCTTTTCCTGATAAGCCCCTGCCATCATCAAGTTTTTTCCCTTCATATCATTTTTTAATTTTCTTAGCCTGTTACCCATCCTTTTCTAGATATGTACACTGCACTCTAATTTGGTATTTCTGTGTTCCCATAGGGCTTCATTTTAGTGACAGTTTTTTAGGCTTTTCTGTCACTATCACCAATAAACTTGATGTACCTCAAACGGTGTTTTGATTCACAAGCATAAAATATCAAGACCTGTAAAATTGTGTGAGGCTCTCTGGCCCAGACATTTAAACACGTAGTACTTTAAAATTGAAATGCCTCAAAGACAGTGTAAAATTTGGAATTTTGCGAAAAAAATTTGCATGCATGTTCTGTGAACTATTATTAATTCAGAAACATAAAAACCAAACTTTTGAAAAATTTTCAGATTTTCCATGTTAATGCCCCAACCCCAACCAACTGTCTTATCATTTGTACTCACTAATCAAACCGTAAGTCCTCGAATAGGCCCGTACTAAACTGGTTGAATCTATGTTTAGCACTGGGGAAAATTATGAGTCATACTACAAAACAAAGAATTTGAAAAATTTCTCCTGCAGATGGAAGTGTTGTCTGTATACAAACAAACGCTAACAACACATTAACAACCTTTTAAACAACTGATTGTTGCGGTGAAATGGGATTCCGCTTCTGTTTCCGAGTGTAGCCATTCGATTCCGTGTAAAGAACGACGAAAACTGTGTAGCCTGGACTATGAATACAAATGTGCATAAGTCCTATGTCAAAATTCATTTATATTCAATTATTACTATAGACTACTGTGTCTGAGTACATTAAATATTTTACACACCAAAAATCTTTCGTTAAAAATTTCGTATGCTTTAGAACCTAACCTCTACCGCTGCCTTGCTTAATGTCGTTTCAATTATTAGCATTGTGAATTCTAAGAAACTATTCCCAACGATAAGCGATCATGCAATCGTTCCAATCGTAAGCAATCGAGGAGTAATAATTTCTCTGCTTATGGAGCTGACCAGTGGCGTAGCGTCAATGGAAGCGTTGGAAGCACCGCTTTCCTTTTTAAAAAATTCTCTGTTAAAAATAATTTAAAATAATTAAATAATGGCTTATTAGCTTAATCAGTGATGCGATGAAGTAAAAAAGACGAATTGGGATGTAAATTATGTGTAAATTTGGTCGACTGAGTGACAGCTGTATCCAGGCTAGCAAGTGCGTAATTCGTCGAAGCGATATAGGCGTAGGCATTCTGTTTACGCATCAATGAGTGGTGTTGCTTTCTACCCTTGTTTACACTTTGAATACTGTTTATTTATGAAATTGCAATTAACAAAGTTGTGAGTAATATACATTTTTAACGTTGGAAATTAAATAGCGTAATAATAAACATTATACTTAACGTTTATGTTATTAATTGAAACATTATAAAGCATTGTATCATTCAAAAGCAGTGGAAGCAGCCACTCCAGAAGCTTCTCTATAAAAACTACTCTGGCCCATTAATTTACCACTACGAGAACTGAATTTGTACGTAATTGTTCCAGACGGAACCAATTTTTATACGACTATGTATAAACTGACATCTTTACAACCAAAAAAAATCAAAGGACTACAAACCCAACTAAACTACAGATAATAAGATAAAGGCTTTACAAATATTTATCTTATAATTTAACTTATTAATATACGTCTATTTATCTGTAACTCGTATAATGAATAAATTCGAAATTATTTTTTTCGTACAATGAAATACTACTGTTTGGTACAAACTCGTATGAAAACATAAACATCAAGAAGATAATGTAGCCCCCCCCCCCAAGTTTCAGACACACGGTTTGGCACTGCAGCTCTGACCCTTAAAACATCACTCTCTAGCAACGGTCTCATATAGTCAAGAAATTAATATTTTGTATAAACAATATGAACGGTTAAAGAAATTCGAGACTTCAACTGTACACGTTATTAAGGTTTGAGGTCAATCTGTTGATAACAAAAATTATTATATTAACGGAAATTACTTTTGCAAAGTATTAATTACTTGAGTGTATGAGCCTGGATGTAAACTAAAGATTTAGAGCAATAGATGATGTCTTTAACTCTGAAAAAAGGTTATTTAAAAATAGAACTTACTTTTTCAAACGGTTAGATTTTCTTCTTGATAATTACGTAGTTAAAAAATATATTTAAAGTAGATAGGATACGTCTTTGTTTTCACTTTTAATTGTCGTGTCACTATCTGATTTTAGCCTAATTAATAATATTTGAGATGTGCGCGACACTACCCTTAACCGTTCAAAAGAACTAAATGAATTTATTACTTCAGTGATGTCGTTTTAGTGTCTTTAATTTTCTTAAATGATTTTATTTTTTTACTTGTCTCTTGATGTCAAATTTAAATTAGTCCAATACCGAGCCTCCTTAAGTTTAAAACATTGTGGCCTTTACACAACTAAATTATTGTTTGAGAGATCTAGACAAACCTAGGATAAAACAGTGTCAAAAATTCTAATGAAAATAAAAATTAAGAAGAGCGGAAATTTTAAAAAAGCTGAAAAGTATTGTTCTAAAATTCCATCTGTTTCCACAGAAACCGTATAGTTATAGCATACTTTTGACTATCACTAGAAACGCGATTGAACATTTATTTTGACCTATTCCATGACATTTCTTTGCTGCCCTACTCTTTATTAAACTTCAAACTCCTTTATAACTGTATTCTCGATTAACGATGATTCCTACTATGTTGTCAGATGAGCCAAAACTGCGATTTCCTTCCTTGATTTCAGTACTCTTAGGGTTCTAATTAATCGACTTTATTTGCACATGCCGTTTATACTACTTTGCCAGATTCCTGGCTTTTGAAATCCGTGTTTCATATCAGGCCTAGCGTTCAAAACACGAGACTTCAAATATTGCCTTCATAAAGATATCTGTTAAATGTTCATGTAATGACAGACATATCGTTCCCAACTGTCTTATCATTTGTACTCACTAATCAAACCGTAAGTCCTCGAATAGGCCCGTACTAAACTGGTTGAATCTATGTTTAGCACTGGGGAAAATTATGAGTCATACTACAAAACAAAGAATTTGAAAAATTTTTCCTGCAGATGGAAGTGTTGTCTGTATACAAACAAACACTAACAACACGTTAACGCAGAGAAAACATGTGTTTTGTCACGCACGTTCTGTATTCACATTAGCGGAGTTACGATAACTGCTTTCCTTCAACGGACAAAATAACAAGTTGTAACAATCGTTTACAATGTGTGTGTGTGTGTGTGTGTGTGTGTGTGTGTGTGTGTGTGTGTGTGTGTGTGTGTGTGTGTGTATTCTCATGGTCGAGCGTTACAACCACAAGTCATTGAGACTTACTTCACGTATCAACTTCCGCTTTCTCACCGTGGGGGAAACCCCAGCGTTCCATTCCACAGATCGGGATTACACATAAAATAATGTATTTGCAAAATTCTTCAGCTATTTCAGAGACTGTTAGTTTTATTTGTTATACTCAATTTTGGTTGTCTTACTGCCATATGTCAATATTTTACATCTCAAAATTTATAAATTACATTATTCTTAATTTATCAAAGCACTTTATAGACTTTCATTTAGCTTTATAGGCTTTCAAACATGTTTCCTGGTTTGATTGACTCCTTCAAAGGAACCTTACGGTTACGGTTATACTTTTTCTAAATTTTTAATTCTTATCTTAATTTTCTTAACCTTACGTTATTCTTAATTCATCAGAGCAGCTTATGTCTCTAGACTTCCAAAGAATCTTCATTTATATTTATAGTACTTCAAATAAGTTTCATGGTTAGATTGGCTCCTTAGATTAGTTATACTTTTTCTTTTCATCGAAAATTTTATATTTCTCTGTTGGTTGTTAACAATTCGTTCTCTCTCTCTCTCTCTCTCTCTCTCTCTCTCTCTCTCTCTCTCTCTCTCTCTCTCTCTCTCTCTCTCTCTCTCTCTCTCACGACACACTTCTGCATTTTCTGTGCATCTGTCGATAGCTCATTCCGTTTCTGGTGTCGTTGAGCATTCCAACCTTTATTATTCTCCGTCCTGTCTTTCCTTACACCTTTCCCTCTATGATCCTCAGCTGTAGACAATTTCTACGCAGTATATACCCCAACGAAGATGCTTTTTCTTTCGTATTACTTTCAGCAGTTTTCTTTCCTCTCCTATTCTCATCAGTAGTTAAATTAAGAGGAACAAAAGTATAATTTTTCCAACATGATTGTTTTATGTCAGAGTACAGACTATTTTATTTCGACATGTGTGATGAACGTGTAACAAATGTAAGTTTTGGAAATAGATTTATGCTTAAAATAACAACGTAACAGTAATAAACTTTCAGGCCACAAAATTCAGATTCGTATAACGACTTTTGCGACGTCTGTGCATTGTCACTGTTTCATTGCGCATGCCACAGCGTTGTTCATTACATCTCTAACATTGTTTAAATTATTCACGAATTCCAGTAACATAGTGCTCCCAGCTGGTATAAATGTGTTATTTACTGTACGACTAATATTATTTATCTTTCATACACAAACATGTCAAATGATGATGAATTATAGGCCTAATGGAACGGTCGTAAATAATCGTAGATGAACAATTAAGGCAAGACCAATAAAGGTGTACAAATAAATACACCGCATTTTTACGTTTATCGTGGTACATGTTATCTTCAATAAAATTTTACTCCTTGTCTGATAAATCTTGTTTATTGTAAAATAAAATCGGATCTCGTTTAATGACTGATAATAATTTAATCTAGTCACATAGTTACGAATTACGATTAATATTTTATTACACTCAAAAACTATGTTTGTTACTAAAAGGTTCATTATGGTTTTCACTATCTACTGAAATTTAATATAGCTGGTTAGATCCAAAGAGGCTTACGAAAAATATAAAAGGTTGGAAGAAATTTAGACGGAGAAAAAAATGGGAGTAGTGTCGGGGTCACTACCGATGAGGTTTTTGGCTGAAAACGTCTTACCCTAGGACAGGGTAATGTGTTGCTGGGTCGGGGTGTTTGTAGGTTTGGAAAAAATAAATAAACGAACTTGCACGTCTTTTATTTTATTTGTTTTTCACAATGCTGACTAATTTGTAAAATTTTGTTAAAGATAGGACAATGGTTCGAGTAGTACGATATGTAAGACTTACATGCTACGATTATATCTGTAGAGAACGTTAAGTCTATCCATCCATACCTTAATTGCCCTCATATCGAAGACGCCTGATTTGCATAAACAGTAGTCGCAGAGATATTAGACATTCGCTGAGTGGATCTAACGGCGGCGAGTGTGTCGGCTTCGGTGGATACGTGATGTTGGCATCTTTCCTTGTTTTACAGATGTCCAGCAGTTTGAGAACGAAATAAACTGTTGAACGTCTTCATCTGTGAATTCTTGTTGTAAGAATTGCAACATAGCTGCATTGGGTCGTTTTAAATCATTTTGGAACCATATACGATCACCAACACCACAAACAAAACCCAACCTGTTGCCTGTTGCCAACTTTTCAGAGTGCTCCGTCGCCAGACGCCAATGGTTTATAAACGCTAAATCTCGATTCTCAGACGTCCCAGTATGCTTATATTTCATAGCATTCCGTCAGTTCTACCTCACTGTTGACATTCGTTGTTTGTGAACTGGCGTTAGGCGTTGCGACGTCTGCGCAGCTGGTGCTCGCCTCTGCGTCATCCCCCGCATTCGTTCTGCTGCTGTCATAGGGGCCTTTTTGGATTGCTCATTCATTCTTCTTTTAGTTTGTGTTTCCGGTAATCATTTACCTTCTTGTTGTGATGAAATTGTGACATTTTTGAAATTTTAAGGAAAATTTATCCAAGTTCAACACTGGCAGTGTATTATTTATTAAATTATTTCACTGTTATCACTATTAAAGTTTTATTTTATAGTGCTTGTGGGGCTTTATAAAACGGCGCCTACGCATATACGTTCCCGAGCTATACTAATTTTTCCGCACAGCGAACCGGTGATTTTCCACTCGAACTTGGCGGCCAGCTTGTGATGACATGTGACACTTCGCGGTGAAGATGAATATCGCATGACATTCTTTCACCCTTGCTCTTTGAATCGTATATTGCTTATTTAAATATGAGTTATTAGTTTCAATGTTATTAAAGTTTGTCTGGTATACACAATATCGTAACATCGACTTTCGCATAGTTACCCCCACACCGGACCCGCGGTGTAAGACGTTTTCCGTCAAAAAATATTGAAATTGACCCATAACCCTTTAGTTAAAAGGGGATCTAATATGTTTGCCAGAAGCTGGCGCGCGTGCACTTTTAAACACATATCAACTGGATGAATTTCAAAGTAAGTTGAAAAAACACCTAATGGCAACATTGATGACAAGGAAAAACGTTCTGTCCCTACATCTGTCCACAAAAATTGGCCCTGACTTTACAAACTTGTAATTTCCAGAATGCATGAAGTATTACAAGATAATTAAACCATCAATGGAACTTTCGCACAGTTATTTATTTAACCGTATAATTACATAAGCCCTATTCAGTTATTAAAGCTTTTCACGATTGCTGCCATCCTGCCATCAAAATTTTATAGAAATAATAACTTACTCAAAATAACGTGGGTTGATAATATATTTGAGCAAGTTAGTATAAAGTTAGCGAGCATTTGAGCGTAGTTGAAATGGTATTTATTTAATATGTATTTAAGTAAAGATATAAACAAAATTAATTATTTAGATGTTTAATCGATAACGATGGTGTGAAGAGAAAGGTGAGGCAGAAAGAAATATGCTTCATTAGGTTGCATGAGACAACCGATTAAAATGCCTTAATCTGACAATAAAAGCATCGACATTTATCTAATAGAGAATATTTTAAAATCTGAGCTTTAGCCTTTGCCCTGACTCAGGTTCACGGTAAAACGTACACATGGCATACGTTTTAGTATAAACGTTTTAAACTAAAGATATGTGAAAGCGCACGTGTGAGTGTTCAGTAAATAACGAAAGCATCCATAAACGAATGTACGAAAAGGACAACAAAAGCCTGGGAAACACTTGCCGATAAGGTCGCGAAGAGGCTCAGTCCGCACGTGTAGGTGTCACTCCGAACGCGCCACTTTGTACCCACTGACCTCCCATTCTTTTCTTAATGTCTTTCACCGCATTGGCCCAGCGAAGTGAGGATGACCGAGATCGCACACTCGCAGAATGTTGAATTGTAATTTCTGAGAGGAAAAATAATGAAAATTTAGAGGAAAAATAGCCTATATGGTGTTAAACACTGAGACAACACACATTTTTCTAAACATAGTCTGTCGTCAGACCTAAAGCCGCCAATCACAGAACACAAAGGAATACTCTATCGTAGTTATAGTAGATTTGGATTTTTGACTTTTTCAAATCTATGACAGCACAGTCATATTTTCTTGATACGGTGATAGTTCCGACTAAAGACAATTCCTATCAGAAAGTATACAAAAATTAATGTCATTTGATTATACTTAAACGTTTTAGATTAGCTTATGTTTACTCAAGAAATGAAAAAGTCATCTTTTCAGTAACTCAAGCCGTAGCCAGTAATAGTTATTATTATATTTGGTATACCACATTCATTTTGTCTACAGGGGTATTCCTTTCCTTTGTTGTTGTCAGATAACAAAATGAAAATACAATGAAAACTTTTACTATTCGAAGATATTTAATAGAAAATTAAACGTTTACTTAATGAAAATAAATTATTAAATTTCTTTAAAGCCAAAATTAAAATTTCCGGTAAGAGGTAGCGTTTGTCACTTTTGAAATGTATTGATCGCAGTTGAAATGTTATTTATCTGATTAATATGCAGTAATAATATTAAAAAAATCAATTTTTCGATAAATTGTTCAGACTGTTAAAGTTATGCAGATTTTTTATTGACTTAAAATACAGTTACTAACAGGACTGAAATCTTCAAATTTCGAACGCTGAAATTTCGTAGTAACGTGTAATGATCGGATGTTAACCTAATTTCGACCAGTAGTGTCATTCGAAGTAATCACACTGATGTTCTTGACTAGAAAGTCTGTTAAATTTTACTGTTAAAGTCTGTAGTAACAGGGTAGGCGTCCACTCGGGGTAGAATCGTGGTTCATTGACACAAATTTGAAGAGCTACAGTATTAAAAATCTGTAAAAGAATAAGTCACATTGAGTGAAAAATTGAGTCATACGTGAAAAAATTAACTTATTCTTAATTATGATATTGCATTTTTGTTGAGCCGTTCACAGCAGCAAAAACGCAGTTTTTAAGGTAAGAAATCTTATAGACAAGATTTATAAAGAAAATGTAGGCCTAATTTTCTTATTCGTTGAGGGTGTAAAGAATTGCGTT
Organism: Magicicada septendecula; assembly: GCA_034769895.1. NCBI lineage: Eukaryota > Metazoa > Arthropoda > Insecta > Hemiptera > Cicadidae > Magicicada > Magicicada septendecula. The sequence continues at coordinate 332,642,690 of CM068371.1, read as the reverse complement.
TTTTCATCAGGAAGAGCTAACCTTTTTAAAAAAGACAATTTAACAGTGAGAGAAATACTCCAGCGTTTCAGTTTCAAACCTAGTAACCCATCTTTTGTTACGAGGCCTACCCTAAATGAATTCCTGTCTGTCTGTATCAGGTATCCAAAAACCGGATGTGTGAATCTTCACACTGAAGAGAATGAAACACGCACTGTACAATTTCTCTCGGGAATTCGACGTGTTATATAACCGAAAGCTACATCGCATCTGCCGTGCTAACAACTAACAGTTATGCTAGAGAAAGTATCACGCATGCCTTATTACGCTACACAGCTCAGGCGAACGTGCGTACTGAAATAACGCAATACGAACACAAGCGATCGTTTAAATTTATTCTTCTTTGTTTCCATTAGTAACAAAAGTAGAAAAGAAAGCTGACTTTCCATTTATATAAAGGGTTACAGGCTACCCCATTTGCGAACACCCCAAAGTTTGTCCTACGTGCGATCACCCAAATCAACCGTGTGATAACGTGGTTGCCTTCATTATTTATTGTCTCACTTGTATACGCAGTAAATCTATAGCCGATATCCAACAGATAAAGCCAAAATTGCGCAGTTTTGTTAAAAAAAACGGTATTCGCATAATACCGTTAAAAACCTGCTTGGAATACATTTAAAATAAACATGAAGAAACAATACACTCAATTCGAAGAAAGTACTGCAAGGGAACTAACAGGTAGGAGGAAAATTCTGATGTTAGAAAGTTTTTAAGACTCTGTCATGTGTCCTAAACTTGACAAATTAAAAAAAACAAAGACAAGTAAAATGTGCCAATCAAGACACATTTTAGCGAAAAATATAAAATTAAAAATATACTATATAACATATAAAAATGTAATATAATATATGAAAATAGTACAAACAGACATATTTTAAAAAAAGAGTGATTATCTTACGCAAAAAAATCTGAAAAATAAGAAAAATAATGAATTAATAACAAATTAAATAAATAATAATAACTGCAAAAAGGCAATAATAAATATTTAATAATAAGGCAGCTGATAAAACAATGTAGCTGCTTATGCAGATATGTCATCAATCAAACGCCGAATAGGATTATCCGTGCGGAACCGTGGAATCTCAAAACAATTAACGTTTTCCTACTGATAAAGAGAGCAAGCAGTTCCCTCTCACGGTAACTCCAAGTGACACTTGTCGCAAGTGAGAGGACACCATAACAAAAGCGAAAGGCGAAAGCGTTAACAATATTAATGCACGTAATAACTCATACGAACAAGTTAAAAACCAATTACCCGATCATTCGCGTGCACATGAGGATTGTAGGTTATTGTCCCTTTCTGGGTCGCTTCAGGAGGGCTTTCTGGGTTTTCAAGAGTTGTATGGTAGTCAATTGCCACGCACCATACAGAAAATCTAATTCACCGTTCTGCCCAGTAGTAATCACCTTTTGTTCTGGTCTAGAGTTCACTGCCATTAGTGAAATACGAATACCGTTATTTTTGTAAATACATTTTTTAATTGTTGTACACTATACAGTTGTTTTTTTTTTCTAAAAGCAAATGTTACCCTCTATGATTTAAGTGATGGAATTATGTCAAGGTCGCTAGTAATTGAGGGTACTGTAATTAGTATTGCACCCAGACGACCTCTAATTAATCCAGCTGATGAGGCTGGGCACCCATTAGCGTTGTGTGGGTATATCTGTCCAACGGTGTTAACGGTAGATCTTGTGAAGTTTTCGAGTCTACGACGCGATGGCGCGATATCCATTACCTTGCTTGGATATAAGTGCTGTTTAATTTTCCTATAAGTTTAATAATATGTTTAAAACTTTAATTCAAAAGAAGGGAGGAGCCAGTAGTGTCAAATGAAATATGAGACAACGAAGGGACGGGTAGCATCATAGCACCCCTGAAATGCTACAAATTTATTGGAAAGAAGTGAAAAGAAAAGACAGGGCTACGAAACAGAAAATTATTAAAGCAGAGCTGAACATAAAGTCCATACGCTCTTCATAAAGGACCAGAATATTAAAGCAGATAGATGAACATAAAGTTCATACGCTCTTCATAAACGACCAGAATATTAAAATTTAATTTGTACGCGTATTTCTAGAGACTAATTAGTACATTCATTTGTTTCAAACGTATGTATATTTCTTAACATTTGTTGTTATATACAGTTGATATTGAAAACATGTATACGATAATATGAAATGATAGTCTTAAGTCATTTTATTGTTTTGGTTGCAACAATGTATTTATGTTAATGAATTTTTGAGTCCAGTACCGTGCTCCCACGTAAAGTCGGCTTCATGAGGCCAGCAGGTAAATGATTTGCCGTTTGCGTGGTTACATGTTCCGTCACACATAGGCCCTACTGGCGACACTTCGTCAGGTTCATCATGTTAAATTTTACACGTGACGGGTACCTGTAACTTGAGCTAGTGCAGTCCGGATCAGAAAACCACGAGACATAATATCCAACTGTGGAGTGTTGTGTTGTGAGCCCATAACACAGTTGTGTTACATAATATACAGTTGTGTTGTGAGCCCGACGATTCCCTTTACCAATCCACTGTCCCCGGTGCAACGAGTAATCTGACTGGAACTAAATACTGTACACTTGTACCCATACGTGTTTCTTTTAACAGCTGTATGGGTATATAATTACAGTACTTATAATTACATCTTCTTCTTCTTCTCTTCAAGGATTAGGTTATATAAACCTGTTCCGGCACCTATCTCATCCTCGGACAACCCACGTCTCTTCTACCAATGGTTTTATAGTTCAGTGCCGCTTTCGGCAATCGATCCTCTGTCATCCTTTTCAAATGATCACACCGTTGTCTCCTGTAAGCTGAAATAATTTCATTTGTGTCCTCTACTTCGAGGTCTGCTCTGATATCCTCATTCCTTATTCTATCTTATAATGTATAGTTTAAAGTACTTCGAAGAAACTGCATTTCAGTACTCTGAATCTTGCCGCATTCCTTTTTTGTCATGACCCACGCCTCACTCGCACATGTCAGTGTGGGGATTGCAGTTATTTTATAAAATTTAATCCTTGTACTATGTCTTGTTTTATTTCTAGATTTTTATAAATCGTACCATAAATATTCCTAAATTTATTTATCTTCTCTTTTATATTATATTCAGATTCGTACCTTACGGCACATCCGAGATATTTAAAGAGCTCACTTGTTCTAAAGTGCTGTTGTTTATAAGTATCTTAGTCCTTACTGGATATTTACCTTTAAAGGCCATGGCTGTAGTCTTTCTCATTGACATTGTCAGTAGTACTCTCTTGCTACTTCTTGTAATTGAAACATAGCTTTTTGTAAATCATTCTCATTTCTTGAATAAGAACTATGTCATCCGCATATAGCAGGGAACCCACACAAATTGATTTATTAAGCTGTATTCACGAAGTCACTCTGGATTTCCATGCTCTCAACATGTCGTCATTGTCTTATAACTACATATTATAATGTGTCTTATAATTACATATTATTGTAAACTGATAGTATTATATGTAAATTAACTATTGAGAGTCTTTTATACGAACGTCAATGGTATTTTACAGAACAAAGTTTATGATCATCAAGACTTTAAATGCGTTTGTATGGATTACAATTATTGCGTGTACAAATGCATGTAACACATCTCTAACTGCCTCTTTGTGAAATACTAGTACTGGTTAGAGATACATAGTTGTGAATTAACGGTCAGGGACACACGCTTTTAAAGGCGTGCATCAAGGATTCCAATCCATCCGCGCGACCGGACTCCAACGTAACTCTGTAACATATAGGCCTATTGTCTTCAGCTGCGACAACCGTTGTCTGTTCGGTGGTACTGCAGGCCGTATTAGACTCCTTCTGTTCTGTCAGCAAAAAGTCGTGGTAGCCTGACTAGAAATCGCTTGAACTTTGTTTGTATGCTCCTCATGAAGATGACTGTGTGTTTGGTCTGGACACAGTATGTTTGGTATGTGTGTTGTCTAAAACATAGACTAAACTGTGTGATTAGACTGGACCTCAGTACTGGGATAAACTAGCGAACACCGTGCCAATTTGTTGATCGTTTTAGACTGAAGATGGCCTCCGATTATGTGGCCGAAACGTCTGTTTTTCAATAGAAGCAGTAGACCGCGGCCTAATGCCCCGCAGACAGCAATTTCAACAATGTTTTAAGGATGGTTCACATTATAGCTACGCTCACAACACGCTTAGATAGGCCCAATATAATAGGTACCCTCACACAAAAATCGCGCTTCAAACAATGAAAATCGCGCAGAGTGGAGTGTCTACTGAATATTAGTGTAATTATATTTAGCGCGGAAAGAATGTGAACTTGGGAGAAATGGACATTTAATGGAAATATATTCGAGGCGTCCTGAGTTACTGATGCAATCTCATGTCTTTCTAGCCGTATGAAATTTTTCTTCTGACTTTCGGTGCATCAAAAGAGGATCAACCCATGTCCTAGTCCTGTTTTATCGACTATCGTTTCTTTATTTCATCGACCAGAAGAAGTATTATCACAAACTTTACATTAAAATATTTTATCTTTCCTGCACGACAAGCAAATAGACTCATTTTGAGAGCGACTTGCCCGTTGCAATGTGAATGACGGAGCCTGTGAATCTTAATGTGACCTGACCTTGACGCTTCTGAACTGTTGTGTAACCTATGTCTACAGCATAGGAGGAAAATAGCTTTAACAGCTATAGCCTATACACATACACGCGCACAAGCATACGCACATCCAGACTGGAACTACAGTATTATTTATTATTCCTAATTAGTACTACCGAGTCGAACTTCAAATTGTGTCATACTGTTTTCTACTATTTCATTTTCTAACTGAACTATAAGTGTCATGTTATTCGTTCAGTTACTCTCAATTAATCAAGTATTCGAATAACTGAGCAAAACAAAAAACTAACAAATAGTGTCTTGAAAATAATAAAACACTCGTTGTAGTGTCTACAACCTAATTCTTAGTACAGTATTCCAATAAATATCACTATCGACATTAAAACAGAATGAAAGGTCAACAACATAGCAGCAGAGACGACTACGAAGTATTGAATGAAATTCATATAAATTTTTGAAATTAGTTTATATTATTAACACAGAAACTGATAAACATTTGAAATCTTCTTCTTCGAATGCTCCTGAAGAGTAGCATCTATCGATTCAAATTAGAAGTACGAAGAACCTCTGAACTGTTACTCGATTTAAAATATAAAAAATCTCGAATACTAGTGTTTCTTAAACTCTGGTCCGCGAAATTCTAACGAATGGTCCTCTTATTGACCGTAGGAAAATAATTGCTTTCCATTTATTTTCAAACACCATCTTTGTTCGTGGAATCAAAAAAATAATAATAATAACAATAATACACAGCTTAAAGTATTCATGGACAACTAAGTTGTTTATGTCCTACGTACTTGTTATTTTTATTTATTTTCTTTACCTAATAAGTGATGAAAAACTTACGCAAGAATATATTTTTTCATTGCAATAAATCATGAAATTATGTATATCTACTTTTATAGTTAGTATAATTATATATACGTTATTATTCGTTATTACTTAGTATACGATAACAGCCGCAAATTCAAACAGAATCAAATAATGTTTCGCATACAGCCCTGAATTGTAGGGTTCTCAAGATCTGTTGATTTTGGTAAAGATCGGTTAAGGGAAAGGGGTAGTTTACCTGCAACGTTTTATGTTTTAACAAGGGTATTTTCTATGGCAAACGATAACAGCCGCAAATTCAAACATAATCAAATACGTTTTTGCATACAGCCCTGATTTCTTGAGTACTAATGACCTATTGTTTTTGGTGAAGATCGTTTAAGGGAAAGGGGTAGTTTACCAGCCACGTTTTTTGTTTTATCAAGGGTATTTTGTATGGCAAACGATAACAGCCGCAAATTCAAACAAAATCATATAATATTTTGCATACAGTCCTGAATTGCAGAGTTCTCAAGACCTATCGTTCTTGGTGAAGATCGGTTAAGGGAAAGGGGTAGTTTACCTGCAACGGTTTTTTATCAAGGGTAATTTTTTTTACTTTTTTTATGGTAAACGATAACAGCCGCAAATTCAATCAGAATCAAATAAGTTTTTGTATACAGCACTGATTTGTAGAGTACTCAAGACAAATTGTTTTTAGTGAAGATCGGTTAAGGGAAAGGGGTAGTTTACCTGCAACGTTTTATGTTTTAACAAGGGTATTTTCTATGGCAAACGATAACAGCCGCAAATTCTAACAGAATTAAATGATTATTTGCATACAGCCCTAAATTGTAGAGTTCTCAAGACCTACTGTTTTTGGTGAAGATCGGTTAACGGAAAGGGGTAGTTTATCAGCAACGTTTTATGTTTTAACAAGGGTAATTTTTTCTGTGACGAACGATAACTGCCGAAAATTAAATGAGAATAAAATAATTTTTTGCACCCTTTCCTGATTTGCAGAGAGCTCAAGGCCTATTGATTTTGGTGAAGATCGGTTAATGGAATAGGGTAGTTTACCAGCAACGTTTTATGTTTTATCAAGGGTGTTTTCTATGGCAAACGATAACAGCCGCAAATTCAAATAGAATCAAATAATTGTTTGCATACAAGCCTGAATTGTAGAGTACCCAAGACCTGTCGTTTTTGGTGAAGATCGGTTAAGGGAAAGGGGTAGTTTACCAGCAACGGTTTTTTTCAAGGGTAATTTTTTTCCATAGTAAACGATAACAGCCGCAAATTCAAACAGAATCAAATGATGTTTTGCATACAGCTTTGTATTGTAGAGTTCTCAATATCTATTGGTGTTGGTGAAGAAAGGGAAAGGGGTAGTTTACCAGCAACATTTTATGTTTTAACAAGTGTAATTTTTTATATGACGAACGATAACTGCCGTAAATTCAAACAGAATCAACTAGGTTTTTGCATACCTTTTTGAACTAATGAGAACTCAAGGTCTGTTGATTTTGTTGAAGATCGGTTAAGGGAAGGGGTAGTTTATCAGCAACGTTTTATGTTTTAAAAAGGGTAATTTTTTATGACGAACGATAACTGCCGAAAATTAAATGAGAATAAAATAATTTTTTGCACCCTTTCCTGATTTGCAGAGAACTCAAGGTCTGTTGATTTTGTTGAAGATCGGTTAAGGGAAGGGGTAGTTTATCAGCAACGTTTTATGTTTTAAAAAGGGTAATTTTTTTATGACGAACGATAACTGCCGAAAATTAAATGAGAATAAAATAATTTTTTGCACCCTTTCCTGATTTGCAGAGAGCTCAAGGCCTATTGATTTTGGTGAAGATCAGTTAAGGGAAAGGGGTAGTTTACCTGCAACATTTTATGTTGTAACAAGAGAAATGTTTCCATGACGAACGATAACTGCCGCACATTCAAACAGAATCAAATATTTTTTTGCATGCTTCCCTGAATTGTAGAGGACGGAAGGTCTGTTGATTTTGGAGAAGATCGGTTAAGAGAAAGGGGTAGTTTACCTGAAACATTTTATGATTTAACAAGAGTAAAGTACTTAATTTTTATAAATAAAGTATCCTGATAAGAAGCTCATAGTAATCCACTGTAGGAAACGTAGATGAAATATCTATAAATGAAGAGGTTAGGTGAACGGGGTGGGGGTAATTTTCTATTATTAAAAATTATAATTGAAGGTGGAGGGCAGAATTTTTTATATGTGTACTACGTTATCGGCAACAAAGAAGTAGTTTTTTGTTAAAATTGCTTCCCGAGCTCTTTAGCCGTAGTTCAATGTTTTCTGCAAAACCAGACTTTTCGGCAGTGCCATCGACTGCCATCATCGGTGAAAATCGAGTGCGAAAACGTGAGGTGGTATACGTTAGTGACCACAGTACTGTGGTTAATGCTGAAGCAATAAGTAGAAAGACGTAGTTTCTATGGAAATATTTCATTTCGAATATGATTTTAAATATAAATCTTAGAACATGGAAGTCATGTATGTTTCTCCATACCGATATTTTACTTCCATATTCCTTAAGGAAATGGAAGTATGGTGATGGCAAAAAAAATCGTGTTCGAGATTATTGCAGATTCTGATTGTACTACACTCAAAACATGAAAAAAAGTCGTTTTCCGAAAAGTGTCTGTGTATGTGTCTGTGTGTCTGTCTGTCTGTCTATCTGTGTGTAGATTTTTTTCTATGGCAAACGATAACTGCCGCAAATTCAAACAGAATCAAATAATCTTTGCATACAGCTCTGATTTGTAGAGTAGTCAAGACCTATTGTTTTTGGTGAAGATCGGTTGAGGGAAAGGGGTAGTTTACCTGCAACGGTTTTTTTTTATCAAGGGAAATTTTTTTTTTTGGCAAACGATAACAGCCGCAAATTCAAACAGAATCAAATAATGTTTCGCATACAGCCCTGAATTTTGTAGAGTTCTCAAGACCTATTGTTTTTGGTGAAGATCGGTTAAGGGAAAGGGGTAGTTTACCTGTAACGTTTTATGTTTTAACAAGGGTATTTCCTATGGCAAACGATAACAGCCGCAAATTCAAACAGAATCAAAATATTATTTGCATACAGCCCTAAATTGTAGAGTTCTCAAGACCTATTGTTTTTGGTGAAGATCGGTTGAGGGGAAGGGGTAGTTTACCTGCAACTTTTTTATCAAGCGTATTTTCTATGGCAAACGATAACTGCCGCAAATTCAAACAGAATCAAATAATTTTTTGCATACCTCACTGAATTGTAGAGGACTCAAGGTCTTTTGATTTTGGTGAAGATCGGTTAAGGGGAAGGGGTAGTTTACCTGCAACCTTTTACGTTTTAACAAGAGTAAAGTACTTGAAAATTCATTTAAACTTTTTCAAACAATGGTAATTGTTAAAAATAAAATAATTTTGTTGCCAGGCAATAAAATTATAATTTTTTTCATTTTAGTGTAAATCTGTACATAGTATAAAGTAAAGTCGGCCCGTTTTCTCTCTGTGTTTGAAATCGCTAATCTCAGGAAGTACTGAACGGATTTTATTCAAGTTTTCGCCAATAGATAGAGTGTCTATCGAGGAACATTTATGTATATAATTAATACATATATGTTGTACATTAGCTTAGCTATCACGGTTTATGTCAAGTAAGTGGTATAGTTTACATCTTATATATAAATATCGGTATGGAGAACCATACATGACTTCCATATTCTAAGATTTATTTTTAAAATCATTTTCGAAATGAAATATTACCATAGAAACTACTTCTTTCTACTTACTGCTTCAGCCTTAACCACAGTACTGTGGCCACTAACGTATACCACCTCACGTTATCGCACTCAATTTTCACTGATGATGGAAGTCGATGGCATTGCCGAAACGTCTGGTTTTGTAGAAAACATTGGACTACGGCCAAATATCCCGGGAAGGAATTTTAACAAAAACTACTTCTTTGTTGCCGATAACGTTGTACACATATATATAAAAAATATGGATAAAATTAATGGCTTGTATAAGTTAATGATTGATCTCCATTAAGTAGTGCTCAAGTTTCCAAAGTTTTAATATTATGATGTCCGTAATTAAAACATCAGAGCAGGTTTAGTGTGTATGAGGGTACACCGTGGACAAAAATTTTCAACATTTCCTATTGAGCGTTGCTTAGAGTAAAGCTGCGAATCTACAGTGTACGTTTCACAGAACAAACAAGCGGAAAAGAAGGAGCGCTCCGAAGTCACTCATGGACCCTCAGCATCTTGCAGAGGGTTCATTCCCTAAAGACGAAAAGTCTGTCTATGAATCGTTCCTCTGTAAACACGTGCAGTTACACTGCCCAGCGATCCACAGGAAGCAAATCGCTATCCACGCTGGACACTTTTTCAGCTTGCACGCGTTATGTTGGTATGGGTTTCGGCACTTTCCATTTAAAAAGCGTGCAAATGTAAGAAAATAAACATGAATGAGGCCAGAAATAACGCGAATTGTGTGTGTGTGTGTGTGTGTGTGTGTGTGTGTGTGTGTGTGTGTGTGTGTGTGTGTGTGTGTGTGTGTGTGTGTGTGTGTGTGTGTGTGTGTGTGTGTGTGTGTGTGTGTGTGTGTGTGTGTGTGTGTGTTCCCTGCCTTTTTATTGCGGTAGTCATAATAATAAAATGGAAACGTAAACATTACATAACTGAGATATGCTTGCCTGCCACGAACGATATATCAATGAGTATCTCTCATACATGATTTACATTAAAATGAAAAAAATTATAATTTTATTGCCTGGCAACAAAATTATTTTATTTTTAACAATTACCATTGTTTGAAAAAGTTTAAATGAATTTTCAAGTACTTTACTGTTGTTAAAACGTAAAAGGTTGCAGGTAAACAACCCCTTCACCTTAACCAATCTTCACCAAAATCAAAAGGCCTTGAGTTCTCTACAATTCAGTCACGTATGCAAAAAATTATTCGATTCTGTTTGAATATGCGGCAGTTATCGTTCGTCATAGAATATCGGTATGGAGAACCATACATGACTTCCATATTCTTAGATTTATATTTAAAATCATTTTCAGCCAAACAGCCAGGCTGTGTCTTACCTGCCTTTTTATTGCTGTATTAAATGAAAAATATTATATTACATTAAAATGAAAAAATTATAATTTTATTGCCTGGCAACAAAATTATTTTATTTTTAACAATTACCATTGTTTCAAAAAGTTTAAATAAATTTTCAAATACTTTACTCTTATTAAAACGTAAAAGGTTGCAGGTAAACTACCCCTTCCCCTTAACCGATCTTCACCAAAATCGAAAGTCATTGAGACCTCTACAATTCAGGGACGTATGCAAAAAATTATTTGATTCTGTTTGAATTTGCGGCTGTTATCGTTTGCCATAGAAAATACGCTTGATAAAAAAACGTTGCAGGTAAACTACCCCTTCCCCTTAACCGATCTTCACCAAAAATAATAGGTCTTGAGTACTCTACAAATCAGGGCTGTATGCAAAACATTAGTTGATTCTGTTTGAATTTGCGGCTGTTATCGTTTGCCATAGAAAATACCCTTGTTAAAAAAACGCTACAGGTAAACTACCCCTTTCCCTCAACCGATCTTCACCAAAAACAATAGATCTTGAGAACTCTACAATTTAGAGCTGTATGCAAATAATCTTTTGATTCTGTTTGAATTTGCGGCTGTTATCGTTTGCCATAGGAAATGCCCTTGTTAAAACATAAAACGTTACAGGTAAACTACCCCTTTCCCTTAACCGATCTTCACCAAAATCAACAGATCTTGAGAACTCTACAATTCAGGGCTGTATGCGAAACATTATTTGATTCTGTTTGAATTTGCGGCTGTTATCGTTTGCCAAACAAACAAAATTACCCTTGCTAAAAAAAACCGTTGCCGGTAAACTACCCCTTTCCCTCAACCGATCTTCACCAAAAACAATAGGTCGCGAGTACTCTACAAATCAGGGCTGTATGCAAAAAATTATTTGATTCTGTTTGAATTTGCGGCAGTTATCGTTTGCCATAGAAAAAAAATCTACAGACACACAGACACACAGATAGACAGACAGACAGACAGACACACACACAGACACTTTTCGGAAAACGACTTTTTTTCATGTTTTGAGTGTAGTAGAATCAGAATCTGCAATAATCTCGAACACGATTTTTTTTGCCATCACCATACTTCCATTCCTTAAGGAATATGGAAGTAAAAATAAATGTTTCTTTGTTTGTCCCGTATGCGTTCCTATACCATTCATCTGATTGCGATGAAACTTCGGTGAGTTGTTGTGCGCACGTCCGCGAAGGTTTCTTCCACATCTCCTCCTAAACCACTCTACCGATTTCAACCAAACTTGGCACAAATATTTTACGCAACGGGAGAACCAACATAGGGTAGGTGCTTTTTTCGATGGGGTCCTTTTGGGGGTTCTTTGGGGTCTTCCACATCGCCTCCTAAACAACTGGACCGATTTCAACCAAACTTGGCACAAATATTTTACGCAAAGGGAGAACCAACATAGGACAAGTGTTTTTTCGATCCTTCTTTTCCGCGTGTTTGTTCTGTGAAACGTACACTGTAGATTCGCAGATTTATTCTAAGCAACGCTCAATAGGAAATGTTGAAAATTTTTGTCCACGGTGAACTCTCATACACACTAAACCTGCTCTGATGTTTTAATTACGGACATCATAATATTAAAACTTTGGAAACTTGAGCACTACTTAATGGAGATCAATCATTAACTTATACAAGCCATTAATTTTATGCATATTTTTTATATATATGTGTACAACGTTATCGGCAACAAAGAAGTAGTTTTTGTTAAAATTCCTTCCCGGGATATCTGGCCGTAGTCCAATGTTTTCTACAAAACCAGACGTTTCGGCAATGCCATTGACTTCCATCATCAGTGAAAATCGAGTGCGATAACGTGAGGTGGTATATGTTAGTGACCACAGTACTGTGGTTAAGGCTGAAGCAGTAAGTAGAAAGAAGTAGTGTCTATGGTAATATTTCATTTCGAAAATGATTTTAAAAATAAATCTTAGAATATGGAAGTCATGTATGGTTCTCCATACCGATATTCGAAAAGTGTCTGTGTGTGTGTCTGTCTATCTGTAGATTTTTTTTCTATGGCAAACGATAACAGCCGCAAATTCAAACAGAATCAAATAATTTTTTGCATACAGCCCTGATTTGTAGAGTACTCAAGACCTGTTGTTTTTGGTGAAGATCGGTTAAGGGAAAGGGGTAGTTTACCGGCAACGTTTTTTTTAATCAAGGGTAATTTTTTTCTATGGCAAACGATAACAGCCGCAAATTCAAACAGAATCAAATAATTTTTTGCACAAGTTCCTGAATTGTAGAGGACTCAAGGTCTGTTTATTTTAGTGAAGATCGGTTAAGGGAAAGGGCTAGTTTACCTGCAACGTCTTATGTTTTAACAAGGGCAATTTTTTCTATGACGAACGATAACTGCCGCACATTCAAACAGAATCAAATATTTTTTTACATATGTGCCTGAGTTGTAGAGGATTCAAGGTCTATTGATTTTGGTGAAGATCGGTTACGGGGAAAGGCTATTTTACCTGCAACGTTTTATGTTTTAACAAGAGTAAAGTATTTAATTTTGATAAATAAAGTATCCTGAAAATAAGGTCATAATAATCCACTGTAGAAACGTAGATGAAATATCCATAAATGAAGAGGCTAGTTTAACGGAGTGGGAGCAATTTTCTATAAATTATAGTTGAAGGGGAAGGAGATAATTTTTTATATGTGTACTACGTTATCGGCAAAAAAGAAGTAGTTTGTTGTTAAAATCCCTTCCCGGGATGTTTGGCCGTAGTCCAATATTTTCTGCAAAACCAGACGTTTCGGCAGTGCCATCGAATGCCATCATCAGTGAAAATCGAGTGCGATAACGTGAGGTAGTATACGTTAGTGACCACAGTACTGTGGTTAAGGCTGAAGCAATAAGTAGAAAGAAGTAGTTTCTATAGAATTATTTCATTTCGAAAATGATTTTAAATATAAATCTTAGAACATGGAATTTTCATGGGCGTGTGGCTGTCTATTTCGATATATTAACTATCATCTTAGTTAACTTACTTCGGTAATAAAAATAATCTTGTTCAGTGTATTCTAAAAAATAATTTATTCATTAAAAGAAATGAAAACAAAATTACAAGAATAAGGTCAGGATTTTTGCTAATTTATAAAATATAGTTTGACCTATTTTTATTATCGAGAACATTTTTTTTATCTCGGTGTTTTTAAACAGTGCATGCTGTCTTAAATGAATTTTGTTATCTTGCGTGCGAGTGATGAGTAGACGTTTAGTCAGTACGGTTTTTTATCAGTGTTCATGCTCTTTGTCTTCACTTGCTGTCTCCAATATTTTTTGCGACTTTGTAGTGAGTTGTGCAGAAAAGGAAAACTGATAATCATACAGTATTAGATTTGTATAGATATTCTTAATTGTTAACAAGGAATCAGCTTGGGATCATAAAATGGATGTTGTTAGCGACGGTTGTTGATAAATACAACAAAGTTAACGACGTGAATACTTCATACTGTGCAAGTGTCAAAGTTTAGTTACAGGATCCAGTTGATTCTAGTACCATGGTTGATGTTGCATCTTGAAATTACAGGTGATGAAGGACAGAATATTACTAGCAACAATGTAGACCGTGTTCTCGGTGCTGCTCTACAAGATATGGGAGTTTGGCCAAGTCAACATTGAAAAAAGTCAATTTTTCACCCTCCCACTGTAGAGGGGGTAGACCTGAACCTAAGAACCATGTGTAATGTAATGTTTTTACAATTATAATATACCTACGTAGTCAAAAAAATTATTGGTTTCAAGGGGCATTTCGACTATCTTAATGGGGAGTACCCATTGAGGCGTACGTAAATGATGGGGATATACATTTTAAGGAACAGCTTTCCCAAATCAATATTAAGTGCACCGTGCTTGCAAAACTGTATCCACGTGACCTAAACAGTGAAGAATTGTTCAGTGACTTGAAAGACGTCGTACTTTTATTAAAAAGGGCAAAAGTTAACGGAGAAAAAATCGACTTTACACCTCAGGGACCGCTACAATACATTTCTTGAATGGGATAGAAGGTTACAAAACACTAGCAACACTTTAAAATATTTTCTTACTTTACCAGTGTCTGTGTCTTTTTGTGAAAGATCGTTTAGTAAACTGAAACAGATTAAATCGTACCTAAGATCAACAATATTTCAGGACAGGGTATGAAATTTAGCGATACTCTCAATTGAAAACGACATTGCTTCGTCTTTAGATTATATGATAGATTATATGATTTAATAACCGACTTTATTAAATATTAAGTGTTCATTAATAGAAGACGGGACCATTAACGGAAACAATGGTAAGTGATTTATTTTATTACTTTTAATGTAGTTCTTTGTTTAACTTTATGTTGCTTTAGGATTTTCTTTTGACAATACGCTTTAGACCTACAAGGAATTTCCATATTTATTATAACATTTTTATGTTATAAACTTGTTATATTACTACATTTTTTGTAGTCTACATTTATTACTAATAAATGTAAGCCTATACAAACTGAATACCGGTAGGCCTAATATTAAACTTATAATATGTAATTTCTTAATTTTGACTTAACAAATATTCTTAAGAAGTTTTCTGGACGTGCTTTCATATAAAAATCTACACATTTGCATTTATTAAGTACTTTGTTCATTCGATGGGCATTCATTTTTGCTCTTTTGTCCCCTCTTAATTGTGAACCCGAGGCGGCTGACGATCTTCTTGCCCCGGGCGCCAAAAAGCCTAGCTACGCCATTGAACACGACCGATTGGACGTAACCACGCTTGTAAATACAGTTACCAAGAAGTCGTATACTTTATTATTCAACTACGCACAGTAAATATTAAGCCTATACGCTACAGCAACATTTCTGTTTTTATTTATGGATTTGTCTGCAGTGTATTTCAATCGACTGCATTACGTATAATCATAGTGTTTGTGAACATGTGTTCACCAGACACTGGTGAGCGCACGTAGCCGGAACAAGCCCAATGTGCAATTCCTGGAAGTATTAAGAGTCTATAAGGAAATGCAGTCCTGTTCAAACAATAATTATTGTAATTCACTTGCGAGGTGCTGTAAAACATGTAACGCACTGGATTCATAAACGTGGCATCGGTCGACTACGAATTGAGCGAACCTATCATTCGCTCAGTAATTTGGAAACAAGTAAAGATAGAACATTGGAGGTTAGATTAAAATTAAATTTGAATCTTTCTGTACAATTCACTCGCTTAACGTATGAGTTTATCTTTAACAGGGAAAAGATATCTCCCAGGCTACTCGCAGGTTTTTAGTTATGTCTCACGACTGAAAAAAATTAAAATTTAATGTGACATCTAATTTTTTATATTGTTATGACAACGATATTTTTAAATTTAAATCACATGTACATCATGTACGTGATCTGGGCTACATGTACAAAAAAAAAATTATTGTTAACGAGCAAGAACATCTTGCGTAAGGTCAGTTTATATTTTAATGCGTACTGAATTGAGTGTGCGATGGTTTTATCACGTTTTTTATTTTTACCGACTCAATTTTGGGACTAATTTATTTAAAATATACCAAACTATGAAGAATTAAAATACTGTTACTACTGTGTACATTTTGTAAACTTGTCTAATACTTAGTTTTTATCGGTCGCGAAGTTTTCAAGTCGCGTAACAGTAGCGGACGTATAACCCATAAGCGCAATGTATTTCCCTGTGTCGCCCATTGTCTCATCCGACTGTGGAAACAAGAATAGTTGAAACTGACAAATGGGTAGTTGTAGAATCTGACGGAAGGTCAACGTCCTGCAAAGCTCAAACTGGCGTGACTTTAAACGGCAATAATTTCGCGGGGACAAAATGTAGAGAAGAAGGGATCGAAAAGAATTCCACTTAATGTTACTGTCTGCTCATCAGTTAGGGGAAAGTTTGGAAGAACTACATTTGCTTCATACAGAGATGTTAAAAAGACAAATTTTATTATAATTGGCAATTTCTGTTGGAATTTCGTAAACGTAAGATCTGACAACGTGCGGCGACAAGAACCGTCGACTTCATTAAAATCGAAAAAATATAATGTAGGGAGAAAAGACTACTTCCACGGAAGTCACGTAAAATAAACAACATAACTAATAAGTGGTTTTGAGATATACTATTGATTTGTATGATATTTACGTCAAAGTACTGCTGCGCTTCTATTTTAAAAGACATTTTTCATTTGTATTTTTGTTTTTCGTAAATTTGTTTGTGTTAAGTCTTAACGGTTAGCCCACCTAGATCAAGGAGAAATATAAGAAACATCGATCGTTCTAGTTGAATTTATACCTTTCACCGACATGCGTTAGAAGCTCTGAAAAAATTGTAATTTACGTGTTCCAAAGAATACAATCTATAATGGAATGAAACGAGTACAAATAATGGAAGGCTAATTTAAGCGCACTAAAAAGGTAATAAAATTGTGTGCGTGAAAGAAGCAAGTTTACCTCCATGTTAATGTAAGAAATGTGTACTGGGATACTGCAGAATTTTGAGGTATTTAATTGCAATGTAAACAATTGCATTATAAGATTTCCAATCTTGTAAACAACGTTTTAATAAGGCGTATTTTTATAGTGTTACTACAGTTTAATTTAATGGAATTGATTTCAGCCACTTTAAAGATTGTAATGTTGATTAGTCTTACTTGATCTTTTCTTTTATATGAAGCCGACTGACTCCCGGACCCCCCCCCCCCCCAAGGTCAGATTCTAGGTACGCCATTGTACACCACCAAACAAGTTTATCGTTTCTTTTTAGCTACTGTATTAAAAGACGTACGATTTTAAACCGTCAAAACAGACTATAGGCAATTAATGAGCATTGCAAGAAAACAAAAGATGTGTTTGGATACACAGACATAATAACACAGAGATTCTGAAGAAAAAAGTGACCAGAAATTGGCAAGATAGCTGCTTTTGGTCACGATTCTTAGTCATATCTTCACCCTTTCAGTGCCAGAGGCCGATTGCATCGGCTCAGCTCCAAGGCCGATTCAATTGGCCGCCATAAGTTGTGCTTTAGGAAGGTAAAAATTTTAATTCATGTATCTTTAATATTATATTTTTTATTTAATTGTAAAAAATCACTTGTTGTATAGAAAGAAATCAGCTTGGCACTTTAGATCATTGTGCAATCGTATGTTCCACATACTTTTACACGGGGTTAACAGTTAATTGTAACTGGTGAAAATTTATTTTTCACTAATTCCTATTACACTATATTGTTTACGGGTAAATCCTCTATTCGGACCGCTTCCATCGCATTATTTTTCTTGCTTGACGCTTCGATCTCTAGAATGTGGGATCGTCCTCAAAAGCTAAACAAATTACAATAAAACGTTATAAAACAAAGTATTAGCATAATTTACATAACTACGATTAAAAAATTTCCACAATAGTATAAATCTTACAATCATTAGGCACAACGTACGAGAATAGACATAATGAACTACAAAATAATTTAAATAAAATAAAACTTTCTTTCTTTCATAAATAAATCTTTCAACCGCGACTCACAGGTAAGAGGTTAGAGGTTTCAACAGCTTTCAACCGCCACTCACCGCCCACGGCTTAGAGGTTTTAATGAACACTGTATTGCTATTACAATTTTAAAGTATATTCTAGAGTAAGTGAATTGTGTTTTTACTATATTAACTGAGACGAGGGCGACGTCTGTGAAACTTTTCTCCGTACTGTTTTATTAGGAGCTGACAAAACGATCTTCACAAAATTCGAAAGTAAGCTTTCATCATAAATACGAACTAAATATTGTGAAAATAAAATCCTTAGAATTCCGCGAAAGGTTTTTTGCTCTACCTGAAATAAAATAATAGTAAACACACTCATGAAAGCTCATAATTACATACCAGTACAGGTTTCAGAAACTTACTAAAAATTAAATGCTTTAATAAAAGAGTACTTTGAAGTCTAATTTTTCCACGTCGCAGAATACAAATTTCTCTTCTTCTCCTAAACGTTTTAAAAAAATGTTACGTATTCAAAAAAGTGTAAACTGTTTTCCCCTTGTCAGTTTACAGTTGCCTATTCGTAACTGGAAATCTGCCGTGTTTCCTACTACACAGTTTCATTTAAATCGTTTTATAGTGTACGTAGGCACAGAACAATGTAAGCAGATATTAGTTATGTATTGCAGTATTGCATAATGTTACAGCGTACGAGGGAAACATATTGTGCAGGGCTTGTGTGTTTGTGACTATCTGTCTACCTGTATGTAATGATAGTTTGTGAAGATTACTTTGTAAGTAATTTATTACTGCCAATCATCAATAGAGCTGAATCGGCATTCTTCACAGTTTTATATGACTTTACACGTTTTACAAATTTCCATTAATAGATGTAATAATAATAATAATAATAATAATAATAATTTTTATTATATATTATAATAATATTTTTATTGGATAAAAAGAAAAGAACAGAGAGTAAAGAAATTGAAATTGGCATGTGGTCCTTAGATGGCCAATACAAAAAAAAAAAGTCCTATTATTAAAGTTTATAATATTCATTATATTCACAACACTGGGAATTACCTGCTCACCACAAACTGTAGCAGTGACAAGTTAAGGTTTATTAAGGTCACTGTTACAGTGAACTCATAGCAATCTTTCGTAAGCAGGTTGGCACTTATTCCCAACAATTTTGGTCACATATCCATTATACAGACACTGGAACCTTAAACATACTACAATAAATACTTAACTATACTAGAAAACAAATCCTTAATATTTCAAATTAATCCATCTGAATAAATCTTTTCAATCTTAATTAAAACCAGAGATTACGTTTAATATGTATTATTAACAACAGAAAATGATTAACACAATATTTGGCAGTTATGACAATTTTCAGTCATAAACAAATCACGAACTAAACGCATCACAACTAACTCTAGATATAAGCTTTAGAGATAAAATTAATACACAAATTAAATTTTGTTCTGTTAATGGTAGCACATCGTGTGCTCAAATTATTTTTTTACGATATGCAGCATTATAAAGGTATTCAACTGAGTTTTTATTTATTAGCCAAGATCTCAAGTGTTTAAGAAACGTTCTTCTATTTTTTTTTTTTTTGTCAGTAAGTACAAAACATAAATAAAATTATTATAGCTCAGGGTATGAAAAGACCTAAAAAAAAAGTATACTATACCTATTCGTTTTGCCACTCTAATTTTGAAGGTTACACACACATTGTTGTGTCCCGATTGTCGGTTGCCTTTATCTGTGCGAAACACCTACACACAATCAGTCGTCTTTCTCAGTACCCGTAAGAGATAACAGATATCTACGTCAGAGTTTAAACCAATTACAGTTACTCTGTACTCAGTACTGGACTGCAAGTTCAAGTAGACAACAAAGGTAAATTAAAAAAAAATACTTTCACCCGATCGATCGTTGATGCAGTGTGTTTAACTCTGATCTAATAAATCAGTGTTTTTTTTTTTTTAGAAGTAACGACTTTTCAAGTCTCTAATACTGTTCCACTTCAACAAGAAGTTTGTTATTAAAACTTTTTATGTAGACTACCTTTTATTGTGTTAGTGAGTTTATTAGTTTAAATATTTAGAACATTTACGAGAATAAAATCAACCGTCTTTGATAACAATATTTCTTGCACATTTATGTTTTCACGAAAATACGAAAGCGTAAAACAAGTTTTGAAAAATAAAACAAGACAAAAGGCAAAGATGAAGAAACTGTGAAGGAAAACCAGTCGTTTGTGGGAAAGTTCGCCTCAACGAAATCACTTGTGTGATTAACAAAATGGAAAATACTGCATGATACTGCAGCTATTGCCGGTTCTGGTGAAAACTTAGACGCAAAGCTGGTGTAACATTCTGGACGTATTCCGCAAGTCTGCGCAGGCTGCAACCTGGTAATAATTTAAAAACGATTTTAGTGAGACATCTCTCCGCGTTTAGAACTACGCCCAACCACACTGTCTGCACTTTGCGCTTTATTATAAACTAAAAACGTCTTGTTACTTCCGCAACCGAATTCCCTCTGCAAACTCCCCGTACTTCTCACATGTTATTCTCAATTTTACTCAAGATTGTCAGAAACCAATATTCTGTAGTGGTTATATCCAGAAAACGTTTAAATTCGTATTTCTGCTCGGTTGGGACACGTAGACCTACATGAGGTACTTATTCGTATTTCTGCTCGGTTGGCACACGTATACCTACATGAGGTACTTATTCGTATTTCTGCTCGGTTGGCACACGTATACCTACATGAGGTACTTATTAGTATTTCTGCTCGGTTGGCACACGTATACCTACATGAGGTACTTATTCGTATTTCTGCTCGGTTGGCACACGTAAGACCTACATGAGGTACTTATTCGTATTTCTGCTCGGTTGGCACACGTATACCTACATGAGGTACTTATTCGTATTTCTGCTCGGTTGGCACACGTAAGACCTACATGAGGTACTTATTAGTATTTCTGCTCGGTTGGCACACGTAGACCTACATGAGGTACTTATTCGTATTTCTGCTCGGTTGGCACACGTATACCTACATGAGGTACTTATTCGTATTTCTGCTCGGTTGGCACACGTAGACCTACATGAGGTACTTATTCGTATTTCTGCTCGGTTGGCACACGTATACCTACATGAGGTACTTATTCGTATTTCTGCTCGGTTGGCACACGTAAGACCTACATGAGGTAGTTATTCGTATTTCTGCTCGGTTGGCACACGTAAGACCTACATGAGGTACTTATTCGTATTTCTGCTCGGTTGGCACACGTATACCTACATGAGGTTCTTATTCAACTAGCATATATATGTTTTATTGTCCATATCTTCGAAGCTCCCCAGCCGTTCTCTTGGATTCGT
Organism: Magicicada septendecula; assembly: GCA_034769895.1. Lineage (NCBI taxonomy): Eukaryota > Metazoa > Arthropoda > Insecta > Hemiptera > Cicadidae > Magicicada > Magicicada septendecula. The sequence continues at coordinate 332,621,203 of CM068371.1, read as the reverse complement.
CTTTCTTCCATAAAACTCGTTGAAATCGTACACTTCACGATAGTTTATGGCTCCCCTTCTTGGCTATTGCTAAGGTTGCCTAGCCCACATGTTCAAAGGCAATCCCGCAGGAAGAATGGGTTCCTGATTTGCAGAACAAGTGTTTTTTTGTCATCAGCATTAATACTAGCATTACTGTAGGAAATGATAGGACAATTAACTTTAAGTTCGATTGCGGATAGTCCCTATCTGTGGAGTACATTAGGCCTATAAGTACGTTTTTCTATTACCCGTCTCTCAGAAGGTAAAAGGTACACGAAATGAATAACGATGCATAAGTACAAGATATATGGCGTTGCTTCTACTCATTTTTGGCGTTGCAGTCTTCTTTCTTTTAATTATTTCTTCTTTAATTTAGTTTTTGTTGTCCAGTCCAGAGACCCGGAGATACACTTAGTTTCCCGTCCACAGGTTACCTCATTGTTTCTCTTTTCCGGTGAAACGTCGTTTGTCCTAATTTACGATCAAAGTAAGTAGGCCTAATATTTATCTAACACAATTGTCTATCCTTCTGAGCAATGATGATCACATTATATGTTTAATGAGTCAGGACGTTATGGCTTTGGCGTACAATTGGAATTTATACTCATAAACTTTTACCGGCACAGCACATCCAAATACATGACAAAGGAGAGATTTGTGAAGTATGAAATAGAGCCTATCAAATACAGCCAGACGTTTTCTGATTTAAATTGTGTACCGTACATTTTAAATATATAATCTAACGTTAATGCTGTACTAAAAAAAATTTTATTCTACGATTGTCGCTTTTCTAACAAGTAAAGTTATTAACATCGCTTTAATTGTGATTTGTCTGCACAGAAAATTTTCCACGGGATTCAGAGGTCAAGCACACTGAACTCGAAACAAATATATGAGTTAATAGACTGTTATCTATTCGCTTGGACTAGGATCTCAGAAAAATGAAAATTTTTTAGCTAGACAGTAAATAACGAAATTATTATTCGGAAACCCCAAGAAATACGATAATACGATCAGCAGCTGTACAAGAAGTAAACTGAATGCAATATACTGAATGCAATATGTCTCAAGTGATAAAGATATAAATATTCAACAAGTATTGTCAAAACGTCAGCAATTTCGTGTCAAAACGTCAGGTGACAGCAATTTCGTGTATTGTGTAGCCTACGCGTGTCGTCAGACGTACGAGATAAAATACACAGTCCTATAAAAGATTAAGGACGAGATATTGTATTTCAGATGTGTTAAGTATGTACGTTAAAGAAATCAATTTTATTTTAAATTCGATTAAATTTAAATATTAGAGTTAGAAAGTGTAAAGGAATGTTATCGCTTCATGTGTTTAATGCAGCCGTGGAAATCTGTGTAATGCAAGCTGCAGACGTCTGAATAATTGTAGCGTTTGTTTTTTTTATTGAAACCGGTAGTAGTGACAGACAGATAAATTACTGAGTTGTTGAGTAGGTTTCGTGTGGAAACAGGAATTATATTATTTCACCCAATCAGAAGGAGTTAGGCCTGTGTTCGGCACAGCACGATTAAACAAAACCTATATAGTAAATATCATTTCTTTAATATTTACGCTTAATAATAACACTGTGTTTCGATTGAACACACGTCTTTTTATTTCTTTTAAAACTAAACATGATACCCATACTACGATAAGGTATTACCAGTGTCTAGACAAGAGTGTCAGTCGAGCCACAGAGGATACCTCAACGTTGTACGGGTGAAACGTTTGGTTTTAAAGGAAACAAAAGACTTGTATTCAACGGAAAAGCTTTATTATTATTAACGAAAACCACGGAAGTTTACAAGTTATTGTACGTTTAATGAGTACGTGAAGAAGAGCCAGTATGTGCAGCCAGAGTTATCTTCTGGGGAGGGTTCTGGAGAAGGGTTAGATTTTTGTGAATAAAACTAAGTAAAAATAAAAAGGAAAAGAACCCGTTTTTTAATATTATTTTGTTGTTATCACAAAGGCAAGTGTGGAAATGTAAGTGATACGAGTAGCCTGTAGTACATTAATCTCGTAGATATCTACAAATATACAATATCAACAACAAAGTTATGAAACAATAAAGATGTCGGCTTACATTACAGTATAAATAAAATAAACGATTACGATAGAAACTGGCACAAAGTTTCTTCCATCTTCTGCAGACATTGGTAGGGTAAAACGGTAGGCAGGTAGGTAGGTAGGTAAAACGTCAAAGGTTTTGTGTGAATTTTTTTAAAACTTCGCCTTAGTGAATGTGTGTAACCTATGTAAAATTTGAAGCAAATGTAATTACATCAGCCTACTCGCTTTTTCACAGAAATTAATAAAAGATTTTATAAACTGGGCATTGCAGGCCGTTAAAACAAATGTGGATGTGGGTTTGGAAGCACGTTTTATTGAAGTTGCCATACAAATGGAGCGCGTTCCGAACTCCGTGTTCGGTTGTACGTTTACGGAATAACGGACAAGTTTTAGGATTTCAATTATTCTTTTTTTTTCTAATGATAATAAAGCACTAAACCAAAAATTACCAAAACATATTAAATACGAGTCGAGAAAACCGTGTACAGAAGGCACTCCTGTGTAAGAATCGATTAGCAAGCAAAAGACTGTTTAATATAGAAAGTTTTCAAGTTGCTGTGGAATAAATTACTGCAATATAAACACTGAAAACAGAATTGGATACACCGAGGACTTAATAAACATTCGAAGGCTGTTTCCTACTCGCTAAGAGGACATAGGACCCAACCTCAATTGAAAATGTGAGCAAAACACCAATCTTCTTCAACGTCTCCTATCCATTTCCATCTCAGCGAAACCCCTCACGTCCATCCTTCTTAGATCTTCCAGCACATCATCCGACCATCTTATCCTAGGTGCTAGGTCGGCTCCTCTTTCTGCCTTTATAGACTTTCGCCCTGAGGATTTTCTTTGGCATACGCTGATCATCCGTCCGCTCTAGATGACTAGCCATTGTATTCGTTGACCTTTTACGAATCTTACAATGTCCTCAGACTTCAATAGCTCATCTATTTCCTGTTTATTTCTTATTCTTCATTCTTCGTCTTCTTTAAAAGGGCCATAAACCCGTTTTACAGTCTCCCATTCAAACCTTCGTGGTGTTTCTTGTTCTTTTTTGTTAACGTCCATGTCTCACGTCTATATGTAAGAACCGGTCTGATAAGCGTCTTATATATTTGTGTGTTACGACTAATGAGTTAATTCGACTTATGTAAGTACATTTTTACCGGAACGTTGTTTAAACGTTTTGACATTTGTTTTTTGTCTTTACCTCTCTGTGGAGGGGATTCACCCCCCAAATTCCTCCTCTCTACGTCACTGAGTGAAATAATACTAGTCAGTCTGACGGTTAATTTGAAATACAGTATTAGGTAGCGTTAGTCCGTAATGAGATTGACTGAACATAATCGCATTGAATCCGTTTTAGATAATAATTAATATGTTATCCTCTCGCTCGTAGGACGACGATTTTTCTTTTAATCAAAAAGTATCTTTTCCGTTATATAGTACTCAGTAGTGTAAAAAAATTTTATTTTTTAAAAATTATTATAAAAAAATTACAACAAATTATAGTATTACATTATAGTGTATAAATGAATAGTGTATAAATAGTATAAAAGTGTATAAATAGTAATAAATTATAGTGTATAAGTTACAGCATTATAAAAAAAAATTGTAGTGTAAAAAATTATATTTCAAACACCATTCACTGTTTTATTTATTACAAATACCAATTTAATCCTTTTACTGTTAGTAGTTGTAGATGAACATGTATCAGCGGCCCACTGGCCGATTAGCACGTACATCAACATCAGTATAAAATCGAATCGTAAAGTCCGTATTTTGACAAATAAATGAAACAATGGAATTACATTATCACAATTTTATGGGCTGCTAGACCGTGGTTTAAGTTGTTCATGGTTTTCACCAGACGTTGCGTCCATACCGATGACGGACATCATCAGTGGCGCGGGAACACATTTATATCACAACACCAGCGAACGCATACGAACAGTCACGCGGGAACACAGATTACAACCGCCCGCGAACGAACATGAACAACTTAGACCACGGTCTGACAGCTCGGAAAATTGTGATAATGTAAAAACCGACCGTGAAAGCTTACGTTCGTTTAAAACAATGCAATGTTTTAAAAGCAGCGACAGCGACAGAAAAAGCAGCGACTCGATTTACATGAATAAAAATTTTAATGTTTTATCATACAGAATACAGTTTATCAATAATTTATTTTAAAATTTCTGTAGATCGGTACTTATTGAGATAAAAATTGTTAAATTAGATCAGGTACTGAAAGGAACGTTCTCTCCATCTGCTCCCGTTAACTGGATTGTGTACAAATTTCTGTACACTCCTTCGTAGACTGGACGAAAACTTACTATTTATAAGAACTAGAATCTAACAGAAAATTATCTAAAACTTATTTTTCCATAAACATTTACTAGAACACACAATAATATTCGTTTATAAACTTCTTTTAATCGTTTTTAATACAACAAAAGGCCTAGACAAGGATTTGTGGTGTTCTTGATAACTGCAGATAAAGGGACATTGTAATAAATTTTAATGGAAGTACAATTAATTATAATTATTATAATAATTTATAATATAACTGCATTTAAAATAATATTACTGTTATATTATAACTGTAATTACTATTTTTTTAATAGTAGGCAATAATTACAGGACAGGTCATAAGAAGTGTTATGAATTATGTTATAGTCGTACAACATAACAAAATGCATGTGTTTATAATGGTAAAAATGTAGGCCTACTCTCATTCCGCAACTACAAGTAGCTTTGTCAATTTACTGCGAACATAAAAAGTAAGAAGACTTACAACAGTGATATTATTATTTAATATAACAAGAATTTTTTTTAGTTCAGAGAGCCAGTCAGTAGGTAGTACTAGCTATAAAATATTTAAATGTCATATTTGTTAATGAGTGAACTCTACTGGATATAAAACCAGCAGTGAACACTAAGATTTGAAAAGACTAAACTCATAGCAGACACAATGAATGACTGGTTACGTCACGGACGACGCCACTTGTTGCCAGTTACCATGGCAACCGTGTAAAATACAGCCACGCCGCCCTATTTCGCTGCTCTACGACGCCATTGATTTCAGACAATCTGGACCGTCTTGACGCATCAAAGCCGTCTGCCTACCTGACTCTAAGCTTAAGTGTGCTATTATGTACTGTGTACAGCTTTACAAGTGATTTAGTGCCATTTACAATAGCAGTCAGATAGACTGACGGCACCAGCTTCAGTAAGCATATGTTGTCGGTTGGTTACTGTGAGCATTCCATTCCCATTCTGTCACGTACTTTAAAATTCGGTGGTAACCTGAAATACGTCTAGATCCTATAATTTTTTTTTTTTTGCGCGGGAGGAAAAATGCATTATGCACCATCAGGAGACACCTGGCTGGTTTCCCGGTGTGTGGGACTCGCACCCACCAAAAAACCTCCACTTTACAGGCAGAGAACCCCCCCTGGAACAACTATTCGTATGGCTTCAGGGTGGCACCTCGTATTGCTCCTACTAGGCTCTTACAGCTTTGTCTATATCCACTTGTGAGAGGATCCAGTTCAGGCTTCTTCTGCTGTAGGACCATCCTCACGAAGGTCACAACCATGTCCCAGTTCTCTTTGCTGCTGAGCATGACACCTACGATGTTATCAGGCGTCATGGGGCCAATCTCCGATTCCAGTCCTCGCCTCTCCAGCACCCATCGTTGCCACTCGAAGAAAGTGTGATGAGCGTCATCAGAGTCTGAGTCCCCGTACACGCACGACGGATCCTCCATCTTACCCATCCTTTGCAGGGCCTGTAATACCTGTTATATTATTATTATTATTATTATTAATATTATTTTTAATGTGTTATCAATATTATGTCACAGTCTACATAATCATCAGACTTTCTCGCGTCCAATAGGCCTATGCCTTGGACACGCTGTACGTCAAAAACTCGTTTAACTCAGCAAATTAGAGCGATATGCTTGACGCTTTGGAGCATACGTTTTGGATACCCAAAAACCTGTTCCGGATGATTAGATATTACCTAAATGATAGGACATTATTTTATGATACTACAGAAGAATTTCGGATTAAAGAAGTAGTAGCAGGGGCAGCTCAGGGATCAATTCTTGGGCCAAACCTGTGGAATGCTTCATATGATGGCATTCATCGGATGGACTTGCAGGAAAATACATTCTTAGTGTGGTACGCTGATGATATTGCCAGTGGCGGCGCTAACGAAACGGGGCCCCCCGCGAAACTAATTAGGGGGCCCTATAAAAATGGTTAAATTTTGTATACGTAATAGGGGAAAACACTCAAATGAGTTTCTATTTACGTGTGTTTCACAACAATGGTTTATGAATACTTTCTCGTCTATCACAAAGCGTTTGCAATTTGCAAAGGACGTTTTACACGTGTACAAACTCTTAAAATTCATTGTTGGTAAATAGACAAAGTTCTATACAAACTATAAAAAAACCAAAATAAAAAGAATGATTTATTTTTACGTCAAAGATCTAAATTCAGACTATGAAACAGTACCGCACACAGAGTGTTAAAAATTTATTATTTAAAAACGAATATCAAAGTAACATTCTAGCTTTTTTCAAACATTTAAATTAGTTTGTAACTGAATTTGTAAAATTCTTGAATATACTCTATACAAGTTCTCCTTAAGTCTAATCCAATTCAATAACACTCGAACTCAAGTAATGTACAATATTTACAGATGAGGATCAACCAAAGTTCACTGTTTTCCTAAGCCTAGTCTTCTTTTTTTAATAGCTAAGAACTTTTCAACCACTTCGTTGATATTAGTTTTCTGTGTCTCTTCATGCTCAATGCTTAACAGTGTCAAGTCACTCAACCGAGTTTGGGCAATGGTACTTCTTAAGTATGACTTAATTAATTTAAGTTTTGAAAAGCTTCTTTCCGCTGTAGCTGTTGTGACAGGTATGGTTAAATAAAGCTGCAAAGCTGTAGTTAAGTCTGGGAGGCAACTCATAAGGCAGCTGTTTTCTTCAACCAGTAAATTCATCATTTCTCGAATTCTTTTCTTGTGTACAATTTCTTTGGCCATCAGAGCTTTGAAGGATATTACTTGGTCAGGCAGTGATGTGGAAAGGTCACCAGGATACACATTTACCAGAGCCTTACTTTTCTCCACTATTGTCTCTTGTGAGAAGTTTACTAAATTCTGAAGCGTCAGGAATGAAAACCTATCATCAATGCAACGCAATCCTTTGAATCTCATTTGTAGCTGAGCTATTACAATATCTAGTGTTGCATTGAAAACTTTTACTTCAAATGATTTCTGGGTCGTCAATTCTATGGTCAACTGATAATTCAACAAAGAAGCGTTTTACAACTCGTTTACCCTTATTTTTCATGTTACAAGTTATGTCCCATGACTGGGCCAACTGGGGCCCCCCATGAGGGTCGGGCCCCCCCCGCGCCGCGGGGTCTGCGGGGACCTTATCGCCGCCACTGGATATTGCAGCGGTTATTATAGCGCGAGATGTAGATTTGGCTCAGATGAGATTAAGGCATGTTTTGCGACGAGTCAGTTCCTGGATGACTGGCAGTTGACAAAACAGAGGTCGTGCTAATTACAAAGAACCACCTGCCCAACATCTTGCAAATGCCAGACGGAAAAGAAACGGTCCAGGCAAAAGCCGCGATTTAGCATCTGGGGGTACTGCTGGACACGAAGCTTACGTTTTGGGCACATATAAAACGGGCGGCTGATAAGGCCACAACTGTGACCGCGGCTCTGAGTAGAATTATGGCTAACATCAGCGGGCCGAAATCTTCCGAGCGACGATTCCTGATGTCAGTAACCGTTCCGACGCACGGTTTCGGGGTCCACGGTTCCTGTCGTCGTGGGAATAATTCCAATCGGAATAATTCCTGTGGTGGCACAGGAACGGAAACAGGTTCACAAGAGGAAGGCCAAAGTTGTAAAGTACAAGCTCACAGGAAGGCTAGGACCCATACTATGGCTCAATGGCAGGAAAGATGGACCAGTATACAAAGTGAAGATGGACTGAGTGGACTGATCGCAAACATGGAGAGTTTAATTATTTCCTAACGCAATTTCTAACTGATCACGGCCTGTTCTGGACTTAACTATTTAGGATGGGGAAAGCAGACAGACCAGATTGCATTTTCTGCAAACAGGAACTAGACGATATTCACTACACGTTTTTCACCTGTTACAGATGGAAAGAGGAGAGGCGAGCCCTGGAAAATGTAGTGGGACAGATGTCGCCTGAAAATATCATCGGACTAATGCTATAGAGTGCACACCACTGGGATCAGGTAGCAGCCTACATGGAGAAGGTACTAAGCCAAAAGAAGGAAGCAGAAAATGATCTTGCTGGGGCCGCTTTCAGAATAGCAGAAAACAGGTAACGTGGACCCGCTGAAGGTTTAAAACAGACGAATGCCCACAGGACGAAGAATGTATGGCATCATCTTGAAGTTTTGCGAAAGCTGAGTCTCGAGGTGGATCCATGCCGTGGACAAAAGTGTTTGTGGTTTTTGTGGGTGCGAAATGTAGGATAACGGACCTTCCTGCAGCGAACATTAGTTTTCCACAGTCTCCCTAATATATAAAAATAATCATCACCATCATAAGAATGAATATTGTCATTCTACTGTATTAATGTGTAACAACTGAAGTTATGACAACGAACGTATAAGAACAAAGCACGTCACTTACCCCTGATGCAATGTACGGGCTAAGACTGACACAGAGTAGAAGCAAGAGTTGGTGACTGCTTAACGACTGAAGAATGTGAACTTGCGAAATACGTTAAATTAATTTAATTTATTCATACAGTAAAAAGCACTATGCCTAGTCCGTAATGGAGGGATAACACAGGATACAGTCTTTCACCTACATTGTTTAATGTATAATACCTACATTGGATGGTATGATCAGACAGTGGAAAATTGGGACCAACCCACGAATAAAATTATATTCTACAAAAGGGTGTAGGGTAATAAATACTTTTTTCTTCGCTTGTAATCGGTTAACACTTCAGATGAATGAAGCTGTGCTGCAAAAATCTATACTATACACACCTTTGAACCAATTATGTAAAACATAGGCCTATATTTTAGCAAACTAACCTTTAGTAACCACCCGCCATGTGACATCAAGTAGATTTTGTTACAACTCGTTTCGAAGCAATACGCTTCATCATCAGGTATCTTCAAGTAAATTAAATCACTCTTTCGAGGTCGTCACTAACTAAAATCCAACTCAGCATATGTATTGTACGGGGTGTTAGGTGCGCACCCACTCAAGCTCAATTTACTACTCTGGTAGTTTGAGTTGGATTTTTGTTAGTGACGACCTCGAAAGAGTGATTTAATTTACTTGAAGATACCTGATGACAAAGCGTATGCTTCGAAACGAGTTGTAACAAAATCTACTTGATGTCACATGGCGGGTTACTAAAGGTTAGTTTGCTAATTCGATACAAGTGGCTTGGATACCATACCAAACATTAATGTTTAACATATATTTTTTTTATTTTTCTTAAGAAAAGAAATTCCCAATACGTTCCAAGATAGTTGTCGACTATAAATTTCAGAACAGGTGTCGCACTTTAATTTTCTGCGTCGTGATATTAGTTAGGAGCCTGACGGTGATGAAAATAAAACACTAAATAGATATCAAATGATATTTAGAATGATACAAGCAGCACTGAAACATAAAACGAAATCTGATAGAAAAATGAAATCTTATAAACTAGCGCCAGCGTATATTCTCACCTACAGTACGCTACTGAAACCTGGACGATAACCGTGAAGAAAAACAGTTCACACAAATAGCTTAAATAAAATTTTTGAGGCAGATAAAAGGGTATGGTCATTAATAGACCGACGAATATGGATAATCTGAATTATGCTATGCTACTAATCTGAAGGATCCGCGATCGGTTCCCAGGCTGCACCATCCAGATAGCCAGGAATCGAACTATCCGGGATTGGCAGGAAGAACAACGATACCAGAGGTAGATGGACCGCCAGGCTCTGAGGGAGCGGTTGGTTTGCCAGTTTGGCGAGTAACTATTACATCACACAGAATCTCGCAAGACGCGAGTGTTTTCTTGACTATTTAAGATGGAAAAAGCGAGGAATTCGGCGTGCTTATTTGGTGAGTCTGACCGGGACAATGCTCAACACACTAACACTTGAATGTGTTAGCGGGCGGTGAAAAAAAAAGATTTGAGGTTGAGGTCTGGAGATCCCCAGCAGACAACATTGTGCGGATCATATATTATACGACAGAAACTGTTGGAACCAAGTGGCGGTATTGTACGCTTCAAAAGAAGAAAGAAGACCATGGTACATCCTAATCTTGCGTATCCTGAAATAAAATGAATTAACGATTAGCCCAAATTGGGCGTAATAGTCACTGCCCCGATATAATACGAAAGTGGTTCCGGGGGGGGGGGTTCGCGTGCCCGAGGTGAGATAGATTGTTAGTGGACGAGAGTCCTACACACCAGGGTACAAACACTTCCCTGAAAGCGCATAAATCATTTTTCGCCTTTAGTGAAAAAAAATGTAAAATATATTATTTCCATCCATGTAAAATATTATTATCGTATTCTCAGTAAAAAATTCGTTGTATTTCAAACTTATTAATTTATGCTTACTAATTACTATGCGCGTAATGTTTTTCACTTTTTTCCTCGTAGGAATGTGGTTTGTTGATACGCAGAATATTCTTGTCTGGAGTGAGTAAACTTTCCAAATTAGGCTTCTGATTGCTGTATTCGTATTTAGGTATACCGATGTCTGCTCTAATTGATGGCTTTAATCACTTGTGTATGTAGACATAAGCGTTGGTCATCCTAGGAAGACGTGGATAGATCAGTGTCAGTCTTCTTGAAGCCAGAACAGACAAACTGTTGGATATGATGATGACAAACTGTTGGCCTTCTTATTATAGCTCACTACGGCCAAACAGATGCAGCCGTCTTGAAACTGTTGACACACTGATCGTCTTTAAATCTGTTTCCGTAGATTTTTGGCACAACGACCATGCTTCGTAGAATTGATAATCATTTTAGCAGGGCAATCCGTTGAGTGCATTTTGAAAGTCGCAATTGTGCAAAACGAAGTTTACCCATCTCATAAATCGAATCCGAAATTTCGTAATTTTGTAGTCATCGTATGACATGGTGATTTGCACAGTGATACGTAATGTAATCAAACCCATTTTTTGCCGCTTAAAGGGGCAGTATCTGCTGTTGCAGTTGTAGGCCTATATGTTACGAGAGCTTTAACCAGACTAACCACATACTGTGGCGATGCTATCGGGGATACTTTAGTTACGCGGTATTTTAGTACTCGGTTATTAATTTTGTCTTCATTTCTACGAAGAAACGTTCATATTAAAATATTCTACACTGTAGATAGTTACGTCTACGTGCCGTATTAGTTCTGTGTATCCGTGTGTTCGTGGATCAAACGTGTTCCGCATTGTAATAAGGACGTGTTGACCCCTTGTACTCGTATCTTCCAATATTTCAAACACTGCCGACGATGTCAACGACTTCTCATCGAGATTCCGTGTTCTAGATCTAGTGCTGCCTGTTTCTAATAACGTATGTACATTGCATCGACTTTTTTACACTTTGCAAAATTCAACTGCCCCAAATAAGCACAATATACTACAGTGAATTAATTACCGCCATGATAATGGATCTGTTCTTTATTTACTTATTTTCTTCAGGAATTTCTATTGTTGTTATCATTTTTATTAATAAAATTATTATTATTACTAAGTTGTGTAGGAACTTTTAGCGTAATTATTGATGATTATATGTTAATGAATTTAGTGCTTAAATAGATTTATTTATAATTAAATAAATGAGAGTTCATTTGGGTAAATTTAATATTGTGATTTCTTTAGTATTCTAGGTTATTAATTTATTTTACAGTTCTCTTGTATCTGAAGTTCGCGATGGTTCTCCACATGTAATAAGCGTCTGGCATCGTCTCCAACTGCTCCTTCTTCTTCTCTTCAGTTAGAAGATTTTCCTGTTTGTAATCAACTACATTAATCAACATAATCGCCTCTCGCGGTCTTCCAATTCGTCTTTGGCCTTGACTAACCAGTCATCATCCAGCCTGTCGACGTGATCATTCCAGAGTTGTCCTTCCTGTATCCAATCCACTACGTCTGTCACATGTCATGTTTCTCGAATATTGACATTTGTTATTCTATCTTGCCATGTTCTGCCTATCATTCTTCTCAATGACTTCACCTCAGGAACGTGTGTTTGTCTTGTAAATGTTGTGGTTTCTGGAGTCGCCTCTATTCCATACGTCAGGGAAGGCATAACTGTACTTTTATGTATCCGTGCTTTCATTTCCAAACTTGAAAATTGATCGTTCCATATAACACTAATCATACATCCTGGCACCCTGGCACCCTGTGTCCTTTTGAAACCTGGCAACAAATTACTTTATCTTTTGAACCAACTGCTAAAAAGTTGACTTCTATTATCTGCTCTACAATTTGTCCTCTAACTTACATCTCACTGGCGTTATGTAGTCATTGCTTTAGTCTTAGCTGTAGAGATCACCATATTACGTTGTTCACACGCGTTGCTGAATTTGTACAGAAGCCTTTACAGACCATCTTCGGACTCATCTATAATTACAGCATCGTCAGTATAACAAATAATGTTGAAATTACTATTACTTATTTTATATCCTTTCATGGCTAATTATTTCGTCCATTATTAAATTAAAAAGTAGGGGGCCGAATCACCTTCTCGTCTCCCTTTTCCAGCCGCGATTAGTTGTGATAGTTCCCCATTACATTTTATTCTCTTGGCGGTCTTTTTATACGTGTATGTTTTTAATGTTTATAATTTTTTGAGGTATCTTCCTTCTAATATGTATTTGTATGATACCCTGCTGTCTCCCAACAGCGTTACTCGATCCATCGTGATTCGTCTCTGGTGTGTAGCATCCCGTGAATCCTTTTGGTATATAACTTTATTTGTATTGCACTATACAATTTTAATGTTTCGCGTTTCAACGATTTTCATGTAGTGAGAATGGGTTTTACACACCCAGCGCATAGACTTAATAATATTCTGAAAATTGCAGGTTTATTTAGGTCTACTTTAACTAAATGTAGTGTTTTTATTCTTAAACACTTGTATGTGAAGCCATTTGGTCACTGCAGGAAACTCATGATTTAACATTAACGCTTACAAAAATGAACATTTCGAATGCTAGATGAATATTGTATTGTTTAGGCCTAATATTATGTGTCATATACTTCTTTACACTTGTACTTCATTTGTTTGTATACACTCCGGATTTAAACGCGGTGAGATAATCATTTTATCATATTATCATTATTCGTTAAGAGGGGGCTCCGGGAAAATACTTATTTTTATTATTTTACGATCTCATTTGGTAGTCAGAGTTACAGCTAAATTTTACAGAGACGAACGTAAATGATGTATTGAAAAGCTCTCGAAGAATACTAAATGACCGATATTCACTTTTGGACAAAACGAGACGGATAGGAATGGCGGGGTTAATATGTCAAAAATGTTTTTAACTGGTCAGTAGCCCTATCTGTACAATCTGATTATTCAGTAGTAAGAAATAATAACATTCTCATTTACCTGGGTCACATTGTCACACCCTTCACTTCACTCACCCTCTGTTTGAGTGATTACACTAAACGTAAGCCAGTGTCTTTATTGCAGTAAAAAAAAAGTAATTTACGTTCAAGATATTTTTTCTTACTAGGTACGTATTTCGGGAATCAAGTAGTCCGCCCATCGTCAGCCATCTTTCCATTTTTTTCTTGGTGAATACATGTGTCCCGGTTGGTTGTTGCTATGTGCTCGTGTTGGCTTTTGGTTGTTTACACTGGTGTTATTGTGTAGAGATGTGGTATATAATTTTGTTTTTTGAGTGTTTCCAATGTTTAGTGTTTCAAAAATTGTGTCTTTGTTTTGTGTTGATTTGTGTTTGTTCTGGTATTAGTTTGTCTTTTGTTTTATGTTTATACATTTATAAGTTTTCAGGAAAAAAACTGTAGCAATAAGTGTTATAATAAGTGTGTGAGTGTGTGTGTGTGTGTGTGTGTGTGTGTCACTATTTTTATTATATTTAAATACACGAGCGTACGAAAAATCTCATATCGAGGTGGGAAGGACCAACAAAAATTGAAGGTGTGAAATATGGTCATCCATTATCTAACATATTTGTAGATTGTTATTGTTGTTTATTATAAATAACATTTAGAGAAACTGTAAAAGGTTAATAAAATATACATTTTGTAGGCCTATTATGGGTTTTTTTTAGCTTAGTCAGACATTTCGGAAGGAGCTTTGATTCTCCCCCAACCTCCTATTACTCCCATATTTTACATACATAAACTGTACTTGAATTACCTTATGTCTTTGTAAATCTTAGATTCATTACATCTTTTATTCAAACCATCAGTTAGTTATTTTCTGTCGTAGGTACTATTTAAATTTAAATTACAGAGTTGCTACGTTCTAATTTTGATCAGCTCTTTTCATATTTTTATTTAAATACGTAATGTTAAATTATTTTTTTTTACATATGTAACACTAAATGCGGTAATAGTAAATGTTTACTATGAATTGTTGAACATTTTGTCTAATAGTTCAAAGGTTCATAATATAGTACGACAATAACATAACATAAAAAAATAAAACAAGTACTTGAATGAGAACTTTATATTAAAATTAAATAATATGTATGTACACACACACACACACTGCTTGTAATTGAAATGCCAACAAAACATTTTGATTGGTCCTGTTTGTTAATTAACGTCTCATGTATCGCTTTATGATACTATCTAATATAGTGTTATTATTACTACCTAGGTTGGTATGTAACTGCAAAACTAGCAGTATTGCATGCTCTGTTTTTATCATGCGTTGTTATTTTTTTATTATTGTTCGTAGTAACAATGCTTAAGAGAATACTAATTATTGTATTTGCCAGACTGCCTCATTAAACCAGCTGCAGATGCAATGTATACCACTGTATGTTTATACTTGCTGGTGTTCCCGGCAGCCTCCCACAACGCGACGCCTATGCGATCAGGGCAACCAGTAAATTGTTGTACTATAAATCTCTTTACTCTCAGTAGGTGTGCTCGGTAATCCTAATCTCGCGCCTCTTTAACTGTATTTATTTGTACGCATTACAAGGCTTCAAAAAAATACCGACTATAAGAAACTAAATCTTAGCGGTAAGATAGAAAGGGATCTTGTGTTATGCAAGGGATTTTAATTTTTTGACCTTGAAACGTTGTTTAAATCACTTCAAGTTGTATCGTATTTTTTGTCGTAAGGACAACACAAATAGATAAATCAAATCGCGTGTAAACAGATATACAGCGTTTGCGTAGCAAAGGAATCTTCAGAAGCTGTGCTGGACTACTTTTAGCCTATATTCCTTACAATTTTATCGCCACTCTGGGTTACCCAATTCATTTACGGAATACGTAGTTTACGTATGACATGTTAACGTAATTACTTCCAATTACTCAACCCGTAATTGGAAAATCTCGTATAAATTAAATTTGTTTTACTTAGACTGGAGTTTTCATTTAACACTTTTTTTATTTTACTTATAGCCTACGTTATGTTATAGCTGAGTTCAGTATTTTTTATCTCTCTTTCTTCTCTGTCTGTCTGTCTATCTGTCTCTCTCGCTCTGTCTCTCTGTCTATCTATCTATCTATCTATCTATCTATCTCTCCCTCTCCCTCCCTCCACGTAAAACCTGAGGGAAGTAGTAAACGTTTAACAAGAAACGTTCGCGTTAGATCAGATTAGACGTAATCGCATACTACCTTATGGCAAATTCCCATTAATTTTTTAAAATCATGTGACGTTAATCTCAATTAAGTCGCTACTGTAAATAACAGTTGATGTAACTGAGGCCAAAGCTGTCTTTAATTACATGTTAATTTGTTGAGTGAAAATTCTTCATTAAATTTTTCTCTAACAATGTAGTAACCTCATTTTATTCATTATAATATTAGTTATCGTTTGCTTGTCTTTCTTAAAATCATAAAAAGTCGTATTATGTTTCCTTGGTAAAGGAATACAACAGCCCTTTGGTTTCGTTGTACCAGTACACAAAAGTCTTTTCTCAACAACGTTTTTATAGTCATGATGCATTGGGAATTTAATGCTTCTGTCATCTCGTCAATGCTGGTGATAAGCAACGCTGGTCGTCATTCACTTTAATAATATTTATTCGGATATTTCTCTAATTTCAAAAAAAAATCTTAGTCGTTACAAGCATGACCACTAATGACGTGTACGAAATATCGTTATCAATAATTCGTTATATATTTTTAATTTCAACCAAACGTTTAGTGAAGCTTCACAACGTATCTAGTGAGCTGGAATTTTACCTCACGTTTTAACAGTATTGCTTCGATTCTTGGCTTTGTAGCCCTTGATGTGTCCATGTATCTAATAGTAATTAATGCACTTTTCCTAATTCAGAACACTAATTTTTAGATAAAATTAAATGCAAGGTCAAAAAATGCATTATGCAACATTTTTTCTCATTATTTTGCGTCCATAAGAAACACATTTTCTATTAGTCACTAAGTACTGTATTTGCTAAATGATCCAACTACAATAGGCTACTATTCTATGCATTTCAACACTTTAGAGAACAACGCATTTTTCTGTATATCAGTGTGTCACAGTGTCGTAAATAAAAATGTTTTACTGGGCCTAAATTGTTAAAATGTGTCATAATTCATCGTAAATGTTCGAATTAAGAAACAGATTGCTTTAAGCAATACTGAGGTAAATTACTTAGTCATGACAGTTAAAAAAAATCAACAAAATAAATTGATGAGTATGGGTATTCAAAATGTCTTTTTCTTTTCGTATTTATGAAAGACAAAAAAAAGATATACTGTACAGAAGCTGACTGCTTAACGCATAAAGACGACACTAATTACACAAAGAGTAGTAAAATTTTTAAATTTAATTTCCCAGCACTGTATGTACTAAAAATCAGGAAGAATAATATCTGTGTGCGAGAATTACTCTTGACTACAAATTTAGCACCTGTGGTCTCTGTCTGGAGAGGTATTGTTATTATGTTCTGGAGTACGGTAAGCATATTTCCCGATTTACAATCTGATACGATTTTTTTGCTTCATTTTTTTTTAATTATGATTTTGTGACGAAAACCGTTGAATAAAGTGTTACTACGAAATTTAAATTAAGTACACAACAATTATTGAAACCTATTAAAATTGTTGCCTAGACTATAGGCCTACGTCCCAATTAGTTGCAACAGTTGCAAATAATGTTACGGCTACAAAATACACAGTATTCTATAAGGAGTAATTAATATAATATTTTGTTTTATGAAACAAAAGTTTATACAGAGTAAATAAATATTATTAAGGAAATATTGTGTGTGTGTGTGTGTGTGCGCGCGCGCGCGCGCGCGCCCGAAAGCCCAGGACATCGCGGTTGATGGGACTCCATGTTTGGTTAAGATACAGTACCTTAACAAGAAGCAGCGTTGTGAGACGCAAAAGTTGATTTTTAATTTTAATTATTTAGAAAACAAAGAAAAACAAGTTTACTTTTTCATTTTAACAACAAACAACAGATACGTTATTTTTGTCATCGCTGTTCCGGTTTCCTACAAACACAAAACAAATTTCTTTTATAAATACGTTTTCTTTAGTTTTATAAAAGGTTCTATTTATCGAAGCAGAATATCTAGCTGGGCTTTTGTTTCAATAATTTATTCCGAAATACGTACTTTATGGTTTGGTAGTTCGTAAAAGTTTGCTAATAACAAAAAAATTATATGAATTTAAAAAATTAATGAGGAGATGATGTAATATATTGGATTTTGTATTTCGTAACCGACACTAGCCCTGTCCTATATCAGGTAAATTATACTACACAAGTACAATACCTGCATACTCTCTAATGCAAAAACGCAGAAGGTGAATCACTGGTCCCGCTAGTACCGTAAATAAGTCGATCCTCTTGTTTAACGTACTCCTTTACTTTACCTTAACATTCATCCTTACCAAACTCTTTAAAAATATATATTAAATTAGATTCCTCTTTTAGCATTAAAGAGTTATGCGCATGACTTGCACACATTACCGTAACCACGTTCTCGATCTAGGGAAATTTTACCCCTGTGACTCCACATGTGGGAATCGCGTCAGCCTTTATGTAATATGATGTGATGTTTTGTTTATTTAGCACTGACCATTTTGTATAAAATTATGTATACACCTACCGTATTTAAACGTTCTACAAGAAACTGTTTCACGTCAGAACACCTTTATGCCCCGCGAGATCAACTATTTTTAATATGACATTCAAAACTATAATAATTAAATCCAGATGTAATCGAAAATTTTGATTCCCAAAGTCAGTCCTCTCCTAAAAACAGTTTTCTCTCTGAAATTTTGGTTGAATTAAAAATAATGTTATGCCCTAAAAGTTCCTTGCGCTCCTGTTTCTCAATTAACTCTAGCGGCTGCGGCCCCCTCCCACCCGTAATTTGAGAACAGTTGGGTTCCTGAATTTACTAAATATTATCGATTTATATATACTTCGAAATAGCTGCGTAGTAAAATATAAAAGATCCCACGAATCAACTTAAATTACACTTATAGTGGCCGTTAAACCGACAATTCGAAGTCCAGAATTCGATTAAAAGCGGCTTATTTTTAAAGAATCGTTACCATCGCAAGACGCAGAAACGCCTGTGACTTTTGCATTCCGGTTTGATAGGTGTAGTCGTTTTCTCCCTTACTGTTCATATGTTTTTAATAGATTTTAAAATCATTTTTACTGTTATAAAATTGTGAATGCTTGAAAGGGGTTACTTTTGTCTCTTTGTTGTATTCGGGCAGTCATATTTACGGGTCGTAATAACGTTGATTTGTGAGCGCACTAGACAGTTTTGTTATTCTTTCGTTAAATGTTTATATCTCTGAACAAATCCTAGTTCTTAGTCACAGTGTCACGCTAGAAACAAAAAATACATTTTCAATTATAGTTACAATAATTTTTTATTTACTATAACAACAAATTTGCGATACGATTTTTCTGTTTTTACCACTACTAGCTTAGAATGCTGTGTAATCACCGTCTCGTTACCGTCTCGAATAAGGTAGTACTGTAAAATTATTGGCTATTTAAAATCCAATAATGTGGTAACAATTAAATTAATAAATAATCTGAATTTCTGTAAGTAATCAACAGTATCTTTGTTATTCCGATCAATAATTTTTTTCTTTCAGAGGAGTTTCAGAGGAAGTATTTAAGCTGAAATAAAACACGTGTAGCGGTGAGTAATGCAGGTTCCGTGTAGGCCTACAACCCAACGGCGCACGTTCTCCAGTAATAACAATGAGGACCGTTGACCCCTTTTCACACTTACCTAAATATAGAAAGTCTCAGGTAGAGTAGTCTTCAACGAAATAATTATTTTCGTCCGGACTCAATTGTTTGTACAAGCGTGGCATAAGTAGTCGTTGAGAACTCGTTTGGTGTATTGAGAGTCGACGGGGAAATCCAAAAATAATTTGTCCAGTTGACCTTGGCTTTAAGGAATAATTATTAATGTCAGACTGTTTACGGTTTACTTTTATCTCTTGTTGCATTTTAGGTGGAAAAATTAGAATCAGTCTCGCAGGAAACGTCGTTTGCAGCGGCAGACAACTGGCTTTGTACCTCAATCGTTATACCCATTAGTTGTTACCTGACTGTAACGCATTTAATTACTCTCTCTCTCTCTCTCTCTCTACCTTCCCCCTCCCGCTCTAACAGTCTGCTGCATCGTTCGTTGAAACGGAATGGTAAAAAACTACTCCAGTAATTACAATGACATTTTGCTGAAATCGAATCAACGAGGCTAGCTGCTTTAGTCGTTAACTTAGAAGAAACACCAACGCATTGAAGTCATTTTATATTGACACGTATCGAACAGCTAGTGTCTTCCGACTGTTGCAGCAGTCTAGTGTTTCAGAGAGCACTGTGTGTGTCGTTTTGTCCTGAGAGCGCTTTCGGTCGTTCTGAGCAAAGACCACCGGCGATATATCACCCCGCAGATAGTGTTAAATAGGATTCATCATAATATTGAAGCTTTCACGGTCGGAGGCATCTTCGGTAAAATTATTTTCCTTGATGTTGCGCCGTGGTCCTCTTCTTGTAGAGTCAAACGTTTCGATTGTAGCTGCGGCACTCATCTTCAGTAGGTCTTCTGTTCTGGTTCTCTAGCGACTAAATAAGTGAGACGGTTTGGGTCGCGTCGTCATTTAGTCGCCAGAGGAGCAGAACAAAAAACCAATTGAAGATGACTGCCGCAGGTGCAGCCGAAACGTTTGACCCTACGAGAAGAGGATTATGGCCCAACAGCCCGGATAAAAGTTTACAAAAAATAGGGCCTAAAGTGAACTCGCACAACAGTCGGATTCAAAAACTACGTACGGTAAGTTATGTGAACTGTACAAACGTTACTTGTTGTCGCGTTTGTACACATATGGTGACAAGAGCTCGCCACGCATTTACTTAACGCTCTATAGAAACACTTGTATTTTCAGAATATGTTAAGCTAGACCCTTACAAATTGAATACAAAATATACTCCATCAATTCTGATAACTCCGTTTACTTAGAGAGAGAGAGAGAGAGAGAGAGAGAGAGAGAGAGAGAGAGAGAGAGAGAGAGAGAGAGAGTGCGCGCGTGCGTGCGTGCGTGCGTGCGTGTGTGCGTGCGTGCGTGCGTGTGTGTGTGTGTGTGTGTGTGTGTGTGTGTGTGTGTGTGTGTGTGTGTGTGTGTGTGTGTGTGTGTGTGTGTGTGTGTGTGTGTGTGTGTGTGTGTGTGTGTGTGTGTGTGTGTGTGTGTGTGTGTGTGTGTGTGTGTGTGTGTGTGTGTGTGTGTGTGTGTGTGTGTGTGTGTGTGTGTGTGTGTGTGTGTGTGTGTGTGAAGAAGTAGATAATTATTTACGTTAATTTAATTAAATCCTGAGCATTTTTGTCAAAATATTCAGTGGAAGGCAAACTGTACAGTTCTGTCAAATTATGAAATGTCATTACCAACAGCAATACGAAGTGAATCGAGTAAAATTACTGTAAGAACAAAATTGAATGTGTTTCACAATACACTGCTATATTGCAGTCAACATTTGTATTCTTCTGTTCTACATTTTCTCGGCGTCGCTTTGTATCGTGGCCCATTTTCTTAACTTCTTTCCCCTTGAATATTCTTTTCTCAGGTGGCTTCTTTTGTACTCTCAATCCATGTTCTCCTCGCCATTCCACTTTTCTTCTATCCTTTTATTTTTGTTTGTGTGCTCTTCTTGTGTGCTTTCCTCGGTGACACGATATACCACTTTAGTTTTTCTTCCGCTAAGAAGGTGGGTAACAAAGCTTTAATATTCCATTAAAAAAGATATATATATATATATATATATATATATCGATTACATTTTGTTGAAGAGTAGGTTAGTAAGCCAATTAACCAAGTTCAAGTTGTATAAGACTTTAAATTAGACTAATTGTGCCGTATGGCGGTGAAATTTGGACCCTTAATATAGTGGTGGGATATCGCGACGGAGAAAAAATTAGAGAATTGTATGTAACATGTGATTATCTCAGCATTACCTCCTTCATTGAGATAGAAAGTTTGAAGTAGCTCGGGCATGTCTGAGAATGGAAAACAGCAGGACAGTGAGAAAGCTGTACAGGGGTTCTCCTGATGGAATGCGACATATAGGACGACTTACGAGCTGTGAAACGACACTATCCTGCAAGCAACTGAGGATAAACATCTCCCTTGCTTATGACCAGTATGAGTGGATGACAGTGGTTGAGCAGGCCAGGGGCAGACACATCATCTATTTAAGAAGAAGATTGATTAAATTTTGCAACTGAGGTTTAATTAGTTATCTTTAACTAAACACACCAACTGAATACTTCTCATAATTACAAACAGAAATACAATAGACCCAAATTGTAACCATCTGTACGCGCGCACACACACACACATACACCAAGAGGACGTGAGGGAAATGAAAAAAGCGTGAGAGCGAGTAAAACAAGAGAGTTGGATTTAGCTAGGAAAATGAAACTCTAAATATAGCTTTACTACTTTCTTTCTTTACAGTAGAGAATGGCACTGCGTTTACTCACGATAGACTATAAAACAGTAAAAGGACATTAATCACTGCGCAGAGCTTCTTCTACTGTCGACCGTATCGTTGAACTGCTCTGGGGAATTCCGTCCACGTTAATTACTTTTTTATTAACTTTTATAATGTCGTTTAATGTTATAATGTTACAAAAAAGTGTGTGCATAAGAATGTTTTCTGTCCTGTAAAGATGCTTATTAATGTTAGTTTTTACAAGAGGAATTACGTATGTTATGTAAATTACACAGAACATAAATTCTCTCTCTCTCTCTCTCTCTCTCTCTCTCTCTCTCTCTCTCTCTCTCTCTCTCTCTCTCTCTCTCTCTCTCTCTCTCTCTCTCTCTCTCATTTAAAGCCCTCAAGCATTCACTTCATCTCTCTACCTATCCACCCTCCCCTCAACCCTCTGTACACAAAGTTGATTTAGGAATATCTTTATTGGCTTTCAGTCATCCATATAATTTGATTGAAATCAAACTTTTAAATATAAATATATGTTTCGCGTGTGTGTCGGTGTGTTGAATGTTTACATTTAAGTACATTTACGTACCGCGGGATAACACTACATCACATTAAAAAAATTGTTGTAGATAGGGGACAGTATCGTGAAATGAAATTATTATTTTAAATTTGAAAAAAGAATAAAATCACCATTTAGTTAATTTTTTGTATGCTGTTTGCTGTATGCGTACATGTACGAAGAATAATTATGACAATATTGTCTATTAAAGTACTAGACTTGCAAGTAAGATGGTATCTTAAGGTAGGCCTACACTCAAATTAATAAAATTATGTCACATAGACTGTGACTGACAAAAATAATAAATCCTTTAAAACATTACATAATTTGTAAACACTAAATATTGGAAAAAGTCACAGAATAAATGTAGTCTATACACCAAATCCACTCACAACAGCATCAAAAACCTCAGTAAACAAAACTCAACCAAAAGGCAACCATCAGCAACCACCAATCAACACAACAAAAACCTATAATTCACCAGCACTTCAGACAAAAACCAACGTGGCTGACGGAATGCTCAAAACGTGTCTCATCATCATGTGTTTCTGCCCAACGGCAACCCTTACCGTTGAGTTCCCTCAATGGTTTCCCATCTTGGGCTAATATCTTCGTTTCGTGATATCGCGCAACTGTATGTCGTCTATCATCTGGTCTCTCCTCCGTCGTCTATTCCGCTTTCCATTTACCAGCCCCCTCCAGTATTTCTACCGTCACACAAACTTGTGTTTGCCGTATAGAGTAAGTATCCCAACAAATTTTTCTTTCTGTTCCTGATGATATCAAACACATTCCTTTCGTCTTCTACTCATCCAAGCACTTCCTCATTCGTCACTCTGTCATTCCAGAAAATCCTTTCCAACATTCTCCATGTTCACATCTTGAAGGCCCTTAACCTACTCTCCTCTTTTCACTCAATGCCCAAGATCCTGCCTTGTATGGGAGCACGACCCAAACAAAACACTTCACCATCCTGTTTCTCAACTTTGTGTCTCGTGTAATTTGTCTCAAGTAAGAGAAGCAATCTGTGTCGTACACAGGGCTTGATTTCAGGGGAATACAGCATTTGACGCAAATAGTAAGGAAAGGTCAAGAAACAAACAATATGACGACACAATGATGAAACTATAAAAACTTTTTTAAAATGTCCGAACCACCGAAACCATCACTTTCAGTTTGAGGCTCCGGCATGACGCCATCATGAGTGACATGTTTTCGATTGTCGTGCGACTACCCTGACGATGAAGCTCTTTAGAAATATCAGTAAACTTTTTTATTATCTTTTTAGACACAAGTTTATACGTATGTTAGATATTTTATAACACTTTAAAAATTTAGACCTCTTTTGTAATAACCTGATGTATATTTACACGCTAATATAAAATATAAGTATATTTGTGTCTGTACAACTTTTGAATAGCTGCGTTCCGGTACCTATAATTTTAGAAATCAACCACTGGTCGTACATTTATATAATATTAAGTCACACACACACACACACACACACACACACACACACACACACACACACACACACACACGATCACATCGCGTACAAATGAATAAGACACACCGTATTGCTTAAAGCTATTAACCGAAAAGACATCATATTTTTTTATCACTATCCGGTACGAAATATGCATTTGTAAAACTACTATTATTTTCAAAGAAAGTGTTAAATTGTATCTGAAGATAAGCGGTAGCATTCAAGAGTGCGCACAAGCACTGAATTGGGGTAAAAAGGTGTTGCATTTGGTCTCATTTTTTTCTGTTACGTAACAGTACTAAGGGGAGTATAGAAACTAAGTAAATATCCCATATGCAGGACTTCATAGTCTTCGGAGAGTTAAATTATGTTGGCACATCGTGTTGTTTTGTTCCTTAATCTGTCCACATCCTTGTTTACTGTAATAATGTACATAGTTGAGGGATACTGTGTCTCGCTTTACTGTGTCGTACAAATATTTACGTATATATATAAACATGTAAGTGTACGTGCTAATGCACATATTTATGTGTCTTTGTGCCGCAGTTGAGCATTGAGTTAAACACGATTAGAGTCGGTTTCCGTGGTTTTCCTGCTGGCTAATAATTTCAGATTCTTCATGAAGACAGAAGAAACAGCAGAAAAACCTGTACTTCATAGTTCCACAAAGATTCGAGTGTAACTTCGGTCTTCGTAATACTGGTGGGAAGTTTCACTGATTCCTACTCTAATTTCGGATAACATTCTCGTTTCCGATTATGATGCAAATATATGCAATTTTTATAGATTTACTACGAGTATTTAACTCTTGTGTAAGTATAACTGTATTACAAATCATTATTAATATTTATGTACGATTATTATTTTGTTTCATAGAAACGTGTTATTATAGTAGAAAACGTTAACTGATAATGCTTCAAGAACGATGAAGGCGAACTGGTTTTCTAAGTAACTGATTGTCTAAATAATATGACAGTTATTGACTTCTATGTCGATGGCGACAGCTGCAGGCTGTAGTTACTCTACATGGCACGTACTGTGGACTCAGGATGATTCATAACTGCTAACCGGTACTAAAAAAAAAAAAAAAAAAAAAAATATGCGTCAACCACGTGTAACGAGCAAAAATTTAAAAATTTTTAAATTTTCTCCTCGACGGAGTGTGTGCACACGAAGTTGTGTCAACGACTTCTAGTTGACGCAATAAATAAAACGTAATGTGAAGATGTCAGAGCAACGTCGCTAACAAGACATTATGAAGACGTTAAGTTCTACTCAACTATAGAAATTGGATGTACGAGATGACAGGGAAAGTTTAGCTAAGAATTATTACCCACAACAGCCGAGACAAAGCAGGCGAGGACACTCACACGTGTACTGGGAATTAAGGCATATGTTCAGTCAGGTTACGTCAGAATACGAGGTACTGCAAAAAGGAGAAACAAGATGTTTACAAAGGAGTGGACGTACAGCACTTTAAGAGACAATAAGTGAAGCAGAGAATGGACAGAACTCCAATCATGCTACACAGCTGGAGATAACGTCTAAGTGTCAGACGCAATTTACGAGTAGAAAGTTAGGGTGACTTCACCAGCTAGCAGATGTCCAAAATTATTAATAGTTACAAAAAAGGGGTGTAAGAGAGAACAATACTTCGGAAGGACCCGAGAACAGATGAAGGCAACTCAGAAAAACACTGCGTATACCTCACACAAAAGAGTGATCGACAAGCGTATAATAGCTAGAGATTCTACGAAATAGGTCAACGTTCGACAGAACAAAATCTGGGGGATGTCTGGCAACCTATCAGAAGACAAGACCTGCGAAGAACACTGGTGGAGAGGACAGTTTCCATAGTAACCAAAAGCAAAAGACGTATCAGAAGAAAGATAACGAAGAGTCCTAACGTAGTGGGACAAACTATTCCGAGAAAACTAAAAACTGACCTATCACGAGTAAGAAAAGGCGTGGACTGCGCGGAAGACAAAATTTGAGTAGGGTCGAATTGATAAAACTATATGTCCAACACAGGGACGAAGCCAGTTTTTACTTTAATTTTTCGGACGAGCCAGTTTACTTTAATTTTCAGGCCAGTTTACTTTAATTTTTCAGACTAGTATATTCTAATTTACGGAGAGTATATCTCAAGTTTCAGAAGTTAGTACATCAAAATCGTAAGTTAACAGACTTAGTGAAATCGTCATATCATAATAGTCAGACTTAGTGATCTTCTAATAGTGAATTTCAAAGTGCGATTTAACGGACTCAGGTAGTAATCATTTAAAGCGAACAATACAATCTCGACACGTACAAATATCATTACTTGTGTATCGTACAAAATAGACGAACTTAAAAATTAGTCAGTGCTACTAAACCACATTAAACATTATAGAACATGAACGTTTGAACGAACTAATCTAATCACACATACATTGATAGAAGGTGAAATAAGTGGCGAACAGACATAAACATTAATGTTAAAAATGAACATACAACACTCATTTTAAAATGAATTATTCAAACGAACACTAAATCCATTACTTATCTACACAACTCTACTTCGACGCGAGTGATCGGGGGTGTATACAAGTGTTGTGCTATCGACGGCAGTCAACGAGATGTGTCTTTCTGTCATCATCACCGCTAGGACCGGACATCACTGGACACTAAACGGATATTCCATAAAACTCAAGTAACCATTATTTAATTATTACTTTAAGTTGCTGCTACTGACCTGATTCTTTCAAAGAATTCCTACCCTGGGAAGTTATAAATAAACGTAATGAATATAATTAGAATTAAAAGTATAATTAACGAATATGTTAACAAAACTATCTGGGATTAATGAACGCATCAATAACTAAAATTTGAATTGTTATATCATATGATTTATGTATGTATGTCTTCTTTATTTCAGCGAATATTTGAACTAGAACTTGTTTTATTGAAAATATGTGTGTATTTACAGGTGTAACGACGTTTTTTTTATATTTATGATTATAATTTACTATGAATGAATAATAAATTAGTTATTTAAGTTGATTCTACACATGCGTTTATTATTACAGATAACCCAGATGTTAACTTAATCTTTAAAACTCACAAAGTAATTTTCTAAGAGTTTCTTTTGCTCAGTAATGTAAATTGAATTTACAATATTAATTGTAAACTGATATCTTTTGTTGAGCTATAAATAATTAGAATAATAAAAGTAATTAATTTATGCAAGTAATTTGCATATTAATCATTGTATTAAATGGTTGCCCAACGCGTGGCACGAGGAAATAGGTTCAACTAGATAATCATAACCAAAAGAAATTTATATTAATTAAAAGTTAATTAAATTATGCAATTATTAATTTATGCATAATAATCATTCATTATATTAATGGCGCTCCAAGATCGTGGGGCACGGCAAACACAAATAAATTAATGAATTCCCTTAAATATTCATTATACACGTACGGTAAGGGTAGGCGCGCAGCCAAATGTTCTATACTGTTAATATATTTATTGTTATATTTGACTGGTAATGTGTGCTTTTAAGTTCGTCAAATTGTGTGTGTGCGGGCGCGCGCGCGTGTGTGTGATACAATATCACTTAATTTCATCTGAACACAAGAATTGGCAATACAAACATAAGTCCTATTATTCTAATTATGTGAACCGTATGTTACACTTTCCCCTTTTCGATTTTGGATGTTCTGGTTAGAACATACCCGTATAATTCAGAAACGGCATATCATAACACATAGCTGCAGGAATTATGAGGCTGTATAATGAAACTGTGGCAAACAAATTTATTCTATAAAGCCGTTACCCAAATGGTTAGCGTTGTCAGAGGGCAACGTTATACGATACAAGCTGTCTTAGGCCCTCCGCACACGGCGCGACTGTTTTGCGACTTTAGTTGTTACATTATCGCGCGACCAACTGTTTTGCGATCCTTCACCGTAGTGGAGTGGGGCGCAGCACACGACGCGATCGGAAAGAGACCGGTTTGAAATCACTCACATTTCAGATGTTGCTGGTTGAAAAGCAACTTGTGTCGCGTTGTTGTGCAACCTTTTCCGTTCTGCGTTTTTTAATACAAATTCATTTTATAATTTTTTTAAGTTCTTATAGTCTCATTCTATAGTAGTTGTAATTTTTATTAACTGTATACTTTCATCCGTAAAATGAATAATCAGGCGGCAATATAAAATTCGTCCAAAAAGTGGAAAAGCCTCTTTCAGAATTTTGAATCTGATTCTTTCAGCTGAGTAGCAGCTACAAAAAGCCTGAACTTAATATTTCTTTCGTTGTAAGGATGAAGTCCAGAACATCCTGCCACCTCTTCGATATTGTTTATAAACAACAATGTCTTCCTCATCGCTACTGCTACATATAATAACAGTAATAATAATAATAATTTGAAGAGGAATGTCAACAAAACATCTCACTACAGTTCTGTTCACATCATCTTCACTAGACAGGTTGTCCAATACTTATTTAATTTTGGTCAAAATTCAGTTGCTCCGTGTGCGTACAGCAACCCATCACCAACTAAAGTTTCAAACGATCGCGTCTCAAACCAGTTCCTCAACTAGTGTTGCAGAGTAGTCGCGCCGTGTGCGGAGGCCTTTAGACGCACTTCAAACGATTAAACAACATAATACCGAGTCTACAAAAGTATTCAGTTCGTACATTAATGACGTCAGTGTGTGAGATAACAGCTAATGTGATCAAAGTCTACTTGATGAAATGCCAGTATAGTTCTCAAGTAGGAAAAATCTTATTCTGAAGCGATCGAGAATTAAAAGTTCGATTATCGTAACTTGTCTACTTTCTTACGTTCCTTTTAAACGTTTCTAACTTTGTGCGCTTAGTGTTTACTAAGCTATTTTTTAAAAACTAATATTATTACAACAATTAAGCAGTTTTTTCTTTATTACGTAGTTGTATCATTGTGAGCTGTAATGCCGTTACACATTGTGCCCATGTGGGCCTACAGGAACTTCCGCCCAGTGGCGAAAAGCCACGTACGTTCACTATACAGAACATACAACGTTCCGATATTATTGTCCCGGAGAGCCTACATTTGTGTTTCAGCACCGAATAATACTTAATTTGTATTTTAAGAACACTCACGAAGATACATCAGGCTCGACCGACATTGCAGAACCTTACTCTGAAACTTTTATATGAGTTTATTAATATTATCTTTGTTGTTACACTCCAATGCAGTCCCTAGGATCAGACTGGTTCAAACGAGTTGTATTTTTTCTAAAAATGTTGATAAACATGTGCGTGAAGTTATGAGACAGACTGAGATTCGAAACTAATTACAAGCTATGTGAAGTAGAAAATATTTATTTTTCAAACGTTTTCTTCCAAAAGAATGTAGTTCTTTCTTATAAATACAGTCTCTGACTATTCTTTATGATAATTTTAATATTTTAACAAAAAAGTAAGCTTTCCACAAAAATAAAATAATTTTGTCTCAGCAGAAACCGACTTTGAAACTATGTCCGTGTATAGTACTTGTGCCCAATATCACATGCACTCTGTAGGCGTAAACTTTGCAAGGTTCTTTCTCCCGGACATTAAATACAAATTTATTTAATAGCTTTCAGCGTATAATACGTTTTTTGACACATTAATACTTATTTACGTTATTAACGTTTTAAAATTTATATATTCGGTTATCATATACGTTTATTAACAAATTTGTAATCGTCAAAATAATGTTTTATACATCTTAAGGTACCTGTTGTCAAATTTGTGGTACAATACTGGAGGTGTCGCAAGACAAGTGCCTGGGTTTATAATAATGATAGCTAACAGCTGCTAAGTTACCTACACTTGGTATAAATCATTGTTTCATTTTATTTCTTGTAACGATATCTCTTACCATTGTACAAACGTATTCGAAGAATTGCTGATCAATTCTTGTAAAGTTCACGGATTTCCAACACAATTCCGATTAATTTATTGCAAAATGTTTTCCTCTTTCAGTCTTGTTGTTTTAAGACGACCTTGAAGCCTTCCCTCGCTGTCCGCAGGCTGGCTATTTGGAATGTGTTCCATGTAAACAATTTCTTTAATAACGTATGAAATTTGTATGACATTTTAGAATATTGTGTTTATTACTCTTATGTTAACTATAAAACGGTAGTCAGCTCGGTTTCAAGCGTACTGCATATTGAACCGTTTAAATAAGTTATTTACATTTTATGGTTAAATCTTGTATTTTATTTTGCATTTCATTGTTTGCGTTGTCTCAAATTACATTTGTTTTCTCTCACCTTTTCTTATGACGAGAGCACATTTTAAGCAATAAACTAGGAGGCACTAGTGGGGGACTTAGTGCAGCCTAGTGGCAGGTATTAGTGCCGGTGGCGAAACGTGAGAAAAAAGAGGAGACGTCACCAAATCACGAAAGCTCAATTACAGTACTTTATATATTCTTAAGTAGACAGTGATAAAGGCTTTGAATTTGTAACAGCCTCCATGTAGTAGTAATGTGCACATCACTCTGTAATGTACTTATTGAATATTACATAATTAATTATAATGAAGTGTTTGTGGTTTTTTTTAAATTTTCCTAATGTTTAAAGCATTTGTGTCTATTTTTACAGTTAATTTCACGAGTAAAGAATGAACATAATCATGGTCAAGTTAAATTCAAATTACATAATTTTCACTATTCTATAAAAATCGTGCACACACACACACACACACACTCTCTCTCTCTCTCTCTCTGGTTGGTTTAGTGCCGCCTAGTGCAAATTCCTTAGAATATTCTCTGTGGCGAATCCTGGCTGCTTCCATGCAAACTGCTCTTCACACATTACGTCGTGGATGACTACAACCTCCCCGCCATCTCTTCAGCAGTGTCTTGTTTATACTTTGGAAATCCAACGTTTTACAAGGAATAGCCTACATTAATACTTCAATTTCGCAGTTAGTGTCAGTCGACTATATTACAGATTTCAACCGCGAAACGTGTGATAGTGATTTCAGTAGGCCTAATCGAAAAATCTATAATTATGAGTAACCTGTTTTGCACTTTGCAACTCTCTCGTCGCACTGGCTATACGATAATATAGTAGTCGTCCAATATCCTTTTACTGTAAGACAGTAATTGTAATTGAAGCAAAGTACATGATATAAGACAAGCTTCTGCAACTCTTATGAGAATAGTTTCGATTCAATTAAGCTAAGTAAAGGGATAGAAGTAGTCGAGAGCATATACGTGCTTCGCCGACGATATAGGCTGTCATGGGCCGAAGGTTCAAGAGTCACTTAATACACATGTTTTGGAGTATTAATTCTAGTATCCACGTTTTCTCTATGTTAGCAGTCGAGCAGTCGAACATTAACCACCAGTAAAGAAATAAACTTGTAAACGTGTTTTCTTTCTTCTGAGCAAGCGGTGACAGTGGCTTCATTTTCCATCTTTTGCTAAATTTATATTGACGTATGCGGAATGTGTGATACAATACACGTCTGTTTGCTTTGCATCCATAAGGACTATGATATTACCTACTAATAATCGTTTAGCCTGTCGTATTGAGTATAACGACCTAAGTGATGCTTCCTGGTCGCCCGTAGGGTAACATCCGGACCACAGGATGCTTTCTCGTTGGAACAGATCCGATTAGTGTTACTGGTTCTAATCGGTTACATTTGGCCACGATTTATTTATATTTTTCGTCTCCACAATGTAATTTCTGAAGCGGCATTCAAAATTACAGTTCTTACGACACTTACGACGTTCGTATATTTCCACGCCAGTGATCACTGTGTGCAAAAGTGGCGTTTAGCGGGATGATTGTCTCAATTTCCATAACGGTTTTAAGTATGGTTAAGTTATCAACGCGTTAGCGCGAAGACGATACTCAGCCATTACAGCAGTTGCCATACACGATAATTTTGCAATTACAATACTTCAAAATTACAGTAAAACAATGATTAATGTTTATATAACCGTCACTGTCGCTGACAAGTTTCATCTGTTGCTAAAGTATTACGTAAAGACAAATTGTACCTACGTAACATTTATTTCATTTAGCCTACTGTGACTACATTGTTCATTGTTCTTGATTTAAATTGTTATACCATAAATAAATCACCTTCAAGGATTAAACCAAGAATGGTTTGTTCCGGTCAAATAGGCAAAGAAGATTAGAGCTCGTCACTCCAGCGCGATACCTCTCCGTCCCCTCGGCTTATAGTTCCATAGTTGTTTGGGGATGCGGCAGTCATCCATTCGGCAAAGATGTTCCCACCAATTCAGCCGATACTGGGCGATCCTGTCGAGTATACTCATAATATTCAGTTCCTGCCGTATATGTGTTTCTTCTAAGATCATGGAGAGTATACCCTGCCACATGCCTGATAAATCTCATTTCAGCCACTTGGATGCGACTGGCCTGGCCTTTCATTAAAATCCAATTCTCAGACCCATAAAGAAGTGTGGGAAGAGCCATCACCTTGTAGAATTTAGGCGTGTTCCTTTACTTGCTGACTTAAGGGTTCGCCTAATGGTCCCGCACATAAGGTTGAACTTATGCAACTTGTTCACAACGTCGTTGCTTGCATTATAAGACACACTGAAGCTCAGGTATTCAAAATTGCTAACTTGTTCCAGGACAGTACCATCTATAACAATTTTTGCCCGTACGGGATCAGTTCCACGAAAAGCCATCACCTTGGTCTTCAGTGTGGATATTTGTAATCCAGAGTCTTTGCAGATTCGATTTAACAAATGTAAGTTATACCCATCTGCAATCTATCCTCAGAGTCCAACAGAATAGCCTAATCCTCCGCAAACAACAAAGTGTCAATTGTAGAGTGACCAATCATAAAATGTTCTGGAAGACACATTTGCCAGTTTTGTGTGACATCGTCAACATACAAATTAAATAGAGAAGATTTAATTCACCCTTGTCGTACTCCACAATTGATCAGGCCAACTCTAGGAACTGTTCTCGGTCGCCCTGCTTCTATTAAGATTTTATTCTCCATATACAGACTCTGACACTATAAATTAATAAGAAAATTGTGGAGTACGAAAAGTGTGTAGTAGAAACGTGTAAATCCCCTATATATATATATACCGTTATAGTAGTCTATAGGCCTACACGTTATGAAGTTAAAAAATAACGACTGGGGTAAAACTAAGATTGCACAAAACTGTTGTATAAAGTATTGAACATACGGTATAAAAATATCGAACATTAATTGAAGAAATTACATAGGTTCCCCAATAGGTCCAAAATGCAAGCCGTAGGACTGGATTATTGGAAAAGGTACGGGGAAGGTCCACGATCGTTGAAGTCAAATGAAAGATGGCCTAAGAAAATACACGAAGGGGCACTTCCAGGTAAAAAGGACAAGAAGTGGATCGAAGACCAAATGGGAAAGATGAAACATTGCTGACCTAACGGGCCACGATTGCTTAGACGGTCAAAGGTGAATCTAAGACTCGAGAGGCGGTTTCAAGCGTAGAAACTAGTTATAAAAATTTGTAATAATGTGATAACAAAACTGTTACTGCCACTATAATCTTACTTCTTGCAATTACAGTAGAGTTGTAATCTGATACGTCTTTATCAAAATGAATGAATGAAAACAATTTGATGTGAAATGTTAGCTTACTGTACAGCTAAAGGCTATTTCATTAAGTTGTGTTTCATCCTCCCAAAGAATGTATCAGTTTATATTGGCTGTGTCTGACCAGCAAGTACGAGTAACGTCGTATTTCACAATGTTACACAGGAGCATGCTAACTGGTTCATTTCTCAGGAGCCTGTCGTAGTGTTTTTTTGATGTGCGTAATTCGTTTACATTTCCACTCAATTTTAGTTTGAACTTGTAATTAAGGCCAACGTCGAAATGAAACGATATATGTACCACATGAATGAATGATTTACAAGATGAATCCAGAAGTTTTGTTCGATGAATTTTCCTTTTCAAGTAACCAACGAGAGAACATCGGGACTACAATTATACCCTTCTGTGTGTATTATTCTGGTGCACGTTTACTGTAGACGGTTGAGTCCTGATTGCGTACATTTATTGTTTAAGAGTAAATATTTCGTTCTTAAGCTAGATTAAACATTCAGAAAAACGTAGTGTTTATTAGTTTCTGCTTAGTGTTTTATTTATTCTGTACAGCATAAAAAATAAAAAAATTAAAAATCAGTAAATAAATTGACAGGTAAGTATAAAGCTACTGCTGGGAAAACGCCTTAAATTAAAAGGCCGAGTGCAGGTCCTTGGATTCCATGAGACTCTTGACTTGACCCCCTGCTGTGAAGTCTTGCAAATCTTTTGTGTGATGGTTCACGACAGTCCCACCTCGAAAATACTCGAGGTACCCACTGAGAAGACGGGACGTAATCCTGGGTGGCGATAAGAATGGGCCTTTCCGCACTTCACTTTAATTAAACTGCGCTTTAGAATTTTGTATTGACTTTACTTAATACAATATGTGGATACTAAGTATGTTAGAATGAATCAGAAACAGGTAATGTTCTTGGCTTGTCCGCAATCCCTTAACTATCAAAACAATTTTCTTTAAACAGCCGACTCTACAATATCTGGACTGTGTGGACTAGACTCGGCACTCTGGACTGTACGCAATCAGGGCGACATAATCTCCTGCCCTGGTCTCCCGGTGTCAGTTACCTCGAGCTTCACTTGGATCGTCCTCTCACCTGGGGGACAAGGCGTCCTCTCACATTCCCAGCAAGTAGCCCGCAAAACTGCCAACCGTCTTTACAAAATCCGACCACTAATTTGCAGCAAATCTATGACCCGCCGCCTGTGGAAACTCATCGTCACGACTTATATAGCACCTATGGTTACCTACGCGATCCCTGTATGGGGCTACTTGGGAAAACCCCATAAGCGTGTAACGAGCAGAAAATTTTAAAAATTTTAAATTTTCACCTCGGCATAGTACGTTCACACGAGGCAGTGTCAACGACTTATAGTTGGCGCAATAAATAAGGAGTAATGAGAAGATGTCAGTGAGGCGTCGCTGACTTGACAATAGAAACACATTAAGTTCGATCCAACTATAGAAAATTGGTGGCGTAAGATGACAGGGAAAGTTTCGTCCAGAATTATTGCTCTCCGCAGCTGTAACAAAGTAAGCCAGGACATTCACACCCGTACCGAGAATTGTAGCAGATGTTGACCATGTTACGTCAGTAGACGATAAACGACAAAAACGAGTGAAACTACACCATTACAATGGAACGGCTGCACTGCACCTTAAGAAACAATACAGTAAGATAGGCCTGACAAAGACTAAAGTCATGTTACGCAGCTGGAGTTATCGTCTAATTGACAGACAAGAATTTACGAAGGGAAAGTTGGGGTGACTTCACCAGCC
Organism: Magicicada septendecula; assembly: GCA_034769895.1. Taxonomy (NCBI): domain Eukaryota; kingdom Metazoa; phylum Arthropoda; class Insecta; order Hemiptera; family Cicadidae; genus Magicicada; species Magicicada septendecula. Next base: position 332,585,471 of record CM068371.1, on the reverse strand, counting down.
AGCAGATGTTCAAAATTGTTAATAGCCAGAAAAAAGGGGTTAGAACTTGGAACAATGCGCCAGGAAGACTGAAAGTATAGATAATGGGAATCTATAGAAACACAGAGTTTACTCAGACAATAGGCTGATCGACAAGTGTCTAATAGCCATAGTTTCGTCGAAACGGGTCAACGTTCGTCAGAGCAAAAATCGGGGAGACCAAAGAACCTATCAGATGCCTTCAGCCAACGAGAAATTTGGTGGTGAGGAGTGTTTCCATAGTAACAGAAACGAAGGGCCTATCGGGAGAACTATGACGTAGAATCTTGACATGGTGGGACAGTATTTTCCAAGAAAACAAAAAACTGACCAATCTCGAAATGAAGTAGGCGTGAAGCGCGCCAGAGACAAAATTTTGAGTAGGGACGAATTAATAAAACTATCTGTCTAAAACGGCGGAGGGACAGTCTACACTCAATTTTTGAAACAAGTAATACTAAATTTTCGACAGTTTTTACTAAAGTTTTCAGACAGTTTTTACACTCAAATTTTCAAATAGTTTAACTTCAAGTGCGAGAGACGGTATATCATAAACTTTCAACAGTTTATTCTAATCATTCGGAGTTAGTATTATTTAAATTTCAGAAGAGTACATTAATCGTGCGGAATATTTACTCGAGTCCGGAAGTTAGAACGTTAACCAGTAACTTAAAAGACTTAGTAATACATTCATGTCACGGTAGTGAGATTTAACCGAAGTGCGAGGTAACGGACTTAGATAAAATTATACAAAGTGAACAATCAGACCGTTACACCCACAGACATCACCAACTAACGATATACAAAACAGTTGAACTTAATATAGTGTACTACACATTATTAACAACATAATGAACACGAAATATTAAACAAATTAATGAATAATATGAATGTTTAATGAAGCAGCGACAAGTGGAACTAGACATGTATATTAACATTAAAACGAACTCACAGCACACACAGTAAGATGAAACATTTGATTGAACACTGAACTTCAATTATCCACATATACAAACGCCTACGCGAGTGATCGGAAGAGTAAGTGTTAAGTGATTGTGAGAAAGCAGCATCCGACGGAATGGGTCTACGAGCCATCTTCATCTCTGGAACTCAACTTCAACAACAACTAATGGATATTCAATAACCAAGTAACCATTATTATAATCATTTCTAATTAGTAACTTCTACTGACCTGGTTTCTTTCAAAGAATTCACACCTGAGAAAATTATTAAGAAAAGTAATGAATAAATCTGAATAAAGTAATTAATGAATGTACTAACAAAAGCTTATTTGGGATTTAATGAACGCATCAAATAAGTAATATGAATTGTTATATTATTTGATTTATATATGTATGTATGTTTTCTTTGTTTTCAGCATATAGTGAAACCCGTCAATTGTTATTATAAAATACGTATGTATTTCAGGTACAGCGACGTATCATATGTACAATTATAATGTATTCTGAATGATAATTAAACTAGAACTTTAAGTTGATCATAAATATGCGTTCATTATTGCCAAATACAACCTAAATATCAACCTGAATTTTGAAGGAATATAAATAGATTTTAAGAGTTTCATGTGTTCGAATAAAGTAAATGAATTGACAACGTTCATCTAATAAATGATATCACATATGTGTTTTATGAGAATCAGAATAGTTACACATAAATTAAATGGCTGTTTCACACACGGCATGAAAGTAATCAATTAAAGCAAGTAAATACATATTATCTATTGCACCTGAATTATATAGAATTCACTATATAAACTGTGTTCCAACACGTTGGTATAGATAATTAGAGTAATAAATAAAATTCAATTACACACATACATGTGAAAAATCAATAAAGTATTTATGCAATTAATACACACTTATAAATTTACATTTGCAAATGGCGTCCAACTTCGGGGCTAGATATATGTGAAAGATATCAGTATTTATACATTTATTTATAAATTTATACATTTATAAGCGTAATCTCCCGTCTCTCCTTGACCGAGGACTGCGCTAAGCATGGAAAGCCCATTATTTGACTTCAAACCAGACCCTCCGAGAATCCCTTCGTGTCCGTTCCCAGAACGCCACTATACGGACACTTTTCAGAAAGTTCTGCCGCCGCTGTGCCCGCTTTGAGGGCAATCACCTAATCAGCGCCCTCGGTCGCAGCGAATCTGCGCCAGGTGAATCTTGGACCCGGTCTCGGCGACCCCTCACGCTCAATTTGACTTAGCTAATTGAAATCCCACGGCCGGTAGCAGGCCATACCTAGTTATCCAGAGCATCGTGGTACCCGCGGCGGGAGCTCTAAGAGGCTCGGAACACGGCACAAACGCGGGCGACGGGCATGTCTTTAGCCTCGCACAACCCATAGTCAGTCCCTGCACTCGACCTCAAAATAAAAATGAATCTATGCTTTATGTTGGTTAATATACTCTTTTCATAATATTTTCTTTAGACCTAATTATGTGTAGAAGTTAGACATAGTCGTCTCGCACCTTGATTGTGAATTGTTGCTTTCCAAGTATTATTCTTCCCTCATACTCGTTACTGGGCTTCAATTATCAGTCATGTAAGGAGCACAAACACGCACACACACACAAGTTAGTAGGTTAAACGTTTGTGTCCAGTGCTACTGTAAAGTCGCAGGTCCGCCCTCTACATAGTCTAGTTCTATAAATCCACAGTTTATAAAATATTTTCTTTTACAAAAATTTAAAAAGTCCGGAAAACTACACAAAGAAACTTTACATTTTCCATCCGAAGCCGCAGAATCAATATTGTGTGTAAGTTGTAAGTAGGAAAAGAATAGGGATTCGATCGATTGCCACCAAAGTTACAAGAAATTAAAGACACTTTACTAACGTATATTCTTAATGATATGTCTGACAAAGGTAGTCTCATTTCTGTTTGTACATCGAAATGTAAAACACTGAAACCATTAAAAATTAATACACGGCTTCCAATAACTTAATGTACAGACCGGAACGAACGATTAAATTATAAAATACAAGGCTGTCAGTTTACCTTGGTGAAATGTTGGAAAAAATCTACCTCGTACTTCGCGAAGCCTATGTTCGTGACCCATTTCTGAGTTTCTTTTAGTCAATAACTAGTTTATCCCATAACTTTAAAATACGTACTTTGATTTCTTAACAATCTGTCTTCGTAAACTAATTACATTTAGATCTCGTACTACGTGTTTCGTTGATTATCTAGACTGTATTTACATACAAGGCGACTACGTTTACATTAAAGTAATCAGTAGAAAAATTCAAGCTTTTGTATGTATTTTAAATCTGCTTTACAGATAGTGCCCGTAGACTGAGTTTACTCTGCAGCCTACTGTAATGCTCGATTCAGTTAGTATGTGTTCAGAATTATGAAAGAATGGTGCTGATTAAAATAAAATTACAAGACGGGCAGTGCTGAAATTGCGTAATTTATATTATAACTTGGGTTAGTTAAAAAGAACCGGTACTTACGCTGTAAGTCAACGCTGGACAGAACTCGGAAGCACAATCACGCTGACGCAAGGTTAACAATTTTTGGGATCTTGGATCTCAAAATTTTGAAATTAAAAAAATGAAAACTACTTGCAAATTTCGGTTGAAATTCCCTTTAATGTTTAATCCCACATGGATTTTTGAGATGTTTTCACAATTTTCCCCCTTACATTTTTGTCTCCCGCCACCCTGTTTTTGGCGGATTAATCTAAAAAAAAAATTGGTTCTGTAGGTTAAAGTATGGTCACGCTTGCCACGTTTTATGAAAATCTGTTAATACGTTCACCGAAACTGCAGGTGGTAAACTTCAACTCTGTTCCGAGACTTCTATGACCGTGGTGAATAGCCGAGCACTTCCATAAGGTAGGCATTCACAATAAAAAAAATGTTTTCCTACTGTACATAATCAGGCTTTGGTAGTGAATACGAATACGCATAATGTATTGCGCAACGAAAACACTTTGAAGCTATTGTAATAACTTATTGTGGAAACAACACGTCGCAGAGACAAATAATATTTCGCTCAAATGTAACTGACGTAATACCGCGCATGGAATTAAGTAAATAACGTAGTGAATTCGAACCATACACACGAAATAACACTGTACTAAAAAGTGTCAACTTTGCCATTTTTTTTATTTGCAAACACCAGGTGCTCTTTTTTTTTTTTTTTTTTTTTTTTTTTTTTTTTTTTTTTTCACAAGCTGAATATGATTTTTTCTCGAAATAATATTGATTTCATAGAAAAATACCAGTGAACGCACGCTGATAGTACCCGCGGTCGAAGCACGTAAAGTCGGAAGCCTATGATGTAATAATATGTTTTTGTAGTAGTTTCGTAGCCAATTAGATTGTCCCGTTAGTAAAAAGTCATTGCCTCACCGAGTCCACGGGGACGCGGCGTTGCCACATTTAGTATTGAACTGCAACTTATCACCTTCTACAAATAAACTGACGAGTCGTCGTCATTCGGATGTTAGTGTAGCTTTTGTTTAAGTCACGTGCAGAAATCTTTGACTAGTTGTTGCCCGCACGGCGAAATTATTAGCTTTCACCCTCAAGTACTGGAATACTAGTGAAAACAAGTTTATTAGCCTTTCACCCTACTTTATTTACTTTCAAACTTATACAATATTTCTGAAACTTGGTGAAACGGATTCAGGGTACAGTATGAAACATCTAGGATAAAATAATGACCCATTTTAAATGAAAGTATACGTCTCTTCTTTCTTATCCGGGAGAAGAGCGTACACCACCGGCATAACGTTCGTTTCTTGAATCGAACCCTGAAGATCGGCTTGGATTGTATACAATTGGCTGTATTGTTTGCTGCAGTTTTTAAACGTCCCATCCATAAACAATATTTTATTTTCTTGGGTATTTTCTAAAAGATTAAAATCCTTTCCTGTGGTACAGAACAGTCGTCAGCCAGAAGAAATCACTTCGGTTGTTCGTTTTCAACAATTCAGATGGCAAATTGATGTCTTCAGGTCTTCCTGGTTCTTGTTGTGTACCCTGAGTGTTCCTACGAATTTGGTATAAAGTAATTTTCGAAACTAATTGACAACGCAGTCTGTCACAAGATCATACTGGCGGTTGAACAATGGCCCTATTTCTTCTGTATAAATAGATGGTATTGGAGCGTTTTTTTTCTCTAGCTCTCTTCTTAGCGTTCTGAACTTCGTCGGCAGCAAAGTCTGGTACACCTGTATGTGGTACTTCACTAAGAATAGTGTTGTTCTTACTGGATGGGCGTCCTTTACATTTAAATTTTTACAGTTTCACGTCACCACGAGGTCACGTTTTCATTCTTAACCGTATTAGTACAGTCACTGAAGCCGAAAAAATATAGAAATTGCAAATTAAGTGGCTTCTACGAGATTTTTTGCATAGGGCTAGATAAAAAGGTAAGAAAGATTTAAAAAAAAAAAGTTTACAAAAATTCAGTCGCGGGTTTTCGAGAAAAAGGAGGGGGAAGGTACAAAAAATTCATTTTTCGTGATTATCTTAAAAAATATTAAATTTATGAGAAAAATACAAAATACCAAAAAGAAAGAGCATAAAATTCTGCATAAAAATGATTTTTAACATTTTGTTTTGTCTGGGCGATACTTTTAGTAGAAAAATTAATTCAAAGTTGGGCAAATTTTTCACAAGGTGGATTTTCACATAAAATACATGTTTATGTAATAGACATGCAATTTTTTTCAGGAATATAAGTTTAAAAACTCATTATTATTGTAAAAAGTCTTCTAGTACCACCCTTCTTAAAATCTTGTTAAGTACCTGTTTTTAATTAACTATTTTTATTTATAAAATTTATTTTTTATTTAATGTGTTTAATAATGTAATCGTTAGTTATAATCTGTTAATTGCAATCGATTTAATTAATGTTGATTTCACTGTAGAATAATTTTGACGTTCTGTCGCAATTCTGTCGATCGTATTGTGGTTGTAATTTAGTAATGTTGTTTTAAATATTTTATAACACACTCACAATTTGTACGTACCTTTGGTGTAGAACTGGTCGCGTCTATCTGTCTGAAAGGGTTACACAATTTATTTGTGGTTATATGAAATAAAACGATATTTACCGGAACATTTGTTGCTGTTAGGCCTATACCCCGTACAATGAGGGGTGGGCATCTAACACTATTAATTATAGCGAATTTTATAACCAGTACTGACCGCACATGATTTAGAGGAGTACAAGAAAATGGAATGTGGCGTATGCGCTATAATTATGAACTATACCATCTGTACAAAGAACCGGACATTGTCAGGATAATCAAAGTACACAGGCTAAGGTGGGTTGGACACATAGAGAGAATGGAGGAAGGACAGCCTGCGAAACATATTTTCTACCAGAAACCAATAGGTAGTAGAAAAAGGGGAAGACCCCGAAGTAGATTCAAAGGCCAGGTAGAGGAGGACCTCGGAAAGCTGAACATAAGAAACTGGAAAGCCAGGGCATGCAATAGGGAGGAATGGAATCGACTCTTGGAGCAGGCCCAGACCCATCAAGGATTATAGAGCCACGATTGATGATGATGATGATGATGAAGACTGACCGCACCTGGCTTACCTGAAGCTGCTGAGTTTTAACACAACCTTTGACCTTTCCCAAGTCATAAACCGAGTACAAAGTACGAAAGAACAAAACGAAATGGACAAACAGAAATATTGCACAACGCACTGAAACCATACAAATAAATGAAGGCACACACGCTCACCCACTTATTGTCACTGAGGAAGAAAACTAGATTACAACAGTACTTGAGACTTTATATTGTTTTATTTATAGAGGAAATCCTTAGCCTTTGAGCACAACTGTACGCTTTTCAAAAATTCAATATCGTTCACGTGATTGTCGTCCATGTCATTACTTTAGCTGAACGGAAGGTGATAACTAACATACGCGCGCGCGCGCGCGCACACTCACATTAACGCTTTTCAAACAAGTTTATATTTTAAGTATTCTCTTGTCCTTTTCCTCAACCTAGGGGTTGGTGGGTTTGCAATTTCTTCCCTTCCGTAGTCAGTATCTTGATCACCACGTACCTTCTTCCTTCTTTTATCTCATCCATGTACTCCTGCCTGGGTCACACGATGAATCAAGGTGGTGAGAACCAGGCGTAGCAGGTGACCAACGATACTTGCTTCTTGTTTCTGCAACGACTCCAGTCACCGTCCTTCTTTCACCCACTCTATTCAAAACCTCGTCATTAAATACTCTTTCCGTCCACGATATTCTTAAGGCCCTCCTCCAGCACAACATCTCAAAAGCTTCAAATAGATGCTCTCCAATTTCCTGAAAGACCAGGCTTCCGAACCATATGTGCACATGCTCCAAACGAAACTCCTTATTAATTTTTTCCTGATTTCCAGAGAGGCGTTTCTGGACGTCAGAAGAGATCTTTGAGTTTTAATTACTTATACCGTTTCTGTAGTATTTTTGACCGTTATCAAAAATGGTAAAAATGGTTTGATTAAAGAGAAATTTTTTACTTACTTGTGACGTCGACATTGTTAAAAACAGCTGTCATAAATTTTTAAGATATTAACAGTATCAGAATTAGTAAATAAGGAGTTTCACTTTGATAGAAACATTATTATTTACTTTGAAGATGATGATGATGATGATGATTAGAACTATCGAAATACATATAGTTTTGATATTTATAATATCATAAAAAAATTCCTTGTCTGAAAAGTTTATGTGTTAATAAAACTTATACTCAGGGAAACACGAATTAAATGTTTTTTTAAATTATACATATAATTTATAAGTGATCTGGAAGGGGGTTAGCAACAAAACCTACTACTGGAAGTTTCAGTGTTCTAAATGTCCATTATTTATTAGATAAAAATAATCAGTCTATCATTCACATTGTCACTATTTAAATTTAAATTGTTACTTTTTAAATAGTGTATTTTGGACACACATATTAACAGAACATGACAGAAAATTAATTGTACGCGTATATAAATAGCTGCATGTGTGTGTGCACACGCGCATGCGAATGCGTGTGAACAAACTGTTAACATTTGTGATCTGATCAAAGCTTAAGCTGACAATACATAGATATAATGTTTTGACCGTTTGTAGTTTATTGATTGTACTCGTAACAATATTAAAGCTCTTTGTTACTGCGTATTTTGCTGTTATTCCTATTACTTAGATAACACATTTTAAACCTTATTGTTTGAGAATTTAGACTCACAGTTCAGACAGCGTCCGGTTACGTTATCACCTGTATTAGTTCCCATCAATACAAAGTCTTCTGTTTAGTAATGCAACCTGTTGTGTAGCTTTCGGCTTCAGTGTCCCCTCAACTTTCCCGTCGGGTGTTAACGTCCGGAAGTGACCAGATGTAGTGACCAAATAGTCAAGAAGACCCACATTACAGTCAACGTTTTACAGGAAGCACTGGTAAAAAATATAATTTTTGATTTAATTTACAAAGATTTTATTCCGTGTTCGATCGTCGCAAACATTTTTAAAACAGATAGCCGAATGGCTATATTCAGCGTTTGCTCCGGTTCGCGCGAACCGGTTGTTATATTTTCGTTGGTTCGCTGAACCGGCAGTTTTGATGCAGAAATCACGTTCAGATTCCAGCCGATTCAAATTATGTTTACATAGTTATTGGGCTTTTGTCGTATAATCGCTAGTCAGTCTGATGAACTCTATTTGTACCTCGCAGAGGAACGTGCTCAACATTAAAATCACACATTCAAACCATCAAGCTGATAGAGCTACCGCTCAAGAGATGGGATTCGAAAAAATATGCGAAGTCGTGGTTGCGAAAGGGAATCACACTGCTGATAACTACAGAGTAAAAGGAAGAGGGAGGAGCCAATCACAATCAACTAAGCGGACATTTGGAGTCTGCTTTGTGCTTAAACGCCTCCCAAGTTTTTGTAATTCTTTGAATTCACTATGAATTATAAACAGTTTTTACGTAAATAATTCATATTAAGACTGTCAACTCTCAGGAGCTGAAATGTAATTCAACTTTATTATTGGAGTAGCCTACAAAAAGTTTTCTGTCACTACTTCTCGTATTAAGGGTGAATGGAGGGGGGGGGGAGTGAATGTGCATTTCCTTAGTGTAGTACTCAGGTATTTTGTCATTCTCGGTTTTCGTCAGGTATCATTGGAATGAATAATCCCTAATGGGACACACTCACGCACGCGCATGGGCACACTTATACAATACGATACATTAACATACCAGCTCTCGCGCGCGCACTGCCTCATTCTACTGCTTCTCTGACTATAAAAAATATTTTTCTACCAGTATATTAGATATCAGAGAACTAGTTGCTAACTTCTTTGAATATCACCACTAGATAAGTCCAAATAAAATATTATTTAATTTAAAATACCAAGTTAAAAAATAAAATTTCAAGGAATACTTCCAATACTTCGTATTAAAGTCGTCGTTAATTTGCTTATTCTAACTTTTTTCGACTTCATTTTGTAACAAAAGTTAATACATAAATATTAATCTGCTTATTACAATAAACTCCTATAAAATTTCTTTTTTTCTTTGGATAGGAAAGATTCTTATTCTTAGTGCTCATAAAAATATACGTTAAGGTTGGAATACCTATAAAAAAACGCCTGAAATGTAACTGTCCGTTGTGAATTTTCGGTCACAACACGCCCTCTCCTTCTTGCCTTCCATGTAGCTTTCTGGTCAATTTAATTTGCATGTATACATAGTCTAAACACACCGCACTTCAAAACAAATCAAGAATGTTTTCAGCAACGTGTTATTTCATCTCTCACACATTAACAGTTTTACGTTAACTGACACGCTTCCACAAATATGCCTTTTCTCTAAAAACTCAAGCTGACTGAAACGTTCAAAACGCCTGATACTTTAAACCGTCCACTTTGGAAGCATTTAAAATTAACATACTTACCTCACGAAAAAATGTATTTAAATTTTTCGTAGATCCTGCGGTTTGTATTTGACGTTATAGCGACAATGATATCTGAAAAATTGGTTTTATATTAACTATTAATCAAATATAATAAAATACGATTGTGAATTATTTACCGCGGAGCTTACGGTCCACGAATAATATTTAGTTTTATATTTCTTTGCGATATTATTTCTCCATCCCGCTATCGTATTAAACAAAAGGAAACATGTCTAATATTCACTTGCAAATACATAATATTTGTCTTGCAAATAGTGAATTTTTCTTGACACTATTGATATTTGGCTATTTATTTTATTAAATTAATATAATAAAATGAGTTTTAAGGCGTCTCGGTATTAGAGGAGCAGAGAGGCTCCTCATCCTCTCGTTTCATGTTCACGAGTCTCTCTGTAGGCCTGTGTAGCAAATTTGGCAACAGGATGGGAATAAACGTATTGAAATGCGTGCCACGTACAACACAGTATCAATATTATATTATTATGGAGAAGAGTTGGAAACATTTTCCAGAGAAAACAAGCGCATGAAGCATCGTGTGGCCGTGTGGTTAGGAATTGGATTCCAAGGTTGCAAAGTTTAAGGGTCCTTTTGACGCGGCTTAAAATTACTCCTGTATCCAAATGTAGCACAACTACAACGTTGGATGGAAGGCTTCAAACGAAAAAAGAATAACGCAAAACGGATTGTAAACTACACTATTGTGAAGTAACATAGCTTAAAATATAAATAAATTTAAAAAACAGGTATTAACAAACCGAACTAGACCACAGTTTTGTAACTTGAACTTAAATATAAAAAAACTAGAATTGATTAGCAGTTTCATAACTGCTTGAATGTATCTTTCCTTTCTTTCAGAAAGACAAAATCGTTGATAATATTTTGTAAATTTATATGATAATACCGTCAGATCTGTGTGCTCGTATTTTGGTTAGCGCGACTCCGTCCCAGTAGCGTCGACGTGCATGCTGTAAATTTCTTGTAAAATTATTTCAGAACCATTCAGTTACCGCTAAATTATTTCTTGTTAGATTTTATTCCAATAAAATCATCTATTTGGACTACTGTGATCAATTGTGGCCCCTGGGATCAATATCCCCTTCGCTCCATGCCCCATTCTCATACCCGTGGTTAGGCGTTTGGCATCCGTTTCACTGATGTGTTCCGATTATTTGTCAGATGTTATGCAACCGACATTGCGAGAATGACAGTCACTGACTGTTGTGTAAGTAATCGTCTAACACCGTCCTCAGTACTGACAGTATCTAATCTGTATCTCAATAATTTGAAGCCGCAATGATCCGAACCGCATCATAATTCCATAATTATAAGTTTTAATGGCGTGTCCAAACGAAAATAATTTGATTTATTTTAAAAATACTTGCGATTTTGTACTGTGTTGTAATGTATCTGACTGCAGACGCTGCTGAATTGAGTATAACACGCGTATATTTATTTTAGGCTACTTACAACTACAGTTTAATAACCTAATGTATTTCATACAACTGTATTCCAATAACACTATTCTATTGTATTATGTAGTCTCTGATAATGTCAAACGGAAACAAGTCAATAATGACGCTGAACGTCTGTTATATAGGCCTATTGGATTCGTGTCGGTGTCGAAATTCTAAACAAATCGGTCTATAGCCGCAAAAAAGGCGTGTTTTCGAGTTTATGTTCAGTATCTTGTAAAAGGACCGCAGGTCAGGATGACATTTTTGTCGGAACACGTGGAGACTTGATATACTAGGATGTTCCTTTGACATAAAGTCCCATACCGTTACTTTTATTTACACATTTAGTATATACATATTTTTTATATATTTGTATAATCCGTTTACATAGGAACAACAAGAAAATACGATAACTGAAGACTGACGTGAAGATAATTAATCCAGTGATTACTTCTTTACGTTGTCACTACTAGCTTAGAATTCTTTTTCCATTTGTAACATCTCTCATTTAACGACAAAGGGTAACTTCAACGTACTGATGAATGTCTTCGTGTGTACTGACTATTGTCAGTGAGGTTTCTGCCCAATGGATTTTGATGTATTTAAAGTCTTTCGATGTATCAGTCACTATGCTGTGCAAAGACTTCATTAACCGCATTGGTCTGAAGGTCATGATGGATGTCCTTTTTTCTGATAAATCGTTTTTGACAAGCTGCGTTTTTTATGACAAGTAGCACTTTTGTCTGAAACTACTCAAGAATATAGATTTTGGAACTGGATCCCATTCTCCAAAGTCGTATCCCGAAAATTCACACTGGTTTGATATGACTTAAAACCAGCAGCTAATTGTGATTTTTCTACCCAAAAGTTAGTTGTGTTTGCGAAACTTTGTATCTTGTAATTTCCACTTCGACCGTATGTGGGGCGCCACACCGTTTACCAAGGTGAAACCCCAGGTAACTTACGCAGTCAGTTGTAGGGCTGGGTTTATCATTTGTGAGTATTATTGGTGTTATGACATTTCGTTAAAGTAATATGCGCTAATGTAATTTCGTTCAAGTCATCATATTTTATCAATTTTTCTTTTTATTTAACTTAATTTGGAACGCTGTAGAGGCATCAAGTAGGGTTTTGTAAACGGCTAGGATCGCAGTATCATTCTCAAACATACCGATCGCATTACCAATATCCTCCGGTTCAAAGTATGTAAGTATCAGTATTCATGTTTATTGTTTTACTGCACACGTTTATGTTTTTTATACTGTGGGTGTAATACTTTAGAAAATGTTAAAGTCAAATAGATCGATAACTCGAAGTACCTCTATTCTTGACTGTAGCGAGCAGGAAGCAGGGCTAGCGCCGCCCAGGGACGGCGAAAATGGCATGTTAAATCTAAGTTAGTTACTTCAGAAGTTACCTAAATAACCTTAATGTGCCCAAAGAATGAAAATATTCTATAATTGTTTATGAAACGATTGTCTTATTTCATAATTACATTACCCGTAATTTCAGATTTCCATAAGCCATACTCATAAACCACCATTTCTTCAGAAGAGAGGCTAAAGGCTATAGTGAGGGAGGCGCCACTTTTCCAGGAGCGCCAGAGGTTTAGATACGCCACTGCCCCTATTCCAAGTTACCGCGAAGTACTGACCCTCTACTGGAACAGCCGTTATATCTTAATATACAAGTCAAGAAGTACATACTATAGATATTGTTGATACTTCTCAATTGATAAGACTAAATATCGTTTTCGAGTAGTGTTTTCTCTCGACGCGACTTACTTATATAAAGAAATTTGGAAGTGATGGAACGTGTATTATTGGAAGTGATGGAACGTGTATTAGTGTTCCTCAATGTTTGTTACCAACTAAACAACCCTGTATGCAGTTTACGGCATTTTTTTAGCAGGTAAATTTAAATTTATATGTAAAAAGACTTAGTACTTCTTTAGTAATCTTATAATATTTTTCTTTCCGCCCTTGAATAGTCCGCGTAGTTATAATCAAAATATTTTGTCGTCTGCCAAGTCGATTCCCGCTTGACCTATCAGACTGTACTCTACTAGGGGTTTTAGTAATTTAAGATTTTTAGGTTTGGTGTAGTCCTAGTGGACAAAACTGAAGCAAAACGGTTAAAACTCTGTGGACACTTTCGATGCATGGCCAATGACAGATGCTTATATTTCCAGTTAAGTTAGTTTTATTAGCAGCCATCTTAACACCAACTTTGTCACCACTTACTGCAAAACTCCTCGTAGCTTCGCTCTCGACGAGACCTTTCAGTGTTTTCACTATCTTCAGGTCTTAAACGACAACACCGAAAGGCTTCGTCGGGAGCGAAGCGACTATAGCAGTTTTGCAATAAGTAGTGACAAAGTTGGTGCAATGACAGATGGTCTAAGACACAGATTTTCAACCGTGGGTCCGCGACAGATGGGTAGGGAGTCTACAGAATTAAGCTAAATTATTACTAAAGGTTTTACTTACTGCTTTGTAAACAAATTTTGGTAATTAGCCTGTTCTTCACTCATACTCAAAACGTATGTTACGTTATCCGTTAAACATACAACATATACTATGTTAATATCTATTACTTTTTATTAACTACTTAATGTATTATGTATAATTGTATTTTTTCACATACTTGATAACAGTTTTGATAGTGTTTGTATCTGTATAGAATGCTACAACCATTGTTATGCAATTATGTTTTTATGAATAATGATAAATAATATTTTTTATTTCTCACAAGAACGAATTTTTTAATTTGTTTTACACCGTTTCAACAGTCTTTTATACTCCATCTTCAGATAAAGAAGACTATCGAAATAGTGTAAAACAAATTTAAAAAATGTATTCTTGGGAGAAATAAAAAATATTATTTATCACTAATAATTATGAAACAAGAATAATTGCGATCAAATATGAATTGTTTTTTAACGAGCTTATACTTTATTACAGCAAGAAAGCTGTACATGTCTTGAAATTTCAAAAAGTGATTTTTAAATGTGTTATTTCAAAAGACGTTGCTGCCAGTTAATTTGTATGAAAATTGCAGATTATGAGTATAATAAATATTTCAAATTTAAACAATACAGGAATTTGAAATTGTTATTGTTAACATATGTTTAATTATATTATTCGTATATGTGTATTTATCTCATTTAACTGGTATCCGTATAAATATAATTGTAGAAACCACTGATGTGTATATGTGTATTATACTCTTGAGTATGCGTATAAGAAGTAGATGGGGATCCCCTTTACCAAAATGGTTGAGAAACACTGGTCTAAGACACTAGAGAAACGGACTGTACATCAAAGGAAGCCTAAGGACAACTTGGAAAGACGAAGTAGATGGTGTGATGATTAATAAATGTGTTACAGAGTATGACAGGAAGAACAGAGGTAAGTGTAGCCTAGAATGCGAGGAAGGTCGTTAGCTGTAACGAACTCACCACAAAAACAGGATTGTTTATGCCCCTACGCTTGAACCTCCAACTTGGAACACCAGGGATTCTTCTCTAATGTTTTTCGTTCCTTAGTTGATCTGTTTAGTTAATAATCGGGCGTTAATAGTCAGAAACTCGTGGACAATAGAAATAATGTGAAAGAAGAGATTAAAGTGGTTCCGACATTTGAAACGAATGTCAAATAGAAGTCAGTGAAAATAAAAAAAGGAAAGTCTAAACATTTCTGGAAATGTACGTTGATGCTATGTCTGCAAGAGTGATTACGGAGGATGACTGTTTACATCGGCGTCTGTAGGCCTAAATAATGCTAGCAACGGTGAGTTTAATTACATTCAAACAGGGCTTGGTTTCAAGGGAAACGCGCCGGAACGACGTTCCGGAACCTCTTAGATCCAAAAATGAATTACCGAAAAAATATATGAAAAGAAAACCCTAAAAACCTAATTATTACAAAAATTTACTACTACATTTTAAATTGAGCCCTTATCATCCCCTATACAAAACTAAACATTTGTCAAAGTCAAACACCAGCGCTATACTATGTCCAGTCCCGGAAGGCGGCTAGAGGATTAGGAGACCCTCACACACACACACACACACACACACACACACACACACATACACATACACACTGACAGGCCGCCTAACAATAGACAGGGACAGGCCTTTGACCTGCGCTGCTGTCTTTTTAGTTACAGTCCACTACAATAAATTAAATTTTATTGTCGTGCTTAAACTTTTAATTTTGATTGTTCCATTGAATTCAGACTGTAATTTCATTTAAAATAAGTCCAAACACGAAGTTTTTATGGCGATATTCAAATGTTTTACATTTATTTGTTTATTTTGAACTATCGTTATTGTTAAACTTTAGAACACCATCTAAGCGACTATTATTAAAAATGATGATTATTAAAAACTACTACCAACGCCTACCTATGTGATCGATAAAAAAGCATCTCAGTTGGCTTTCA